>LR738712.1:168299855-168339313 GCA_902687465.1 Secale cereale
ACTCTTCCATCTTCGTCTTCCTTCAGCTTCAGCTCCTCTACAGAGCCGGCTGCAAGGGGAAGAGGGAGGGGGCAAGGCCGTGGGCGAGGCCGGGGTGCTCGGGGAAGAGGACGATGGGGTGGCCCGCCGACCTCGCCCCAGCCAGCAGCTCCTCCTCCAATGGAGGGCCATGTTGGGGATGACCCTTGTGAGTTCTTCGTCAGGTTGCGCCGGCCGCCACGCCATCGCCTTCGTCTCCCGACTCGATTTGCGCTGGAGATGGAGCTGGATAAACCAGACTCATTGCGGCTGCACATGAGCGGCTGCGGGATCAGTGGCACGCGGGTCCGCGTCGACTTCCCTGCTCCTCATGTGATGTATCTTCGTCGGGGATGGAAGACGTTTGCTCGTATCCACAGCATGACGGATGGGATCACTCTCCATTTTAAGTTGATGGAGGGTGGCCTTCTTTCCGTCAAGGTCTTCGGGCACTTCGGGACTCGTGCAAGGTGCTGCATGGAGATCTCTTCTGATGACGAAGATTCCTCCTCGAGCGAGAGTGACGAGGAGGACAGCGGCAACGACGACGAGGTCGGTAGGCGGCAGGATGACGGGTCCGACTAGGTGTCGGGCGCCGCTCCTGGTGGCACCGGCGAGCCCATCTTCCCTGTCGTCGGCTCCTTGAATTTCTCGGGGCCGTCTCCTTGGGCGGCTGGCATTGGGAGGCTGCAGAAGAGGAAGAGGGCGGGCGGCAAGGTCGTCATGTCGGAGTACGCGGCACCGACGCCTTTGACGCGTACTGACGTCCTGCCGCCTCGTCTTCTAGCTCTGCTTCCAGCGCCGCCATCACCATCCAGCCCTTGGGCGGCCACCAAGATGTTCTCTTGGTGTCTTCTGCCACCCGTAGCTCGCCTAGGCGCTCCTTTTGCCCTTCTTGCCTCCTTGGCCTGCCTCCTGAGGAGAGGGACAAGAAAGGGATTACGGGCATCTTATCTCTTTTTAGTTTGTAAGCCTTCAGGCATCTGTTAAATTTAAAACTTGTAATCCCCTTGTTCATGTTTTTCATTCCCTATGGACTGTACCTGAGTGGAATGTTTTTAATGAAAAAGGGATGTTTGCCGGGTCATTTGTTTGTGGGTGAAACCCACGACAAGGAATAAATCCTTGATATCTCTAAGATAAACATTTTCTCCCCCGGCAACAAGCCTTGTCATCTCCCCACTCCGCTCGACCTTTCTCACGCCTTTGGCGGAGGCAGGGACGAAGTGGGTTTAGGCTCCTTGTTTCATCCTTTCGCCGCCGCGACTAGGACCAAACTTGGTCCCAGGAACGAGCCCTAGGGCCTAGAGTTATGGGAGCACGGTAGTTTAAGGAAAGAAACGAGGTTTCACATACCTCAGTCTATAATGGAATGCATGATAAGGGATGGAGAACTTATCTGAAGCTGTAGCCCCCGGCAATCCAGGTTTGCCGTGGGTGAATCTTTGCTCTTGCAGCCCCCGGCAATACTGGCTTGCCGGGGCCCGGATGCTGGTATGTTCCTTTTTCTTCTCCCCAATTGGTTTCGGCAAGGATATCTGTGTGTCCTGTGAACCAAAGAGGATAAAAGGAAGACAAAGAGATGCAAATTCAACCTCTAAGCTAGGGGTTAGCCGCTGCTAAGCACAATCAACCCTAACCAAGGACGAGACTCGACCTAGCATGCATGCTATAACTTAGGGCGGCAGAGCTTCATTTATTTATGCTCAGGGTCTACGCCTGGCTTTGTACAAAGAGTTACATACCTTGTCGGCAAGGCTTGTACAAAAGGTGGCTTGCTGGGGGGGGCCGGCAAGCCGCGCCTCACGGGTAAAACTTGCGAAGATGCTCAATGTTCTAGGAGTTGCTCACCAGAACGGCATTTTCGGTCTCCAGGCGGACTGTGCCAGGCCTGGTGACTCGTATTACCCGATAAGGGCCTTCCCACTTTGGCGTCAACTTGTTGGTATTCTTGGCCGATTGAAGGCGCCGAAGAACAAGGTCGCCTTCCTCAAAGCTGCGGGCACGGACCTTGCGGCTATGGTAGCGGCGCAAGCCTTGCTGGTAGCGTGCTTCTCTCACAGCCGCCCGAAGACGATCTTCCTCAAGGAGCGTTGCGTCATCTTGCCGCAGTTGCTCTTGCTCAAGATCATCATAAGCGACCACTCGAGGTGACCCGTATATGAGTTCAGTGGGGAGAACTGCTTCTGCCCCGTATACTAGGGGAAAGGGTTTTTGGCCGGTGGCTCGATTTGGCATCGTTCTGATCGACCAAAGAACTGCCGGCAATTCATCAATCCGGCGCCTTCCACTCTTGTGCAGCCTGTCAAAGGTCTTTGTCCTTAAGCCTCGCAGCACTTCAGCATTTTCTCTCTCAGCTTCACCATTGCTTCGGGGGTGAGCAACGGAAGCGAAACAGACTTTGCTGCCGAGGTCTTGGGTATATTGCATGAAGGTGCGGCTTGTAAACTGCGTGCCGTTGTCGGTGATGACCATGTTGGGTACACCAAAACGGCACACCAGTCCCTTGAAGAACTTGACGGCTGAAAGAGTTGTGACCTTCCTCACTGCCTCCACCTCCGGCCACTTTGTGAACTTGTCGATTGCGACGTTCAACTACTCAAAGCCCCTGACAGCGCAGGGGAAAGGGCCCAGTATGTCGAGCCCTCGGACCGAGAAGGGCCAGGAGAGAGGAATGGTTTGAAGGGCTTGAGCTAGTTGATGAAGTTTCTTTGAATGGAACTGACACGGTTCACACCTGGTGACCAGTGTCGTCGCATCCTGGAGGGTGGTGGGCCAGAAGAAGCCTTACCAAAATGCCTTGCCGGCAAGGGCTCTTGACCCTATGTGGGATCCACATATGCCTCCATGTATCTCTGCCAACAGCCCCAGTCCTTCCTCTCGAGGGATACACTTCAATTTCACGCCGTTCGGTCTCTTTCTGTACAGGACGTCATCGACGAACTGGTACATAGCAGACCGACGGGCTACTTTTTTTGCTTCTTCCTGCTCCTCAGGAAGTTCCCTAGTTGGTAGGAATCAGACGGTATGATGTGCCCATGCTGGAGCCTTGGGCTCGACGGCGAGGACTAAAGGCATTTCCTCCGCCATAGGAGCAGCTGTCTCGACGACAAGAGCTTGACGCTCTGCCGGAGCTAGCCGTCCCGTGGCGGGCTCAGTGTCCCCGACAACATCCTTGCCGGCGGATCCGGGGAGCTTGGCGGGAAAGTACTTGCTGGGCCCTGATTTCCTCCTCTTGTTTTGCTATGTTGATGGATAAACGGATGGCTGAGAAAGCTGAAGCAAAAAGGTACCTGGTTCCACAGGTAACTTGAGGGCAGCGCGCTTTGACAGGTAATCGGAGATGTCGTTCTCCGCTCGGGGAATGTGCTCCACCTGTATACCATCAAAGCGCTCTTCCAGTTTACTCACTTCATCGATGTAGGCCTTCATCAACGGGCTTTGGTAATCTTTGTTGACTTGTTTGACGACAAGCTGCGAATCGCCCCTGACAATGAGTTTCTTGATTCCGAGGTTTGCTGTGATCCTAAGACTAGCAAGCAGCCCCTCATATTCCGCAGTATTGTTTGTTGATACCTCCCTGGGGAAGTGCATCTGGACCATGTACTTGAGGTGCTCTCAAGTGGGCGCGACCAGCAGCACGCCAACCCCGGTGCCCTGTAAGGAGAAAGCTCCATCAAAGTACATGATCCAGTCGCAACTCGTCTCTTTGCCGGGGAGAGCAGTTTCCTGGACTTCTTCATCAGGCGTCGCGGTCCATTCCGCAACGAACTCCGCCATGACTCGGCTTTGAATCGTCGAGGTACTTTCAAACTAGAGGCCAAAGCTGGACAGCTCAAATGCCCACTCTACAATTCTTGCCGTTGCATCTGGATTGTGCAATATCCATTGCAGAGGGAGGCGAGTGACGACGGTGATCTCGTGTGCCTGGAAGTAGTGACGCAGCTTCCTCGAGGCCATAAGAAGGCCGAAGAGCAATTTCTGCACACCGGAGTACCTTGATCTAGCCCCCTGCAAGAGGGAGCTAACAAAGTAGACCGGGTGCTGCATCATTTTCTTCCTTGGCGGCACTCCAACCAGCCGTGTCGTCTCTGCACCAACAGCATCAGGCTTTGTCGCTGCTATCACCTTGTCATCAATTTCTCTCTGCGCCACTAGTGCAGCACTGACCACCTGGTTCGTTGCCGCCAGGTATAGCAGCAACGGTTCTTGTGGCCTAGGCGCAACTAGTACTGGCGTGGAGGAAAGATACCTCTTCAAATCTTGCAATGCTGCTTCTGCTTCCGGCGTCCACTCCATTGGGCCCGCCTTTTTCAAAATCTTGAAAAAGGGAAGGGCGCGCTCAGCAGGCTTGGAAACGCATTAAGCAAGCCGACGCACATCGTTGACCCGCCTGGGTGCTTGAATCTGTTCTATAGCTTTGATCTTGTCCGGATTGGCCTCTATCCCACGCTGTGACACAAAGAACCCGAGAAGCTTGCAGGATGGGACGCCGAAGACGCACTTCTTAGGGTTCAGCTTGAGATTGATCTTGCGTAGGGTTGCAAATGTTTCTTGTAAATCCGGTATAAGGGTTGCCCTGTTCTTGGTTTAGACCACTATATCATCCATATAAGCCTCCATATTTCTGTGGAGCTGGGGTTCAAAACCAATCTGGACTGCCCTTGCAAACTTCGAGCCAGCACTCTTCAACCCGAAAGGCATTCTCTTCGAATTCTCTTGTCATGAAGATCTGATGGTAGCCGGAGTTGGCATCGAGGAAAGACAGCAGGTCACACCCAGCCGTGGATTCAACGATCTGGCCGATGCGCGACAACGGGAAGGGGTCTTTAGGACAAGCCTTATTGATATCTGTGTAATCAATACACAGCCTCCACTTCCCATTTGCCTTGCGCACTACCACTGGATTGGCCAACCACGTTGTATGGAGCACTCCTCTTACCAAACCCGTTGCTTCCAGTTTATGGATCTCCTCTGTGATGAATTCTTGTTGTTCCAAAGCTTGCTTCCTGACCTTTTTCTTGACGGGCCGCTCATGAGGACAGATAGCAAGGTGGTGCTCAATCACCTCCCTGGGAACGCCGGGGATGTTGGATGCTTGGCATGCAAACACATCGACATTTGCCCGCAGGAAGGCGACGAGCGCGTCTTCCTATGTGTCGTCAAGGGTGGAGCCTATGGTGAAAGCCCCTCCTGTGCCGTCGTCCTTGACAGAAACCTTCCTGGTTCCCGGCGGTGTGGCCCTAGACTTCTTGTTTCTGCCGGTGGAGCTCTTTGGCAAGTCCTCGACGGGAGCACTACACTCTGAAGAGGTGCGCTTGCCGGAGTGGGTGTTCGAGGTCTCACCGGTCTCCTTCTTCTTCTTCCCGGCGGAGCACTTCGGCACGTCCTCGACGGTAGCACTACTCTCCAAAGAGGTGCGCTTGCCGGAGTGGGTGTCCAAGGTCTCACCGGTCTTCTTCTTCCTCTTCCCTCTCGGGGCTCCAGTGGCAGGAGCAAGTGCCCTCGTGACGGCAGCTGCTGCAACTGCTTGCTGGTATAGTTGGTCAGCGCAAATCAGTTCATCTTTCTTATGGGAGGGGATGGTGATGATCGTCACAGGTCCTGGCATCTTCAGGGTGTTGTAGGCGTAGTGTGACGCCGCCATGAACTTGGCCAGCGCTGGGCGGCCAAGGATCCCGTTTTAAGGCAAGGGGATCTTGGCAACATCGAACACGATCCTTTCTGTCCTATAGTTCAGATCACTTCCAAAAGTCACGGGCAGCGTGACCTTCCCCTTTGGTTGATTTCTCCCCGGGCTGACTCCCTGAAATGTGCCCGTCTCTTCGCGGTCTCCGTCAGGAATCTGCAATTTCTCGATCATGGTGGGCGAGAGTAAGTTCAAACCGGCCCCGCCATCGACTAGCATCTTTGTCACCTTGAGGTTGCGTATTGTCAGTGAAACCAACAATGGCAAGCACCCGACCACAGTAGTGCGATCATGGTGATCCTCAGTGTCAAAAATGATAGGCGTGCTGGACCATTTCAGCGGCTTTTGGGCACCAGACGACGGCTCCGCCGCTGTAATCTCACGCGCCCACTGTTTAAGTTGGCGGTGAGAAGAATGCAGCGAGGCGCCTCCATCAACGCACATGGCCTCCGTGGCTTTCTGAAATTATTGGTCACCGGACACATCGTCCTCTTCGTGATCATTGTCTTCTGGCTTTCTGTCATGGCCCCGGGCGGGCCTCTCCTGCTGTTTATCCTTGCCGCGATGGCCTGCTTGGCCGTCACGCTTCTTGCCCGACCCTTCAGCACCGTCCTGGCCCTTCTCCTTGTCCCGCCTCTCATATTCAGCCCTCTGCTTCTCAGCAAGGATCTCAACCTGTTGGTAGTCCTGGAGATCATGGCCTTTGGTGCGATGGATCTTGCAGTATCGCTTGCCGGAGTTTCCTGGCTTCTCAGCTGCCGCCAAGGCCTGGCAGGCGACACACCCGGCAATTTCCTTGCCGGGGTCACCCACCCTGGTTTTCCTGGCGGAGCCGGCGTCATCAGATCCCTCGACGGCAAGCACGGCTTTACCTTTGCGCTTCCTGTTGCGGTGCCGGCCTTTCTTCGCCGGGGCGGCAGTATCCTCATCTGAAGAGTCGGTTTCCGCGCCGGCATTTTCGCTGGGGTACTTCCTTCCCTCCTCAGCCCGAGCACATCTGTCAGCAAGAACATAGAGTTCCACCAAATCTTTCACCTTGGTCATCACCAGTTCTTCACGCATCTTGCGGTTATGCACGTTCTAATGGAACGCGCTGATGATGGCGGCAGGGTGAACATTAGGGATATTGTACTGTACCCGGCTAAACCTCTGTATATACTTGCGCAAACTCTCGCCTTCCTTATGGGGAATGACGTGTAGGTCACTTGCTTGGCCATGGGCTTGGTGACCTCCAGTAAAGAGCCAATGGAAAGTAATTCGCAAGAACCTTATCGTCGCGGGCTCCGGCAGCTTGCATCGCGATGGTGTAGATGCTGAGGAACTCCGACGGGTGGGTCTTGCCATTGTACTTCTCACCAACGTCAGGCTTGAAGGTGTGGTGAGTGGGCAACTGGAACTGCCGCAGCTCACAGGTAAAAGCCGGACAACCTACCTCGTAAGGTAGACCTCCAGGGCTCTCCGTTGCTGGGCGGTTTGCAGTAGGCCCTGCTCGCCTGTCTGATTGGTGGCGCGCTCCACGCCGGCGCTCGATGGTAGTTCGAGCGTTTTCATGAGCTCGCTCCTGTAGAACTTGACGCTGATCGCCGTGGGTCCGTGGGTCGGATGACGCTATAGAGGTATTGTCACACGCAACGTCTCGACGAGTCGACACACGCGGTACCGGGCGAGGAGGAGGTGAATGCGCCGTGGCCATGGTGCTGCCGGTCTTCCCGCCACTAGTGCGTGGGACCCCATCGGAGCGTCGACCCGGGGGCCTCGCTGGACTTGGTTCATCCTTGTTAGCGACCGCGACAAGGCTTCGGATGGTGGCTCTCAATTCGTCGAGTTTCCCCGTAACGGGAGGAAAGTCGAGGAGCAACTGCGCGCGCGCCAGGGCTTCTGCTTGGGTTAGCGGTAGCAAAACCTGCACGGACCACGACGCGCTTCGACCCCATACCATTTAAGGAGGAGCTCCTTCACGATCTCGCGGTCGCATGCCATTTTCACCAGCGTTTCGGCGCGCGGGCAGGTCTTCTACGTCTCGGGAGTGGCGCTCGGGGCTCTTCCCGTGGCGACGCCCGGGATCTTCGGCGTGATGATGCCTTTCATCGCGCGCTGCTTGGGAGAAGCGCGATGTTGGTGCCGGTGTGGGAGTCCTGGAGGCCCTTGCGTCGCCTTCGGGTGATGTGGCAGCAATCCTGGAACGCCCCGCGCCACCCGCGAAGGGCCCGGCTCCGTCTTTGGATTTGGCGGTGTGTGGCCCGTTACCAGGCGCACAAACATCGCCACCTCCCTAACTCCGGCTGCTGGGACGGCGTTGGTGTTCGTGAGCAGTGCCCCGGGTCCTTTCCGCGACCGGTCCGCTACTCGCCCGCGTCGGGACGGGCTGTCCGGCTTCCTTCTGGCCAGTCGGTGTACAAAAAGGGGGGGGGTACACTTTTTGTACCCCTATGACTGTGCACGGGCAGTTTGAGCCACGTGCACCGCCACACCAAGCGAGGCAAGGGAGGTGAGCCAAGGTAAGACCGAAGCTCGATGGAACTGGAGCGACGCCAAGAACAAGACCACAAAGAGCAAAGGGACGAAGCGGGTTCCCCCGGCAAGATCCTTGCCGGGAGCCAGTTTTAGCAGCCCCGGCAAGATCCTTGCCGGGGCCGGATTTAGCAGCCCCGGCAAGATCCTTGCCGCGGCAACTTGCCCCACGCCCACGGAGCGAATCACCGTTGAGTCCAGTGCCCCCATGGGGCAAGGATTCGGGAGACATCCCCGTAGTTGCATGCAGATCTTTGTGAAGACATTCAAGATCGGATACGAACTAAGAAGACGACGACCCTTGGCGGGATCCCAGCCAAGGAAGACCACAAGACCTCCGACAAGCACCTTGCTGGGGATGGCAGTAGGCGCCGCGGCAAGACCCTTGCTGGGGCCCCGGCAAGTCCCTTGCCGGGGGCATCCGCAGGGCCACCATAAGGCCCTCGCCGACTAAACTTCCACCACCGTACGTAGCTGCCGACCCAACCAGCTGGGCAGGCACCTGTGTGGCGACATGCAGATCTTCGTGAAGACCCACCATTGCGCCACCTCAGCTGCCTGCCTACCTACATGGCATCTCACGCATCGCTGGCCAGGGCGCGTGTCGACACAAGAAGGAGCGGCAACGGACGAGACATGTCTCTCCCCCGTCCCCGACAAAGCAAGGACACCTAAGCAAGACGCGTTAAATGCACCTTGTCATGTAATACGAGGGATAACCTCACATCACTGTACCCTTTCCACCTCCTGTGTGCCACTGTGGCGACCCCTTTTCCCTATAAAAGGAGGCCCGAGGCGACCAGGAGGAGGATTCGGCTTTTTGGAGCTCCTCACGCCCCATAGCTAGCTGAAGAACACAGATATACAATCCACCAAAGCAGGAGTAGGGTTTTACGGATCCTCGTGGCCCGAACCTGGGTAAACGAACCGTGTGCTATCTGTTCGATCCACTCTTCTCTCAACCCCGCGCCCCGCAACCGTAGTAGGGATTCTTATGATCCCATAGGTGTTTTCCCCTATACACCGACATCTTTGGCGCGCCAGGCAGGGGGCGCAGTTGTGAGAATCGGCTTTAGCAGTTAGTTCGACGCTTCTTCACCATCATGGTGCCATCATGACAGCCCATCCCGACGCGGGCGAGCAGCGGACCGGTCGCGGAAAGGACCAGGGGCGCTGCTCGCGAACACCAACGGCGTTCCAGCAGCAGGAATTTGGGAGGTGGCGATGTTTGTGCGCCTGGTAACGGGCCACACACCGCCAAATCCAAAGACGGAGCCGGGCCCTCCGCGGGTGGCGCGGGGCCTTCCAGGATTGCTGCCACATCACCCGAAGGCGACGCAAGGGCCTCCAGGACTCCCACGCCGGCGCCAACACCACGCTCCTCCCAAGCAGCGCGCGACGAACGGCGTCATCACGCCGAAGATCCCGGGCGTCGCCGCGGGAAGAGCCCCGAGCGCCACTCCCGAGACATAGAAGACCTGCCCGCCCGCCGAAACGCTGGTGAAAACGGCATGCGACCACGGGATCATGATGGAGCTCCTCCTGAGATGGTGAGGGGTCGAAGCGCGTCGCGGTCCGTGCAGGTTTCGCTACCGCTAACCCCAGCAGAAGCCCTGGCGCGCGCGCAGTTGCTCCTCGACTTTCCTCCCGTTACGGGGAAACTCGACAAATGGAGAGCCACCATCTGAAGCCTTGTCGCAGTTGCTAAAAAAGATGAACCAAGTCCAGCGAGGCCCCCGGGTCGACGCTCTGATGGGGTCCCATGCACCGGTGGCGGGAGGACCAGCAGCACCGTGGCCACGGTGCATTCGCCTCCTCCTCGCCCGGCACCGCGTGTGTCGACTCGTCGAGACGTCGCGGGTGACGATATCTCTATAGCGTCATCCGACCCATGGACCCACGGCGATCAGCGTCAAGTTCTTCAGGAGCGAGCTCATGAAGACGCTCGAACCACCATCGAGCGCCGACGCGGAGCGCGCCACCAGTCAAACAGGCGAGTAGGGCCTACTGCAAACCACCCAGCACCGGAGAGCCCTGGAGGTCTACCTTACGAGTTAGGCTGTCCGGCTTTTACCCGTGAGCTGCGGCAGTTCTAGTGGCCCACTCACCGCACCTTCAAGCCTTACGTTGGCGAGAAGTACAATGGCAAGACCCACCCGTCGGAGTTCCTCAGCATCTACACCATCGCGATGCAAGCTGCCGGAGCCCGCGACGATAAGGTGCTTGTGAATTACTTTCCATTGGCTCTTAAAGCCACCGCCATGTCATGGTTGATGCACTTGCCAGTGGACTCTATTTCCTCCTGGTCGGATTTGTGCCATGAGTTTTTTGGCTCCTTTACTGGAGGTCACCAAGCCCATGGCCAAGCAAGTGACCTGCACGTCATTCCCCAGAAGGAAGGCGAGAGTTTGCGCAAGTATATACAGAGGTTCAGCCGGGTACAGTACAATATCCCTGATGTTCACCCTGCCGCCATCACCAGCACGTTCCTTCAGAACGTGCGTCACCGCAAGATGCGTGAAGAACTGGCGATGACTAAGGTGAAAGATGTGGCGGAACTCTATGTTCTTGCTGACAGATGTGCCCGGGCTGAGGAGGGAAGGAAGTACCCCGGCGAAGATGCCGGCGCGGAAACCGACTCTTCGGATGAGGATACTGCCACCCCGGCGAAGAAAGGCCGGCATCGCAATAGGATGCGCAAAGGTAAAGCCGTGCTTGCCGTCGAGGGATCTGATGACGCCGGCTCCGCCAAGAATACCAGGGCGGGTGACCCTGGCAATGAAATTGCCGAATGTGTCGCCTGCCGGGCCTTGGCGGCTGTCGAGAAGCCAGGAAATTCCGACAAGCGATACTGCAAGATCCATCGCACCAAAGGCCATGATCTCCAGGACTGCCGACAGGTTGAGCTCCTTGCTGAGAAGCAGAGGGCTGAATATGAGAGGCGGGACAAGGAGAAGGGCCTGGACGATTCTGAAGGGTCCGGCAAGAAGCGTGACGGCCAAGCAGGCTGTCGCGGCAAGGATAAATAGCAGGAGAGGCCCGCCCGGGGCCGTGACAGAAAGCCAGAAGACGACGATCACGAAGAGGACGACGAGTCCGGCGACCAAGAATTTTAGAAAGCCACGGAGGCCATGTGCGTCGATGGCGGCGCCTCGCTCCATACATCTCACCACCAACTTAAACAGTGGGCGCGTGAGATTACAGCGGTGGAGCCGTCGTTTGCTGCCCAAAAGCCGCTGAAATGGTCATGCACGCCTATCATTTTTGCCACTGAGTATCACCCTGATCGCACTACTGCGGTCGGGTGCTTGCCATTGTTGGTTTCACCGACAATACGCAACCTCAAGGTGACAAAGATGCTAGTCAATGGCGGGGCTGGTCTGAACTTATTCTCGACCACCGTGATCGAGAAATTGCAGATTCCTGACGGAGACCTCGAAGAGACGAGCACGTTTCAGGGAGTCAGCCCGGGGAGAAATCAACCAAACGGGAAGGTCACGCTGCCCGTGACTTTTGGAAGTGATCTGAACTACAGGATAGAAAGGATCGTGTTCGATGTTGCCAAGATCCCCTTGCCTTACAACGGGATCCTTGGCCGCCCAGCGCTGGCCAAGTTCATGGCGGCGTCACACTACTCCTACAACACCCTGAAGATGCCAGGATCTGTGACGATCATCACCATCCCCTCCAATAAGAAAGATGCGCTGATTTGCGCTGACCAACTATACCAGCAAGCAGTTGCAGCAGCTGCCGCCACGAGGGCACTTGCTCCTGCCACTAGAGCCCTGGGAGGGAAGAGGAAGAAGAAGACCGGCGAGACCTTGGACACCCACTCTGGCAAGCGCACCTCTTCAGAGTGTAGTGCTCCCGTCGAGGACGTGACAAAGAGCTCCGCCGGGAAGAAGAAGAAGGAGACCGGTGAGACCTCAGACACCCACTCCGGCAAGCGCACCTCTTCGGAGTGTAGTTCTCTCATGGAGGAAGTGCCAGAGAGCTCCACCGGAAGAAACAAGAAGTCCAGGGCCACACCGTCGGGAACCTGGAAGGTTTCTGTCAAGGAGGACGGCACAGGAGGGGATTTGACCATAGGCTCCACCCTTGACGACAAATAGGAAGACCCGTCAAGCAGAAGGTCAGGAAGCAAGCTTTGGAATGACAAGAATTCATAATAGAGGAGATCCGGAAACTGGAAGCAGCGGGTTTGGTAAGAGGAGTGCTCCTTCCAACGTGGTTGGCAAATCCAGTGGTAGTGGGCAAGGCAAATGGGAAGTGGAGGCTCTGTATTGATTACACAGATATCAATAACGCTTGTCCTAAAGACCCCTTCCCGTTGCCGCGCATCGACCAGATCGTTGACTCCACGGCTGGGTGTGACCTGCTGTCATTCCTCGATGCCTACTCCGGCTACCATCAGATCTTCATGACAAGAGAAGACGAAGAGAAGACAGCATTCATCACCCCATGTGGTACGTATTGTTTTGTACGAATGCCTTTCGGGTTGAAGAGTGCTGGCTCGACGTTTGCAAGGGCGGTCCAGATTGGTTTTGGACCCCAGATCCATAGAAATATGGAGGCTTATATGGATGATATAGTGGTCAAAACCAAGAACAGGGCAACCCTTATACCGGATTTACAAGAAACATTTGCAAACCTACGCAAGATCAATCTCAAGATGAACCCTGATAAGTGCATCTTCGGCGTCCCGTCCTGCAAGCTTCTTGGGTTCTTTGTGTCACAGCGTGGGACAGAGGCCAATCCAGACAAGATCAAAGCTATAGAATAGATTGAAGCACCCAGACGGGTCAAGGATGTGAGTTGGCTTGCTGGCTGCGTTGCCTCCATGAGCAGATTAATTTCCAAGTCTGCCGAGCGCGCCCTTCCCTTTTTCAAGATTTTGAAAAAGGCGGGCCCAATGGAGTGGACGCCGGAAGCCAAAGCAGCATTGCAAGATTTGAAAAGGTATGTTTCCTCCACGCTAGTACTAGTTGCGCCTAGGCCACAAGAACCGTTTGTGCTATACCTGGCGGCAACGAACCAGGTGGTCAGTGCTGCACTAGTGGCGCAGAGAGAAATTGATGACGAGGTGATAGCAGCGACAGAGCCTGACGCCGTTGGTGCAGAGACGACACGGCTGATTGGAGTGCCGCCAATGAAGAAAATGATGCAGCAACCGGTCTACTTTGTTAGCTCCCTCTTGCAGGGGGCTAGATCAAGGTACTCCGGTGTGCAGAAATTGCTCTTCGACCTTCTTATGGCCTCGAGGAAGCTGTGTCACTACTTCCAGGCGCACGAAATCACCGTCGTCACTCGCCTTCCAGGGAGGTATCAACGAACAATACTATGGAATATGAGGGGCTGCTTGCTGGTCTTAGGATCGCGGCAGACCTCGGAATCAAGAAACTCATTCTCAGGGGCGATTAGCAGCTTGTCGTCAAACAAGTCAACAAAGATTACCAGAGCCCGTTGATGAAGGCCTACATCAATGAAGTGAGAAAGCTGGAAGAGCACTTTGATGGTTTACAGGCGGAGCACATTCCCCGAGCGGAGAACGACATCGCCGATTACCTGTAAAAGCGCGCTGCCCTCAAGTTACTTGTGGAACCAGGTACCTTTGTGCTTCAGCTTTCTCAGTCATCCGTTGATCCATCAAGAGAGCAAAACAAGAGGAGGAAATCAGGGCCCGGCAAGTACTTTCCCGCTGAGCTCCCCGAAGCCGCCGGCAAGGATGTTGCCGGGGACACTCAGCCCGCCACGGGACGCCTAGCTCCGGCGGAGCGTCAAGCTCTTGCCATCGAGACAGCCGCTCCTATGGCGGAGGAAATGCCTTTAGTCCTCGCCGTAGAGTCCCAGGCTCCAGCATGGGCATAGCATACCGTCTGATGTCACAACCCTAGTTCTGGTATGCACTAGGTTAGTCTTGTGGTTTGCATCATGTTTAAATTTCAAATGAAATTGAATTGAGGACTTGTGAAACCCTCAGAAACCCTTTTTGAAAATGACCCAAATAAAAATTGCTCCAAAAAGGTCCAAGAAAATGTTCATGCGGCCCTCTAAAAATATTGGTTAGAGATAAAAATCAAACCAATATTATTAGGAGCTCATAAGTATTTATTTTGGGCATTTGGAATTAATGCAATAGTTATTTGCATGGGATATATATATATTTTATATATTTTATATATGTCCAAAATTCTGATTCTTTATTTTTAGGGGCTTGGATTAATTCCTAGGTCCCTGCAAAATAAATATGTCAGCATAAAATAATTGATTTAATTTACAAATTAAATCAAAAAAATGTCAGAAAAATAGAAAAGCAATTAAAAGGAAATAGCTTACCTGGCTTACCTGCAGCCCACCAGGCAGAGCTGGCCCGGCCCACTGGCCAAGCCAGTCATCACCTACCTCGCGCCAGTAGGCCGAGGCGTGTGACCGGCGCACGCGAGCGCTCCGCGCGCCACGCGAGCTGCCTGCCTGCCCTCCCCTCGCCGCCTGGTCGTTTCTGGAGGCGCCACGCTACCTCCCCGACCCCCTCACACTCTTCTGGACCCCTCCCCTCTCCTCTATCTCCCTCTCGAGCTCGATCCCGAACACCGCCGTCGCCGTCGCTCGCCGCTGCCGTGGCCATAGGCCACCCCACGCCCAGCCAAGGTGCCCGAGAGCTCCGCCACTTCATCCCCGACCTCTCCGACGAGTCACGCAACGCCGGGTGCCCTGGAACGCCGCAAATGCCGTCGTCTTCATCCTCTGCCCCGACGATCGCCGCCGTCGATTCGCCGTAGCAGGAGCTTCCCCGAGCCCACTGAACCCCCCAACAGAACCGCGGTGAGCTCCCGGTTCATTCCCCCGTGTCCTTGCCGACGTTTGCGACCTCTAGGTCCCTTCTCCGCTGATGCCTGACCTCACCGTCGCCGGTGATGCCGCTGTCGTGGCCACAGCCACCCAAACACGAATCCGAGCACGTCACCGCACTTAGTGCTTCGCTAGGAGCCCGTAGCACCCATTCTTTGGTCTCCCCGTGCGCTGTAGCCCCTTTTCCAACGAAGCCCGAACTCCGGCGCCGCCGCGAGCTCATTTCCGGCGAGCTCCGGCCACCCTAGCTGCTGCCACTGGCTGGAATGGATGCGGGTGAGCTCCAGCTCCCCGTAGATGGTCTCAGCTACGCAGAAGACCCCCGGAACAGAAATCCCGATGCCCTCCGCCGCGTTTGCTGCCGCCGGCGGCTCAACGCCGGCGTGTTAGCTGCGGTTTGACCCGGATTTGACTCCCTGGGTCAATGACAGGTGGGCCCCCACCCCTTTTAGTTAGTTGACCGTTAAGTTAATTAATTAGTTTTGGTTAATTAGTTTAGCCACTTACATGTGGGCCCAGCCCTGCTGATTTTTCTGTTAGGATTGGTTTAGTGTTAATTAACTCAGCTAATTAACTGAGTCACTGACCAGTGGACCCCAGTGTCAGGTTTGACTCTGGACCAGCCCCTTTGACCTGCTGACGTCATGCTTGTGTCATGCTGACGCAGTAAACCAGTTCTGGTATTTAAATAAATCTTAAATGATTTTTTTATTTCAGAAATTGGCTTAAACTTCAAAAAATCATAGAAATTCAACCGTAGCTCAGAATGAAATAATTTATATATGAAAAATTATCAGAAAAATTCAATCTATCCATTTGAACCATTTTCATGCATGACAAATGAAGTTAAACCTGCTGTTTATATGAAAACACATATATGTCATTTAGAAATACTTATTTTAGAGTTGCTTTGAACCCTTGGTTCAAATGGAGTTCAACCAATCAAAATGCTAGTTGCATTAGCTCAAACAACATCATAACTTCATGCCATATTCATGCATCATATTGTTGCATATGCTTGTGTTTGATTGTCGGCACCGTCCTTATCGATAGGTCCTCTAAGAGACGAGCACGTTTCAGGGAGTCAGCCCGGGGAGAAATCAACCAAACGGGAAGGTCACGCTGCCCGTGACTTTTGGAAGTTATCTGAACTACAGGATAGAAAGGATCGTGTTCGATGTTGCCAAGATCCCCTTGCCTTACAACGGGATCCTTGGCCGCCCAGCGCTGGCCAAGTTCATGGCGGTGTCACACTACTCCTACAACACCCTGAAGATGCCAGGATCTGTGACGATCATCACCATCCCCTCCAATAAGAAAGATGCGCTGATTTGCGCTGATCAACTATACTAGCAAGCAGTTGCAGCAGCTGCCGCCACGAGGGCACTTGCTCCTGCCACTAGAGCCCTGGGAGGGAAGAGGAAGAAGAAGACCGGCGAGACCTTGGACACCCACTCTGGCAAGCGCACCTCTTCGGAGTGTAGTGCTCCCGTCGAGGACGTGACAAAGAGCTCCGTCGGGAAGAAGAGGAAGGAGACCGGTGAGACCTCAGACACCCACTCCGGCAAGCGCACCTCTTCGGAGTGTAGTGCTCTCATCGAGGAAGTGCCAGAGAGCTCCACCGGAAGAAACAAGAAGTCCAGGGCCACACCATCGGGAACCTGGAAGGTTTCTGTCAAGGAGGACGGCACAGGAGGGGATTTGACCATAGGCTCCACCCTTGACGACAAATAGGAAGACCCGTCAAGCAGAAGGTCAGGAAGCAAGCTTTGGAACGACAAAAATTCATCATAGAGGAGATCCGGAAACTGGAAGCAGCGGGTTTGGTAAGAGGAGTGCTCCATCCAACGTGGTTGGCAAATCCAGTGGTAGTGGGCAAGGCAAATGGGAAGTGGAGGCTCTGTATTGATTACACAGATATCAATAAGGCTTGTCCTAAAGACCCCTTCCCGTTGCCGCGCATCGACCAGATCGTTGACTCCACGGCTGGGTGTGACCTTCTGTCATTCCTCGATGCCTACTCCGGCTACCATCAGATCTTCATGACAAGAGAAGACGAAGAGAAGACAGCATTCATCACCCCATGTGGTACGTATTGTTTTGTACGAATGCCTTTGGGGTTGAAGAGTGCTGGCTCGACGTTTGCAAGGGCGGTCCAGATTGGTTTTGGACCCCAGATCCATAGAAATATGGAGGCTTATATGGATGATATAGTGGTCAAAACCAAGAACAGGGCAACCCTTATACCGGATTTACAAGAAACATTTGCAAACCTACGCAAGATCAATCTCAAGATGAACCCTGAGAAGTGCATCTTCGGCGTCCCGTCCTGCAAGATTCTTGGGTTCTTTGTGTCACAGCGTGGGACAGAGGCCAATCCAGACAAGATCAAAGCTATAGAATAGATTGAAGCACCCAGACGGGTCAAGGATGTGAGTTGGCTTGCTGGCTGCGTTGCCTCCATGAGCAGATTAATTTCCAAGTCTGCCGAGCGCGCCCTTCCCTTTTTCAAGATTTTGAAAAAGGCGGGCCCAATGGAGTGGACGCCGGAAGCCAAAGCAGCATTGCAAGATTTGAAGAGGTATCTTTCCTCCACGCCAGTACTAGTTGCGCCTAGGCCACAAGAACCGTTGGTGCTATACCTGGCGGCAACGAACCAGGTGGTCAGTGCCGCACTAGTGGCGCAGAGAGAAATTGATGACGAGGTGATAGCAGCGACAGAGCCTGATGCCGTTGGTGCAGGGACGACACGGCTGATTGGAGTGCCGCCAAGGAAGAAAATGATGCAGCAACCGGTCTAGTTTGTTAGCTCCCTCTTGCAGGGGGGCTAGATCAAGGTACTCCGGTGTGCAGAAATTGCTCTTCGACCTTCTTATGGCCTTGAGGAAGCTGCGTCACTACTTCCAGGCGCACGAAATCACCGTCGTCACTCGCCTCCCTCTGCAACGGATATTGCACAATCCAGATGCAACGGGAATAATTGTAGAGTGGGCACTGGAGTTGTCCAGCTTTGGCCTCAAGTTTGAAAGTACCTCGACGATTCAAAGCCGAGTCCTGGCGGAGTTCGTTGCAGAATGGACCGCGACGCCTGATGTAGAAGTCCAGGAAACTGCTCTCCCAGGCAAAGAGACGAGTTGCGACTGGATCATGTACTTTGATGGAGCTTTCTCCTTACAGGGCGCCGGGGCTGGCGTGCTGCTGGTCGCGCCCACTGGAGAGCACCTCAAGTACATGGTCCAGATGCACTTCCCCAGGGAGGTATCAACGAACAATACTACGGAATATGAGGGGTTGCTTGCTGGTCTTAGGATCGCGGCAGACCTCGGAATCAAGAAACTCATTCTCAGGGGCGATTAGCAGCTTGTCGTCAAACAAGTCAACATAGATTACCAGAGCCCGTTGATGAAGGCCTACATCAATGAAGTGAGAAAGCTAGAAGAGCGCTTTGATGGTTTACAGGCGGAGCACGTTCCCCGAGCGGAGAACGACACCGCCGATTACCTGTAAAAGTGCGCTGGCCTCAAGTTACCTGTGGAACCAGGTACCTTTGTGCTTCAGCTTTCTCAGCCATCCGTTGATCCATCAAGAGAGCAAAACAAGAGGAGGAAATCAGGGCCCGGCAAGTACTTTCCCGCCGAGCTCCCCGGAGCCGCCGGCAAGGATGTTGCCGGGGACACTCAGCCCGCCACGGGACGCCTAGCTCCGGCGGAGCGTCAAGCTCTGGCCGTCGAGACAGCCGCTCCTATGGCGGAGGAAATGCCTTTAGTCCTCGCCGTAGAGTCCCAGGCTCCAGCATGGGCATAGCATACCGTCTGATGTCACAACCCTAGTTCTGGTATGCACTAGGTTAGTCTTGTGGTTTGCATCATGTTTAAATTTCAAATGAAATTGAATTGAGGACTTGTGAAACCCTCAAAAACCCTTTTTGAAAATGACCCAAATAAAAATTGCTCCAAAAAGGTCCAAGAAAATGTTCATGTGGCCCTCTAAAAATATTGGTTAGAGATAAAAATCAAACCAATATTATTAGGAGCTCATAAGTATTTATTTTGGGCATTTGGAATTAATGCAATAGTTATTTGCATTGGATATATATATATTATATATTTTATATATGTCCAAAATTCTGATTCTTTATTTTTAGGGGCTTGGATTAATTCCTAGGTCCCCGCAAAATAAATATGTCAGCATAAAATAATTGATTTAATTTAGAAATTAAATCAAAAAAATGTCAGAAAAATAGAAAAGCAAATAAAAGGAAATAGCTTACCTGGCTTACCTGCAGCCCACCAGGCAGAGCTGGCCCGGACCACTGGCCAAGCCAGTCATCACCTACCTCGCGCCAGTAGGCCGAGGCGTGTGCCCGGCGCACGCGAGCGCTCCGCGCGCCACGCGAGCTGCCTGCCTGCCCTCCCCTCGCCGCCTGGTCGTTTCTGGAGGCGCCACGCTACCTCCCCGACCCCCTCACACTCTTCTGGACCCCTCCCCTCTCCTCTATCTCCCTCTCGAGCTCGATCCCGAACACCGCCGTCGCCGTCGCTCGCCGCTGCCGTGGCCACAGGCCACCCCACGCCCAGCCATGGTGCCCGAGAGCTCCGCCACTTCATCCCTGACCTCTCCGACGAGTCACGCAACGGCGGGTGCCCTGGAACGCCGCAAATGCCATCATCTTCATCCTCTGCCCCGACGATCGCCGCCGTCGATTCGCCGTAGCAGGAGCTTCCCCGAGCCCACTGAACCCCCCAACAGAACCGCGGTGAGCTCCCGGTTCGTTCCCCCGTGTCCTTGCCGACGTTTGCGACCTCTAGGTCCCTTCTCCACTGATGCCTGACCTCACCGCCGCCGGTGATGCCGCCGCCGTGGCCACAGCCACCCAAACACGAATCCGAGCACGTCAACGCACTTAGTGCTTCGCTAGGAGCCCGTAGCACCCATTCTTTGGTCTCCCCGTGCGCTGTAGCCCCTTTTCCAACGAAGCCCGAACTCCGGCGCCGCCGCGAGCTCATTTCCGGCGAGCTCCGGCCACCCTAGCTGCTGCCGTTGGCTGGAATGGATGCGGGTGAGCTCCAGCTCCCCGTAGATGGTCTCAGCTGCGCAGAAGACCCCCGGAACAGAAATCCCGATGCCCTCCACCGCGTTTGCTGCCGCTGGCGGCTCAACGCTGGCGTGTTAGCTGCGGTTTGACCCGGATTTGACTCCCTGGGTCAATGACAGGTGGGCCCCCACCCCTTTTAGTTAGTTGACCGTTAAGTTAATTAATTAGTTTTGGCTAATTAGTTTAGCCACTGACATGTGGGCCCAGCCCTGCTGATTTTTCTGTTAGGATTGGTTTAGTGTTAATTAACTCAGTTAATTAACTGAGTCACTGACCAGTGGACCCCACTGTCAGGTTTGACTCTGGACCAGCCCCTTTGACCTGCTGACGTCATGCTTGTGTCATGCTGACGCAGTAAACCAGTTCTGGTATTTAAATAAATCTTAAATGATTTTTTTATTTCAGAAATTGGCTTAAACTTCAAAAAATCACAGAAATTCAACCGTAGCTCAGAATGAAATAATTTATATATGAAAAATTATCAGAAAAATTCAATCTATCCATCTGAACCATTTTCATGCATGACAAATGAAGTTAAACCTGCTGTTTATATGAAAACACATATATGGCATTTAGAAATACTTATTTTAGAGTTGCATTTGAACCCTTGGTTCAAATGGAGTTCAACCAATCAAAATGCTAGTTGCATTAGCTCAAACAACATCATAACTTCATGCCATATTCATGCATCATATCGTTGCATATGCTTGTGTTTGATTCTCGGCACCGTTCTTCTCGAAAGGTCCAGCTCCGGAGACCGATCCAGAGTACCTGTCAGAGGAGCAGTGCTCTGCACGTTGTTTTACCAGGCAAGCAAACCCCCTTGTTCATTCCGATACAACCCCTCTCTTGCTCCTGCTCCCTGTTATTGCATTAGGACAACAACGACTTCAACTGCTACTTTATGCTGCGGTAGTTGAACCCATTCCTCTGCATGACCTATCATTCCACAGTAAATAGTTGAAACCCACTAGCATGTGTAGGAGTTGATTGAAGCCATGCTGTGATCTTACCATGCCTTGCTTGCTATTGCTTAGAGTGTGTCAGGTCTGATTCATCGGGAATGAATTGGAGTGAAATGATATGTTCTGATGATGAGGGTTAAGTGTGTGAACACGTTTTGGTAAAGGTAGTGGTGAGAGGCCTTGTAGGAGTACATGGTGGGTTGTCTCACTGGAACCGTCCCTAAGAACTGAGTTCCGAGTATGTTGTCCAATGACTAGTTACTACCACACATTGGGTTCCGGTAACTCGACCCCTCTCGACTTATTAATCCACATGATCTCTGTCCAGGAGTTGCAACTAGTTTCTGGTGTTTGTAGGTAGGGTTAGTAGTCTACCAAGTGGCACTCGGCCAGTGGGCTTGGGACAGACTAGGCACCGTGGCACGGTGTACCAAGCGTAGTTCCACTCGGCGAGGTGGGCTTGGGAACCCTGCGCACATCATTTGGGGCCGTGAGTGACACCCCGGCCGGATCTCCCCACGGATGGAACCCGAATAGGCGATAAACCTGGACGAGAGACTTGTGTGGTTAGTCAGGTCGTGGCCGACACCCTTGCCAGGCCTCCGCTTGAAGGTTGCCGAGATACACGACGTGTACATGGCGGTAAGTGGCGAGAGCGTGTGTGAAGAAGTACACCCCTGCAGGGTTAACATGATCTATTCGAATAGCCGGGTCCACGGTTACGGACTTCTTGGATGCTTACATGGTACATAGACAACTTGAAGTGGATACTTTAAAATACTCAAGACAAGTGTGAGTGCTATGGATGGCCTTCTCGTAGGGAGTCGGGAATGAATCCATAGTGGTGTATTGTGTGGTGCTTAGTGGACTCGTGTGCGCCACCTCAAAAGAGTTACCAGCAATCATAGAATAGGATAGCCACTGAGTCAAAGCTGGCTTACTACAACTAAACCCCACTTTTCCATCTTGATACAAGTGCATGTATGATAGGATCTGATGTAAGTCTTGCTGAGTACCTTTGTACTCATGTTTGCTTAATTTATGTTTTGCAGATAGGATTGATGTCTCACTAGTAGTCCGCTTGGACTTCGACAAGTAGCTTGTACCTCAGCTACGATCTTGGACGAGTGTTGTAGATAGTCAGGCTCTTCAGCCTTTTTCATTTGTAGATGTCTGTACTCAGGCATGTTGTGCTTCCGCTTGTTGCTTGTATGCTCTGAATGTTGGGTCATGAGACCCATGTTTATAATATTTGGCTCCTCGGAGCCTAATGAATAAATACTTTGTTTATTAGAGTCTCGTTGTGATGCCATGTTGTATTTGCACATATTGAGCATATTGTGTGTATGTTATTGAAATGCTTGGTATGTGTGGGATCCGACACCTAGTTGTTTACCCTTGGTAGCCTATCTTACAGGGAAATGTCTCCTAGTGTTTCCACTGAGCCTTTGTAGCTTGCTACTGCTCCGGAACACTTAGGCTGACCGGCATGTGTCCTTCTTCGTTCCTGTGTCTATCCCTTAGGGGAAATGTCACGCGTTGTTCCTTTAAGTCCTTGTAGATTGCTACGACTTGGGTTCATACGTTGATGACCGACACGTTCGTTGCTGGGTCATGAATGCCTGTCTATGTAATTTAGTGCCACTTTTGGTTTATAACTGGTCATGTCGGCCCGGGTTCTCTGTCATATGGATGCTAGCGATACTATCATATACGTGAGCCAAAATGCGCAAACGGTCCCGGGCCAGGTAAGGTGGCACCCGTGGGGATACCGTGCGTGAGGCCGCAAAGTGATATGGTGTGTTACATGCTAGATCGGTGTGACTTAGGATCGGGGTCCCGACAGCGTTGGTATCAGAGCCTGACTGCCTGTAGGATTACCAAGCCAAACTGGTCGAAGTTGAGTCTAGAAATTCCTTAGTTATATAAGGGAATTGATTGTGGAAGGGAACGTAAGGCTCTTTTTACTCCTTATACCCCATGTCTTCTGATCTGAGTCATCTTACCTTTCCTACGGGGTTAAGGAACTAGGCTTTCTCTTCCGTGTATCAGGATCACGAGTTACTACTCCGTAGTCCCTTAGGATTGGTTGATCAGAGTCCTATTCTTTTTTCAAGTTCTTCCAGTATAGTTTGTTTAGTACTATCACAGAACCTTGAGTGATGATGTTGAGATGTTGAACTACCCTTTGTTAGCAGGATGTCTCATTCTGAGCATTTTACTGCCGTTATGCTGCCGGAATTATCCTAATAGTTCGAGAGATACTAATTTCTTGTTCTACCTTATGCTTCCTATAGTTGTTGATGTTTCCGTCTTCGGTTTCGCTTCTCAGGATGTCTTCAGTTAAGCGAAGCTCAGCTGCTCGTAGACAGAACCACGGAGGTGGTAGAGATGAGGAGGATCCTCCCGACCAGTCTTCGTTGGCAGAGTTAATGTTAGAGATGGAGAGAAACAAGCGTGAGTCTAACCGTTTGTTGGCACGTATTGAGGAGAACACCGCACATCAGTGCAAGGAATCAGCAACCATCCATGACTTCATTCGTCTGAAACCACCCACCTTCCATCATTCCATTGAGCCACTCGATGCAGATGACTGGCTCCGTAGTATCACTCACAAGCTGCATTCTGCGAATGTAGCTGAAGATGACAAGGTCATCTATGCCACTTATCACCTGGAAGGTCCTGCTAGTCTTTGGTGGCAGAACTATGAGGCCATGATTCCAGCTGGCCAGATTCCTACCTGGAGAGATTTCACCGAGGCTTTTCGTGAGCATCATATCCCCCAAGCCCTTATCGATCGTAAGAGAGAAGAGTTATGTAGTCTTACACAGGCTAAGATGGCTGTTGATGCTTATAGTAGAGAGTTTGAGAACCTCGCCCGCTATGCTACAGAGGAAGTGTCCACGGACGCCAAGAAGCAGGCTAGGTTCCGGAAGGGTCTCAACCCCAAACTGCGTCGTGATCTCCACTTGCATCATTGCCACACATTCCATGCTCTTGTGAACAAGGCCATCAATGCAGAGACAGCTCAGCTCACTTACGATGAGTCTCGTAAGCACAACCTTGACTTGGGAACTTCCTCCGGTACTTGTTCCCAGAAGCGCCGGATTTGGGTTCCGAAATCTGTTCTTCCACCCACTTATCCTTCGAGGCCATCTCGTGTGTGTACCTCTTCCAGTTCAGCAGTATGCTCCACCCAGATCTATTGGTGGACCGTTTGCCAATGCGGGTCCACGTCCTACCTCCAGGATTTGTTACAAGTGCGGAGAGCCGGGACACATTGCCCGTATTTGCACTCAGACCCGTGTTGCTCCATCCCAGTCCGAGAAATCTGTTAGACGTGATAAATCATCACGCAAGATGATCAGTGTTAAGTCAGCTCCCACTGAACATGGACGTGTGCACCACGTCTCAGCCAAAAACGCTCATGATGATCCAGATGTCGTTCTAGGTACACTCCTTGTTAATTGTCATCCGGCATCGGTTCTATTCGATACTGGAGCATCTCATTCCTTCATTTCCGAAAATTATGCCCGCTTGCACGAAATGTCATTTTGTGATATGCCCTCCCCACTACTCATTCAAACTCCTGGTTCCAAATGGCAAACTTCTAGTGTAAGCCATAGTAATGAAATCCTTGTCGACAAACTTGTGTTCCTTGCATCACTTGTAGCCCTCAAGTCTTTAGATATTAATATCATCTTGGGTATGGACTGGATGACAACTCATCATGCCAAGATTGATTGCTTCACTAGGTCTGTTCAGCTTACACATCCATCTGGTAAGACAGTCACTGTCAACACTAGAATTGCAAAGCGTGAACTCTATTCTCTTAATGCCAGCCCTCTTCCAGATCTTGAAGATGTTCCGGTAGTCCGTGACTTTCAGGATGTCTTCCTAGAGGAACTGCCAGGTGTTCCACCCGACCGAGATGTAGAGTTTGTTATAGAGCTTATCCCAGGAACCGGTCCAATCTCTATGAGACCCTACAAAATGGCACCCTTAGAACTAGCCGAGCTTAAGAAACAACTTGATGAGTCCTTGCAAAAGGGTTTCATCCGTCCTAGTTCTTCTCCCTGGGCTTGCCCCATCCTCTTTGTCAAGAAGAAGGATAGTACGGATCGGATGGTTGTAGATTATCGTCCCGTTAATTTGGTCACGGTAAAGAACAAGTATCCGCTTCCCAGGATCAACGACATGTATGATCAGCTCGCTGGATCCTCTGTCTTCTCCAAGATGGATTTGAGGTTAGGATACCATCAAATCAAGATTAGAAATGGGGACATCCCCAAGACGGCTTTCATCACTCGTTATGGTCAGTACGAGTACACCGTCATGTCCTTCGGTCTAACAAATGCTCCAGCCACCTTCTCCCGCTTGATGAACTCGATCTTCATGGAGTATTTAGATAAGTTCGTCGTGGTTTACCTCGATGATATTCTTATTTACTCGAAGAACGAGGAAGAGCATGCCGAACACCTTAGACTTGTTCTAGAAAAACTCAGAGAGCACCGCCTTTATGCCAAGTTCTCCAAGTGCGAATTTTGGTTGCCAGAAGTGACCTATCTCGGCCATGTAATCTCTGGTAAGGGCATTGCTGTCAACCCCGAGAGAGTTCAGGCCGTCCTTGATTGGACTCCACCTGAAACTGTTAAACAAGTTAGGAGTTTCCTTGGTCTAGCCAGTTACTGTCGCCGCTTTGTTGAGAACTTCTCTAAAGTGGCCAAACCTCTCACGGAACTTCTCAAGAAAGATAAAAAGTTTGAGTGGTCCCCACAGTGTGAGCACAGTTTTTAGGAACTGAAAAGACGCCTGACTTCTGCTCCTATACTTGTGCCACCGATTTCACTGAGGACTTTGTTGTCTACTGTGATGCCTCACGACAGGGACTAGGTTGCATCCTTATGCAGGATCGTCGTGTGATTGCCTATGCATCTCGACAGTTGCATCCACATGAGGAGAACTATCCTACACATGATCTAGAGCTTCCAGCCGTAGTCTATGCACTTAAGACCTGGTGGCATTACCTCCTTGGTAATCGTTGTGAGATCTACCCCGATCACCAGAGTCTCAAGTATATCTTCACCCCACCAGATTTGAATCTTAGGCAAAGACGTTGGTTGGAGTTGATCTCAGATTACGACTTAGGGATTACCTACACCCCAGGCAAGGGAAATGTCATGGCTGATGCACTAAGTCGTAAATCCTATTGCAACAATCTCATGTTGCAACAGGGCCAACCACTTCTCCATGAGAAATTATGTAAGTTTAACCTTCACATTGCTCCTCACGGATTCCTTTCAACTTTGGTGGCGAAACCTACTCTTGTGGATCATATCATAGAAGCCCAGAAGCATGATACCGGAATTACCCGGATCAAGAGAAACATTGCCAAGGGTATTGCTGGTAGTTTCTCCATAGATGACCGAGGTGTTTTTCTCTTCCAAAATCGGCTGGTGGTTCCCAAGAAACAACATCTTCGCCAATTGATTCTTAAAGAGGCTCATGAATCTCCTCTCACGATTCATCCCGGTAGTACTAAAATGTATCAGGACCTACGCCAGAGGTTCTGGTGGACTAGGATGACGAGAGAAATTGCTGAGTTCATTGCTAAATGTGACATTTGTCGTCGCGTTAAGGCAGAACACCAAAGACCTGCTGGCACCCTTCAGCCTCTAGCTATTCCTGAGTGGAAATGGGATAAAGTTGGTATTGACTTCATCATCGGCTTTCCCGGGACCAAGAGAGGGAATAATGCTATCTTCGTAGTCATTGATCGTCTCTCCAAAGTGGCTCACTTCCTACCTGTTCGAGAGAGTATCACTGCTAGTCAGCTTGCTGACTTGTATATTTCCCGAATAGTGTCACTTCATGGTGTCCCACTAGAGATCAATTCAGACCGTGGTAGTCTTTTCACTTCTCATTTCTGGGAGAGTTTCCAGACTGCCATGGGCACCCATCTTCCTTTTAGTACCGCTTTCCACCCTCAGTCAAGTGGTCAAGTGGAACGGGTTAACCAAATTCTCGAAGACATGCTTAGAGCTTGCGTTATCTCATTCGGTATGGATTGGGAGAAATGTCTTCCATTCGCCGAGTTTGCTTATAACAATAGCTATCAATCCAGTCTCAAGCAAGCTCCTTTTGAGATTCTTTATGGACGAAGATGTCGAACACCTTTGAACTGGTCAGAAACCGGTGAAAGACAATTCTTTGGACCGGATATGATCTAGGAAGCAGAAGAGCAAGTTCGCATCATTCGTGAGAATTTGAAAACAGCCCAGTATCGTCAAAAGAGCCAGTATGATCGTCATCATAAGGAAGTGGCTTATGAAGTTGGTGACAAAGCTTATCTTCGGGTTACTCCGTTGAAGGGTACCCATCCTTTCAGTATCAAGGGCAAGTTGGCTCCTTGTTACATTGGTCATTTTCGCATTCTTGCTAAACGAGGAGAGGTTGCCTACCAATTGGAACTACCCCCACATCTTCCTCGAGTTCATGATGTCTTCCACGTCTCTCAACTCAGGCGTTGCTTCTCGGATACCATCCGCGGAGTGGACCACGAAACGCTTGATCTCCAAGATAACCTCACATATCGAGAGTATCCCGTTCGCATTTTGGATCAAGCAGAGCGTGTCACTCGTCTTCATAACATCAAGTTTCTCAAAGTTCAATGGTCTCATCATTCCGAGAGAGAAGCTACTTGGGAGCGAGAAGATCGTCTCCGACTGGAGTACCCCACCTTCTTTCCGCCTACTCCTGAATCTCGGGACGAGATTCTTTCGAGTGGAGGCGAGTTGTCACAACCCTAGTTCTGGTATGCACTAGGTTAGTCTTGTGGTTTGCATCATGTTTAAATTTCAAATGAAATTGAATTGAGGACTTGTGAAACCCTCAGTAACCCTTTTTGAAAATGACCCAAATAAAAATTGCTCCAAAAAGGTCCAAGAAAATGTTCATGTGGCCCTCTAAAAATATTGGTTAGAGATAAAAATCAAACCAATATTATTAGGAGCTAATAAGTATTTATTTTGGGCATTTGGAATTAATGCAATAGTTATTTGCATTGGATATATATATATTATATATTTTATATATGTCCAAAATTCTGATTCTTTATTTTTAGGGGCTTGGATTAATTCCTAGGTCCATGCAAAATAAATATGTCAGCTAAAAATAATTGATTTAATTTAGAAATTAAATCAAAACAAATGTCAGAAAAATAGAAAAGCAAATAAAAGGAAATAGCTTACCTGGCTTACCTGCAGCCCACCAGGCAGAGCTGGCCCGGCCCACTGGCCAAGCCAGTCATCACCTACCTCGCGCCAGTAGGCCGAGGCGTGTGCCCGGCGCACGCGAGCGCTCCGCGCGCCACGCGAGCTGCGTGCCTGCCCTCCCCTCGCCACCTGGTCGTTTCTGGAGGCGCCACGCGACCTCCCCGACCCCCTCACACTCTTCTGGACCCCTCCCCTCTCCTCTATCTCCCTCTCGAGCTCGATCCCGAACGCCGCCGTCGCCGTCGCTCGCCGCTGCCGTGGCCACAGGCTACCCCACGCCCAGCCAAGGTGCCCGAGAGCTCCGCCACTTCATCCCCGACCTCTCCGACGAGTCACGCAACACCGGGTGCCCTGGAACGCCGCAAATGCCGTCGTCTTCATCCTCTGCCCCGATGATCGCCGCCGTCGATTCGCCGTAGCAGGAGCTTCCCCGAGCCCACTGAACCCCCCAACAGAACCGCGGTGAGCTCCCGGTTCGTTCCCCCATGTCCTTGCCGACGTTTGCGACCTCTAGGTCCCTTCTCCGCTGATGCCCGACCTCACCGCCGCCGGTGATGCCGCCGCCGTGGCCACAGCCATCCAAACACGAATCCAAGCACGTCACCGCACTTACTGTTTCGCTAGGAGCCCGTAGCACCCATTCTTTGGTCTCCCCGTGCGCTGTAGCCCCTTTTCCAACGAAGCCCAAACTCTGGCGCCGCCGCAAGCACATTTCCGGCGAGCTCCGGCCGACCTAGCTGCTGCCGCTGGCTGGAATGGATGCGGGTGAGCTCCAGCTCCCCGTAGATGGTCTCAGCTGTGCATAACACCCCCGGAACAGAAATCCCGATGCCCTCCGCCACGTTTGCTGCCGCCGGCGGCTCAACACCGGCGTGTTAGCTGCGGTTTGACCCGGATTTGACTCCCTGGGTCAATGACAGGTGGGCCCCCACCCCTTTTAGTTAGTTGACCGTTAAGTTAATTAATTAGTTTTGGTTAATTAGTTTAGCCATTGACATGTGGGCCCAGCCCTGCTGATTTTCTGTTAGGATTAGTTTAGTGTTAATTAACTCAGTAAATTAACTGAGTCACTGACCAGTGGACCCCACTATCAGGTTTGACTCTGGACCAGCCCCTTTGACCTGCTGACGTCATGCTTGTGTCATGCTGACACAGTAAACCAGTTCTGGTATTTAAATAAATCTTAAATGATTTATTTATTTCAGAAATTGGCTTAAACTTCAAAAAATCACAAAAATTCAACCGTAGGTCAGAATGAAATCATTTATATATGAAAAATTATCAGAAAAATTCAATCTATCCATCTGTACCATTTTCATGCATGACAAATGAGCTTAAACCTGCTGTTTATATGAAAACACATATATGGCATTTAGAAATACTTATTTTAGAGTTGCATTTGAACCCTTGGTTCAAATGGAGTTCAACCAATCAAAATGCTAGTTGCATTAGCTCAAACAACATCATAACTTCATGCCATATTCATGCATCATATTGTTGCATATGCTTGAGTTTGATTGTCGGCACCGTTCTTCTCGATAGGTCCAGCTCCGGGGACCGATCCAGAGTACCTGTCAGAGGAGCAGTGCTCTGCACGTTGTTTTACTAGGCAATCAAACACCCTTGTTCATTCCGATACAACCCCTCTCTCGCTCCTGCTCCCTGTTATTGCATTAGGACAACAATGACTTCAACTGCTACTTTATGCTGCGGTAGTTGAACCCATTCCTCTGCATGACCCGTCATTCCACAGTAAATAGTTGAAACCCACTAGCATGTGTAGGAGTTGATTGAAGCCATGCTGTGATCTTACCATGCCTTGCTTGCTATTGCTTAGAGTGTGTCAGGTCTGATTCATCGGGAATGAATTGGAGTTAAATGATATGTTCTGATGCTGAGGGTTAAGTGTGTGAACACGTTTTGGTAAAGGTAGTGGTGAGAGGCCAGGTAGGAGTACATGGTGGGTTGTCTCACTGGAACCGTCCCTAAGAACTGATTTCCGAGTATGTTGTCCAATGACTAGTTACTACCACACATTGGGTTCCGGTAACTCGACCCCTCTCGACTTATTAATCAACATGATCTCTGTCCAGGAGTTGCAACTAGTTTCTGGTGTTTGTAGGTAGTGTTAGTAGTCTACCAAGTGGCACTCGGCCAGTGGGCTTCGGACAGACTAGGCACCGTGGCACGGTGTACCAAGCGTAGATCCACTCGGCGAGGTGGTCTTGGGAACCCTGCGCACATCATTTGGGGCCGTGAGCGACACCCCGGCCAGATCTCCCCACGGATGGAACCCGAATAGGCGATAAACCTGGACAAGAGACTTGTGTGGTTAGTCAGGTCGTGGCCGACTCCCTCGCCAGGCCTCCGCTTGAAGCTTGCCGAGATACACGACGTGTACATGGCGGTAAGTGGCGAGAGCGTGTGTGAAGAAGTACACCCCTGCAGGGTTAACATGATATATTCGAATAGCCGGGTCCACGGTTATGGACTTCTTGGATGCTTACATGGTACATAGACAACTTCAAGTGGATACTTTAAAAAACTCAAGACAAGTGTGAGTGCTATGGATGGCCTTCTCGTAGGGAGTCGGGAATGAATCCATAGTAGTGTATTGTGTGGTGCTTAGTGGACTCGTGTGCGCCACCTCAAAAGAGTTATCAGCAATCATAGAATAGGATAGCCACTGAGTCAAAGCTGGCTTGCTGCAACTAAACCCCACTTTGCCATCTTGATACAAGTGCATGTATGATAGGATCTGATGTAAGTCTTGCTGAGTACCTTTGTACTCATGTTTGCTTAATTTATGTTTTGCAGATAGGATTGATGTCTCACTAGTAGTTCCGCTTGGACTTCGACAAGTAGCTTGTACCTCAGCTACGATCTTGGACGAGTGTTGTAGATAGTCAGGCTCTTCAGCCTTTTTCATTTGTAGATGTCTGTACTCAGACATGTTGTGGTTCCGCTTGTTGCTTGTATGCTCTGGATGTTGTGTGATGAGACCCATGTTTGTAATATTTGGCTCCTTGGAGCCTAATGAATAAATACTTTGTTTATTAGAGTCTTGTTGTGATGCCATGTTGTATTTGCACATATTGAGCATATTGTGTGTGTATGTTATTGAAATGCTTGGTATGTGTGGGATCCGACACCTAGTTATTTACCCTTGGTAGCCTATCTTACAGGGAAATGTCTCCTAGTGTTTCCACTTAGCCTTGGTAGCTTGCTACTGCTCCGGAACACTTAGGCTGACCAGCATGTGTCCTTCATCGTTCCTATGTCTGTCCCTTAGGGGAAATGTCACGCGTTGTTCCTTTAAGTCCTTGTAGCTTGCTACGACTTGGGTTCATACGTTGATGACCGACACGTTCGTTGTTGGGTCATGAATGCCTGTCTCTGTAATTTAGTGCCACTTTTGGTTTATAACTGGTCATGTCGGCCCGGGTTCTCTGTCATATGGATGCTAGCGATGCTATCATATACGTGAGCCAAAATGCGCAAACGGTCCCGGGCCAGGTAAGGTGGCACCCGTGGGGATACCGTGCGTGAGGCCGCAAAGTGATATGGTGTGTTACATGCTAGATCGGTGTGACTTAGGATCGGGGTCCCGACATCTGATTCCTCCAAACTGGGGAACTTCCTAAGGAGCAGGAAGAAGCAGAAAAAGTAGCCCGTTGGTCTGCTATGTACCAGTTCATCGATGACGTCCTGTACAGAAAGAGACCGAACGGCGTGAAATTGAAGTGTATCCCTCGAGAGGAAGGACTGGGGCTGTTGGCAGAGATACATGGAGGCATATGTGGATCCCACATAGGGTCAAGATCCCTTGCCGGGAAGGCATTTCGGCAAGGCTTCTTCTGGCCCACCGCCCTCCAGGATGCGACGACACTCGTCACCAGGTGTGAAGCGTGTCAGTTCCATTCAAAGAAACTTCATCAACCAGCTCAAGCCCTTCAAACTATTCCTCTCTCCTGGTCCTTCTCGGTCTGGGTGCTCGACAAACTGGGCCCTTTCCCCCCACCGTTGTTGGGGGCTTTGAGTACATGTACGTCGCAATCCACGAGTTCACAAAGTGGCCGGAGGTGGAGGCAGTGAGGAAGGTCACACCTCGGTCAGCCGTCAAGTTCTTCAAGGGACTAGTGTGCCGTTTTGGTGTACCCAACAGGGTCATCACCGATAACGGCACGCAGTTCTCAAGCCGCACCTTCATGCAATATACCCAAGACCTCGGCAGCAAAGTCTGTTTCGCTTCCGTTGCTCACCCCCGAAGCAATGGTCAAGCTGAGAGAGGAAACGATGAAGTGTTGCGAGGCTTAAGGACAAAGACCTTTGACAGGCTGCGCAAGAGTGGAAGGCGCTGGATTGATGAATTGCCGGCGGTTCTTTGGTTGATCAAAACGACGCCAAATCAAGCCACCGGCTAGAAACCCTTTGCCCTAGTATACGGGGCAGAAGCAGTTCTCCCCACTGAACTCATATACGGGTCACCTCGAGTGCTCGCTTATGATGAGCTTGAGCAAGAGCAACTGCGGCAAGATGACGCAACGCTCCTTGAGGAAGATCGTCTTCGGGCGGCTGTGAGAGCAGCACGCTACCAGCAAGCCTTGCGCTGCTACCATAGCCGCAAGGTCCATGCCCGAAGCTTTGAGGAAGGCGACCTTGTTCTTCGGCGCGTTCAATCGGCTAAGAATACCAACAAGTTGACGCCGAAGTGGGAAGGCCCTTATCGGGTAATACGAGTCACCAGGCCTAGCGCAGTCCACCTGGAGACCGAAAATGCCGTTCCGGTGAGCAACTCTTGGAACATTGTGCTTCTTCGCAAGTTTTACCCGTGAGGCGCGGCTTGCCGGGCCCCCCGGCAAGCCACCTTTTATACAAGCCTTGCCGACAAGGTATGTAACCCTTTGTACAAAGCCAGGCGCAGACCCTGAGCATAAATGAATGACGCGCCGGCGCCCTAAGTTATAGCATGCATGCTAGGTCGAGTCTCGTCCTTTGTTAGGGCTGATAGTGCTTAGCGGCGGCTAACCCCTAGCTTAGAGGTCGATTTTGCATCTCTTTGTCTTCCTTTTATCTTCTTTCCGAAACCACTTTGGGAGAAGAATGTAATGCCCAGGATGGGACTATACCTCCTACGTGTCGAGGCACGACTTAAAGGTATAAGCCCATCCTAGAATGATCTCAAGTTTGGTATCTTTGCACAACTCATGTAAAAGAGGGATTAAAATACAAAAGGAGATAGTTGGCTTACACTCGCCACTTCACACAATACATTACATAATCAATCATCATTCAAAACATCACAGCCCGACTACGGGTAAGATCCAAAAGAAAGATACCAAAACATCATAAAGCCACAGGCCAGGATCGAATCCTAGTAGAAACCACTACTGAACATCGAAACGTTACAAGCAAACGGTCACACTCTGCATCGAGCTCCTGGTGAAGCACTGAACCAGCTTCTGCATCGTACACGGCTGAACCTGCAACTGGTGTGGTGGAGTAACTGTGAGCCACAGAGGACTCAGCAATCCCGTTCCCGGGTAACAAGACTATTTAAGCCTTGGGTGAGGGCAAGGCTGAAGAAGAATATGAGGTGAAGGAACAAACAAGAGTCTGCAGCCGCAACTAGCACTAACTTACGCAAAAGAGAGCGAGGAGAGAAGTGCATCGGTCGAAAGATGATCACGAAGTGATCCTAACTAAAACCGGTCAAACATAACCCCACCGTGTTCAACTCCCGAATCCCTATTCGGAAATTGACAGTCACGGTACACACGCTGGTAGTGTATTAGTAACATTGTGTCAAGTTATCTACAACCGGAATTAACAAGCTCCCATCTGCCACATAACCGCGGGCACGGCTTTCGAAAGTTCAAACCCTGCAGGGGTGTTCCAACTTGGCCCATCACAAGCCCACGATCCGCGGAGTCGCAACTCCATAGTTGGGAAGACCCGAGTATTCTCGGAATCCCGTGCTCAAGTTAAACCGAACTAAGGTAAGGCTAATCCAGCAAATCCTCCCGGCGTGTCGACACCCTGATAGTAGCCGCGCGTATCTAGGTCTCAGGACACGACCGGATGGGCGATCCCACGGGTTTTTACCAAACCTTGAGTTTCCTCGAGGTGGCCCCGCGTAACCCCCGTTTCGGACCAACACTCATGTGGAGCACTGGCCCGGGGTTGTAGAATTAAGAATAAAAGAGGGTTTGCAAAGCCCTTATGCAAGTTTTATTAGATTGTTATTAGGCAAATAGTACCAATGTTGGGATTTGCTGGAAAAGACTTAGCACTTAGCGGTTTATCAAGGGGGTCCCATACACCCCAACCGTGTTAGGAACGCAAAATCAAGGAACATAACACCGGTTTATACGATTCCTAACGGCATGAGTGGAACAAAACACCAAGCAAAAGGCTTAGCCTTCCACCCTGCCAGTATATAGATGATTTCATTTTTAAGCATTTATATAGTGTGATATAACCCAACCAAACTTCAACATGAAGCAAGCGTCTTCAATCTTCACCTGCAACTAACAATGCTATAAGAGGGGCTGAGCAAGCCTACGTATAGCCAAGCAACGGTTTGCGTAGGTAGGGTGGTTAAACATGGCAATTGGTTACAAGTAGGAGGCTGACAAGAAGACATGGGCATCGAGGCAAAACTATAGAGCGATACTCTAGCAAGAGGCAAAAATAGTAATGGTATCCGGGTTCGGTCATCTTGCCTGGGATTCCACAAAGGAAGAAGAACGAAGCCAAGAAGAAGACGGAGCAACAGTCGAGCGGATCCTCACAACTCCGGAACGAAACCGAAGCTAACAAGAGGAACAACCGGAAAGAAAACAAACAACACGGTAAACACACAAACATCAACATGGCAACGATGCACAAACAAGTATGATGCATGTCCGGTTTAAATATGCATGGCATGGCAAAGTGCACAAACAACACTACAAGTTAAGTGGAGATCAATATGCAACGAGTTGCATATTGACGAAACACCACATTAATTATTTAGTTGACTCTCATTATTTACAAGACAAGATTAAATGTTTTTAACATGGCAAGAGGTGAAGCATAAGGAAACTACACTATTTAGGCATTTTAAATGAGGCCGGAAATAACAACAACAAGTCCGGAAAATCCCCATGAGCATGTTTAATAATTATAAGCAAACAACAATTAAACATTCTAATGTTGTTAACATGATGCGGATGACATGAGCAAGTTTATGCAAGTTTTATTAAAAGGGTTGACTTAAGAGGATAAGAAGCATTTGTCACCGTGGTGGACGAAAGGGTGCCACGGCAACGATAACCAAAATGATGCCACGCAACAATTCGGTTCCGGCAACTCGTTGAGAGTCCGGTGCAAAACAAAAGGTAGAGCGAACGAGTTGAACAAGATGAAAGAGGGTGGATCCCGTCACCGGGTTCCCACGAGTCGGTGGCGAGGCAACCGAGGAACAAGACAAAAGGTGGAACGGGCACGGAGCACACACGGGAAACAATTCACACCACAACAAGCATGCACGGGTCACGTCTCGGGGTTATACCTTCGAAGCGTGCGTTTCGGGGCGGTTCGAGACGTAGAGGAAGGAGTCGTTCACGTCGGAGAGGAAGTAGCCGTTCCGTAGAGGGAAGTAGTCGTTCTCGCAACTCGTAGAGGAAGTAGTGGTTCACGTCATCGTGTCGTGGTACTTGGCGAATTCCTCGTTTCCGGGCGACGGTAGTGGTACTCGCGGTCGACGGTAGACGTTCGGGTCGTAGAGGTACTTGGTCGTCGTGGTACACGTGTCGTACACGGATGTAGGGGTACTTGGTCGGGTCGTCGTGTAGAGGTACTTGCGCGTCGTGTAGTTGTACTTGTCACGGAGGGGTACTCGGCGCATCGAAGGGGTACTTGTTGCAACACACATGTAGTCGTTCACGGGCTCGTTTTCGTTCTCTGTCAAGGTTAACATCACAGCAATAATACAAAACAAAAAAAAACAAACAACAGCAGCAGGGGCAGTCCAAAGGGGGGGGCGAGGCGCCCTCGGATGCTGCGGAAACCGGTTGGAGGAGGGGCGCTCGGATTTGCAAGCTGGAGGACGGCCGGCGCTTGGGGCCGGACGGAGGGAGGAGCTCCGCTCGCGTCGGGGCGCAGAGGAGGAGCCGCGGCAGGGGTGTGCTGCACCTGGCGAGAGGAGGAGGGCCTCGGGTTGCTGGAAGAAGGCGAGGGAACGGAGGGAGCAGGTCCGGCCGGGGCGCTCGGGCTGGATCCGCGGCGCGGGGCGGCCTTGGCGAGGCGAGGGACGGCGCCGGCCTGGGGAGTCGACGCAGAGGTCGCGGGGCGACGGGATCCGACCCGGCTGGAAGCCGGAGCTCGGGCCATGGGGGCTCCTGCCTCGCGAAGGAAGAGGCCCGGGCCTGGGCGTCGCGGAGACGGACGGCGCGGAGGGCGCTCGCGGTCGCGGCCTGGAAGGCGACGAGCCAGAGGCGAGGGAGCCTGGCTCGAGGCAGAGGCCTCGAGGGACTCGGACTGCAGCGGGCGAGCGAAGGGGGAGGAGGAGTGCGGTCGGGAGAGAGGTGAGCGAGGGAGAGAAAACGAAGGAAGAGGGACAGAGAGCGAAGCTGGCGGCGGCTGGGAGTTGGGAAGGAGCGATCGAGGCTCCGCTAGGGTTTCGGTGGAGGAGGGAGTTGGGCTGCGGCCTGAGAGGAGATGGGCCGGCTGGGCCAAGAAGGGAGAGGGAGGTGGCCTGGAGGAGAAGTTCTGCGGGCCAGGAGGCCTGGAGGCTGAGAAAAAGAATTAAAAAGAAGGGATTTTGCTGTTTTCTAAGAAAAAAAACAGAAAACGGCAAGGAGAAAGAAAAGGAAGGTGGAGTTAGGGCAAGAATTAGGACAAGGAGTATTTTCCCCGGGCTCGTAAAAATGAGCACGACCGGAGAAAAATACAAAAGGCCAGATCGGAACAAATATTCAAACTTATTTGAATTTAATTCAAATAGTTTTGAACAAAGACGAGATTGTTGAAGTGTCCAAAAATGTTCAAATTTTTGGAGGAACCTCGAGACAACGGAAAGAATTATTGGCAAGATTTTGAAGGTGAAACTCGAAGTGAAAAGACATGGGGAAATTATGCAAGTGTGTTACGGTGAATTCCAACAAAGGGAATATTTTAAATATAGCTCCCTAACTAGTGAGAGGCTTTTATATGTTATAAAGAGAAGTCATCTTCCCTCGATTTAAATGGACCGAAGGTCCACACGAATTATTTAGGTTGAGATGCAAAAATTAAAATGACATGATGGCATGATGACATGATGCGATGCAAAAATAAATAACACAAGCACAAAAGGACACACGGGCAACCCGGAACATCCGGAACCTTCGGGAATCTTCTGGAATCTTCTGGGACGTCGGTCTCGGGCGTCACAAAGAAAAAGGAACAGACCAGCATCCGGGCCCCGGCAAGCTAGTATTGCCGGGGGCTGGAAGAGCAAAGATTCACCCACAGCAAACCAGGATTGCTGGGGGTTGCAGCTTCAGATAAATTCTCCATCCCTTATCATGCATTCAATTATGGACTGAGGTATGTGATACCTCATTTCTTTCCTTAAACTACCGTGCTCCCATAACTCTAGGCCCTAGGGCTCGTTCTTGGGACCAAGTTTGGTCGTAGTCGCGGCGGCGAAAGGATGAAACAAGGAGCCTAAACCCACTTCGTCCCTGCCTCCGCCAAAGGCGTGAGAAAGGTCGAGCGGAGTGGGGAGACGGCAAGGCCTGTTGCCGGGCGAGAAAATGTTTATCTTAGAGATATCAAGGATTTATTCCTTGTCGTGGGTTTCACCCACAAACAAATAAAAACATTCCACTCAGGTACAGTCCGTAGGGAATGAAAAACATGAACAAGGGGAGTACAAGTTTTAAATTTGACAGATGCCCGAAGGCTTACAAACTAAAAAGAGATAAGATGCGCGTAATCCCTATCTTGTCCCTCTCCTCAGGAGGCAGGCCAAGGAGGCGAGAAAAGCAAAAGGAGCGCCTAGGCGAGCTACGGGTGGCAGAAGACACCAAGAGAACATCTTGGTGTCCGCCCATGGGCTGGATGGTGATGGCGGCGCCAGAAGCAGAGCTCGAAGACGAGGCGGCAGGACGTCAGTACGCGTCGAAGGCGTCGGTGCCCGCGTACCCCAACATGACGACCTTGCCGCCCGCCCTCTTCCTCTTCCGCAGCCTCCCTACACCAGCCGCCCAAGGAGACGGCCCCGAGAAGTTCAAGGAGCCGGCGACACGGATGATGGGGTGGCCGGTGCCACCAGGAGCGGCGCCCGACACCTAGTCGAACCAGTCATCCTGCCGCCTACCGCCCTCGTCGTCGCTACCACTGTCCTCCTCGTCACTCTCGCTCAAGGAGGATTCTCCGTCATAAGAAGAGCTCTCCACGCAGCACCTTGCCCGAGTCCCGAAGTGCCCGAAGACCTTGACGAAAAGAAGGCCACCCTCCATCAACTTAAAATGGAGAGTGAGCCCATCCGTCAAGCTGTGGATACGAGCAAACGTCTTCCATCCCGAACGAAGATACATCACATGAGGAGCAGGGAAGTCGACGCGGACCCGCATGCCACTGATCCCGCAGCCCCTCATGTGCAGCCGCAGTGACTCCGGCGGATCCAGCTCCATCTCCCGCGCAAATGGAATCGGGAGACGAAGGCGACGGCACGGCGGCCGGTGCAACCTGACAAAGAACTCGCAAGGGTCATCCCCAACATCGCCCTCCATTGGAGGAGTAGCTGCTGGCGGGGGCGAGGCCGGCGGGCCACCCCGTCCTCCTCTTCCCCGAGCGCCCCGGCCTCGCCCACGGCCTCGCCCCCTCCCTCTTCCCCTTGCGGCCGGCTCTGCCACCGCAGGTGCAGGAGAAGGAGGGCCGCGTTGTCGAGCGGCGACCCTCGCCGCCACCGTTGAAGGGCCGGGATTTCCTCTCTCCATGACGAATGGAAGAGAGGAGCAGAAGCTGAAGGAAGAAGAAGATGGAAGAGTGCGAGACGCCGTCCCTCCCCCCCCCCCCCCCCCCCC
>LR738712.1:168339637-168364752 GCA_902687465.1 Secale cereale
CCCGCTCTCTTTATAAAGGAACAGGGGTTGGGGATCGACCGCCCCGCTCGGCCAATCAAGACACGGAAGGCGCAGGGAGCCGGGACCGACCCGCCGCACCAACCAGCGTTGGCCCGGTTTGCCGCCTCCACCGCTTGCCACCCCAAGAGCATGGGAGACACGTGGTAGACGTGCAGAACCGAGGGGACAGGTGAGGCGACCTCTCCCCACCCCGTGATCGTGGGGAGTGGACGCCTTGAAGACCGCGCCTCGGCCCCATTCAGTAAATGGGCCGCACCTCCACGCCTCCCTCCGTTTATGGGGAAGGCGCGAACCGACCCTTTACTACGACGTGACGCATGCCTGCGGGAACCGCCCCACGCATGCCGCCCACGTCACGCGCACCCCACCACACCGTGCCATGCACACGGATCGTGGGAGGCGCAGCGCGCGGAAAATCTTACGACAGTAAAAACCGTCCCGCCTGCCCGCGCACCGTTCTGGGCCTAGCCCAACACCGCGTCGCGCTTATATGTGGCCCAGGCCCGGGGGCTCCTGTCGGTGTACAAAAAGGGGGGTACACTTTTTGTACCCCTATGACTGTGCACGGGCAGTCTAACACACGGGCACCGCCACACCAAGCGAGGAAAGGGAGGTGAGCCAGGGTAAGACCGAAGCTCGATAGAACTGGAGCGACGCCAAGAACAAGACCACAAAGAGCAAAGGGACGAAGCGGGTTCCCCCGACAAGATCCTTGCCGGGAGCCAGTTTTAGCAGCCCCGGCAATATCCTTGCCAGGGCCGGCTTTAGCAGCCCCGGCAAGACCCTTGCCGCGGCAACTCGCCCCACGCCCACGGAGCGAATCACCCTTGAGTCCACTGCGCCCATGGGGCAAGGATTCGGGTGTCGGGACCCCGATCCTAAGTCACTCCGGTCTAGCATGTAACACACCATATCACTTTGCGGCCTCACGCACGGTATCCCCACGGGTGCCACCTTACCTGGCCCGGGACCGTTTGCGCATTTTGACTTACGTATATGATAGTGTCGCTAGCATCCATATGACAGAGAACTCGGGCCGACATGACCAGTTATAAACCAAAATTGGCAACGAACGTGTCGGTCATCAACGTATGAACCCAAGTCGTAGCAAGCTACAGAGACTTAAAGGAACAACGTGTGACATTTCCCCTAAGGGACAGACACAGGAAGGAAGAAGGACACATGCCGGTCAGCCTAAGTGTTCCGGAGCAGTAGCAAGCTACCAGGGCTCAGTGGAAGCACTAGGAGACATTTCCCTGTAAGATAGGCTACCAAGGGTAAACAACTAGGTGTCGGATACCACACATATCAAGCATTTCAATAACATACACACAATATGCTCAATATGTGCAAATACAACATGGAATAACAACAAGACTCTAATAAACAAAGTATTTATTCATTAGGCTCCGAGGAGCCAGATATTACCATCATGGGTCTCAGGACCCAGCATTCAGAGCATACAAGCAACAAGCGGAAGCACAACATGTCTGAGTACAGACATCTACAAATGAAAAAGGCTGAAGAGCCTGACTATCTACAACACTCGTCCAAGATCGTAGCTGAGGTACAAGCTACTTGTCGAAGTCTAAGCGGAACTACTAGTGAGACATCAATCTCATCTGCAAAACATAAATTAAGCAAACATGAGTACAAAGGTACTCAGCAAGACTTACATCAAATTCTATCACACACGCACTTGTATAAAGATGGCAAAGTGGGGTTTAGTTGAAGCAAGCCAGCTTTGACTCAGTGGCTATCCTATACTACAATTGCTGGTAACTTTGAGGTGGCGCACACGAGTCCACTAATCACCACACAATACACCACTATGAATTCATCCCCGTCTCCCTACGAGAAGGCCATCCATAGCACTCACACTTGTCTTGAGTATTTTAGAGTATCCACTTCAAGTTGTCTATGTACCACGTAAGCATCCAAGAAGTCCATAACCGTGGACCCGGCTATTCGAATAGATCATGTTAACCCTGCAAGGGTGTACTTCTTCACACACGCCCTCGCCACTTACCGCCATGTACATCTTGTGTATCTCGGCAACCTTCAAGCGGAAGCCAGGCGTGGGTGTCGGCCACGACCTGACTAACCACACAAGACTCTAGTCCAGGTTTATCGCCTATTCGGGTTCCATCCGTGGGGAGATCCGGCCGGGGTGTCGCTCACGGCCCCAAAAGATGTGCGCAGGGTTCCCGAGCCCACCATCCGGGTGCCACTCGGTACACCGGGCCACGTGTGCCTAGTCTGTAACAAGCCCACTGGCCGAGTGCCACTAGGTAGACTACTAACACTACTTACAAACACTAGAAACTAGTTGCAACTCCTGGACAGAGATCATGTTGATTAATAAGTCGAGAGGGGTCGAGTTACCGGAACCCAATGTGTGGTAGTAACTATTCATTGGACAACATACTCGGAACTCAGTTCTTAGGGACGGTTCCAGTGAGACAACCCACCATGTACTCATACATGGCCTCTCACCACTATCTTTACCAAATCATGTTCACACACTTAACTCTCAGCATCAGAACATATCATTGCACTCCAATTCATTCCCGATGAATCAGACCTGACACACTCTAAGCAATAGCAAGCAAGGCATGGTAAGATCACATCATGGCTTCAATCAACTCCTACACATGCTAGTGGGTTTCAACTATTTACTGTGGAATGATAGGTCATGCAGAGGAATGGGTTCAACTACCGCATCATAAAGTAGCAGTTGAAGTCGTTGTTGTCCTAATGCAATAACAGGGAGCAGGAGCGAGAGAGGGGTTGTATCGGAATGAACAAGGGGGGTTTGCTTGCCTGGTAAAACAACGTGCAGAGCACTGCTCCTCTGACAGGTACTCTGGATCGGTCTCCGGAGCTGGACCTATCGAGAAGAACGGTGCCGACAATCAAACACAAGCATATGCAACAATATGATGCATGAAAATGGCATGAATATATGATGTTGTTGAGCTAATGCAACTAGCATTTTAATTGGTTAAACTCCATTTGAACCAAGGGTTCAAATGCAACTCTAAAATAAGTATTTTTAAATGCCAACTATGTGTTTTCATATAAACAGTAGGTTTAACTTCATTTGTCATGCATGAAAATGGTACAGATGGATCGATTGAATATTTTTGATAATTTTTCATATATAAATTATTTCATTTTGAGCTACGGTTGAATTTCTGTGATTTTTTGAAGTTTAAACAAATTTCTGAAATAAATAAATCATTTAAGATTTATTTAAATACCAGAATTGGAATACTGCGTCATCATGACCCAAGCATGACGTCAGCAGGTCAAAGGGCTGGTCCAGAGTCAAACCTGACAGTGGGGTCCACTGGTCAGTGACTCAGTTAATTAACTGAGTTTGTTAACCCTAACTAACTTGGCAGGGCCCACTAGTCAGTGACGGTAGGACTAACCTAATTAGTTAATTAACACTAACTAGAGTAATTAGTCGGGCGGGGCCCGCAGGTCAGTGAGAGAGGGGGGGAGGTCAACCCACGCCGGTCAATGGTCAAACCCACCGGCGGCTCGACGCCGGCGTCCACAGACGCTGCGGAGGGGCACGGATTTGCCGCTCCGGCGGTCATTTGGGCAGCGGAGACCACGGACGAGGAGCTGGAGCTCGTCCGCATCCATTCCAACAAGCAGCAACAGCAAGGGCGGCCGGAGCTCGCCGGAAACGAGCTCGTGGCGGTGCCGGAGTTCGGCCCTCGTCGGATAAGGGGCTACAGGGCACGGGGAGGTCAGGGAAAAGGTGCTACGGGCTCCTGGTGCAACGGCGAGTGCGGTGGCGTGCTCGGATTTGAGCTTGCGTGGCTGTGGCCACGGCGGCGGCATCGCCGGCGGCGGTGAGGTCGGGCATCAGCGGGGATAGGACCTAGAGGTCGCAAACGACGACGAGGACAGGGGGAAAGAAGGAGAAGCTCACAGTGAGGCGGCGAAGAAGCTCAGTGGGCTCGGGGACGCGTCGGAGGCGACGAATTCGTCGACGGCGTCCGGTGGCCGTGCGAAGAAGAAGAGCTCGGGGACGCGGTCTCAGGGCGTCCGGGGTCCTGCGGCTCGGCGTAGAGGTTCACAGCGGTGGGGCGGAGCTCTGAGGCTCGTCAGAGAGGCGAGGGGGAGGCGGTGGCTACGGTGGTTGCGATCGGCGGCAACGACGGCGCTCGGGACCGAGCGGGAGAGGGAGATAGAGGAGAGGGGAGGGTCCAGAGAGAGTGCGAGAGGGTCGGGGGGCACGTGGCTCGTCCAGAACCCACCAGGCGGCGAGGGGGATGAAGCAGGGAGGCAGGAGGTGGCGCGGCGCGACGAAGCACGCGTCGGGCACGCGCCTCGGCCTCCTGGCGCGAGGTTGAGGGTGACTGGCGCTGCTAGTCACCTGGGCCGGCTGCTGGGCCAAGCAGTTGGGCCACTAGGGTGGCACAGGTAAGTTGCTTCCTCTATTATTTTCTTTTCTATTTTTTTGACATTTGTTTTGATTTAGTTTCTAAATTAAATCAATTATTTTCTTCTGACATTTTTATTTTGTAGGGACCTAGGAATTAATCCAAGCCCCTCAAAATAAAGAATCAGAATTTTGGACATATATAAATTATATAATATATATATATCCAATGCAAATAACTATTGCATTAATTCCAAATGCCCAAAATAAATACTTATGAGCTCCTAATAATATTGGTTTGATTTTTATCTCTAACCAATATTTTCAGAGAGCATCATGAACATTTTCTTGGACCTTTTTGGAGCAATTTTTATTTGGGTCATTTTCAAAAAGGGTTTCTGAGGGTTTCACACGTCCTCATTTCAATTTCATTTGAATTTTAAACATGATGCAAACAACAAGACTAACCTAGTGCATACTAGAACTAGGGTTGTGACAACTCGCCTCCACTCAAAAGAATCTCGTCCCGAGATTCAGGAGTAGGCGGAAAGAAGGTGGGGTACTCTAGTCGGAGACGATCTTCTCGCTCCCAAGTAGCTTCTCTCTCGGAATAATGAGACCATTGAACCTTGAGAAACTTGATGTTATGATGTCGAGTGACACGCTCTGCTTGATCCAGAATGCGAACGGGATACTCTCGATATGTGAGGTTATCTTGGAGATGAAGCGTTTCGTGGTCCACTCCGCGGATGGGATCCGAGAAGCAACGCCTGAGTTGAGAGACGTGGAAGACATCATGAATTCGAGAAAGATGTGGGGGTAGTTCCAAGTGGTAGGCAACCTCTCCTCGTTTAGTAAGAATGCGAAAAGGACCAATGTAACGAGGAGCCAACTTGCCCTTGATACCGAAACGATGGGTACCCTGCAATGGAGTAACCCGAAAATAAGCTTTGTCACCAACCTCATAAGCCACTTCCTTATGATGACGATCATACTGGCTCTTTTGACGAGACTGGGCTGATTTCAAATTTTCACGAATGATGCGAACTTGCTCTTCTGCTTCCTTGATCATATCCGGTCCAAAGGATTGTTTTTCACCGGTTTCTGACTAGTTCAAAGGTGTTCGACATCTTCGTCCATAAAGAATCTCAAAAGGAGTTTGCTTGAGACTGGATTGATAGCTATTGTTATAATCAAACTCGGCGAAAGGAAGACATTTCTCCCAATCCATACCGAATGAGATAACGCAAGCTCTAAGCATGTCTTCGAGAATTTGGTTAACCCGTTCCACTTGACCACTTGACTGAGGGTGGAAAGCGGTACTAAAAGAAAGATGGGTGCCCATGGCAGTCTGGAAACTCTCCCAGAAATGAGAAGTGAAAAGACTACCACGGTCTGAGTTGATCTCTAGTGGAACACCATGAAGTGACACTATTCGAGAAATATACAAGTCAGCAAGCTGACTAGCAGTGATACTCTCTCGAACAGGTAGGAAGTGAGCCACTTTGGAGAGACGATCGATGACTACGAAGATAGCATTATTCCCTCTCTTGGTCCTGGGAAAGCCAGTGATGAAGTCCATACCAACTTTATCCCATTTCCACTCAGGAATAGCTAGAGGCTGAAGGGTGCTAGCAGGTCTTTGATGTTCTGCCTTAACGCGACGACAAACGTCACATTTAGCAATGAACTCAGCCATTTGTCTCTTCATCCTAGTCCACCAGAACCTCTGGCGTAGATCCTGATACATCTTAGTACTACTGGGATGAATCGTGAGAGGGGATTCATGAGCCTCTTTAAGAATCAATTGTCGAAGATGTTGCTTCTTGGGAACCACCAGCCGGTTTTGGAAGAGAACAACACCTCAGTCATCTATGGAGAAACTACCAGCAATACCCTTGGCGATGTTTCTCTTGATCCGGGTAATTCCGGTATCATGCTTCTGGGCTTCTATGATATGATCCACAAGAGTAGGTTTCGCCACCAAAGTTGAAAGGAATCCGTGAGGAGCAATGTGAAGGTTAAGCTTACATAATTCCTCATGGAGAAGTGGTTGGCCCTGCTGCAACATGAGATTGTTGCAATAGGATTTACGACTTAGCGCATCAGCCATGACATTTCCCTTGCCTGAGGTGTAGGTAATCCCTAAGTCGTAATCTGAGATCAACTCCAACCAACGTCTCTGCCTAAGATTCAACGTCTCTGAGATCAACTCCAACCAACTCCAACCAACGTCTCTGCCTAAGATTCAAACCTGGTTGGGTAAAGATATACTTGAGACTCTGGTGATCGGTGTAGATCTCGCAACGGTTACCAAGGAGGTAATGCCGCTAGGTCTTAAGTGCATAGACTACGGCTGCAAGCTCTAGATCATGTGTAGGATAATTCTCCTCATGTGGATGCAACTGTCGAGATGCATAGGCAATCACACGACGATCCTGCATAAGAATGCAACCTAGTCCCTGTAGTGAGGCATCACAGTAGATAACAAAGTCCTTAGTGAAATCCGGGGGCACAAGTATGGCAGCAGAAGTCAGGCGTCTTTTCAGTTCCTCAAAGCTGTGCTCACACTGTGGGGACCACTCAAACTTTTTATCTTTCTTAAGAAGTTCTGTGAGAGGTTTGGCCACTTTAGAAAAGTTCTCAACAAAGCGACGACTATAACTGGCTAGACCAAGGAAACTCCTAACTTTGGTTAACTGTTTCAGGTGGAGTCCAATCAAGAACGGCCTGAACTCTCTCGGGGTTGACAGCAATGCCCTTACCAGAGATTACATGGCCGAGATAGGTCACTTCTGGCAACCAAAATTCGCACTTAAAGAACTTGGCATAAAGGCAGTGCTCTCTGAGTTTTTCTAGAACAAGTCTATGATGTTCGGCATGCTCTTCCCCGTTCTTCGAGTAAATAAGAATATCATCGAGGTAAACCACGACGAACTTATCTAAATACTCCATGAAGATTGAGTTCATCAAGCGGGAGAAAGTGGCTGGAGCATTTGTTAGACCGAAGGACATGACGGTGTACTCGTACTAACCATAACGAGTGACGAAAGCCGTCTTGGGAATGTCCCCATTTCTAATCTTGATTTGATGGTATCCTAACCTCAAATCCATCTTAGAAAAGACTGAGGATCCAGCGAGCTGATCATACAGGTCGTTGATCCTGGGAAGCAGATACTTGTTCTTTATCGTGACCAAATTAACGGGACGATAATCTACAACCATCCGTTCCATGCCATCCTTCTTCTTGACGAAGAGGACGGGACAAGCCCAAGGAGAAGAACTAGGACAAATAAAACCCTTTTGCAAGGACTCATCAAGTTGTTTCTTAAGCTCAGCTAGTTCTAGGGGTGCCATCTTGTAAGGTCTCCTAGAGATTGGAGCGGTTCCTGGGATAAGCTCTATAACAAACTCTACATCTCGCTCGGGTGGAACACCTGGCAGTTCCTCTGGAAAGACATCCGGAAAGTCACGGACTACCGGAACATCTTCAAGGTCTGGAAGAGGACTGGCATTAAGGGAATAGAGTTGACGCTTTGCAACTCTAGTGAAGACGGTGACTATCTTGCCAGATGGGTGTGTAAGCTGAACATACCTAGTGTAACAATCAATCTTGGCATGATGAGCTGTCATCCAGTCCATACCCAAGATGATGTTAATATCTGAAGACTTGAGGGCTATGAGTGAGGCAAGGAATACAAGTCTGTCAACAAGGATTCCATTACCATGGCTTATTCTGGTAGTTTGCCATCTAGACCCCGGGGTTTGGATTTCGAGCGGAGTTGGCATATCACAAAATGACATGTCGTGCAAACGAGCATAGCCTTCAGAGATGAAGGAGTGAGATGCTCTGGTATCGAACAGAACCGAAGTCGGATGGCAATTGACAAGGAGTGTACCAAGAACGACATTTGGATCATCATGAGCGTCTTTAGCTGAGACGTGATGCACACGTCCATGTTTAGTGGGAGCTGGATTTGCACTGATCGTCTTACATGGTGGCTTACTACGAAGAACGGACTTCTCGGGCTGGGGTGGAGCAATACTGGCCTGAGAGCAGTCACGTGCATAGTGTCCTGGTTTTCCGCATGTAAAGCAAGTCCCTGAGGTAGGTCGTGGACCCGCATTGACAAGCGGTTTGCCAATAGGCTTGGGTGGAACATAAGACTGAGCTGGATGAGGCACCTCATAAGATGGCCTCGAAGGATATCTGGGTGGAAGAGCGGAGTTTGGAACCCAAATCGGGCGCTTCTGGGAACTAGTGCCGGAGCAAGATCCCAGTTCACGGGTGTGCTTACGAGACTCATCGTAAGTGAGCTGGGCCGTCTCTGCATTGATGGCCTTATTCACAAGAGCCTGGAATGTATCGCAATGATGCAAGTGGAGATCACGACACAGTTTGGGGTTGAGACCCTTCCGGAACCTAGCCTGCTTCTTGGCGTCCGTGGACACTTCTTCTGTAGCATAGCGGGTGAGGTTCTCAAACTCTCGGCTATAAGCATCAACAGCCATCTTAGCCTGTGTAAGACTACAGAACTCTTCTCTCTTACGATCGATATGGGCTTGAGGGATATGATGCTCACGAAAAGCCTTGGTGAAACCTCTCCAGGTAGGAATCTGGCCAGCTGGAATCATGGCCTCATAGTTCTGCCACCAAAGACTAGCAGGACCTTCCAGGTGATAAGTGGCATAGATGACCTTGTCATCTTCAGCTACGTTCGCAGATCGTAGCTTGTGAGTGATACTACGGAGCCAGTCATCTGCATCAAGTGGCTCAATGGGATGATAGAAGGTGGGTGGTTTCAAACGAATGAAGTCATGGATGGTTGCTGATTCCTTGCACCGATGTGCGGTGTTCTCCTCAATGCCTGCCAACAAGCGGTTAGACTCACGCTTGTTTCTCTCCATCTCTAACATTAACTCTGCCAACGAAGGCTGATCGGGAGGATCCTCCTCATCCCTACCACCTCCTGGGTTCTGCCTACGAGCAGCTGAGCTTCGCTTAACTGAAGACATCCTGAGAAGCGAAACCGAAGACGGAAACATCAACAACTATAGGATGCATAAGGTAGAACAAGAAATTAGTATCTCTCGAACTACTAGGATAATTCCGGCAGCATAACGGCAGTAAAATGCTCAGAATGAGACATCCTGCTAACAAAGGGTAGTTCAACATCTCAACATTATCACTCAAGGTTTTGTGATAGTACTAAACAAACTATACTGGAAGAACTTGAAAACAGAAGTAGGACTCTGATCAACCAATCCTAAGGGACTACAGAGTAGTAACTCATGATCCTGATAGACAGAAGAGAAAGCCTAGTTCCTTAACCACGTAGGAAATGTAGGATGACTCAGATCAGAAGACATGAGGTATAAGGAGTAAAAAGAGCCTTACATTCCCTTCCACAATCAATTCCCTTATATAACTAAGGAATTTCTAGACTCAACTTCGACCAGTTTGGCTTGGTAATCCTATAGGCAGTCAGGCTCTGATACCAAAGCTGTCGGGACCCCGATCCTAAGTCACACCGGTCTAGCATGTAACACACCATATCACTTTGCGGCCTCACGCACGGTATCCCCACGGGTGCCACCTTACCTGGCCCAGGACCGTTTGCGCATTTTGGCTTACGTATATGATAGTGTTGCTAGCATCCATATGACAGAGAACCTGGGCCGACATGACCAGTTACAAACCAAAAGTGGCACTAAATTACAGAGACAAGCATACGTGACCCAGCAACGAATGTGTCGGTCACCAACGTATGAACCCAAGTCGTAGCAAGCTACAGGGACTTAAAGGAACAACGCGTGACATTTCCCCTAAGGGACAGCCACAGGAACGAAGAAGGACACATGCCGGTCAGCCTAAGTGTTCCGGAGCAGTAGCAAGCTACCAGGGCTCAGTGGAAGCACTAGGAGACATTTCCCTGTAAGATAGGCTACCTAGGGTAAACAACTAGGTGTCGGATCCCACACATACCAAGCATTTCAATAACATACACACAATATGCTCAATATGTGCAAATACAACATGGCATCACAACAAGACTCTAATAAACAATGTATTTATTCATTAGGCTCCGAGGAGCCAGATATTACAATCATGGGTCTCATGACCCAACATTCAGAGCATACAAGCAACAAGCGGAAGCACAACATTTCTGAGTACAGACATCTACAAATGAAAAAGGCTGAAGAGCCTGACTATCTACAACACTCGTCCTAGATCGAAGCTGAGGTACAAGCTACTTGTCGAAGTCTAAGCGGAACTACTAGTGAGACATCAATCTCATCTGCAAAACATAAATTAAGCAAACATGAGTACAAAGGTACTCAGCAAGACTTACATCGGATTCTATCATACATGCACTTGTATCAAGATGGCAAAGTGGGGTTTAGTTGCAGCAAGCCAGCTTTGACTCAGTGGCTATCCTATACTACGATTGCTGGTAACTTTGAGGTGGCGCACACGAGTCCACTAATCACCACACAATACACCACTATGAATTCATCCCCGTCTCCCTACGAGAAGGCATTCCATAGCACTCACACTTGTCTTGAGTATTTTAGAGTATCCACTTCAAGTTGTCTATGTACCACGTAAGCATCCAAGAAGTCCATAACCGTGGACCCGGCTATTCGAATAGATCATGTTAACCCTGCAAGGGTGTACTTCTTCATACACGCTCTCGCCACTTACCGCCATGTACATCTCGTGTATCTCGACAACCTTCAAGCAGAAGCCTGGCGTGGGTGTCGGCCACGACCTGACTAACCACACAAGACTCTAGTCCAGGTTTATCGCCTATTCGGGTTCCATCCGTGGGGAGATCCGGCCGGGGTGGCGCTCACGGCCCCAAAAGATGTGTGCAGGGTTCCCGAGCCCACCATCCGGGTGCCACTCAGTACACCGGGCCACGTGTGCCTAGTCTGTCCCAAGCCCACTGGCCGAGTGCCACTTGGTAGAGTACTAACACTACCTACAAACACCAGAAACTAGTTGCAACTCCTCGACAGAGATCATGTTGATTAATAAGTCGAGAGGGGTCGAGTTACCGGAACCCAATGTGTGGTAGTAACTAGTCATTGGACAACATACTCGGAACTCAGTTCGTAGGGACGGTTCCAGTGAGACAACCCACCATGTACTCCTACATGGCCTCTCACCACTACCTTTACCAAATCGTGTTCACACACTTAACTCTCAGCATCAGAACATATCATTGCACTCCAATTCATTCCCGATGAATCAGACCTAACACACTCTAAGCAATAGCAAGCAAGGCATGGTAAGATCACATCATGGCTTCAATCAACTCCTACACATGCTAGTGGGTTTCAACTATTTACTGTGGAATGACAGGTCATCCAGAGGAATGGGTTCAACTACCGCATCATAAAGTAGCAGTTGAAGTCGTTGTTGTCCTAATGCAATAACAGGGAGCAGGAGCGAGAGAGGGGTTGTATCGGAATGAACAAGGGGGGTTTGCTTGCCTGGTAAAACAACGTGCAGAGCACTGCTCCTCTAACATGTACTCTGGATCGGTCTCCGGAGCTGGACCTATCGAGAAGAACGGTGCCGACAATCAAACACAAGCATATGCAACAATATGATGCATGAAAATGGCATGAAGATATGATGTTGTTGAGCTAATGCAACTAGCATATTAATTGGTTGAACTCTATTTGAACCAAGGGTTCAAATGCAACTCTAAAATAAGTATTTTTAAATGCCAACTATGTGTTTTCATATAAACAGTAGGTTTAACTTCATTTGTCATGCATGAAAATGGTACAGATGGATAGATTGAATTTTTCTGATAATTTTTCATATATAAATTATTTCATTCTGAGCTACGGTTGAATTTCTGTGATTTTTTGAAGTTTAAACCAATTTCTGAAATAAATAAATCATTTAAGATTTACTTAAATACCAGAATTGGAATATTGCGTCATCATGGCCCTAGCATGACGCCAGCAGGTCAAAGAGCTGGTCCAGAGTCAAACCTGACAGTGGGGTCCACTGGTCAGTGACTCAGTTAATTAACTGAGTTAGTTAACACTAACTAACTGGGCAGGGCCCACTAGTCAGTGACTGTAGGACTAACCTAATTAGTTAATTAACACTAACTAGAGTAATTAGTCGGGCGGGGCCCGCAGGTCAGTGAGAGATGGGGGGGAGGTCAAACCATGCCGGTCAATGGTCAAACCCACCGGCGGCTCGACGCCGGCGTCCACAGACGCTGCGGAGGGGCACGGATTCGCCGCTCCGGCGGTCATTTGGGCAGCGGAGACCACGGACGAGGAGCTGGAGCTCGTCCGCGTCCATTCCAACAAGCAGCAGTAGCCAGGGCGGCCGGAGCTCGCCGGAAACGAGATCACGGCGGCGCCGGAGTTCGGCCCTCGTCGGATAAGGGGCTACAGGGCACGGGGAGGTCAGGGAAAAGGTGCTGCGGGCTCCTGGTGCAACGGCGAGTGCGGTGGCGTGCTCGGTTTTGAGCTTGCGTGGCTGTGGCCACGGCCGCGGCATCGCCGGCGGCGGTGAGGTCGGGCATCAGATGGGATAGGACCTAGAGGTCGCAAACGACGGCGACGACAGGAGGGAAAGAAGGAGAAGCTCACAGTGAGGCGGCGGAGAAGCTCAGTGGGCTCGGGGACGCGTCGGAGGCGACGAATTCGTCAACGGTGTCCGGTGGCCGTGCGAAGAAGAAGAGCTCGGGGACGCGGTCTCAGGCCGTCCGGGGTCCTGCGGCTCGGCGTAGAGGTCCACGGCGGCGGGGCGGAGCTCTGAGGCTCGTCGGAGAGGCGAGAGGGAGGCGGTGGCTACGGTGGTTGCGATCGGCTACGACGACGGCGCTCGGGACCGAGCGGGAGAGGGAGATAGAGGAGAGGGGAGGGTCCAGAGAGAGTGCGAGAGGGTTGGGGGGGCGTGGCTCGTCCAGAAGCCACCATGCGGCGAGGGGGATGAAGCAGGGAGGCAGGAGGTGGCGCGGCGCGGCGAAGCACGCGTCGGGCACGCGCCCCGGCCTCCTGGCGCGAGGTTGAGGGTGACTGGCGCTGCCAGTCACCTGGGCCGGCTGCTGGGCCAAGCAGTTCGGCCACTAGGGTGGCATAGGTAAGTTTCTTCCTCTATTATTTTCTTTTCTATTTTTCTGACATTTGTTTTGATTTAGTTTCTAAATTAAATCAATTATTTTCTTCTGACAATTTTAGTTTGCAGGGACCTAGGAATTAATCCAAACCCCTCAAAATAAAGAATCAGAATTTTGGACATATATAAAATATATAATATATATATATCCAATGCAAATAACTATTGCATTAATTCCAAATGCCCAAAATAAATAATTATGAGCTCCTAATAATATTGGTTTGATTTTTATCTCTAACCAATATTTTCAGAGAGCATCATGAACATTTTCTTAGACCTTTTTGGAGCAATTTTTATTTGGGTCATTTTCAAAAAGGGTTTCTGAGGGTTTCACCAGTCCTCAATTCAATTTCATTTGAATTTTAAACATGATGCAAACAACAAGACTAACCTAGTGTGGGGGTAGTTCCAATTGGTAGGCAACCTCTCCTCATTTAGCAAGAATGCGAAAAGGACCAATGTAACGAGGAGCCAACTTGCCCTTGATACCAAAACGATGGTAAGCTTTGTCACCAACCTTATAAGCCACTTCCTTATGAGTTCGGCCCTCGTCGGATAAGGGGCTACAGGGCACGGGGAGGTCAGGGAAAAGGTGCTACGGGCTCTTGGTGCAACGGCGAGTGCGGTGGCGTGCTCGGTTTTGAGCTTGCGTGGCTGTGGCCACGGCGGCGGCATCGCCGGCTGCAGTGAGGTCGGGCATCAGCGGGGATAGGACCTAGAGGTCGCAAACGACGGCGAGGACAAGGGGGAAAGAAGGAGAAGCTCACAGTGAGCATCATGAACATTTTCTTGGACCTTTTTGGAGCAATTTTTATTTGGGTCATTTTCAAAAAGGGTTTCTGAGGGTTTCACAAGTCCTCAATTCAATTTCATTTGAATTTTAAACATGATGCAAACAACAAGACTAACCTAGTGCATACCAGAACTAGGGTTGTGACATCGGGAGACATCCCCATAGTGGCATGCAGATCTTTGTGAAGACATTCAAGATCGGATACGCACTAAGAAGACGATGACCCTTGGCGGGATCCCAGCCAAGGAAGACCTCAAGACCTCCGGCAAGCACCTTGCCGGGGATGGCAGCAGGCGCCGCGGCAAGACCCTTGTCGGGGCCCTGGCAAGTCCCTTGCCGAGGGCATCCGCAGGGCCACCATCATTCCCTCGCCGACTACACTTCCACCGTCGTACGCAGCTGCCGACCCAACCAGCTGGTCAGGCACCTGCGTGGCGACATGGAGATCTTCGTGAAGACCCACCATTGCGCCACCTCAGCTTCCTGCCTACCTACATGGCATCTCAGGCATCGCTGGCCAGGGCGCGTGTCAACACAAGAAGGAGCGGCGACGGACGAGACATGTCTCTCCCCCGTCCCCGATAAAGCAAGGACACCTAAGCAAGACGCATTAAATGCACCTTGTCATGTAATACGAGGGAAAACCTCACATCACTGTACCCTTTCCACCTCCTGTGTGCCACTGTGGCGACCCCTTCTCCCTATAAAAGGAGGCCCGAGGCGACCAGGAGGAGGATTCGGCTTTTTGAGCTCCTCACGCCCCATAGCTAGCTGAAGAACACATATATACATTCCACCAAAGCAGGAGTAGGGTTTTACGCATCCTCGCAGCCCGAACCTGGGTAAACGAACCATGTGCTATCTGTTCGATCTGCTCTTCTCTCAACCCCGCGCCCCGCAACCGTAGTAGGGATTCTTGTGATCCCATAGGTGTCGTTCCCAATACATCGATTCGTTCCCAATACAACCGTAGTAGGGTAAACGAATCGGTTTATTGGGAACGACACCTATGGGATCACAAGTATCCCTACTACGGTTGCAGGGCGCGGGGTTGAGAGAAGAGCGGATCGAACAGATAGCACACGGTTCGTTTTCCCAGGTTCGGGCCGCGACGATGCGTAAAACCCTACTCCTGCTTTGGTGGATTGTATATCTGTGTTCTTCAGCTAGCTATGGGGCGTGAGGAGCTCCAAAATGCCGAATCCTCCTCCTGGTCGCCTCGGGCCTCATTTTATAGGGAAAAGGGGTCGCCAAAGTGGCACACAGGAGGTGGAAAGGGTACGGTGATGTGAGGTTATCCCTCGCTTTACATGACAAGGTGCATTTAATGGGCCTTGCTTAGGTGTCCTTGCTTTATCCGAGACGGGGGAGAGATCCGTCTTGTCTGTCGCCGCTCCTTCTAGTGTCGACACGCGCCCTGGCCAGCGATGCCTGAGATGCCATGTAGGTAGGCAGGCAGCTGAGGTGGCACAATGGTGGGTCTTCACGAAGATCTGCATGTCGCCACGCAGGTGCCTACCTAGCTGGTTGGGTTGGCAGCTGCATAAGGCGGTGGGAGTTTAGTCGACTTGGGCCTGATGGTGGCCCTGGGGATGTCTTCGGCAAGGGCCTTGCCGGGGCCCCGACAAGGGTCTTGTCGCGGCGCCTGCTGCCATCCCCGGCAAGGTGCTTGCTAGAAGTCTTGTGGTCTTCCTTGGCTGGGATCCCGCCAAGGGTCGTCGTCTTCTTAGTGTGTATCTGATCTTGAATGTCTTCACAAAGATCTGCATGCCACTGTGGGAATGTCTCCCGAATCCTTGCCCCATGGGGGCAGTGGACTCAAGGGTGATTTGCTCCGTGGGCGTGGGGCGAGTTGCCGCGGCAAGGGTCTTGCCGGGGCTGCTAAAGCCGGCCCCGGCAAGGATCTTGCCGGGGCTGCTAAAACTGGCTCCCGGCAAGGATCTTGTCGGGGGAACCCGCTTCGTCCCTTTGCTCTTTGTGGTCTTGTTCTTGGCGTCGCTCCAGTTCCATCGAGCTTTGGTCTTACCCTGGCTCACCTCCCTTGCCTTGCTTGGTGTGGCGGTGCCCGTGGCTCAGACTGCCCGTGCACAGTCATAGGGGTACAAAAAGTGTACCCCCCTTTTTGTACACCGACAATGGTGCTTTGAGTAAGGATTTCGAAAATGGTAGCAAAACGAGCTAGAAAACTGGTTTGAGCTATGGGAAGATTTTTTCTGGAGGAAGACGAAGTGTGTGGGTGCTGGAGTAAGTGGAGGGGGTCCACGTGGGGACCACGAGGCATGGGGCGCGCCCAGGGGGGTGGGCGCGCCCTGGACCCTCATGGCCAGGTGGTGTGGCCCCCTGGTGTGTTCTCAGTGCCAAATATTCTTAAATATTCCATAAAAAATCATATTTCATTTTCGGGACATTTGGAGAACTTTTAATTTCGGGGTATTCTTTATTGCAACGATAATTTAGAAAACACACAAAAAATAGTATTTTTGCTTTATTTAATCTAAATAACAGAAAGTAAAAGGAGGGGACACAGACTTGTGCTTCTAACTTCATCCATCTCATGCTCATCAAAAGGAATCTACTAACAAGGTTGATCAAGTCTTGTTAACAAACTCTTTCCAATAACATCGAATCGGAGAATTTTCGAATAACACTAGGTTACCTCAACGGGGATATGTATGTCCATGACAATAATATATCATATTTCTTCTTGATAGTAGGGAGAGGGAATTCAAAATCTCCAATAGTGATCGTTGGAATTTTTCCAATAGAATTGATACTTTGGACTTGAGGTTGTTTCCTCGGAAAATGTACTGTATGATCATTACCATTAACATGAAAAGTGACATTGCCTTTGTTGCAATCAATAACAGCCCCTACAGTAGGATAATCGATATACTATCGTCCTCGGGAATATCAAGAATAACAATGTCCGTAAAAATAGTAACGTTTGCAACCACAATAGGCACATCCTCACAAATACCGACATGTATATCAGTTGATTTATTAGCCATTTGTAAGGATATTTCAGTAGGTGTCAACTTATTCAAATCGAGTCTTCGATATAAAGAGAGAGGCATAACACTAACACCGACTCCAAGATCACATAAATAAGTTTTAACATAGTTTGTTTTAATGGAGCATGGTATAGTTGGTACTCCTGGATCTCCTAGTTTCTTTGGTATTCCACCATTAAAAGTATAATTGGCAAGCATGGTGGAAATTTCAACTTCCGGTATCTTTATTTTATTTGTAAAAATATCTTTCATATACTTAGCATGAGGATTTGTTTTAACCATATCAGTCAAACGCATACGCAAAAAGATAGGTCTAATCATTTCAGCAAAGCGCTCAAAATCCTCATCATCTTTTTACTTGGAAGGTTTTGGAGGAAAAGGCATGGCTTTCTGAACCCATGGTTCTCTTTTTTTACCGTGCTTCCTAGCAACGAAGTCTCTCTTATCATAATGTTGATTCCTTGATTGTGGGTTATCAAGATCAACAACAGGTTTAATCTCTACATCGTCGTTATTGCTAGGTTGAGCGTCAACATGAACATCATAATTATCATTGTCACTAGGTTCATGTTCATTACCAGATTGTGTTTCAGCATCAGAAATAGAAATATCATTGGGATTCTTAGGTGTGTCAACAACAGGTTCACTAGAAGCATGCGAAGTCATATCATTTTTCTTTTTCTTCTTCTTAGAAGGACTAGGTGCATCAACATTAGTTCTTTGAGAATCTTGCTCAATTCGCTTAGGGTAGCCCTCGGGAAACAAAGGTTCCTGAGTCAATCTACCCCCTCTAGTCATAACTCTAACAACATTATCATTTTTCTTATTATTTAATTCATTGAGCAAATCATTTTGTGCTTTAAGCACTTGTTCTACCTGAGAAGTAACAATAGAAGCATGTTTACTAATGAGTTTAATTTCACCTTTAGCACTAGACATATAATCACTCAAGTGTTCAATCATATAAGCATTACATTTCAATTGTCTACCAACATAAGCATTGCAGTTTTCTTGTTTAACAATAAAATTATCAAACTCATCTAAGTATTGGCTAGAAAACATATTACGAGGAATATCACCTTCATCAAATCTATGGAGAGAATTTACCTTTACTACCTGTGTCGGTTTATCAAGACCATGTATTTCTTCTATAGGTTGTAAACTCTTAACATCTTCAGCTTTAATACATTTTTCTTTCATAGATTTCTTTGCCTCTTGCATATCTTCAGGACTGAGAAATATAATACCCCTTTTCGTCGGTGTTGGCTTAGGACCTGGTTCAGGAAGTCTCCAATTATTTTCATTAATCAACATATTATTCAATAGCAATTCAGCTTGATCAACAGTTCTTTCCCTGAAAACACAACCAGCACAATTATCCAAGTGGTCTCTGGAAGCATCCGTTAGATCATTATAAAAGATATCAAGTACTTCATTTTTCTTGAGAGGATGATCAGGCAAAGCATTAAGTAATCGGAGAAGCCTCCCCCAAGCTTATGGGAGACTCTCTTCTTCAATTTTCACAAAATTATATATTTCCCTTGAGGCAGCTTGTTTCTTATGAGCGGGGAAATATTTAGCAGAGAAGTAATAAATCATATCCTCGGGACTACGCACACAACCAGGATCAAGAGAATTAAACCATATTTTAGCATCATCCTTTAATGAGAACAGAAATAACTTAAGGAGATAGTAGTAACGAATTTTATCCACATTGCTGAATAGAGTGGCTATATCATTTAATTTTGTAAGATATGTCACAATAGTTTCACATTCATATCCATGGAAAGGTTTAGATTCAACCAAAGTAATTAACTTCGGATCGACAGAGAAATCATAATCCTTATCAGAAATACAGATAGGTGAAGTAGGAAAAGAAGGTTCATATTTCATTCTAGCATTCAAAGAATTTTCTTTCAGGTTAGCTAACAGTTTCTTCAGATCATATCTATCTTTGCAAGCTAAAAGATCTCTAGAAGTGTCTTCATCCATAACATAACCCTCAGGCACAACAGGTAATTCATATCTAGGGGGAGAATCTTCATCATCACTTTCATCAATATTATCAGTTTGAGTAATTTCATTCTCTCTAGCCCTAGCAAGTTGTTCATCAAGAAATTCACCTAGTGGCACAGTATTATCAAACATAGAAGTAGTTTCATCATAAGTATCATGCATAGGAGAAGTGGCATCATCAAGAGCATGCGACATATCAGATTCAATAGCAGGAGCAGGTGTCGCAAGTTTACTCAAAACAGAAAGTGAATCAAGTGCATAGCTAGATGGCAGTTCCTTACCTCCCCTCGTAGTTGAGGGAAAAATCTTGGTTTTTTCATCTCTCAAGTTCTTCATAGTGATCAAAAGATATAAATCCCAAGTGACTCAAAGAATAGAGCTATGCTCCCCGACAACAGCGCCAGAAAATAGTCTTGATAACCCACAAGTATATGGGACCGCAACCGTTTTCGAGGGTAGACTATTCAACCCAAACTTATTGATTTGACACAAGGGGAGCCAAAGAATATTCTCAAGTATTAGTAGTTAAGTTGTGAATTCAACCACACCTGAAAGACTTAATATCTGCAGCAAAGTATTTAGTAGCAAAGTAGTATGGAAGTAACGGTAATAGTGGCAAAAGTAACAGTAGCAGTTTTGCAGTAATTGTAACAGTGGCAACGGAAAAGTAACTAAGCAAAGATCAATATGTGAAAAGCTCGTTGGCATTGGATTAGTGATGGATAAGTATGTCGGATGCGATTCCTCATGCAATAATTATAACATAGGGTGACACAGAACTAGCTCCAGTTCATCAATGTAATGTAGGCATGTATTCCAAATATACTCATACGTGCTTATGGAAAAGAACTTGCATGATGTCTATTGTCCTACCCTCCCGTGGCAGCCGGGTCCTTTTGGAAACTAAGGGATATTAAGGCCTCCTTTTAATAGAGTACCCGACCAAAGCATTAATAGTTAGTGAATACATGAACTCCTCAAACTACGGTCATCACCGGGAGTGGTCATGATTATTGTCACTTCGGGGTTGCCGGATCATAACACATAGTAGGTGACTATTGACTTGCAATATAGGATCAAGAACTCATATATATTCATGAAAACACAATAGGTTCAGATCTAAAATCATGGTACTCGGGCCCTAGTGACAAGCATTAAGCATAGCAAAGTCATAACAACATCAATCTTAGAACATAATGGATACTAGGGATAAAACCATAACAAAACTAACTCGATTACATGATAAATCTCATCCAACCCATCACCGTCCAGCAAGCCTAGGATGGAATTAATCACGCATGGCGGTGAGTATCATGAAATTGGTGATGGAGGAAGGTTGATGATGAGGACGGCGACGGATTCTCCTCTCCGGAGCCCCTAACGGACTTCAGATCAACCCTCCCGAGAGAGATTAGGGCTTGGCAGCAGCTCCGTATTGTAAAATATGGAGTTGGAGTTGAGGTTGGTGGAGCCTCAAAGGGCTCACGAGACAGGGGGAGCGCCCAGGGGGTAGGCGCACCCCCACCCTCCTGGACTGGGTGTGGGCCCCTGGTCTTGATTCTTTCGCCCATATTTTTTATAAATTCCAAAAATATTCTCCGTGGATTTTCAGGTCATTCCGAGGACTTTTATTTCTACACAAAAATAACACCATGCCAATTCTGCTGAAAATAGCGTCAGTCCTGGTTAGTTCCATTCAAATCATGCAAGTTAGAGTCCAAAACAAGGGAAAAGTGTTTGGAAAAGTAGATACGTTGGAGACGTATCAGGGAGCAGCTCCCCTCCTTGGCGTGCGTATAAAAGGAGGGGTGGAGGAGGAAAAAGTCACCTATCCTCGCATCCCTCCTCTTCTAACTTCTGCTTTTGCTGATCATGTCGAAGAAGAGAGCCTGGGGCCAGCCCCTGGGCTCTTGGTTGGGGCTAATGTTGCCACACGCTGGTGCTAGTGCTCGGGGAGTGAGCCTGGTCCGAGATGTTGCACAGCGCAGCAGCCAGTGTGTCCAGAGCACAGGAGGCAATGAACGACACCTGTATGGTGAGGTACCTGCGACCCTTGCCCGAATTGGTCATCTTATGTCGTGGTTTTCTCACGGGAGGGTTGCACGACGACAGATGCCACGAAATGGCTTCGTGTGAGGGCAAGACTGCTGCCGGAATATCCAGGGACGGGAATGCGAGTAGCACGCGGTAGTTTACCCAGGTTCGGGGCTCTCCAGAGAGATAACACCCCTACTCCTGCATGTCTGAATATATATGTGGGGTGTACATCTGGCAGTACAAATTGCTCCTCGAGTTATATCTGAGATCAGTGTCGCGGGTGTCTGATCTCGTATATGCATGTGGCATGGTGGCCGTCGCTCCTGGCCGAATGGGTGTCTGCCCATGGGCATGCATGTGCTCATGCGTGTGTGTGTGTGTGTGCTAGCTAGAATGCATGCGTGAGTCTCCCCCTGGATGGATGGATGGATGCTCATATATATAGTGGTAGATAGCTTAGTATGTAAGCTAGGTGGTGTCATGGGCATGGCATGGTGGATGTCAAGCTCATCCCTTGGGTCACTTCATAAATAGTGCCCAGGAACAAGTGACACTATACATGATGACATGAGGTGATGTGTGCACAGTGCTCAGGTACAGCTGTCTTGTCCGCGGTATGGCCGTCCCGTCGGTGTCGGCAGTTGACCTCGAGCGGCTGGCTGGTTGGCGCAGTCGGTAGCCGGCTGGTTGACGCGGTCGGAAGCCAGCAGCTAATACGTCTCCAACGTATCTATAATTTTTTATTGTTCCATGCTATTATTTATGAAGTCTTGTATATTTAATGGGCTTTATCATACACTTTTATACCATTTTTGGGACTAACCTACTAACCCAAAGACCCAGTTCAGATTGCTGTTTTTTGCCTGTTGCAGGGTTCTGTAGAAAAAGAATATCAAGCAGAGTCCAAACGGAATGAAACCTTCGCGAGAGATATTTCTGGAGAAAATCACGCATGGGGGACTTGAGAACCACGTCAGGGGAGCCTCGGGGTGTCCACGAGGGTGGGGGAGCGCCTATTTGAGAGAGGTAAATATGGCCTTGGAATTGTTATAACACTCTATGTGCTTCACTTATATCTTTTTTGTTGAATAGTTTTTGCTCTAGTGCTTCACTTATATCTTTTAGAGCATGGTGGTGGTTATATTTTGTAGAAATTGTTGAACTCTCATGCTTCACTTATATCTATTTGAGAGTCTATTAAAACAGCATAGTAATGTGTTTAGGCTAAAGAAACTAGTCTTCACATGATAGACATCCAATGTCAATGTAGTAAAAAAATCACACTAAGTGCATTGAATATAATGAGATGTTGGATGCTTGATAATTGTTTTGAGATATGAGGATAGTAAAATTAGAGTCATGCTAGTGGAGTTATTATGAAATTGAGAAATACTTGTGTTAAGGTTAGTGATTCCCATATCATGCATGTACGGTGAACCACTATGTGATGAAGTTAGAGCATGAGGTATTTGTAGAGTGCCAACCTTTGTGTGGAGGTCGGGGGCACGCGATGGTTAACTCCTACCAGCCTCCCCCTTAGAGCATGCGTTTATTGCTTTGTTTTGATGACTCGTAGACTTTTGCAATAAGTATATGAATTCTTATGACTAATGTTGAGTCCATGGATTATACGCACTCTCACCCTTCCACCATTTCTAGCCTCTCTTGTACCGCGCAACTTTCGCCGGTACCATAAACCCACTATATATCCTTCCTCAAAATAGCCACCATATTATTCCTCAAAACAGCCACCATACCTACCTATCATGGCATTTCCATAGCCATTCCAAGATATATTGCCATGCAACTTTCCACCGTTCCGTTCATATGACACGCATCATATTGTCATATTGCCATGCATGATCATGTAGTTGACATCGTAGTTGTGGCAAAGCCACCATGCATAATTTTTCATACATGTCACTCTTGATTCATTGCACATCCCGGTACACCGCCGGAGGCATTCATATAGAGTCATCCTTGTTATACTATTGAGTTGTAATAAAAGTGTGATGATCATCATTTAGAGCATTGTCCCATGTGAGGAAAGGCTAGTAAAAAAAGAGATGGCCCAAAAAATAGAGAGGGGCTAATTAAAAAAAAGAGAAAGCCTCTCCAAAAAAAAGAGAAAAAAGAGAGAAGGGACAATTGCTACTATCTTTTTTTCCACACTTGTGCTTCAAAGGAGCACCATGTTCTTCATTGTAGAGAGTCTCATGTTTAGTCACTTTCATATACTAGTGGGAATTTTCGTTATAGAACTTGGCTTGTATATTCCAACGTTGGGCTTCCTCAAATGCCCTAGGTCTTCGTGAGCAAGCAAGTTGGATGCACACCCACTAGTTTCTTTTGTTGAGCTTTCATTCATAATTAGCTCTAGTGCATCCGTTGCATGGCAATCCCTACTCACTCACATTGATATCTATTGATGGGCATCTCCATAGCCCGTTGATACGCCTAGTCGATGTGAGACTATCTACCTCCTTTTTTTCTTCTCCACAACCACCTCTATTCCACCCATAGTGCTATATCCATGGCTCACGCTCATGTATTGCGTGAAAGTTGAAAGGTTTGAAAAGATAGAGTATGAAAACAAGTGCTTGGCTGAAATCGGGGTTGTGCATGATATGAATTTTTTTGTGTGATGAAGAGGGAGCATAACCAGACTATATAATTTTGTAGGGATAACTTTCTTTAGCCATAGTATTTTGAGAAGACATGATTGCTTTGTTAGTATGCTTGAAGTATTATTATTTCTTATGTCAATATAGACTTTTATCTTGAATCTTCAAATTTGAACGTTCATACACGGACGTGGAGTCCGCCGACTGATGTCGTCGGGCACGGACGCGGAGTCCGTCGACTGATGTCAGCGGGCGCGGACACGGGGTCCACCGACTGATGCTGTTGATGACAGCCGGCCGCGGGCTGCAGCCGGTGTGGCTTGCTTCCAGTGGGGGCGTGCCAGCGCGCCCACTGGGTTTAGCCTCTGAGCGACGAGAGGGGTTCCCCATGGAAATGATCATGCAAAAGACAAAGTTATTCCACGCGGATATATCAAATGTTTGCTTTTAGCATTGCAAGTTTTATGCGGAGGGTGCCAACTCGGTTTCTTCCGCTCTTTGGCTTCTGCTCTCACTAGCCAGACAGCCGCTCTGCGGTCTGTGGCTGAGAGTAGGCGGCGGTGCGGAGTGTATAATACTCAGATTCTGGGAGTGGATTTAACTGAGTAGATACTCATAAAGCAAACGGCTGGGTCGCCCGAACCATTTTCTCCCTAATGTTTTACTCGTGGGTGGCCTCCAGCATCTGCTCTTGCTAGCCGGACAGCCGCTCTGCGGTCCGTGGCTAAGAGTAGGCCTTCGGTACCGTGCATGATACAAAGCCGTCTGCGGGAATGAACGTCTTAGGCCAATCGACCAGCCTCCGTGCCAACTCTGGCTGGCACCGAGGCGAACAGTAATGCAACTGTAATAAAATGTGAAGATAGACCCCCGAGCATCGCTTGAAGTTATCAGTGTTTGCACGGTGCAAAAATATGCGGGTGAGGAGCTCACATAGCTTTCACGCAAACAAGGCGGAGGTTGACGAAGACAACCGGCGTGGCTCTGCGCTGGCAGAGCGTGTCGGTGCACCCGCTAGGTGAAGTCTTCGAGCCTCCGGGTGCCCAGGGGGGGG
>LR738712.1:168372291-168399705 GCA_902687465.1 Secale cereale
GGGGTTGCAATACGATAGATGCCACGGAGTTGCTTCGTGTGACGGCAAGACTGCTGCCAGAATATCCAGGGATGGGTATGCGAGTAGCACGCGGTAGTTTACCTAGGATCGGGGCTCTCCGGAGAGATAACACCCCTACTCTAGCATGTCTGAATATATATGTGGGGTGTACATCTGGCAGTACAAAGTGCTCCTGGAGCTGTGTCTGAGATCAGTGCTGTGGGAGTCTGATCTCGTATATGCATGTGGCATGGTGGCCGTTGCTCCTGGCCGAATGGGTGTCTGCCCGTGGGCATGCATGTGCTCATGCGCATGTGTGTGCTAGCTAGCTATCTTGCTAGCTAGTATGCATGCGTGAGTCTCCCCCTGGATGGATGGATGGATGCTCATATATATATAGTGGGAGATAGCTTAGTATGTAAGCTAGGTGGTGGCATGGGCAAGTCATGGTGGATGTCAAGCTTGTTCCTTGGGTCACTTCATAAATAGTGTCTAGGGACAAGTGACACTATACATGATGACATGAGGTGACGCATGCACAGTGCTCAGGTACAGTCGTCTTCTCTACGGTATGGCCGTCCCATCGGTGTCGGCGGTTGACTTAGGGAGGCCGGCTGGTTTATGCAGTCGGCAGCCGGCCGGGTGGAGCAGTCGGACGGGGAGCAGGCCGAGTGGCGAGTAAGCTCGGGAAGTCGGATAGGGGGCCACCTGGGGTGTCTTGAGCAGTCGGAATGAGGGGCTTTGCTAGCCATGATGTCTGGGAATACTATCTAGCCATCTTCGGGGTAACCCTGGTCAATATCTTCGACATCTTAGGACAGACGCCAGTCATGGCAATGGGTCGCCGTTTCTTGTATTCTTGTCGCTAAAATCCCCGGGGTTGTGGGTGCCATCCCAGGGTGCGGTGCTTGGGGATGTTTGCATCCCCATCACTGCTCCTTCCAGCGGAGCCAAGGCTGTTGCAGAGGAAGAAAGCCTCTTCCTACCCACCGTGATGGGTAGCGGTGTTCCGGAGGTGTTCTGGGCGACGCAACTACCGTTTCTTGCGGTCTCAGCGACGGTAGTCGTTCTAGGCATCGGGCGTCGAGGTACTTGGCGGTTCCGGACACGACGGTAGAAGTACTTGACGGATCACCATGTAGTCGTACTCAAGTCCTCGTGCACATGATGACTCTGGAAGAGGAACTTGGCAGAAATCCCACCGAAACATGGCGGATTCGGTTGCTGGGTGGCGGAGCAGAGGAGATCCGGACCAGATCAGGGCCCGGCGCCAACTCGAACGCGGCTTCACGAACCGAAGGAGGCCTCCATGGTCGGCATTGAGCCGGGCTCGAACACGGACTCGAGGCAGAGGACACAATGGCGGGCAAACTCCGGCAGCTCGAGGTGAAGGTGACCGGCGGCGCTCGGAAAGAGCGGAAGACGACGAAGGCAAAGGGGATCCGATGGAGGAAGCGATGGCGTCGACACCGACGAACTTCGGCGCAACTCTAGCGCGGTAGGAAGCTCGATGGACGGGGTCGAGCTGGAGAAGCTCGGGGCCTCAGGTGCGGGAGTAGAAGAGGCCGAGGCGCCATGGCGAGGCAGCGGTGTTGGAGGAGATCGGGCGAGGCGGCAGCCATCGCTGGCGGCGGGGAGGCGGCTGACGTGGAGGTTAGCTGGCGCTTGCAGGAGACGCGCAGAGGAGTAGGGTGGATGGCGTGGGAAGGCTCGGGGAGGAGGTCATGCGCTGCACCGCAGAGGCGCGGCCGGTGACCGTCGCTGGTGGCGAGGAGGCAGCGGCAGCTGCGCTTGGCGGTAGGAGGGAGGCGCGGGGTGTAGAGTGGGGAACGAAGAGGAGGGCGAAGGGAAGAGGTCGAGCGGGGCACGGGCGTGAGTGGCGGCGTGAGCTGGAAAATGAGGGAGCGAGGTGGGGCTCGGGCTAGGTTAAGCAGGGGGCGTGGTTGGGCCTAGGTGGTTGATGGGCCAGGGAGACCGCGGCTGGGCCTAGCTGTGACTGGGCCCCTCCTTCCTATTGTTTTCTCAAATACAGAAAATGTCAAAGAAGAAAAGGAGGAGAAAGGAAGGGTTAGGGGTAGAATTTGGGGAAGAGGCTATTTTTTTGGACTCATACAAATGAGCTTGATCCAGGAAAAAATAGAAGTGGGCACGGGTGTGAAGTTGAATTCAAACTCATATGAATTTAATTTAACGAGTGTGAGAAAGAAGTGGGTATTTGGGAGGTCCAAAAATGTTAAGAATTTTGGTGGAGCCTCGATAAAAGATATAAAGAATTATTAGCAAAGTTTTGAAGTCAAACTTGAGGTAGAAAGACATGGGGAACATTGCAAGTGTGTTAAAGGTGATTCCAAAGAATGGAATATTTATAATACCTCCATAAATATTAGGAGTATATGTTATAAAGATAAATCAACATGTGAGTTCCCTCGGTTTAAATGGATCGAAGATCCACACAATTTAATTAGTTGAGTTTGCAAAAAAAATGAGATGATGCAAGCACAAATAAAATGAAGCAAGCAAATGAAACACACGGCAAAAGCCGGAATAGTTGGAAGTCTTCTGAAGCGTCGGTCTTGGGGCGTCACACGGCAGTCCTCCGTTGGGATCCCCGGCAGGCTTCCTCGTGGATTCCGGTCCAACCTGCCATGTCTTGCTGGCCCTGGTGGCGGCGATCAGGGAATCGCTGTTGCTGATCCCTTGACTGCCACCTTTGCCTGGGCGCTCATTTTGTCCCCTTCCCCTCCTGCTGCAGTATCTGGTGAAGGGGGGAAAGAGAAAGGGATTATGACGCACTTATCATTTTCTAATCTTAAATCTGCATGCACTTGCCAAATTTAATTCAAATAATGTAGTCCTCGAGTCCATGTTTGTGTTCAGTAGTGCTTGTACTTGTATCAGCATATTAATAAAAAGATGAGACTTGCCGGGGACCCGTGCATGTGTAAGTCCATTCAAGGGTGAGATGCCTCTTTATTGTAAATAAACGAGTTTTCCCGGCAAGCTACCTTGCTGGCACCCTTTTGGTCTGCCAGAGAATCACATCTGCTGGGGAACGGACAAAGGGGCCAGCCCCCCGCCACTTTCTTTTCACCAAGGGCTACTACAACCATCCTGACCGAAGCAACGTTCGAGTCTGGGATGGGAGCACCCAAGCCTCAAGAGAGTGGCGAGGTTTTCTTATGCACAAGTTATAGCTTATAGAACAATAACGAACGGGAGGTAGAACTTATCTATTTGGCTTGCCGGGGATTGCAGTGCCAGGCAATCTTCTCAACTCCTTGTCGGAGCCTAGTTCACGGTACGAACCTGCAGCTTCATGTAGATGAGAATGAATGCATGATGCAATCCTATCTATATGCATATGCAAATGCTCTTGAAATGCTTATGCAGTGATCTTGGAATGTTCATGCATGCATGCAATCTTTGTGGGGGCCCCCCTCTGCAGTGCTTCTTTATTTTTCTCTTGCACGGGGTCATCGCCCCGGCATGTACAAGGGGTTACATGCAAGTGAGGCAAGGCCTGTACAATGGGTGGCTGCCGGGCACGGCCTGACAGCCGCGCCTTAAGGGTATAACTTACGGAGATGCTCAATTTTCCATGAGTTTTGCAATTTAATGCCATCTCCGGTCTCCAGACGGACTGCGACAGGTCTAGACTCATACTACCCGGTAAGGACCTTCCCACTTCTGTGATAACTTGTGTGTACCCTTGGGGGACTAAACACGCCTAAGGACAAGGTCACCTTCCTCAAAACACCGGGCATGAACCCTGTGGCTATGATAGCGATGTAGGGCTTGCTGATAGCTTGCAGCACGCGTAGAATCCCGGAGACGGTTCTCCTTGAGTAGCAAAACATCGTCACGCCGGTGCTCAACTTGCGCTACTTCATCGTAGGCAAGCACTCGAGGTGACCCGTAAATGAGTTCTGTGGGGATAACTTCTTCTGCCCCATAGACCAGGGAGAAGGGGGTCTGCCTAGTAGCTCGGTTTGTTGCCGTTCTGAGGGACCAGAGAACTACCTGCAACTCCTCGATCCAGTGCATGCCGTGCTTCTACAGCGTATCCAAGGTTCTTGTCTTGAGTCCACGCAGTAGTTCATCGTTCGCCCTCGCATCTTGTACATTGCTCCAGGGCTGTGCCATAGAGGCAAATGAGATCTTGCATCTGATGGCATGAACATATTGCATGAAGGCGCGGCTCATGAACTGGGTGCCGTTGTCGGTAATGATCCTTCCCAGAATTCCAAAATGACACACCAGATCTTTCAAGAACTTGATAGCCAACATAGCAGTCACCTTTCTCATGGCAGCAACTTCCGGCCACTTTGTAAAATTTTCGATGGCTACGAACAAGAATTCAAAGCCCCCGGCAGCTCGGGGGAAACGACCGAGGATATCGAGTCCCCGGACTGAAAACAGCCATGAGAGAGGAATTGTCTAGAGAGCTTGGACAGGCAGGTGAGTTTTCTTGGAATGGAATTGGGACGCGACACATTTCGTGATGAGCTCGACTGCATCTTGGAGGGCTGTGGGCCAATAGAATCCTTTCCGGAATGCTTTCCCAACTAATTCCCTTGATCCAATGTGGGAGCCGCAAAGCCTTTGTGTATTTCAGCCAGCAGTTCCTTTCCTGCTTCCCGGTAGATACAGTTCAATTACACACTGTTGGGCCTTCTTCTGTACAGAGTGCCCTCGACAAACTGGTACATACTGGCCCTCCGGGCTACCTTTTCGTCTTCATCTTGGTTGCCAGAAAGCTCTCAGGTTTGTAGGAAGTGGACAATGTGCCTTGCCCAAGTTGGAGCCGGGGACTCGGCAAGGAGGACTAGCGGCACCTCCGCTGCTGCGGGAGCACAAGCCTGATTTGTGGGGTCCGTGGACCCGGCTGGATGTTGGGGAGCATAGTATTTCAAAAATTTCCTACGATCACGCAAGATCTATCTAAGAGAAGCATAGCGACGAGTGGGGAGAGTGTGTCTATGTACCCTCGTAGAGCGAAAGCAGAAGCGTTTAGTAACGCGGTTGATCTAGTCGAACGTCTTCACGATCCAACTGATCCAAGTACCGAACATACGGCACCTCCGTGTTCAGCACACGTTCGGCAGATGACGTCCCTCGAGCTCTTGATCCAGTTGAGGACGAGGGAGAGTTTCGTTAGCACGACGGCGTGGTGACGATGATGATGAAGTTACCGGCATAGGGCTTCGTCTAAGCACTACGACGATATGACCGAGGTGTGTAACTGTGGAGGGGGGGCACCGCACACGACTAAGAGAAACTTTGGTGTGTCTTTGGGGTGCCCCCTCCCCACTTATATAAAGGAGGGAGGGAGGAGGCCAGCCAGGGGGAGGCGTGCGCCCAAGGGGGGGCAATCCTACTCCAAGTAGGTTTTCCCCCCTTCCTATTCCTACTAGGAGAAGGAGAAAGGAGGAGGAGAGCAAAAGGAAAGGGGGGGGCCCTCAAACTCTAAACCAACTGGGTTTGGGCATAGGGGGGCTGCACCCCACCACTTGCCTGCAGCCCTCTATCTCCACTAGGGCCCATTAAGGCCCATTGACTCCCCGGGGGGTTTCGGTAACCTCCCGGTACTCCGAAAAATACCCGATACACTTCGCAACCCTTGCGGTGTCTGAATATAACCTTCCAATATATAAATCTTTATGTCTCGACCATTTTGAGACTCCTCGTGATGTCCGTGATCTCATCCGAGACTCAGAACAATCTTCGGTTATCAGAAACACATAACCCATAATACAAATCGTCATCGAACGTTAAGCGCGCGGAACCTACGGGTTAGAGAACTATGTAGACATGACCGAGACACATCTCCGATCAATAACCAATAGAGGAACCTAGATGCTCATATTGGCTCCTACATATTCTACGAAGATCTTTAAAAGTTAAACCGCATAACAACGTACGTTGTTCCCTTTGTCATCGGTATGTTACTTGCCGGAGATTCGATCATCGGTATTGAGGGAGTCCTGGATTATGGTGTCCTCAGGTGGCCGGATCATTCACTATGGGCAGGACTGGTGGGCCGTGAATATTATCACTGAAGAATGTCTCCCGTATATGGATAGGACTCCCCGTGTGTAAAATAGCCACTACTAGGAAAAGGGCTATAGATGATATTGACAATAATGGCGCACCATGCATGTGGTGCGCCACTGCTATATAGCAGTGGCGCACTAGATACAGGTGCGCCATTAGTGTCCACATTACTAATGGCGCACCAGAGACAAGGTGTTCCATTACTAACATATTTTTTTCCAAAACTACTAATGGCGCACCAGTGGGAGGTGCGCCATTACTAGTTTTAACTAGTAATGGCGCACCACAAACTCCGTGCGCCACTACTAAGAAATTTTTCAATTTTATTTTTTTCAAAAATAGTAATGGCGCACTACTTAACAGGTGCGCCATTAGTAACTAGTGTTACTAATGGCGCATTTTATTGTGGTGCGCCATTTGTAACCTGAGATATTTATCCACCTACCACACTCACTTTCCCCACTTCATTCTCTCCACCTCCTCCTCCAAGCTTGTCTCGGCTGCCTACTCCTCCTCACCTCATTTGCACCATAGATTCACCCAAATTAAGTGGTTAAATTACCTTTTTTTTGATAGGTAAGTAAGGGGAAAGCTTTCTTTACGTTAAAGATCTACTTTTTTCTCCCTCCAACAACATGCACATGCACTTTTTATGGCCTAGATCTTCCTATGTTTGTGGTGTTGCATATGTTTGTGGTGTTGCATATGTTTGTGTTTGCAGGTACCAGTATTTGAAATGCGATAGTTGCCAATATTTTTCCGGAATGTTGATTCATTTCCGTTTCGGCGAGAATTTGGCACTATGCATTCTTTTTGGTCCTATATATTTTTAGGCAAAGTCATGCGAATTTTTTTTGGGGTTCTAAAATATCGTTTTGCTCTACCCCGCAGGCGACCATGGTCTGCACGATGACCGAAGGCATCGTGAATAGGTTTTTGAGCTACGCGAAGGCCGAGATGCTTCAAAAGAACGAGATGGACATAAGATGTCCGTGTCGAAGATGGAAGCTGAACAGCCTTATTACGGACCCGGATTCCGAACAGGTGCGGGACCACCTGCTCTTGCGTGGTATCATGGATGGCTATCAGTGGCAAGGTGATGAAGATGACTATGAAATCGTCCATGGGGGCCGGGCAAGAAATGAGCAAGGGGAGCAAGACAACCGCGGCGAGGGCGGGCGAGAATATGAAGAATCTCCAGGACATAGTCATCATGTAGAAGATGCCGGACATGATGATGAGGAAGATCAGGATGAAGGGCATGATCATGAAGATGAAGATGCCGGAGCAGACGACGATGGACCATCGATGGGTTGGGTGCAGGACCCTCATATTCAAGAGCTACTTCTCAAGCAGACGGATAACGCAAGAGCTGCTGCCCGAGAGAAAGCCAAGCTGGATCAACTGGAGATAGATGCGGTTACTCCATTGTATGAAGGATGCAGGCCCGAGGATACCCACCTCAAAGTAATGCTCATGGCTCTGGAGATGAATGTAAAACACAAAATGAACGACGCATGCTTCGACGAGAACATGTCACTCTGGCACGAACGCCTTCCCAAGGGGAACAAATGCCCGACCAGTTTCGAGGAGGTGATGAAAATCGTGTGTCCTCTGGATTTACCGCACGTGAAATACCATGTGTGCATTAATAATTGCATCATTTATCGGGATGAGCACGCGGAGTCTACCATATGTCCGGTGTGCGGCATCACTCAATACAAGAAGAGGAAGAAAGCTCCTCGAAAAGAGGGGTGGTACTTTCCGATCACTCCTCGTCTGCAGCGTTATTTCACGGACCCTAAGCTAGCAAAGCTCCTGCATTGGCACGCGGATAGGGAGGAGAAGAAGCAAGAAGATGACGGAAATGATCCGGATGTAAATAAAAAAGACAAGATGCTGAGTCACCCTAAGGATGGGAGGCAGTGGCAAGCATTGAACTTCGAAGACTTAGAATTTGGGGACGATCGAAGGAACATCATGCTGGGTGCGACAACCGATGGAGTCAATCCGTTTGGCAGCCAGAGAAGCACACATAGCACCTGGCATGTGTTTGTGTGGATGTACAACCTTCCCACCTGGTTGTGCATGAAGAGGAAGTACATTCACATTAGTATGCTAATTGAAGGGCCGAAACAAACAGGGAACGACATCAATCTATATCTAGGGCTGCTGAAAGAGGAGCTAGACACACTGTGGAAAACGCCAGCCAATACGTGGGACGCCGCAGAGAAATAATATTTCCCTATGAGAGCCGCGCTGGTCACGACGGTGCACGACTATCTCGGTTACGGATATGTCGCGGGGCAGGTGGTCAACGGATTTTCTGGATGCTTCAGGTGCATGGACGACACAACGTATCGCTAGCTAGATAGAGATCCCGGGTCTTCGAAAACCGTGTTCATGGGACATCGAAGGTGGCTTCGCGACGATGACTCATGGATAAAACGCAAGGATCTGTTCGATGGTGAAACCGAACCCCGAAGAAGCCCGCGTATGAGGAGCGGCGAGGAAATTGACGAGCTGTTGAAAAATTGGAAAGAGTGCCCACCGCTGGGAAAGAAGCGAAAGGCGCCAGAGCCGCTGCTGAAGGTATGGAAAACGAGGTCTGTTTTCTGGGACTTGTTGTACTGGAAGATCCTCCGTGTGCCTCACAGCCTTGATGTCATGCATATCACGAAGAACGTGTGCGAGAGTCTGCTTGGTACCCTGCTCAACATGCCAGAGAGGACCAAAGATGGGCCGAAAGCAAGGGCAGACTTGAAATCAATGGGGATCTGGGAGGAGCTTCACGCTAATGATGATGATGATGATGATGATGAGGAGGAGGAGAAGCAGGACACGGAAAGTCGTCGCAAAGGAAAAAAGGCCAAGAAGATCGAAAATGACTACCCTCCCGCATGCTTCACTCTAAGTCGGGAGGAGATCGAGCAGTTTTTCACCTGCCTCGTAGGAGTAAAACTTCCTTACGGTTACACGGGGAAGATAAGCAGATACCTAGACTCAGCGAAGCCGAAGTTCAGCGGGATGAAGTCTCACGACTGTCACGTGCTGATGACGCAGATACTTCCAGTTGCAATACGTGGGATCATGGACGAGCACGTTCGGGAAACGCTATTTTGCCTATGCAACTTTTTCGACGTCATCTCTCGGAAGTCGGTTGGCGTGAGGCAACTCAAAAGGCTACATGAAGAGATCATGGTGATACTATGCGAGCTTGAGATGTACTTCCCGCCCGCATTCTTCGACGTTATGGTGCATCTGCTCGTCCATATCGTGGAGGATATCATACAACTCGGGCCGACGTTCCTGCACAGCATGATGTTGTTCGAAAGGATGAATGGTGTCATCAAAGGATGCGTTCGCAACATGTCACGTCCAGAGGGAAGCATAGCCAGAGGCTTTCTGACCGAAGAGTGCATCTCCTACTGCACGAATTATCTAGGCATCGAGAACCCCATTGGTCTGCCCGTCAACAGGCACCTGGGCAGGCTCGCTGGATGGGGTCACCGCGATGGTCGCCGCGAAATGCATGTCGACTTCGAGTGTCGACTCGCCGACTTTGAAAGAGCCAACCTAGTCGCGCTACAACACATAGACGTGGTCCATCCTTGGGTGGTGGAGCACAAAACCTTTAATGAGAAGACGTACAATGACCGTGGCCAACAGAGGATGGACGAAGATATAATCAAAGAGCACAACTCATGTTTCATGCGTTGGTTCAAGGAGAAGCTTCTGTCGTACCCTTTACATGAGGATTCTTCCGCGGAAGAAAATCTCATATTCGCCTTGTCACAGGGCGTCGAGCAGAACCTAATGATGTATGAGGCGTACGATATCAACGGGTACACGTTCTACACCGAGGACAAGGACATGAAGAGCGATGGTTATCAGAACTCCGGGGTAACAATGGAATCCTACACCGGTAACGACAAGGACAGATACTACAGAAGGCTCGAAGAGATCTGGGAGCTGAGCTACGCTGGAGAGAAGGTCCCGATGTTCCGTGTCAGATGGGCCAAGAGCATCCTAAAAGAAGACCGGTATTTCACCACCATGGTTATACCCGAAGCAAAATCCAAGACCGCGGGTGCAAACGTCACCGCGAAAAATGAGCCATGGGAACTGGCTTCCCAAGTGGACCAATGCTTCTTCATTACCGACCCGTCAAAGCCCAGTCGTGTTGTCATGAGGAAAGGCAAAAGGAAGATCATCGGAATGGATGGAGTCGCTAATGAGCAAGACTTCGACAAGTACGGCGACCCGAAGATGGAACGTGACGACGACGATGAAGTGCCATACACCACAAGAAGAAGCAGGACCACCCTACCTAAAGGACGTCCGTTCAAGAGAAGAACTCCATTTGCGAAAAAGAAGGGCAAGAAGATTGTGAAAAGATAGCTAGCTAAGATCGATTGTATTTAAATTGTAGCCTTCATTTCTCGATTGTATTTCGACATATGGAAATGACATTTCTTCTGTTCCAGTCCTCATGAATATTTATTTATGTTCATTTGAACTCATGAATATTTATTTATGTTTAATTGAACTCATGGTTATTTTTTGAACTAATGAATATTTTAAAATTTCATGGGCACATTCTGAATTCATGAGTATTTTAAAATTTCATGGGAAATTTTTGAATTCATGAATATTTTAAAATTTCAAGGGCACTTTTTGAAATCATGAATATTTTTTTAAATTTCATGATATTTTTCATATTAATAAATGTTTTACCAATTCACTAATGAATGCAACTAAAAATCCAAAAAAAGACTAGTTGTGCTTGGTTAGATGTTATTCCAAAAAGCATATAAACTTTGTCAAATTTGGAGTTATGGATATTTAGTTATGATTTAAACAAGTTTGAAAATATTTAAACACAAATAAATATCAAACATCATTTTAAATGTTGTTAACATGGCAAAAAACTGCATATTATTATTCCACATGAAATTTTTAGCATATAGCAAATGTGACATGCTATATTTGGATGCATGGATAAAAAGATATGAGCAAAGAAAAAAATAGTGGTATAAAAACAAAACTTGGTGCACCTGGGAATCGAACCCAGGACCTCCTGGTGTGTTTGCTGCGTGCTGACCAGTCGGGCTAGTTAAGTGTTTGTGATACACAGAGGGCTCGGCTGCATATAACCTGAGAGCTCACACTAGTAATGGCGCACCGCTGCGAGGTGCGCCATTGCTATCTGTGTTCTTATCGCGCACTAGCAGGTGGTGTGCCATTGCTAGTTCTCCCCCCAGTCCAACTCCCTCTGGCCCTCCCCCCATTCCCCTCTCCCTCCATTAGCCGCCGCCCCTCCCCGACCCATTCCCCTCTCCCACCCGCCAACTCCCTCTGCGTTTCCGCCCCGTCCCTCCACTGCGCTGCCGCCCCGCCCCATTCCCCTCTTCCCCCGGTCCTGGCTCGCCCCGCCCCCACCTTCTCCCTCACTTCGCTCTTTCTCTTTCGCTCACCACCGTTAGCCAGCCCTTCGCTAACCCTAACCCTAGCCCGCCAGCCTTATCGCTTGATCCCGCACTGACAGAGCCAGAGAAGCCGGCGGCCGACCCCCGTGGTAGCAGCCGAGCCGGAGGACGAGGAGGAGGAGGAGACCGAGGCGGCGGAGGACGACGAGGACACGCCACTGGACCGTGTGTAGGCCCTGATCTCGCGGGTCGCCGAGCAGAAGGCCAACCCCAACCTGCGCCGCATCCACACCCTCGCCACCATCGCGGAGGACCGGGAGACCAGGTACTCCACCCATCAATTTTTGTCAGAATATTCATCAAAATGACCATGTTGGAATTTTGATTCACAGTGCAAGAATCTTGTTTCTCTCGGCATGTTGTTCGCTCCAGTTTACTGCATAGAAGTGATGTTCAAATCATCGCCAGAATATTTTATCTCTGAATATTTTTACTGAAGTTGACTTATTGGATGCATTTTAGATGGCATTGTATCTCTGAATAGCTGTACAGAAATATTGTTTCTCATGGCAAACTGTTCCTTTTTACTAGCTACAATTAGACGGGGTAATAAGCCACGAGAGGATTTTAGATGGCCTTGTATCTCTGAACTAGGCTGCGACAGTCGAAGACCCCGACAACGAAGACACTATCTACCCCCTGAACCTATCCCGAAGAAGAAGAAGAAGCAGTTGCTCGCCCATGGAGCCTCACAAAGAAGCAGCACCCCGCGGCTGTGCCTCAGGGTCCGAGCCCATGGACGGGGTGCCTCCCTCCCTCACATAGGAAGGCGCGCCCGGCGCCCTTCTCAGGCTGGGCTCGGGGGCTCTCATTTAGAGGGCCTCTAACCTAGCCAATGTCTCGAGGGAGGCTCTCGGGCACCACGTGGAGGCGTGCTTCACCGCACACTTCCCTTCGGAGGCCTCAAGGCGTGAGGCACCAAGTGCTCAGGAGTTCATCGACCAGACCATTGAAGACTTGTAGGTGTCAAGGGCGATGCGGGGTGAGCGCCGCCCGGCAACCCAGAGTGCAACTGTCGCCCCAGGCTCGAGCGACGGGCTGCGCGCTTGCGTTAACGTCCTAGGACTCAACAGGATGGCTTCTCAGGAGCTCTACTGGCCATTTCAAGTGGGCCAGTGCGAGGGTCCCCCTCACATAATTTGCTTGCATGTTAAAGGGGGGCTTCTGAGCATCGTGTCTCAGGGGCTCCTACTGACTCTCCCGCCCTCACCCCTGGCCTTGACCACGTCATCGCGACCTGGCATACCAGCGACGGCTGAGCTTCGCTCGAGGGTTGGGACCTGAGGACACAGAGCACCAAGAAGGACAAGAGAAGGGGAGGCCGGCTTTGAGAGCTCATGTCTGTTCGTATGTCAAGGGGGACACCTGAGCATCGCGTCTCAGGAGCCTAACTGGCCACGTAGCCGCTCACTCTCTGGTCTTGCCCTGGTGATCCGGACAATTCAGCGGCGGCTAAGGTATGCACGGGGTCGGGCCTTGCCGACGCAGAACACCAAGGCCTAGTCTAGAATTTCCTTCCCGAGGGCTGTTTGTACGTCAAGGCGGACCCCTGAGCATCGCGTCTTAGGGGCCTAACTGGCCACGTAGCCCCTCACCCCCTGGCTTGTCCTGGTAATCCGGACAAGTCAGTGGCGGATGAGGCATGCGCGGGGCCGGGCTCTGCCGACGCAGAACTCTAAGGCAAGCGGGAACGAAATCGCGCAATCTCAGCCACGCGACATCGGAAGCAAGCTAGGCGCACCGCGTGGGAAACCACCTAAGACCCATCAAGATAAGTTATACATACCATCTGCGCACCGCCATCACTTGACAAATTGGTTTCCGCAGTCATGCATCAGCAATGTCACCTCCCTTTTTAGCCTCCGGAAGCTGCTTGCACGCCAAGGGGAGCCTCTTGAGCATCGCGCCTTAGGAGCTCTTACCAGACATCAGGCCGCTCACCACCTGGCCTTGACCACGGCATCGCGACCTAGCATACCAGCGACAGTTGTAGCTTGCCTTGGGACTGGGACCTACCGGCGTCGAGCACCAAGCTACTGAAATGGTAAAAAGGAGCGACACTGCTAGGACAAGGCTTGCAAACATGGTTTCTTAGCAAGGATAATAAGCATCAGAGCAAAAGCGTTACAGGTTCTTTACACGCCCCCATGGGGTTGGCTTTGATTCCTCGCACGGAGCAAAAGAGAGGGATTCGGGAGACCCTAACTATGGCTACCATCGTCTACGCCATCATCAACACTGGGCCACATGATGCCATTTCCGACCCCGCTCGGGTCACCATCGGTGACGAGCTCGCGCAGCTGATGCGCTCCGGGCGCGGCGTATAGCTATCGTTTCTTGTCTCCAAAGACTCGTCAGCCTCGGGACAGCCGTTAGATTCCAAGCCAGCGTTGTGTTCCCCTTGCTTGTTCTTCGCTCTCTCAATTGTCGCGAGATCTCCATGGCGCCGCCGAGGAACCAGTCCGCCGCGGAGAAGGGGAAGGCCCCGAAGGATCGAGTCCCGCTGCCGCCGAAGAGGGGCCGCGGCCGTCCCCGCAAGTATGCCGCTGTGCCTGCAGCGACTTCTCGGGGAGGCGGGCGTGGCCTTCCGAGTTCTGCCGCGGCCTTCGGTGGACGGCGCGGGGTGTCCTCCCGTGGTGAAGGTGGTCGTGGCCGCGGAGGAAGAGGAGGCACGCAATGGTGCATGTCGGTCGCACGTCCTCCACGCTCGCAGCTCCATTCCTTCAACGTGTCGTCGGAGTTCATGGTGTGGGCGGAGAAACAGGACGGCCCGTGGCTTAGGCTTCCCCGCTCGTTTGGCGACGTGTTACTAGCCGGAGGCCTCGGCGGTATCTGGCTGCAGGCTGACGGTTGCTGCAGTGGTGCATCCTGGGTGGAGGTTGATGTGGCTCCTTCGGGCGACGAGTTCCTTGAGCGCGGTTGGCAGTCGTTTTCTCGTGCGTGCCGGCTACTAGGAAGGTGTGCGCTCCATTTCAGGTACGATGGTGTCTCCACGCTATTCGCCAGGGTCTTCTTGGAGGAAGGGAGGCGCCTTGGGTGCGGTCCCGAGGCTGATGACGAGGAGGACGACGGGGAAGGCGTCCGGAGGAGCAGCTCCTTTCCAAAGACGACCTCAGTCCTGGGAGGTGCCGTGGGTCCCCCCCTCTGTGGCAGCAGTAGCTCCTCCAGTAGCGGCGGCCGCAATGAACCACCACGCCGCCGAGCTCGGCCTGGCGAGGGGGGGGGGGCGGGTTGCCGCGGCACTGTGGCTCGGTGAAGCCGGAGGAACTGGAAGACTCCGACTGAGCGAGAGCGGCTTCTGCTTCTTCTCCTTTCTTTTCCTTTGTGTCCTTTCTGCATCAAAATTTCAAGTTGCCTTGAGGAGGCATGTAATGGGTTGCGATATATGCAAGAAGCAAGAATTCGCTGTTATGTTTTTGTTGCCTGGGTGAAATCACTTAGCTTTTATGCGTCGTGTCGTCCTGAAGTGGAGCCCTCCTAACTCTGGTATCATGATCCCCATCGGGTCGTGACGGGGTGGTCGAACCTGAAGGGCTCGTGCAGCCCCCGAGCGGCGGGGGGGGGGGGGAGCCACTAAGATCTGCTGAGAGCGTTGAGCGCGGGTTAGAGTAGCAAAGCCTGAGCCGGCTCGGTAGGATAGATTGCGCGGACTGAGAAGCCCGGTGCCAGAGCCTGAGTAGGCTTGGCCAGGCGAGGTCACGGGCCCACGGCGGACGAGGGCCGGTGACCGACCGTGCCCCAGCCCCCACGCGCGAGGCGCGTGAAGGAGAGCGAGTGGCGTAGCTGAACTTAAAACTGGCGAGAAAGATCGCAAACACAAAACTCTCAACAAAATGCAGGAAGCGCGAGAAACACGAGAACTTCATAGCATGTGGTAGAGGAAGGGCTGATAGCTAAGGAAGTAGAAAAGGCTGACAGCCAAACGCCAAGCAAAAAGGAAAAAAGGATTGCCACTGGGGCGTGGATGGGAGCCCTGTCTAAGGGCCCGTAGGCAACGCACTGGAGACTCGGAGGAGTGTACAGCCCCAACTCATTATTACATGAGAGTGTCACGGGCGGAGACCTTCATGGGCACAGAGCCTTGATTATGGATAGAACCTCCTGAGGTGTTTGATGTTCCAGGAATTCTGGATAGGTATCCCATCCTCCGTCTCCAGGCGCACAGCACCAGGCCTAGAGACACGGGCGATTCTGAATGGGCCCTCCCACATGGGAGAGAGCTTGTGCAACCCCTCACGGGAGAGGACCCGCCTGAGGACCAAGTCACCAACTTTAAGTGTTCTTGCGCGGATGCCGCGGCAGTGGTACCGCCGCAGCGCCTGCTGATAACGTGCAGCCCTGAGGGCAGCTCGGCGGCGACCCTCATCGCCGAGCACGAGGTCCATCCGGCAGGCGGCGTCCTGGTATTCCTCATTGAAGGCCAAGACCCATGGGGACCGATGCTTGACCTCGTGAGGGAGGACCGCCTCCGCCCCATAGACAAGAAAGAAAGGAGTTTCCCCCATAGGTTTGGTGGCAGTGGTTCGGATTGACAACATTACGGACTGGAGTTCGTCAATCCAGCCCCTGCCGCAAGCCTCAAGCTTCTTCTTAAAGCTGCGCGTCTTGAGGCCACGCAAGACTTCCGCGTTGGCGCGCTCGGCCTGGCAGTTGCTCCTGGGGTGAGCCACCGAAGCGTAGCAGATCTGTGTTCCAAGGTTAGCACAATATGACCTGAAGAGATTACTTGTGAACCGCGAACCGTTATCCGTGATGATGCGGTTGGGGACCCCGAATCGCCTAACGAGGCCCTGGATGAACTTGACAGCCGACCCACATGGGATCACGCGAACATGCTCCACTTCCGCCCACTTGGTGAATTTCTCGATGGCGACGTACAGGAAGCGGTAGCCCCCTGCTGCCCGAGGAAATGGACCCAGGATGTCCAATCCCCAGACCGCGAAGGGCTAGGAGAGTGGAATCGTCTAGAGGCCTTGTGTTGGCCGGTGGATCTGCTTGGCGTGAAACTGGCACGCCTCGCAAGATCGCACAAGCTCCATGGCGTCGTTGAGCGCCGTGGGACAGTAGAAGCCGCTGCGGAAGTCATGCCCACGAGGGTGCGGGATGACGAGTGATGGCTGCAGTCTCTACCGTGGATATCAGCCAGCAGCTCGCGCCCTTGTTTCCTCGAGATGCATTTCAACGAGATGTCATTGGGGCGCCTCCTGTAGAGTTCTCCGTCTAGGATGCAGTAAGCTGAGGCCTGTCGGACCACGCGCTCTGCGTCTTCTTCCTTGTCTGTCAGGGTATCATGTTGCAGGTACATCTTGAGTTCTTGGGTCCAGCAACCCTCCTCGGGCTTAGCGGCGAGAAGCAGGCGGGCTCCGGAGGGTGGCCCGCAGGGCGGGGCGCCATCGGGTGGTGCCGCTGGTAACCCCTGTCGAGGGGAGGCCGGCTCAGTGGCTAGTGGTGCCGCTGAAGGCTTAAGTAGCCGTTCCTCGAAGATGCCTGGCCTTTGAGGTTCTCGTCTCGAGGCTCGTTTACCGACGTCTTCCGCTTCTTTGTTGTTACCTCTTGGTACGTGTTGCACCTCCAGCCGTTGGAATCGCTTCTCCATCCTACGCACCTCCTCCAAATATGCCCCCATGTGCTCGTCCTTGGGCTTGTATTTCTAGTTGGCGAAGTCGACGAGGAGTTGCAAATCGCCCCTGATGGTGAGACGCTTGACCCCCAGCGCAGTGGCGGCCTAGAGCCCAGCAATCAATCCATTGTATTTGGCGATGTTGTCGGAGACGTTCTCGCCCTGCTGGAAGCAGAGCTGCATAGCGTAGTACAATTTATCCTGAGTGGGAGATACCAACACGGCACCAGTACCCGCGCCGAGGCGTGAGAAGGCGCCGTCGAAGTATACTACCCATCCGTCTGGGGATTCATCATCGGGGGCCAGCGAGCGGTCTTCACTGACCCGCCCGCTCCATCGCGTCAGTCCACTCTGCCACAAAGTCTGCCAGAGCTACTCCTTTGATCACCGGCATGGTGCTGAACTCCAACTAGAACGCTTGAAGCTCGATGTTCCACTCTGCGACCCTTCCGACGACATTCAGGCCCCGCAGCACCTTCTCGAGAGGATATGATGAAACAACCTTGATGGGGTGGCCTTGGAAGTAGTGGCGTAGCTTCCTGGAGGCAACGAGGAGCGCTAGGAGCAGCTTCTGGGGCATCGGGTAGCACGAACGCGTGTCGCGCAGTACTGTGCTAACGAAGTACACCGGGTGCTCCACGAGGGTCAGCGTAGCAGGGTCCGCTGGTGCCTCAGGAACCTTAGGAGCTTCTTGCTGAGTGGTAGGGCTGTCGATGCCCGTGGTCGAATCTGCCCCTGAGGCCGCATCAAGGGGCAGCGCGGGCCTTGAAGGTGCCGAGCCGCCCGGTGGCCTTGGGCTCCGGAGCCTTTCCTCGCGCTCTACGACTAGTGCTGCGCTGGCGGAATGAGGCGTTGCGGCAAGGTAGAGTGTCATGGGCTCCAAGGGTCGTGGTGCTACCATAACCGGCGAGCTAGTGAGGTATTCCTTGAGATCCCGGAAGGCGGCATCGGCCTCCAGAGTCCACTCAAAGGGCCCTTTCTTCTTCATGAGCTTGAAGAACGGAAGGGCCCGTTCCCTAAGCTTAGAGATGAAGCGCCCGAGGGATGTCACACATCCAGCGAGCTTCTGCATTTCTTTCAGGTTTGTGGGCGACCTCATTCTCTCGATGGCCTTGATCTTCTCCGGATTAGCCTCGATGCCCCGGTGCGAAACCAGGAACCCTAGCAACTTGCCAAAGCGTATGCCGAACACGCACTTCTCCGGGTTGAGGCACAGCTTCACCTTGCGCAGGTTGGCGAATGTTTCTTCTAAGTCCCGGATGAGGGTCGTGGCCTCCTTGGTTTTAACCATGATGTCATCGATGTAGGCCTCTGCATTCCTACCGAGCTGAGGGCCGTGGGTGATGTGCATCAGGCGCTGGAAGGTGGCGCATGCATTCCTCAGCCCAAAAGGCATGTAGGTGTAGCAGTAGACCCCACACGGGGTCTGGAACGCCGTCTTCTCCACGTCTTTGTCACATCCCTAGTCAGTGCTTGCATTAGGACTAGCTAGAGTGTGCTTCATGTTTACTTTTCAAAGAAACTTGAAATGGGAATAACAGAAACTCTAGCACCCCTGTTCTAACAACTAGGGTTTAATAAAAACTTTTCCAATGTACCCAAAATACCCTTCAAAATGTTCATCATCTTTTCCTTGGTCTTAAACTTCTGCCAAAAATGGTGCACAATTTTCTAGGACATCCAAAGGTCTCTGGATTAAGTCATATTGTAATTGCATTTGGGCATTTAAATGCTATAAATATTTTAAGTGCCCAAATAATCCTAAACTGAAATGTTCCATGTTGGTTATATGCTAAACAGTGGGCATGAGCAGTTTGGTGATTTTTGAAAGTGCCTAAGCATTTTTAGAAAAGCCACAAAGTTACAAAAGAAATAGAAAACAGAAAACAAATAAAACAAAAGAGGAAGCAGAGAATTACCTGAGGCCCACTTACCTGCCTGGCCCAGCACGGCCCAGCCCACCAGGGGCACGCCCGTCTTCTTCCCCGTGCCAGCGCACGAAGCAGCTCGCTGGCGAGCGACGACGACGCGCCGGCCACCTCCTGCTTGCCTGGCTACTCCCTCCGACGCCCTGGATGGCTCTGGACGTCGCCACGCAGACCCCCTCGACCCCCTCGACCGCTCCCCTCTCCCCCTGCCTCGTCTCTCTTGCTCTGCGCCTCGTGGCCGAGCGCCACCGTCGCCACCGACGCCATTTGCCATAGCCACCGTGTCCCTCTCGCCCAACCGATTTGCCAAGAAGCTCCGCCTCGTCCTCCTCGTCCTCCGCACCGAGCTACACGACGCCGGAAGCCCCACTTCATCATCACCTCCATAGTCTTCAACCTATGGCCGCGGAGATCGCTGGCAACCGTGCGCCCGCCTCGATGCTTCCCCGAGCCCGCTGAGCATCTCATTCGCCTCCCTGTGAGCTCCAGGGTCGAACCCCTCTCCTCCCCGCTCCGTTTGCTCGCCGTAGACGCCGCCCCCTTCCTCGCAATAGCACGCCGCCGCACAAGCTCATCGTCGACGAGGCTCCGGTGCCCAATTGGCTCCGTGCACATGCCCGTCGTCTTCGTGAGCGCACGTAGCACCCGTAAGAACCAACCGTTGGACCTCCGGTGCCCTGTGTCGTAGTTTTCATCGGCACCCGAGCTCCGACCGCCGTCGTTGAGGTCACCGCCGACGTTTCCGGCCACCCCAGCTGCTCCGACCTGTTCCGTTGGATGCGCGACTCCTCCAGCTCTTTGTAGATGCCTTCCGCCGCTATTTTGGTCATCGAAACGCTGTTTTCGAGCCGCGCCGCCGTCCTGGCTCTCGCCGGTGGCGAGTCGCCGGTGGGGTTGACCTGTTTTGACCACGCCTGGACCCCCCCTGTGTCCATGACATGTGGGGCCGGCCGTTGACTAGTTTTAGTTTAGGTTTTTAATTAAGTACTAATTGCTGTCATTAGTTTAGTGAGCCACTGACACATGGGGCCCAACCCCTGTTAACTTTTACTTTAGTGTTAAACTCTTTTTAGTTAGTACTGAGAGACTGACCAGTGGGGCCCACTGGTCAGGTTTGACCTGGATGCCCTGTTGACTGGCTGACGTTAGCATGATGTCATGCTGACGCAGTAAATGATTTTCCGGGATTAATTGTTTTAAAACAATTCAGGAAATTCCAGAAAATGCTCTAAACTTCAAAAAAATCATATAAATTCAACAGTAGCTCAGATGGAAAAGATTTATATATGAAAATTGATCAGAAAAATCCAATCTTTCCAATGGCACTGGTTTCATGCATGTTTGAGCAAGTGAACCTTGCGGTTTACATTAAAACATGATAACGCACTTTAATTAATAATAGTTTGGGTTTCAATTTGAATCTTTGATCCAAATGAGCTCAAACCCTTATGTTTATAGATGCATTAGCCCAAAACACATGCATCTTGTCATATCATGAGCTTGCATCATATTGTTGCATTTGTTTGCTTATTGATTGTATCGCCGGTGTTCTCCGTGTTAGGTCCTGCTCTCGAGGATACTTTTGCGTATCCAACTGAAGAGCAGTACCCGACAACCACTCTGTCAGGCAAGCAACCATTAGTCATTCCGATACAAACCCATCTTCTTGCTCCTGCTCTCTTTTACTGCATTAAGGCAACAGCGTGTGAACTGCTACTTGCTGCGGTAGTTGAACCCTATTCCCTTGCATGACATGTCTTTGCCACAGTAAATAGTTGAAACCCACTAGCATGTGTAGGAGTTGATTGAGCCATGTGATGTGTGATCCACCATGCTATTTGTTTATGTTGCCTGCTATGCTTAGAGTTGTGTCAGGTCTGGTTCATCTGGGTGATGGATCAGAGTGATATGATCATACCGGTAAAGAGAGGGAAGTGTGGAACATGTTTGGTAAAGGTATCGATGAAAGGCCATGTAGGAGTACGTGGTGGGTTGTTTCATTGGAACCGTCCATAGGACCTGAGATCTGTATGTGTGGTTCAAGTTACAGCTACTACCACACATTGGGCCCTGAAATATGACCCCGCTCGACTTATTGGCTGCCCATGTTCTCTGTCCAGGAGTTGCAACTAGTTTCTTGTGTTTGTAGTTTACTGGTGGTCGTGCACAGCGCTGACCCTCAGGGTGGGCTGTGATGCGGCAGGTACGTGGCACGGTGTATCGGTCGCCCGTTTGGTGACTCGGGAAACCTGTACACATCGTTTGGGGTCGTGAGCGACACCCCGGCCGGATCTCCCCACGGATAGAACCCAAATAGGCGATAAACCAGGATGAGAGACTTGAGTGGTTGGTTAGCTTGTGGTCTACACCCACGTCGGCTTTCGTTTGAAGTCTGCCGAACACATGTCGTGTGCAGACGCTAAGTGATGGAAACATGTGTGAGGAAGTAACCCCCTGCAGGGTTACCAACCTATTCGAATAGCCATTGTTCGCGGTACGGACTACTTGATTACTCTTACAGTTCATAGACAAGTTGATGGATACTACTAAAAGCCTCAAGATAAGTGTGAGTGACGTGGATGGCCCTTCCGTAGGATGACGGAAGAGGATCCACGGTGGTGTATAGTTGTGGTGAGTACCTTTGTACTCATGTTTGTGTAATAACTGTTGCAGAGGAGAACCCTGCCCCTTCCGATGGGTCTTACATATACGTTGACGTCGATGAGTAGCTTGCTACCCAGACGTCCTGAGCTGTGAAGGGCCTTGTAGATAGTCAGGCTACACCAAGCCTGTTTTATTTCCAAGTTGTTTGTACTCAGACATGTTAGCTTCCCCTTGTGCTTGTATGACTTGAGTGTTGGGTCATGTGACCCCTACCTGTATGGCTCTTCGAAGCCTCTTAAATAAAGTACTTTGAGTCATAGAGTTTTGTTGTGATGCAATGTTGTATTTGCACATATTGAGCATATTGTGTGTATGATTGAAATGCTGGGTATGTGTGGGATCCGACAACTAGTTGTTTACCTTTGGTCGCCTATCTTACAGGGAAATGCCTCCTAGTTCTTCCACTGAGCCTTGGTAGCTTGCAACTGCTCGGAACACTTAGGCTGGCCGGCATGTGTCCTTCTTCGTTCATGTGTCTGTCCCTTAGGTGAAATGTCACGCATTGTTCCTTTAATTCTATGTAGCTTGCTACGACTTGGGTTCATATGTTGATGACCGACACGTTCGTTGCTGGGTCATGGATGCCTGTCTCTGTAATTTAGTGCCACTTTTGGTTTATAACTAGCCATGTCGGCCCGGGTTCTCTGTCATGTGGATGCTAGCGACAATGTCATATTCGTGTGCCAAAATGCACAAACGGTCCCGGGCCAGGTAAGGTGGCACCCGTGGGGATACCATGCGTGAGGCCGCAAAGTGATATGACGTGTTACAAGCTAGATCGGTGTGACTTACGATCGGGGTCCTGACAGCGTTGGCATCAGAGCCGGACTACCTGTAGGTTTCTCAAGTCAAACTGGTCGATGTTGAGTCTAGAAAAAATCTTAGTTATATCACTACTAGGAAAAGGTCTATAGATGGAATTGATACTAATGGCGCACCAGACAAGCAGTGCGCCATTAGTATATAGTAATGGCGCACCAGCAACAGATACGCCATTAAAGTTCAAACTACTAATGGCGCACCATGCCCAGGGTGTGCCATTAGTATCAAATTTTTTTAACTAGTGCGCATGTCCAAACATACTAATGGCGCATCCAGACGAAGTGCGCCATTACTAGTTGTAACTAGTAACGGCGCACCAGCAGTAATGTGCGCCATTAATGTTCTTTTTTTTATGATATTTTTTATTCTTTTTTTTACAAAACTACTAATGGCGCACTGTCCCAGAGTGTGCCATTACTAGTTTAAACTAGTAATGGCGCACTATGTGACAGTGCGCCATTAGTATGTTATTTTTTTTGCAAAACAAGTAATGGCGCACCTACTATAAATGCGCCATTAGTAACCTTGATTACTAATGGCGCATTTATAGTTGGTGCGCCATTAGTAAGCGGGCAGCAACAAGATATTTTGGACAACCTCTCCTACCCACACTCACTTTCTCCCCCACTTCATTCTCTCCACCTCCTCTCCTCTCGGGTCCCTCCTCTTTTTCACCTCATTTCCACCATATATTCATTCAAATTAAGTGGTTAAATTACCTTGTTTTGATAGGTAAGTAAGGGGGGAAGCTATATTTATGTTGTTCTCCATACAACAATGTGCACATGCACTTTTTATGGCCTAGCTAGATCAATGTATGTTCGTGGTGTTGCATATGTTTGTTGTGTTGCATATGTGTTTGTGTTTGGAGGTGTACCGATATTTGAAATGTGATAGTTGCCAATATTTTCCCGGAATGTTGATTCATTTCCGTTTCGGTGAGAATTTTGGCATTAAGCATTCTTTTTTGTCCTATTTTTAGGGAAAGTCATGGCAAAATTTTTCTTGGTTCTAAAATATCGTTTTGCTCTACCCCACAGGCGACCATGGTGCGCATGATGACCGAAGGCATCGTGAATAGGTTTTTGAGGTCCGCGAAGGCCGAGATGCTTCAAAAGAACGAGACGGAGATAAGATGTCCGTGTCGAAGATGCAATCTGAAGAGCCTTATTGCGGACCCGGATTCCGGGCAGGTGTGGGACCACCTGCTCTTGCGTGGTTTCATGGATGGCTATCGGTGGCAAGGTGATGAAGATGACTACGAAGTCGTCCATGGGGGCCGGGCAAGAAATGAGGAAGGGCAGCAAGACAACCACCGCGGCTCAGGCGGGCGAGAAGACGAAGAATCCCCAGGAGATGATCACGACGGTGATGCTGTACACAGTCATCATGTAGAAGATGCATGACATGATGATGAGGAAGATGCCAGAGCAGACGACGGGCATGATCATGAAGATGATGATGCCGGCGGAGCAGACGACGCTGGACCATCGATGGGCTGGTTGCAGGACCCTCATATTCAAGAGCTGCTTCTCAAGCAGACCGATAACGCAAGAGCTGCCGCCCGAGAGAAAGCCAAGATGGATCAACTTGAGTTAGACGCGATTACTCCATTGTATGAAGGATGCAGGCCCGAGGATACCCGCCTGAAAGTAACGCTCATGGCTCTGGCGATGAAGGTAAAACACAAAATGACCGACGCATGCTTCGACGAGAACATGTCATTCTGGCACGAACGTCTTCCCAAGGGGAACAAGTGCCCCACCAGTTTGGAGGAGGCGAAGAAAATTGTGTGTCCTCTGGATTTACCGCACGTGAAATACCATGTGTGCATGAACAATTGCATCATTTATCGGGACGAGCACGCGGAGTCTACCATATGTCCGGTGTGTGGCGTCACTCGATACAAGAAGAGGAAGAAAGCTCCTCGAAAAGTGGTGTGGTACTTTCCGATCACTCCTCGTCTGCAGCGGTATTTCGCGGACCCTAAGGTAGCAAAGCTCCTGCGTTGGCACGCGGATAGGGAGGAGAAGAAGCGAGAAGATGACGCAAATGATCCGGAGATAGATAAAAAAGACAAGATGCTGAGTTACCCTAAGGATGCGATCCAGTGGCAAGCGTTGAACTTCGAAGACCTAGAATTTGGGAACGATCCAAGGAACATCGTGCTGGGCGCGAGCACCGATGGAGTCAATCCGTTTGGCAGCGAGAGAAGCACACATAGCACCTGGCCTGTGTTTGTGTGGATGTACAACCTTCCCCCCTGGTTGTGCATGAAGAGGAAGTACATTCACATGAGTATGCTAATTGAAGGACCGAAACAACCAGGGAACGACATCAATCTGTATCTGGGGCTGCTGAAAGAGGAGCTAGACACGCTGTGGAAAACGCCAGCCAATACGTGGGACGCAGCAAAGAAAGAATATTTCCCTATGAGAGCCGCGCTGCTCACGACGATGCACGACTATCTCGGTTATGGATATGTCGCGGGGCAGGTGGTCCACGGATTTTCTGGATGCGTCAGGTGCATGGATGACACAACGTATCGCCAGCTAGATAGAGATCCCGGGTCTTCGAAAACTGTGTTCATGGAACATCAAAGGTGGCTTCGCGATGATGACCTGTGGAGAAAACGCAAGGATCTGTTCGATGGTGAAACCGAACCCCGAGGACGCCCGCGTATGAGGAGCGGCGAGGAAATAGACGAGCTGTTGAAAAATTGGAAAGATTGCCCACTGCCGGGAAAGAAGCAAAAGGCGCCAGAGCCGGGAAAGAAACGAAAGGCGCCAGAGCCGCTGCTGAAGGTATGGAAAACGAGGTCTGTTTTCTGGGACTTGCCGTACTGGAAGATCCACCGTGTGCCTCACAACCTTGATGTAATGCATATCACGAAGAACGTGTGCGAGAGTCTGCTTGGTACCCTGCTCAACATGCCAGAGAGGACCAAAGGTGGGCCGAAAGCAAGGGCAGACTTGAAATCAATGGGCATCAGGCAGGAGCTTCACGCTATATATGATGATCACGATGATGATGATGATGATGATGAGGCGAAGCAGGACACGGAAAGTCGTCGCAAAGGCAAAAAGGTCAAGAAGAACGGAAATGACTACCCTCCCGCGTGCTTCACTCTAAGTCAGGAGGAGATCGAGCAGTTTTTCACCTGCCTCGTAGGAGTACAACTTCCTTACGGTTACGCGGGGAAGATAAGCAGATACCTAGACCGGGCGAAGCTGAAGTTCATCGGGATGAAGTCTCACGACTGTCACGTGCTGATGACGCAGATACTTCCAGTTGCAATCCGTGGTATCATGGACGCGCATGTCCGTGAAACCCTATTTGGCCTATGCAACTTTTTCGACGTCATCTCTCGGAAGTCTGTTGGTGTGAGGCAAGTCAGAAGGCTACAAGAAGAGATCGTGGTGATACTATGCGAGCTTGAGATGTACTTCCCGCCCGCATTCTTCGACGTTATGGTGCATCTGCTGGTCCATATCTTGGACGATATCATCCAACTCGGGCCGACGTTCCTGCACAGCATGATGCCGTTCGAAAGGATGAATGGTGTCATCAAAGGATACGTTCGCAACATGTCACGTCCAGAGGGAAGCATAGCCAGGGGCTTTCTGACCGAAGAGTGCATCTCCTACTGCACGAATTATCTAGGCATTGAGAACCCCGTTGGTCTGCCCGTCAACAGGCACCTCGGCAGGCTCGCTGGATGGGGTCACCGTGAGGGTCGCCGCGAAATGCATGTCGACTTCGAGGGTCGACTCGCCGACTTTGAAAGAGCAAACCTAGTCGCGCTACAACACATAGACGTGGTCGATCCTTGGGTGGTTCAGCACAAAACCTTTATTGAGAAGACGTACAATGACCGAGGCCAACAGAGGACGGACGGAGATATAATCAAAGAGCACAACTCATGTTTCACGTGTTGGTTCAAGCAGAAGCTTCTGTCGTACCCTTTACATGATGATTCTTCCGCGGAAGAACAACTCATATTCGCCTTGTCACAGGGCGCCGAGCACAACCTGATGACCTATGAGGCATACGATATCAACGGCTACACATTCTACACCGAGGCCAAGGACATGAAGAGCGATGGTTATCAGAACTCCGGGGTAACGATGGAATCCTACACCGGTAATGACAAGGACAGATACTACGGAAGGATCGAGGAGATCTGGGAGCTGAGCTACGCTGGAGAGAAGGTCCCGATGTTCCGTGTCAGATGGGCCAAGAGCGTCCTAAAAGAAGACCGGTATTTCACCACCATGGTTATACCCGAAGCTAAATCCAAGACCGCGGGCGCAAACGTCACTGTGAAAAATGAGCCATGGGTACTGGCTTCCCAAGTTGACCAATGCTTCTTCATTACCGATCCGTCAAAGCCCAGTCATGTTGTCGTGAGGAGAGGCAAAAGGAAGATCATCGGAATGGATGGAGTGGCCAATGAGCAAGACTTCGAAAAGTACGGCGATCCGAGGATCGAACATGACGATGATGATGAAGTAGCATCTTACACCACAAGAAGAAGCAGGACCACCCTACCTAAAGGACGTCCGTTCCACAGAAGAACTCCATTTGCGAAAAGAAGGGCAAGAAGATTGTGAATAGATAGCTAGCTAAGATCGATTGTATTTAAATCGTACCCTTCATTTCTCGATTGTATTTCATGGGCACTTTTTAAACTATCATGAATATTTTTAAATTTCATGGACATTCGATCTCGACCCCCCCTCCATCTCGATCGCTATCCCACCTCGCTAGATCCGGTCCCCCTCACCACCGAGCACCCCCCGGTCCACCGGCCGCCGCCGCCGACCCCCCGCACCCT
>LR738712.1:168400350-168512441 GCA_902687465.1 Secale cereale
CTCGCCCCCGACGCCCCGGCCTCGACGCCCGGAGCTACGCCGCCGCCGCCCGCGCCCCCGACGCCCCAGACGCCCGGAGCTACGCCGCCGCCGCCCACGCCCCCGACGCCCCAGACGCCCGGAGCTACGCCGCCGCCGCCCGCGCCCCCGACGCCCCGGCCTCGACGGGCCCCTCACCGTCGCCAACACCACGCCAAGGTATCCTCCTCCTGTGGACTGAATCAGTACAAGTTAGGTTTACAATTGCTTAGGTTTTTAGCTCTTTTATGTCTGAATCCCCTCTGGTTTGTCTAGATTTAGGGTTTCCGTTGGGTTTTGTTCTGGTTGGAGTATGATTCGCGTGTGTAATGCTTTATGTGTTTGGGTTGGTGTGTTTGGGTTGGTGATTTTGCTCTGGTCCTCAACCATGGCTTTCTGATGTAGAGTATCATCAAGTTCTGTCTTGATAGCTATAGCTTCAGCCTCTGCTTTCTCCCAGCCTGGATCATTCGTAGTCAAAAAGGGGTAGGTCAAAAAATAAATAACCGACATATATGCATACGTGCATGTGGCATTTATACTTCTAGGATGAGATAAATCATATGCCCAACTACTTATGACCAGGAACTTGTACTGGAATGAGAGTGATGAATGGAGTGGTACCTAGTATGGCCTCTTCAGCTACTTTTGCTTGCTTGGATAAAATTAACTGAAACATTTTCAGTTTAGTGTAGGACTTGCAAGCAGTAGTACTTGCTTAGTTTAGTGTACACTCCTTAAATTAATTAACTGAAACCTTCTTTCTTCTTCTCTCTTCTCTCTTCTTTACTCGTTTGCTTGCAGTAGTTTCACTAGTTTAGTGTAGGACTTGGAGTAGTTTCAGTAGTTTAGTGTAGGACTTGGAGTAGTTTCAGTAGTTTAGTAGATTAACCATTTGTTATAGATGATATGTTTTTAGGAAAAACTGTTCCCCGAACTAGTTTAGTGTAGGACTTAGAGTAGTTTCAGTAGTTTAGTAGTTTAGTGTAGGACTTGGAGTAGTTTCAGTGGTTTAGTAGTTTAGTGTAGGACTTGGAGTAGTTTCAGTAGTTTAGTAGTTTCAGTAGTTTAGTGCAATGCTATTGGTGAATCTTATATCTGGGTTGGACCATGGCCTAATGAGCCTAGGATGGTGCCACAGCTAGCTTGTCTAGGTTAAGTTAAATATAAGTGCTAAAGAGATGGGTTTGATGTTCCCTTTTTTTGACTGAAATAACATAGGAGGAAGCCCCCCACTGTGTGATTTTTTATAGATAAAAAATGTTTACATGATTTACATGGCCTCAGGTGAAAAAATAAATAAGATAAGGGGGATTTTAAACAAGGGGGTTCAAACAAAAGGATGAAGCAGCCAGTCTAACATGGGTTGAACAAGAGAAGGCTTCACTTTGAAAATTCTGTAGCTCATATGTGTTTTAAGTTTGCCAACTCTGGCTTACAGCATTTGTTGTATTTGTGTGGCCACACTTTTGTTTCTTTTTCGAGGGAGCTTTTGTGCATATGTGGAATTTGTATTTGTAGAATATAACCCTCGTATAAGTGAGGTATTTTTTTTCTGGTTTAGGTTATTACCATGATAAGGACATTCATGCCATTGCCTTGTTGGCTGACCTTTTGACAGTTAGCATACCATGAGGGTTCTTGACACATATACCTCCAGTTGTAGCAATGGATTAAATATCAGTCCTAAAAATATGGGTCTGGCACTACTACCATAGTTACTTTTTTTTTTACTGAAGGAAGCGTCAACAATTTTTTTTAATAGATAAAAAGGTGTACATGATTTACATGCCCTCAGGTGAAAAAGAAAAAGAAAAGAAAAGGGGGATTTTAGACAATATGGAGTTGCTCTAATTATATGTTTTTAGGCTAGTACAGGGTGTTGCTTTATTCTGTCATCATTTGTAACTTTGTCACAAATAAATTGTTCCTTCTTCTGTATTTGACAAGTAATGACTGTTGATAAGCTGAGGCATGTGGATTAAGAAGTTTCTTTGCTGTAACATACTGTATATCCCTCCACAATGAAATACAATACATATTGATGTGCTTGGTAAAACTTGTTCATGTACTGAACTACTAATGCCTTGTGATGCTCTGAATTACTTGTGATGCCTCTGAATTACTCGTGATCACATTGAGAAAGACTTGTAAAGATGATGATCACATTGAGAAAAGACTTGTGATCACATTGTGATAGTTTTGCAGGTACCCCGAGAGGCCCTTGAGTTTGCTGGAATGTCGATTAACTTCCGTTCCGGCAAATTCAGGTACTCCATATGTCCTATTTTCAGCAAAGGTCATGCTGAAATTTTCCGTGAATTTTAGCATGACTTTGCTAAAAAAATAGGACATATGGGGTACTTATGACTAATGCATGGGCCGGGGTATCTTAGTAGTTAATTAGGTAGGATCAAGTGCCCCTTTATTCTAGCTGCATTAAACCATAGGCGGCAATAGAGCAAAGTGATTAGGCCCAACTTAGAATTCTCCTTCCTAGCTTAGCTTTTAGGATGCCTCGGTGTCGACAAACCATAAATTATGAAACCTTGGCTTTTAGGGTGCCTCGGTGTCGATAAAAACCGAAATGATGAAAGCTTAGGCTTTTAGGGTGCCTCGGCGTCGAAAAACCATCAATTATAAAAGCTTAGCTTTTAGGATGCCTCGGTGTCGACAAACCCTAAATGATGAGACCATGATCTTGTTCCTTGACAATAACCAACTTTTTGACCAAACTTTGTTCCTATTTAGAGAGAAACATGGCCAACAACGATGAGGCCGGCGGTTCGGGCGGGAAGGCATTCTGGGAGCTGTCCCAGGAGATGGAGGAACAACCTCACTTGTATGAGGACGCCGCCTTCCCCACCGATCCTAACACCACTGATGGTACCGCCGAGGATGACCCCACTGATGCCACCACTGATGGTGCCGCCGAGAATGCCACCACTGATGATGGCAGCGCAGGCACAGATGGCAGCCAACCGAAGAGGCAACGGAAGGACCGGCGCTCGACCGTGCTCCGCACTCTCAAGGAGGAAGTTACTGAAGTGGACTCCGACGAGAATCCAACGGCGCCCGAACGAATAGTCAAGGGGTACTTGCTTCAGCTCGGGTGCATTCTCCGGAGCACCGTCTCGATCAACACCGAGAACCTGAGGCATCCTGACCACAGGAATTTGCGCAACCTCCTCTTCACGAAGCTGCACGAACGATACAAGTTCCCCGCTCAATTTGATAACACAAGCCTCAAAGGGAATAAAGTGAACAGTGCTGCCCTCACGAAGATGAGCAAGGCCCTGTCTACTTGGAAAACCAATGTGAAGAAAATGCTCGAGAAAGGTGAGAGTTATGAGAAGATCAAGGAGAAACATCCTTCGATCACCGAAGATGACTACAACGACTTCAAGATCAATTGCTCGAGCACCGCACACTCCGAATCAAGTCAGTGAGGGAAAGAAATGCGGGAGCTCAACTTAGGGGAACACACACTCGGTCCCGGCGGTTACATAGTGGCGGAGCCTATATGGGACAAGGAGGAGGCGGACCGTGCCGAGCAAGGCCTACCGCCCCTCTTCTATAAATACGGTGACAAGCAGACCAGGAACTTTGTCAGGGCCCGGTACAAGGACCCGAAAACAAAGGAGCTTACCACGGATCCGAAGACCAGGGCGCTTGAGGCTGTTCTGGTAAGGAATACACCCCCACGTAATTAGCTCCATATGGTTGCATTCTAATTAATGAAGCCAAATTTCTAAATGATCCACATTCCTTCCGCAGGCGACTGAAAGCAGTAGCGCGGGGTCGACTAAGAGCAGCCCTTGGGACACGACTCTAAATAGGGCGTTGAATGTAATGAAGAACAAGGATAAGCTCGAGAAGCCGACGTCAGCTGGTCGTGTGGCCGGCAAAGGCTTGTCGACAAAATGGTCATCATACTATAACGCTGGTGGGCGAAAGGAGAAAAAGACCAGCTCGGAAAGCCAAGCACGCGAGGTTCAAGAACTCAAGGCACAGGTGGCGCGGATTCCGGAGATTGTCCAAGAACAAGTGCAACAACAGCTCGGAGCGACGATCACCGCCATTGTGCCTAGCTTGATCGAGGGGTTGCAGGCGTGGATTGCGGGTGGCCAACAGGGGCCGCCCCCGATTACCAGCTTCACGGCCAGCAACTCGCAGAACGCGATGGCGGGGCCATTGGTGTCTCCGGCGGAGGCGGCATTGGTGTCTCCGACGCCGGCACGGGAGCTTAATGCACCCGGGTGTACGCCGACCGACACCTCTGCAGCAAGCGGCCCCTCCGTCAACTGCACGCCCGCCGTTGGCGGTGCCTCGACATTAGCCGAGCTCGACGCCATCATCACGATAACTAATTAAGCCTCTCTCGGCTAAGGACTTCATCTCCTTGCCATTGACTGGGCATCCCTGACGCCCTACATGTTTTCGCAGGGCACCGCCGACGTTCCGTGCACTCTCCTGCACTTCGTGAACAACGTGTTGCTCGATGTCGCCAAGGGCAAAATCGTTCAACCGGGCAACCCCTTGTTCCACGGTACCCAGATGCCACCCAACTTGTTTAGGGTTCAACTGGTTCGGGTGCTGCCAGGCTGCGATGAGGTGTTACCTCCGATTCGACCCGTCGGGGCCGACGATGATGACGTGATGACCCTCAGCACCTGCTTCAGCTGGCCCCTGCTATGGCCGAAGAGCCTGATTCGTTTGGGGGCGGGGGAAACCACCCCAAAGACAACACCGCCAGTCGTGCCGACGCCAAGTCGTCCCCATGGCAAGACCGCCGCAACGGTGCCGGAAATCCCTATGCCATTGGATCCAAACATGCATATGGCACAGGATCAGAACGATGACGACGACGATACATTTGCCAACGTCGATCAGTACTTTGCCGATCATGGGTACGGTGACGACTTCATGGGGCCTCCTTCTCAAGAACCCAACCCAACAAAAGACGTGCGCGATCTAGCTGGTACCACGGAGAAGCCAAGTTGCAATAGGCGTCGTCTGCCGTTCAACTCTCAGGAGACGCCTCTAGCTGCCGACTTCACCGAGCCTCAGATAGGCGAGGTGCAAAATATTATCAGCCCCAACACACTCAAGAAGGCGGTCTCTGAGCAGGACTCGGTCCCAATTCAGGAGATCAAGAAGAAGGCACGCAAAAGAAAAACTAACAAGGGAGCGAGCCAGCCGGCACCGAGTACGATCCGTGCTCAGGACGGGCCACCTTCACCTGAGGATGTAATGAGGAGGGTGCATGTGGCGGGTAGGCCGCTGCTACCGAGAAATATGCTCGATGCTGCAACCGGTGCTATGCGGAGTCTGCATGACATTGTTCTTTCTTTGGAGAAGCGGCATCTCAGAGAGAAGGATGTGGCATACCCGGTTTTTGCGGCCAAGGTGCCAGAGGGCAAGGGCTTTGTGGATAACTCCATCGGGGGTACGATCGTCCTGCGGTTTGATGACATCCATGCTATGTTGAATCTTCTTCCGCTGCACTACACCTTCGTTCGGCTATTTTCGCTGAGTATGGAGATGCGGATCATTTGCGACAAGACCCCGGACATCGTGATAGTCGACCCCTTCTACATGCGTGCCAAGATCTTGGGCAACGCTAGGGACCGGCAAGTCGCGAGTTCTTACCTCGAAGGCGTCATTCTGGCAAACCGAGATAAGGATAACTTCCTCGTGCCTTACTTTCCCGAGTAAGTCATCCGCCTCAACCGCCCCGTAACATATGAATTCTTAGATTTCGATCGTTCTTCTTTTAACATTCCGTGTTTTCTGCAGTGACACACAGTGCACGCTCATCCTCCTAAGCCCCAAATATTCCATGGCCACGTATTTCCACCCGGACCGTCAGTCGAAAGTAGACTACACAAATGTCAAGAAGGTTCTTGATGATGTTCTCCCCGGCTACGCCAAATCTGGAGGCACCTTCACCAGGCCTATTCGTAAGTACGGCAAGCACGTGTTCTCCCACAATACGACGTTCTGCTGCGTCAAGCAGCCGCCTGGCGGTCAGAAGGGTGCCTACTACGCCATCCATCACATGCGGGCGATCGTACGGGACCATCATCAACTTCTGCTACCGAGTAAACTCAAAGATTGGGCCGCGAGCGTGTCGGCAATCCAGGACACGGACATCAGACAAGAATTCTTTCGCATCCAGTCGGAGTTTGCGGAAATAATCCATCAAGATGTCCTTCGTACCTCGGGGCAGTTCTACCTCAGAAATCAACCGTCGAACAGTGACATCGACACAATGCTACAAATGCAGGCTGACAACGCCTGTGATTTCATGACTCCCACGATAGACGGCGGCTACATCCACGCTCCGGTCCCTTGAGTCGAGTCTAAAGCAGTGATGCTGTGTCTAGTTCTGAAACATCGATTGGCTCATGTTGTAATTAAACTTTAATGAACTTGTAGTATGTCTCTTTGGTTTCGAGAGTCGTTCAACTTAGATGTAATCGATGCTATTAATGTCTTGCTTTTCTCTTTCGATCGTTCTGTTGCATACTTATATATTGCTTATGAATTGTGTGTGAATTGGTACTAACGTTTCGTTTGGCTAGTGTATATATAGCGATGCCGTCGTATGTCATGTACAAGGGTAAGGTTCCCGGAGTCTACGACGACTGGGAGGAGTGTCGGAGAAAGGTTCACCGATTCAGCGGTAACAGTTACAAAGGGTACACCACTAGGGCCGAGGCCGAATCTAGATACGCCCGCTATCTAGCGGGAGAGGGGAGGGAGCGTTGGAGGAACCGGATGAAGACGAGTTTCATCGTGATGATGCTCATCGTGATGACCGCAGCTCTCTTCTATGTGATGGTAGTTTAGATGATCAATATCGACTTGTAATGTGAAGACAAACTCGCTACTCGCGGTCTCGAGACTTGTAATATATTGTTCTATCTTTGTTCGGTCTTTTCAATTCGGAGACTAATATGATGAATTGTATTCGGAGACTAATATGATGAATTGTATTCAGAGACTAATATGATGAATTGTATTCGGAGACTAATATGTTGAATTGTATTCAGAGACTAATCTTATATTGTATTCGCTGAATTTGTTGTTGATGTGTGCTGTCTATATTTTGTGCAATTATACATTTTGTAATCTGTGCAAAAAAACAGAAAAATAATATTAAAAAAACCTAATATTCATACTAATGGCGCATCACAACACAGTGCACCATTAGTATGCCAAAGGATACTAATGGTGCATCACCAGCCAATGCGCCATTACTATGCGGACATTACTAATGGTGCATCCTGCTGGAGTGCGCCATTAGTATGCCAAAGCACCTGGGTACACATGGCCCCTGGGAGGCATACTAATGGCGCACTACTGTGCATACTAATGGCGCATCTGCGATGCGCCATTAGTATACCAGATACTAATGGCGCACCAGAGGTGCGCCATTAGTAAAATACACTAATGGCGTGCTAGTAATGGCGCACCACTAATGCGCCATTAATGGCCAAATTAGGTGCACCATTAGTAGGCCTTTTCCTAGTAGTGTATGTAGGGGAATTGATTGTGGATGGGAACGTAAGGCTCTTTTTTTTACTTCTTTACCTTATGCCTTCTGATCTGAGTCAGCCTATTCTTTCTACGGGGGTTTAGGACTAGGCCTCTCATCCTTACTAGGTTCACGTGTTACTAATCCGTAAACTCTTAGGATTGTTGGTTTCAAGCCTCAGTTCAGTTTCTACCCTTCTAGTATGGTGATTAGTTGGACCGGAACCTTCATATGTGATTGTTGAGTGGCTATGCTATCATTTGTATGATGTCTCAAAATCTTTTTGAGCATTTACAATTGTTATGTTGCCCGATTTCTTCCAGAAATTCTAATGCCTTTGCATTATTTCGTGTTTCAGATGTCTGGCCGCACACCTCACCAAGTGGTTCGTTTGACTCGGTGCATTAATGTGCCTGGTCACACGGCCATGCTAGTCTGTGTTTTGACTGAGACCGGCTACCGCTTGTATCCTGAGTACACCGTGGAGGAACAGTACCGGGATTTCAACCAGAGTCAGTATTTCTGCACAGTCCGGATATACCCCTCATATCCCGGAGCTAACGACCCCATCCATTGGTCTTATGGACTCGGGGTTACCATCGAGATGGCAGTGCAGGATGCCGCTTATTCGATGATGACCATCATCCGGGCTAGGCATGCCCTGTTGCTGAACACTGAGTTCTGTTACATGCCAGCCTCACTTCCTGGAGAGGAAGGCTACTACACTGGTCTGTATACTGATGCTGCTCATGAGGAGCCACTGCTTCAGACTACTGTCCAGATGTTGGAGGATAGGGACCGTGAGGTCCGTGCCCTCCCGATGGAGCTGTATAACACTCGAGCCGCCCACTGGACTACTTTGACATGGCTTGCACCTGCTATGCACGACGGATATCTGGATATGCGGGATTTGTACCCCGTGCGGAGTCGTCTGCCTAATCGTATGGATTGGCGTGACGTAAGGGGTATTACACCTCTACGTGGGCGTCGGTTGCCACCAGCATCAGGACCGAGGACACATTCATGTCCCTATGGTCCACAGCCTTCGAGTGCTCGAGAGTTTCAAGATCCATCTGTTCCACTTCCAGGCTACGATGGTAATCTTTACGAAGATTACTACGGGAATGTCTGAGCTAGACCGTGGCAGTAGTGGTATCGTAATAGTTGTATTTCCATAGTCCTGCGTGTCTTGTGGAATATGACTGAGCTAGTACTGAGTTCCGGAGGTGTAGTTAAATAATGTATAGGAGCTTGGAATGCCTCTGATGAGATGTATGAGATGTATCGTCTTTCACCGCAGTTGTACTTTAGCCCTGGCTGGTACTAAACTATGTACGGTGTGTATGACCACTGGTGTATATATGGCAGTTTCTATATTACCATGCCATATGGATGAACGTCCCTGCATTCCGTGTCATCCATTACATTCTTCACTCCTATGTCAAGTTTTTGCCATCCTTATCTAAACCGTTGTTTTGTTTTCCTAGGATGGTCAACACTCGCAGCACTCCTGCTACTCAGGAGCAGGGTGAGGCTAGTGGGGCTAGAAATGAGAATCTGCCCCAGCCACCCTCCTTGGCTGAAGTTATGCTTGAGGCAGAACGGAACAAGAGAGAGACCAACCGTGTGCTGGAACGCATAGAGCAGAACACTGGATTTCGTTAGAGGAATGACGTGGTGTCAATCAATGACTTTATCAAGATGTGCCCACCGAAGTTCCATCACTCCGCTGAACCTCTGGATGCGGATGACTGGCTTCGCAGTATCACCCACAAGCTACACTCTGCCCGTGTGGCCAAAGCTGACAAGGTTACCTACGCCATCTACCATCTTGAGGGCCCTGCCAATCTCTGGTGGGAGAACTTTGAGGCTATGCGTCTTGCTGGCCAAATTACTACTTGGGCTGAGTTCAGTGAGGCATTCCGTGAACATCACATTCCGGAAGGTCTCATGGATAGCAAGCGGGAGGAATTCTGCAATTTCACCCAGAGCCGATTAACCGTGGATGGTTATAGTCGCGAGTTTGGCAACTTGGCACGCTATGCACCTGAGGAAGTATCCACCGATGCCAAGAAGCAGGCAAGGTTCCACAAGGGACTTAGCCCTGAACTTTGCCGAGATCTACGTCTGCAGAGTGCACCTCCTTCCAGAAGTTGGTGAACAAAGCTATCAGTGCTGAGACAGGCCAGACTGATTTTGAAGCCACACGCAAGCATCCTCGTGATTTTGGTTCCTCATCTGGCTCTGGCTCTCAGAAGTGCCGTGTGTGGGTTCCTAACACTACTCTGCCACCTAAGTACACTCCGAGGCCATCTTATGAGGCGCCTCGCCCAACTCAACAGTATGCACCTGCCAAGACTTATGGAGGACCACCTACCAACTTTGCTCCATGCACTGGCACTGTGACATGCTTCAAGTGTGGAGAACCAGGGCACTACATGCGTGAGTGTCCTCAGAACCAGCCAGGAAAGCCCGTTGGCCGTGGTAAGCCAACATGCAAGGTGAACTATGACAAGCCAATCCCCACTGCACGTGGTCATGTCAACTATATCTCTGCTGAGGAAGCTTATGAGGATCCTAACATCGTCCTTGGTATGCTTCTCGTTAACTGCCATCCGACATCTGTTCTTTTCGATACTGGAGCATCTCATTCGTTCATATCTGAGAGCTATGCTCGAATGCACAACATGACTTTTTGTGACATGCCCATTTCCATGGTTATTCAAACTCCTGGTTCAAAGTGGAAAACCTCTAGCGTAAGCCATGGAAATGAAATTCTTGTCGATAGACTTTTTTTCCTGGCATCACTAATCGCTCTCAAGTCCTCGGACATAAACATCATCTTGGGTATGGACTGGATGACACCTCATTACGCCAAGATTGATTGCTACACTAGGACCGTTCAACTTACACAACCATCCGGCAAGACAGTCAATGTTTTGACCCGAATGGCTGAGCGTCAACACTACTCTCTTAATGCCATCCCTCTACCAGAACTCGAAGTTATCCCGGTAGTCCGTGACTTTCTGGATGTTTTCCCAGAAGAACTGCCAGGTGTTCCACCTGACAGAGATGTCGAGTTCGTGATAGATCTTATTCCAGGAACTGTCCCAATCTCTAGGTGACCCTATAAGATGGCACCCCTAGAAGTAGCTGAGCTTAAGAAACAACTCGATGAGTCCTCGAAAAAGGGCTTCATCTGTCCTAGTTCTTCCCATTGGGCTTGTCCCGTCCTCTTCGTCAAGAAGAAGGATGGAACAGAACGGATGGTTGTAGATTATCGACCTGTCAATCTGGTCACCATAAAGAACAAATATCCGCTCCCCAGGATCAACGACCTGTACGATCAGCTCGCTGGATCCTCAGTCTTCTACAAAATGGATTTGAGGTTGGGCTACCATCAAATCAAAATCAAGAACGGGGACATTCCTAAAACGGCATTTGTTACTCGTTATGGCCTATACGAGTACACCGTCATGTCCTTCGGGTTAAACAATGCCCCAACCACTTTCTCCCGGCTAATGAATTCTATATTCATGGAGTACTTGGATAAATTTGTCATGGTATACCTCGATGATATACTCATCTACTCCAAGAACAAGGAAGATCACGCCGAGCATCTAAGGCTAGTATTGACGAACCTTCGAGAGCACCGTCTTTATGCCAAATTCTCTAAATGTGAATTCTGGTTGCCAGAAGTGACCTATCTAGGCCATGTGATCTCTGGTAAGGGTATTGCCGTCAATCCCGAGCGAGTTCAAGCCGTCCTTGATTGGACTCCCCCTGAATCAGTCAAGCAAGTTAGGAGTTTCCTTGGCTTAGCGAGCTATTGCCGATGCTTCGTCGAGAATTTCTCCAAGGTTGCTAAACCTCTAACCGAACTCATCAATAAAGATAAAAAGTTTGAATGGAACCCACAGTGCGAGTCCAGCTTTCAGGAACTGAAAAGACGCCTGACATCTGCACCCGTACTGGTACCACCAGACTTTTCCAAGGATTTTTTTATCTAGTGCGACGCCTCGCGACAAGGACTAGGTTGCATACTCATGCAAGATCGTCAAGTGATCGCATACGCATCTCGACAGTTGCATCCACATGAGGATAACTATCCGACACATGATCTAGAGCTTGCAGCTATAGTCCACACACTTAAAACATGGCGACATTACCTTCTTGGTAATCGCTATGAAATTTTCACTGATCACCAAAGTCTGAAATACATCTTCACCCAACCGGATTTGAATCTCAGGCAAAGACGATGGGTTGAATTGCTCACAGATTACGACTTAGGAATCACTTACACCCCTGGAAAGGCCAATGTCATGGCTGACGCACTGAGTCGTAAGTCTTATTGTAACAACCTGATGTTACAACAAGGGCAACCACTTCTCCACGAGGAATATCGTAAGTTCAACCTACACATTGTTCCTCGAGGATTCCTTTCCACCTTGGTGGCAAAACCTACCCTTATGGATCAAATCATAGCTGCCCAGAAGCGTGATAAGGGTATATCCCGACTCCAGGAGAGCATTGCTAGCGGAGCCGCTAGAAGTTTCTCTACGGATGATCGAGGTGTTGTCTCCTTCGAGAACCGTTTAGTGGTTCCCAAGAACCAACATCTGCGGCAGCTGATTCTTAAGGAGGCTCATGAATCTCCTCTCACGATTCATTCCGGTAGTACCAAAATGTATCAGGACCTACGCCAGAGGTTCTGGTGGACTAGGATGAAGAGAGAAATCGCTCAATTCATTGCTAATTGCGATGTTTGTCGTCGAGTTAAAGCAGAGCATCAACAGCCTGCTGGCACCCTTCAACCTTTAGCTATTCCTCCGGGATAAGATCGGTATGGACTTCATTACCGGGTTTCGCAGGACCAGGAAAGGGAATAATGCTATCTTCGTCGTTATCGACCGCCTCTCCAAAGTAGCACATTTCCTACCTGTTCGATAGAGTATAACCGCTAGACAGCTAGCAGACTTGTATATCTCTCGGATAGTATCACTTCATGGTGTGCCGTTGGAGATTAACTCAGACCGTGGAAGTCTTTTCACTTCACGATGTTGGGAATGTTTCCAGAATGCTATTGGGACTCATCTCTCTTTCAGCACCGCCTTTCATCCTCAGTCAAGTGGTCAAGTGGAACGAGTCAATCAAATTCTGGAAGATATGCTTCGAGCCTCTATCATCTCTTTCAGTATGGATTGGGAGAAGTGTCTTCCATTTGCCGAATTCACTTACAAAAATAGTTATCAAGCCAGCTTGGGCAAGGCTCCCTTCGAAGTTCTATATGGACGAAGGTGTCGAACACCTCTTAACTGGTCAGAAACCGGGGAAAGACAATTCTTTGGTCCGGATATGATCCAGGAAGCAGAAGAGCAAGTTCGCATCGTTCGTGAGAAATTGAAAACAGCCCAGTCTCGCCAGAAGAGCCAATATGATAGTCATCATAAGGCTGTGACTTTTGAAGTCGGCGATAAGGCTTATCTTCGGGTTACTCCTCTTAAGGGAACCCATCACTTCGGTATCAAGGGCAAATTGGCTCCTCGTTACATCGGTCCTTTTTGCATTCTTGCCAAACGAGGAGAAGTTGCCTACCAATTGAAACTACCTCTGCACCTTTCCAGAGTTCATGATGTCTTCCACGTTTCTCAACTCAGGCGTTGCTTCTCGGATCCTATCCGCGGAGTGGACCACGAAACGCTTGATCTCCAGGACAATCTCACATATTAAGAATACCCCGTTCGCATTCTTGATCAAACCGAGCGTACCACTCGACGTCATAATATCAAGTTTCTCAAGGTTCAATGGTCACATCATTCCGAGAGTGAAGCTACTTGGGAAAGGGAGGATCGTCTTCGACTTGAGTACCCCACCCTCTTTCCGGAGGAACCCGAATCTCGGGACGCGAATCTTTTGAGTGGGGGTGAGTTGTCACATCCCTAGTCAGTGCATGCATTAAGACTAGCTAGAGTGTGCATCATGTTTACTTTCCACAGAAACTTGAAATGGGAATGACAGAAACTCCAGCACCCCTCTTCTAACAACTAGGGTTTAATAAAAAAAATCCAATGTACCCAAAATGCCCTTCAAAAATGTTCATCATCTTTGCCTTGGTCTTAAAGCTCTGCCAAAAATGGTGCACAATTTTCTAGGACATCCAAAGGTCTCTGGATTAATTCATATTGTAATTGCATTTGGGCATTTAAATGCTATAAAATATTTTATTTTCCCAAATAATCCTAAACTGAAATGTTCCATGTTGGTTATATGCTAAACAGTGGGCATGAGCAGTTTGGTGATTTTTTAAAGTGCCTAAGCATTTTTAGAAAAGCCAGAAAGTTACAAAAGAATTAAAAAATAGAAAACAAATAAAACAAAAGAGGAGGCAAAGACTTACCTGAGGCCAACTTACCTGCCTGGCCCAGCACGGCCCAGCCCACTAGGGGCATGCCCGTCTTCTTCGCCGTGCCAGCGCACGAAGCAGCTCGCTGGCGAGCGCCGACGATGCGCCGGCCACCTCCTGCCTGCCTGGCTACTCCCTCCGACACCCTGGATGGCTTTGGACGTCGCCACGTAGACCCCCTTGACCCCCTCGACCGCTCCCTTCTCTCCTTGCCTCGTCTCTCTCGCTCCGCGCCTCATGGCCAAGCGCCACCGTCGCCACCGACGCCGTTCGCCGTAGCCACCGTGCCCCTCTCGCCCAACCGTTTTGCCCAGAAGCTCCACCTCGTCCTCCTCGTCCTCCGCACCGAGCTACACGACGCCAGAAGCCCCGCTTCATCATCACCGCCGCAGTCTTCAACCTACGGCCGCGGATATCGCCGGCGACCGTGCGCCTGCCTCGACGCTTCCCCGAGCCCGCTGAGCATTTCATCCGCCTCCCTGTGAGCTCCTGAGTCGAACCCCTCTCCTCCCCGCTCCGTTTGCTCGCCGTAGACGCCACCCCCTTGCTTGCCGTAGCACGCCGCCGCAGAAGCTCGTCGTCGATGAGGCTCCGGTGCCCAATTCGCTCCGTGCACATGCCCATCGTCTTCGTGAGCGCACGTAGCACTCGTAGGAACCAACCATTGGACCTCGGTGCCCTGTGTCGTAGTTTTCATCGGCACCCGAGCTCCGGCCGCCGCCGACTTTTCCGGCCACCCCAGCTGCTCCGACCTGTTCCGTTGGATGCGCGACTCCTCCAGCTCTCTCTAGATGCCCTCCGTCACTATTTTGGTCATCGGAACGATGTTTCCGAGCCTCGCCGTCGTCCTGGCTCTCGCCGGCGGCGAGTTTGACCTGTTTTGACCACGCCTGGACCCCCCCCTGTTTCCATGACATGTGGGGCCGGCCGTTGACTAGTTTTAGTTTAGGTTTTTAATTAAGTACTAATTGTTGTCATTAGTTTAGTGAGCCACTAACATGTGGGGCCCATCCCCTGTTAACTTTTAGTTTAGTGTTAAACTCTTTTTAGTTAGTACTAAGAGACTGACCAGTGGGGCCCACTGGTCAGGTTTGACCTGGACGCCCTCTTGACTGGCTGACGTCAGCATGATGTCATGCTGACGCAGTAAATGATTTTCTGGGATTAATTGTTTTAAAACAATTCAGGAAATTCCAGAAAATGCTCTAAACTTCAAAAAATCATATAAATTCAACAGTAGCTCAGATGGAAAGGATTTATATATGAAAATTGATCAAAAAAATCCAATATTTCCAATGGTACTTGTTTCATGCATGTTTGAGCAAGTTAACCTTGCTGTTTACATTAAAACATGATAATTAACTTTAATAAATAATAGTTTGGGTTTCAGTTTGAATCTTTGATCCAAATGGGCTCAAACCCTTCTGTTTATAGATGCATTATCCCAAAACACATGCATCTCGCCATATCATGAGCATGCATCATATTGTTGCATTTGTTTGCTTATTGATTGTTTCGCCGGTGTTCTCCGTGTTAGGTCCTGCTCCCGAGGATACTTCTGCTTATCCAACTGAAGAGCAGTACCCGACAACCACTCTGTCAGGAAAGCAAGCATTAATAATTCCGATACAAACCCATCTTCTTGCTCCTGCTCTCTTTTACTGCATTAAGGCAACATCGTGTGAACTGCTACTTGCTGCGGTAGTTGAACCCTATTCCCTTGCACGACTTGTCTTTGCCACAGTAAATAGTTGAAACCCACTAGCATGTGTAGGAGTTGATTGAGCCATGTGAAGTATGATCCACCATGCTATTTGTTTATGTTGCCTGCTATGCTTAGAGTTGTGTCAGGTCTGGTTCATCTGGGAGATGGATCAGAGTGAAATGATCATACAGGTAAAGAGAGGGAAGTGTGGAACATGTTTGGTAAAGGTATCGATGAAACGCCATGTAGGTGTACGTGGTGGGTTGTTTCATTGGAACCGTCCATAGGACCAGAGAGATGTATGTGTGGTTCAAGTTACAGCTACTACCACACATTGGGCCCTGATATATGACCCCGCTCGACTTATTGGCTGCCCATGTTCTCTGTCCGGGAGTTGCAACTAGTTTCTGGTGTTTGTAGTTTACTGGTGGTCGCGCACAGCGCTGACCCTCGGGATGGGCTGTGATGCGGTAGGTACGTGGCACGGTGTACCGGTCGCCCGTTTGGTGACTCGGGAACCCTGTACACATCGTTTGGGGCCGTGAGCGACACCCCGGCCAGATCTCCCCACGGATGGAACCCAAATAGGCGATAAACCTGGACGAGAGACTTGAGTGGTTGGTTAGGTCATGGTCTACACCCACGTCGGCTTTCGCTTGAAGTCTGCCGAGCACATGTCGTGTGCAAACGCTAAGTGGTGGAAACATGTGTGAGGAAGTACCCCCCTGCAGGGTTACCAATCTATTCGAATAGCCGTTGTTCGCGGTACGGACTACTTGATTACTCTTACAGTTCATAGACAAGTTGATGGATACTACTAAAAGCCTCAAGACAAGTGTGAGTGCCGTGGATGGCCCTTCCGTAGGATGACGGAAGAGGATCCAAAGTGGTGTATTGTTGTGGTGAGTAGAGGACTCGTGTACGTAGTATTATCTTGCAATCTGTTGAGAGTTGTAGTATAGGTTAGCCAAGAGTCAAAGCTGGCTTGCTGCTATGAACTCCACTACCCTTGTTGATAAAGTTGCATGTATGATAGGTTCTGTTGTAAGACTTGATGAGTACCTTTGTACTCATGTTTTCTTAATAACTGTTGCAGAGGAGAACCCTGCCCCTTCCATGGGTTTTACATAGCCGTTGACGTCGACGAGTAGATTGCTACCCAGACGGAGATCCTGAGCTGTGAAGGGCCTTGTAGATAGTCAGGCTACACCAAGCCTGTTTTATTTCCAAGTTGTCTGTACTCAGACATGTTAGCTTCCGCTTGTGCTTGTATGATTGTATGACTTGAGTGTTGGGTCATGTGACCCCTACCTGTATGGATATGTTATGTATGGCTCTTCGGAGCCTCTTAAATAAAGTACATTGAGTCATAGAGTTTTGTTGTGATGCAATGTTGTATTTGCACATATTGAGCATATTGTGTGTATGATTGAAATGCTTGGTATGCGTGGGATCCAACACCTAGTTGTTTACCTTTGGTAGCCTATCTTACAGGGAAATGCCTCCTAGTGCTTCCACTGAGCCTTGGTAGCTAGCTACTGCTCGGAACACTTAGGCTGGCCGGCATGTGTCCTTCTTCGTTCCTATGTCTGTCCCTTAGGGGAAATGTCACGCGTTGTTCCTTTAAGTCCATGTAGCTTGCTACGACTTGGTGTAACGCCCCGGACACACCCGCCGGTGGTCGTTACTCCTGGCGGGATCTAGACTGGCCTCACATATCAATACTAGTCTTTTCTGTGCACTTTGTCCTCACTCGTGCGCACCCGGGAGCAACTTCCCGGTCGGTCACCCATCCTAAAACTACTTCAAGCTGAGCACGCTTAACTTTGGAGTTCTATCCGAATGGGCTCCCGGAAAAGAAGGAATTCCTTATTGATATGAGTAGTCTATCATCCCTAATAAGCCAGGCCATCACATACACCCTCACTCAGAGGAACCGACGTCCTCGTCGGGCCAGAGGAACGTTCCCTCTTGGCACAACCGTCTGTGCTTCCAGGACAGCACATGTGCCATGCCGTGTGCCACGACGGGTCACAAACGTCATGCACAACATGACTGCAAACTGTCCGCAAACATCCGTGTAACCGCGAGGGTCGGCTCTGATACCAACTTGTAACGCCCCGGACACACCCGCCGATGGTCGTCACTCCTGGCGGGATCTAGACTGGCCTCACATATCAATACTAGTCTTTTCTGCGCACTTTGTCCTCACTCGTGCGCACCCGGGAGCAACTTCCCGGTCGGTCACCCATCCTAAAACTACTCCAAGCTGAGCACGCTTAACTTTGGAGTTCTATCCGAATGGGCTCCCGGAAAAGAAGGAATTCCTTATTGATATGAGTAGTCTATCATCCCTAATAAGCCAGACCATCACACTTGGTTTCATATGTTGATGACCGGCACGTTTGTTGCTGGGTCATGGAGCCTGTCTCTGTAATTTAGTGCCACTTTTGGTTTATAACTAGCCATGTCGGCCCGGGTTCTCTGTCATGTGGATGCTAGCGACACTGTCATATATGTGTGCCGAAATGCGCAAACGGTCCCGGGCCAGGTAAGGTGGCACCCGTGGGGATACCGTGCGTGAGGCCGCAAAGTGATATGACGTGTTACAAGCTAGATCGGTGTGACTTAGGATCGGGGTCCTGACAGTCTTCCACCGCCATCTTGATTTGGTGGTAGCCCGAGAAGGCGTCAAGGAAGCGGAGTAAGTTGCACTCAGCCATTGAATCCACGATTTAGTCGATGCGCGGAAGAGGGAAGGGGTCCTGAGGGCTGAACTTGTGGAGGCTCGTGAAGTCGACGCACATGCGTTCCATGCCACCTTTCTTCGGGACGATAATAGGATTGGCCAGCCACTCCGGTTGCCGTACTTCCCGTACGACACCTGCTTCCTCCAGCTTCCTAACCCCCTGAACGATGAAGACCTGCTTCTCCGGGGCTTGTCTACGCGCCTTCTACTTCATAGGGCGCGCATTGGGGCACACCGTGAGGTCATGCTCAATGACATGCCTAGGCACTCCGACCAAATCTGCGGCCTTCAAGGCGAACACGTCCTTGTTGGCCCCGAGGAAGCTGACAAGTGCCGCCTCTTGCTCCGGATCCATGCCCGTGCCAATGGTGAAGGTGGCTCCTGAGCCTTCTTCATCGGCAGGCACTTGCTTTGTCTCGGCGGGGTCCGGAGAAAAGAACAGCTTCTTCTTGGTGGGCGCGGCCTCCGGAGCCTCTAGAGCCCCCTTCGCCCCTGGGTGAGCTGCGGCAGCGGCCCTGTAAGCTCGCCCGAGGACCTGAAGGGCAGCCTTGGGGTCCCCTTTGATGGTGATGATGCCGCTGCTCCCGGGTATCTTGACGGTGTTGTAGCCCGGGTGAGTCGCCGCCATGAATTTTGCCAAGGCTGGGAAACCGAGGACGGCGTTGTAAGGCAGGACGATGGGCGCAACATCAAAGTCGATGAGCTCAGTCCGGTAGTTAGCCGGTGTGCTAAAGGTGACCGGGAGGCGGATCTGGCCGAGCGGAACGGCCGAGCCCGCGACCCCCGAGAATGGCTTGGTGGGAAGGAGCTGCCTCTAGGACACAGGCAGATGACCGAAGGCTTCGGGAGAGAGGATGTTGAGGCCGGCGCCGCCGTCGATGAGGGTTCTTGTCGCGGCCAAGATGGTGGGCGTGCTTACCATGGGGAGAGCGCCGGTGCTGGCCGCTTCGGAGATGAGGTCGCCGGGGCAAAAGGTGATGGTGGGCCCCGGCTCGCTCTGCGCCCGCAAGGCCTCCCGCGGCTGTGCGGCAGCCCCAACCTACCAAAAGTGCAACTTGGCGTGCCGGGCAAACGCCGGTGCTTGGCACCCACCGAGGATGTAGGCGACCCAGCGGCAAGGCCGCTCCCTGCAGCCGACGCCCCGGAGCTCGCAGCTACGGGCCATCCGTGTGCCGTGATTCCCGGCGAGCGGCCAGTCCTGGGCCCGCCGTTGCGCCATCAAGAGCGTGACCGGCGAGGCCACAGGAGGTGAGAGTGGCGGTGCAGGACGTCCTCCAGTGGCCTGGCTGGCACAAGCGTTGTCAAGGAAGGAGGAGGAGCGCCCATGGGTGGCGTAGTCCGCTGATATTGCTCGGTCGACGGGGAGGGAGCCAGCCCCCGCGCGGCTGTGGCAGGCCGCATCCATCGTAGCGGCACTGAACCGGAGAGGGGAAGCGAGGTCGTTGGAGAGGCGAGATTTCGACACGCCCCCTACCTAGCACGCCAAATGTTGGATCCAGGGCTCCGCAAAACCCAATAAGTTCGAACATAGGGGCGTGAACGAAGATCTCTCCCACTCACGTCTCGGTGGAAGGATTCAAGCAAACAATAGATAGAACACACAAGAGTTTACCCAGGTTCGGGCACCGTGTGGTGTAAGACCCTACTTCCTGCTTTGGTGGATTAGCCTCGGGCGAGCTGGGATATGAGCTAGTACAATTGTTCCTGGGCTCAGGAGGTGAGCTCAGGAGGATCAGGAGGCAAGTGTTCTTGCTCCTTGGGTGGTGGCAGAGTGTATGGATCGATCCCTTTTACAGTGGGAATCCTAGCTACTTATATAGGCGGCCACGGTCCTCTTCCCTCGAAATGTTTAGGCGGGAAGGGATCCCACAACGGCCATTTTTTAGCGGTAACACACGGACGTTCCTACCCTGACAAAAGCAGTCTTCGCCTGCAAAAGGACCAGGTGGTGACGCGGTGGTGGGCTCGACGGTGACATATTCCTTATCGTCCTTGCTGTCTTCGGTCTCATTGCACCAATGGGGAAACCTTTGCCCTGCTCCTCGGGAACTTGTGGCTGCGTTGTCCCCCTTGCACCGAAATGGTAACTGCGCCGCTGGCGAGCGCTGGCACCCGCTCACGCGGTGCGTCACTGCCGACATCACTGCCTCCTCCTGAGGCAGGCTTGGCTTTGGATTCTTAGCCCCTCCGGACCACCTTGCAGAGGCCGCTCCTGAGGAGGTCTTGACATCGTTCTCCTCGCGAGGCTTAGCCCCCTTGCGAGGGTCTTGGACACCTGGTCGATCAGTTGGGCCATACCAGACCGTAGTAGGAGCGAGTCACGGCCCGCAGACAGGCAAGTCTGGGTAACCTGGTTCCCAGGATGCGACAGTGCTCCCCTCGTCTCCCCATGTTGTCCCAGAGCTCCGCCTTGTCGCGGCGCACCTCTACGACGAGTCCCACGAGCCTGGATGCCCTGCGGAGACGCCTTCGAGCTCGTCTCGTACCTTGGACCCGCAGGCCGCCGTCACTCGATTAGCTGCACTCCGTCCGTCCCCGAGCTCGCTAACCACCTCATCGTCCTTGCTATGAGCTCCACTTCATTTCCCCCCTTTCCTTTTGCTAGCCCCATGCCGTAGCGTCGTTCTCCAATGAGGCCGAAACCCACCGCCGCCGGCCAAGTCGCCCCCGTTGCCACTGGCGCTGCACCTCGCAGCCAAGCATGCCACTGTGCTCAGTGCCTCCAGACAAGCCCGCAGAACGCCTCAGTTCGCCTTCCCATGCCCCCTAGCGGTCGCTCACGTCTCCTTCGAACTCCAGCAGCCGCCACGCTCATCGCCGGCGTCGATTGCTGTGACCTCATGACCTATTGCTGCCTCCGGTAGATGCGCGGGAGCATGGGCTATCGCCCGGTGCGCTCGGCACGTCCAGCCGATGCCTACATCGCGATTCCGGCAAGCCGCTGCCGCACTGTGAGCTCGCCGGCGCTTAGTCCGGCGACTGCCGACGTGGCCACCATTAGCGCTAACCCCACCAGCTAATCACGCATGGAGCCGCTGAGTGCGCCCCATACCCTAATTAACCCTAGTTTTATTTCTGTTTAGTTTAGTTATAACCCAACGGGACCCACATGTTAGAGTTGACTGTGCCGACGTGGCCGTTGACCGGACCCACCTGTTTGTGACACTAGATAACACTCGGTCACTGACCATTGGGCCCCACATGTCAGGTTTGACTCTGGGTTTCGGATAAATCAGAAAATGATTTATTAATTCTAGAAAAAGGGTTAAACTTCTAAAAATCATAGTAAATCAACCGTAACTCCAAATGAAATAACTTATATATGGAAAATTATCAAAAAAAATATGAGGGATATATTTATAGCATTCTCATGCACGTTTGAACAACTTAAAGTTGTTGTATATGACAATTTGGAAAATTGGCATTTGAAATGTCTTATATTGAGTTTGAATTTGAACCTAGGGTTCAAACCAACTTCATTTAAATCATTGCTTGTTGCATTAGCTCAATCAACAGCATATTGACATGTCACATTCATGCATCATATTGTTGAATTGTGTTGATTCTGTTATTCCTTGTTTGCCGGTATTTTTCCCCTCTGGGTAGACGTGGTTCTGATGATGAGTTCGATGACACCGATGAAGAGCTATTACTATCTTCAGAAGTGCCAAGCAAGCAAAAACCCCTTGTTCATTCTGATACAATCCCACTCTCTCGCTTCTTCTCTCTTTTACTGCATTAGGACAACAACGATTCACCTGTTACATGTTGCTGTAGTTGAACCCCTTTTCCTCTGCATGACATGTCATTGCCACAGTAAATAGATGAAACCCATTAGCATGAGTAGGAGTTGTTTGAGGCTGGATGTGCCTACTCATTCATGCTTGTTGTCATGGCTGCTACTGCTTAGAGTTGAGTCAGGTTTGATTCATCGGGGATGAATTGGAATGTGGTGAACATGTCCTACTGTTGAGAGATAAGTGTGTGAACATGATTTGGTAAAGGTAGCGATGAGAGGCCATGTAGGAGTACATGGTGGGTTGTCTCATTGAAACCGTCCTCAGGAACTGAGTTCTGTGTTTGTTGATCCATGAACAGCTAGAACCACATGTTGGGCCCTGAAATATGACCCCGCTCGACTTATTAACCCCCATGTCCTCTGTCCAGGATTTCCAAGTAGTTTCTGGTGTTTGTAGCAGCGCTGACTCGAGGGGTGGGCTGTGATGCGGTACGCACGTGGCCCGGTGTACCGAGTCGCTCGATTGGTGCCTCGGGAACCCTGTACACATCGTTCGGGGCCGTAAGTGGAAACCTCGGTCGGACTCCCTTTGGATGGAACTTGAATAAGCGATAAACCTGGACTAGGGACGTGTGTGGTTAGTGAGGTCATGGTCTACACCCACGTCGACTTCTGCTTGATGTCTGCCGACCACATGTCGTGTGAAGATGCTAAGTGGTGGAAACATGTGTGAAGAAGTACACCCCTACAGGGTTACAAATGATCTATTCAAATAGCTGCGTCCGCGGTGAAGGACCTCTGGTTTGCCTATACAGTTCATAGACAAGTGAAAGTGGATACTCTAAAATGCGCAAGATAAGCGTGAGTGGTATGGATGGCCTTCTCGTTGGGAGACGGGAGCGGATCCATAGTGGTGTATTGATTGGTGAATATGTGGTCTCGTGTGCGCCACCTCAAAAGAGTTACTTGCAGTCGTAGTTCGGGATAGCCACTGAGTGAAAGCTGTCTTGCTGCTGTTAAACTCCACCATCCCTTTGTTGATACTAATGCATATGTAGCTAGTTCTGATGTATGTCTTGATGGGTACATTTGTACTCACGTTTGCTTAATTTATGTTTTTGCAGAGAGACTTCAGTCTCACTAGTAGTTCCACATGGACTTCAATGTTTAGCTTGTTACCTCAGCTAAGATCTTGTACCCTTGGGAGGGTATTGTAGATAGTCAGGCTTGATAGCCTTCTTCCTTTTCAGATGTCTATACCCAGACATGTTTATGCTTCCATTGCTTGTATGCTCTGTATGCTGGGTCATGAGACCCACTGCTTGTAATAGATGCTATGATGGCTCTTCCGGGCCTTTATCTATATGAGTTGTTGAGTTATGTTGTCGGGACCCCGATCCTATGTCACACAGGTCTAGCCTGTAACACATCATATCACTTTGCGGCCTCACGCACGGTATCCCCACGGGTGCCACCTTACCTGGCCCGGGACCGTTTGCGCATTTTGGCACACGTATATGATAGTGCCGCTAGCATCCATATGACAGAGAACCCGGGCCGACATGACCAGTTATAAACCAAAAGTGGCACTAAATTACAGAGACAAGCATACATGACCCAGCAACGAACGTGTCGGTCATCAACGTATGAACCCAAGTCGTAGCAAGCTACAAGGACTTAAAGGAACAACGCGTGACATTTCCCCTAAGGGACAGACACAAGAATGAAGAAGGACACATGCCGGCCAGCCTAAGTGTTCCGGAGCAGTAGCAAGCTCCCAAGGCTCAGTGGAAGCACTAGGAGATATTTCCCTGTAAGATAGGCTACCAAAGGTAAACAACTAGGTGTCGGATCCCACACATAGCAATACACATTACACGTACGCATAACATGCAAGTATGTGTTGTACAACATGGCATCACAACATAATTCAACAACTCATATAGATAAAGGCCCAGAAGAGCCATCATAGCATTTATTACAATCAGAGGTCACATGACCCAACATACAGAGCATACAGACAACGGAAGCATAACATGTCTGGGTACAGACAACTACAAACGAAAAAGGCTGGGAAGCCTGACTATCTACAAGACCCTCCCAAGGGCACAAGACCGTAGCTGAGGTAACAAGCTAAACGTCGAAGTCCACGCGGAACCACTAGCGAGACTGAAGTCTCTCTGCAAAAACATAAATTAAGCAAATGTGAGTACAAAGGTACTCAACAAGACTTACATCAGAACTAACTACATATGCATCAGTATCAACAAAGGGGTGGTGGAGTTTGACTGCAGCAAGCCAGCTTTGACTCGGTGGCTATCCTGAACTATGACTGCAAGTAACTCTTTTGAGGTGGCGCACACGAGTCCACATATTCACCAATCAAAACACCACTATGGATCCGCTCCGTCTCCCTACGAGAACGCCATCCATAGAACTCACACTTGTCTTGAGCATTTTAGAGTATCCACTTTCACTTGTCTATGTACCACGTAAGCATCCAAGAAGTCCATATCCGCGGACCCGACTATTCAAATAGATCATGTTAACCCTGCAGGGGTGTACTTCTTCACACACGCTCTCGCCACTTACCGCCATGTACACGTCGTGTATCTCGGCAACCTTCAAGCGGAGGCCTGGCGAGGGTGTCGGCCACGACCTGACTAACCACACAAGTCTCTCGTCCAGGTTTATCGCCTATTCGTGTTCCATCCGTGGGGAGATCCGGCCGGGGTGTCGCTCACGGCCCCAAATGATGTGCGCAGGGTTCCCAATCCCACCTCGACGGATGGATCTACGCTTGGTACACCGTGCCACGGTGCCTAGTCTGCCCCAAGCCCACATGTACCGTGTGCCACTTGGTAGACTACTAACACTGCCTACAAACACCAAAAACTAGTTGCAACTCCTCGACAGAGATCTAGTTGATTAATAAGTCGAGAGGGGTCGAGTTACCGGAACCCAATGTGTGGTAGTAGCTAGTCATTGGACAACTTACACAGAACTCAGTTCTTAAGGACGGTTCCAGTGAGACAACCCACCATGTACTCCTACATGGCCTCTCACCGCAACCTTTACCAAATCGTGTTCACACACTCAGGTCACTCACAGTAGGACATGTTCACCACATTCCAATTCATCCCCGATGAATCAGACCTGACACAACTCTAAGCAATAGCAGGCATGACATACAAGCATGGATGAGTAGGCACAACATGGCTCAAACAACTCCTACTCATGCTAGTGGGTTTCAACTATTTACTGTGGCAATGACAGGTCATGCAGAGGAAAGGGGTTCAGGTAGCGCAGCAAAAGCAGTTCAAAACATTGTTGTCCTAATGCAGTAAAAGAGAGCAGGAGCGAGAGAGCGGGATTGTATCGGGATGCTCAATGGGGGTTTGCTTGCCTGGCACTTCTGAAGATATCAACGAGTCTTCATCGGTGTCATCGAACTCATCGTCGGAACAACGTCTACTGAGAGGGGACAAAACCGACAAACAGAGGAAGAACACAATCAATGCAATGCAACAATATGATGCATGAACGTGACATGGCAATATGATGTTTATTGAGCTAATGCAACTAGCAACACAATTAAATGAAGTTGGTTTGAACCAAAGGTTCAAATTCAAACTCCATATGTGATTATTCAAATGCCATTTATTCAAATTGCCCTAAACAGCAGTCATAAGTTGTTCTAACATGCATGAAAATGCCATAAACAGATTCCTTGGATTTTTCTGATCAATTTTCATATATAATTTATTTTCATCTGAGCTACGGTTGATTTTATATGATTTTTAGAAGTTTTGGCTATTTTCTGAAATAAATAAATCATTTCTGAATTATGTAAAATTCCAGAAAATACTTACTGCGTCAGCACTGCGTCATGCTGACATCAGCAGGTCAACAGGGGCTGGTCCAGTCAAACCTGACCAGTGGGGCCCACTGGTCAGTGACTAAGGGCTGGTTTGTGTGCATGACAGGTGGGACCAGTCAACAGTGACTTGACCAAAGTCAAAACGGGCACGTGGGGTCCACAGGATTAGTACTAATCTAAATAGGAAAATTAGACTAACCTAATTAGGCGCGAGGGCCCACACATCAGTGTCAGAAGGGTTAATTAAGCTTAACAGAAAACATAATTTAAATTAGCAGGGGCCAGGGCCCACTTGTCAGCGACTCAGGGGAGCTCAAACCTCCGGTCAGAGAGGCCAAACGACTGGCGGCTAGCCGCCAGCGAGGCTGAACGCGGCGGAGGACGTCGGAAACGCAGCTCCAGCGACCATTTGGACGGCGGCTAGGTGCTACGCGTAGCTGGGGAGCTCGCGCATCTAATGGAGGCAACGGGAGGACACGGGGACGGCGGAGCTCGTCGGAACGGAGCTCGCGGCGGCGCCAGAGTTCTGGCTGCGGTGAAAACAGCGTTGCAGCGCACGGCAGGGGCATCCGGTGGCCTCAATCGACGCGCAGGGGTGCACTGAGTGCAGTGGTGAGCTCGGACACGAGCGGCGATGGCTAGAACGACGGCGGCGACATGGCCGGCGGCGAGGGGTTCTCGGCTCTGGTGGCTGACATGGTTAGGGGTCGAAATCAACGGAGGGGAGAGAGGGGATCGACGGAGGGGCTCACAGGGGGCCGGTCCGAGGTCTCAGCAGGCTCAACGGGGGCCGGACGGCGTCGGAATCCCGACGGCGATCTCCTATGGCCGAGGAAGAAGACGAGGTCGGCGACGGCGCACCAGGGGCTTCTGGCGTCGGGCAGCTCGGCGAGGAGGAAGAGAGGAACGAGGCGGAGCTACTGGGCACTCCGGCGAGGCGAGAAGTAGACGGTGGCCGCGGTTGTGGCGAACGGCGGCGACGTCAGCGCTCGGGTGGCGCTCGGCTGCGAGACAGAGTGGGCTAGAGGAGGGGATGAGGCCGAGGGAGAGTAGTAGGAGGTCCAGGGGGTGCGTGGCGTCCGTAGCGGCGTCGGGGAGGTAGCAAGCAGGCAGGAGGTGGCCGGAGTGCGGCGACCACGCGCCGGCACGCGCGCTCGTCCTCCTGGCAAGGAGGAAGACGACAGGGAGGAGGCGGTGGCGGGCTGGGCCGCCAGCCGGGCCATTTCGGCTGGGCCACTAGGTAGAAGGCCCAGGTACTTCCACTCTCTCTCTCTTTTTCTAAAATAGTTTCTGTTTTCTATTTTCTGCTTTTGTTTTGATTTAATAAAAATGCCAGAACATTTTCATAAATCTTGGAAATATTTGTGGGCACTGTCTGGATTAATTCCAACAACCCTCATTTACTTCCAAGATTATTTGGGCATTTAAAATTACCTATAGGATTTAAATGTCCAAATGCAAATATCTATGATTTAATTCAAGGATCCAAAATGGCTCCCAAAATAATGAAACCATTTTTGGCAGAGGTTTTAGCCAAGACCCAAAACTATGAACATTTTGTGAAGGGCACTTTGGATACATTGAAAAGTATTTAGGTTCAACCTAGTTGAGTTCCTTTGGTGCTAGGGTTTGAACATCCCCAATTCAAGTTTAACAAAATTTAAACATGATGCTCAAGCAAGACCAACCCAAGTGCAAGACAGAGCTAGGGATGTGACAACTCACCCCCACTAAAACAAGAATCTCGTTCCGAGATTCAGGACATGAGATAAGAAATCAGAGGGGACACTAACTAACACAATCTTCTCGATTCAACTGTCCTCCTCGAAGTTGCTGATTCATTGCATCATGTTGATCCTGACATCCTTGATTACCAGATCTTTGTCCAACACAGTGATAACAGAGGAAACTCCATAGTAATCTATCTTGCTGAAGATCGAGCAACTCAGATCAACTTATGGAGTGAGACGTTGAAACATCTCTTGAGCTAAGACACGGAGTACACCTCCAGGGGGATGGAGTGAAATAAATGATGAAAGTTCACTTGGCAGGCAAATTTCCACACCTAAGAAGATGGCGATCGATGTCACTAGACGGGGCACCTTAGAGGAGGTGACTCGTAGACCTATCCCTTGAGTGGCAAAAAGAATTACTTTTGATATAGAGATCAATGAAACTCTCTATACCAGCCGGAGGCAAGCAAAAACGATCGTTTGACGGAGTCCGAAAGAATGACATTCTCGGCCCAGAATGGATGATGTGGACTACCTTGTTGAAGACAACACAAGGGATGATTTTGGTTATCATCGGAAATGGATGGGACCCATGGCAAGTCCACTTCTGAAAATAATCCTGAACATCAGTTGCTGAGATGGGCAACCAATGGAAAGTTGGCACGATGGTGGTGCAATCTGGGAACAAAATGCAAATGCTGGGAATGATTCTGGTAACTGGGGAGAAACCCAACATTAGATAGTGAATCTACTCTTCGAGAGGTTATTGCACAACCAAGAACACTGGGAGCAATCCCGGCTTGTGTCGAGGATAACACCTAGTGCTTGTGCGTGCTCTCAAGAACTTGAGCATTTCCATATTCATCAAAGTTTTACCAATATTCGTGTCAAGGATCCTGGCAACACCACATACTACTATGATGAATAACGATGGACGATGCAGATGCAAAGGAAGATAACACTTTCCCAGATTTCACCTTAACGGAGCCAAGGGGCAAAATCTGGATGATCGACCAAGAGACATTTAGCACTCCGCTTCTAATGTTCTCCTTGATGTGTTAGTGTAAGCCATTCATAGATATGTTTGGTATCTTGAACATCAAGTAAAGGTCGGACTTCGGGAGCACAAAAATCCATAAGGAACATCTAGGGAGTAAATCCTACAAAGTCCTTATGGGGAGGTGGACAACTTCTTCAATCAAGATACTACAACAATAGGTCTTCCGGCTAGGTGTGTTGGCCACGACATCCACTTTACCGATAATCGAGAGACCAATATTATAGATCTTGGGAAATGCTCCAACCATCATATCTGCCTGGGATTCAGATCTGGTTGGTGTCAGGATATTCCAGACTCATCGAGTCTAGAAAGAAAAATAAAAGTTTGCAACCCAAATCGACGAGACGACGTTGCGAGATTCTCGGGAAATGAACTGCGATAGCAAGCTCCAAAACATGAACTGGTTCTGCTACAACCCTATGGACACGTTGTCCAAGACAAGCATGACCACGTAGTAGTCTTATGATAAAACACTGCCGGGTTCAGGTGGGGAACCATCATTGCGGATAACGAAGTCCTTACATAAAGTCCGGATTAGCTCTTAAGAAGGAACTGCTTCTCCTTGAACAAGTCAACCAGTGGCTTAGTTGCTAGGGAATACATATGGAATGGAGGTAGCGAGCCTATCAAACCATATAATACTTCGCACATGCGTGACTGACTTGGAATGATTCCATGGGAAACCTAAAACAACCTTTCTCGAACTCACGGCGGCAACTTGCACCAAATGTACGTGAATCAGAGAAATTCACTTCTTTCATCCAACGTATGCTTCATGAACAAAACATGAAGAAAATTCTTACAAAGTTTCCAACACTAGATTAATGTCCAACAAAATCATGGAGATGATAAAAATGTTTGTCGATGGGCTCATCAATAACTCATCCAGGTTTCCATATAGGTGGAATTACACAATTAAGTGAACACGGTGTTAGCATTGGTCAGACCAAGAGATATAACAGTGTATGCTCGAGGAATCAACCAAGAGTAAGACAATGTTACGAATATCATTGGTTCTGATTTGACTTGACGATAGCCCACACTCAAATCAAAATATAGATAAGACAATAGATCCACAAATGATCACGGAGATCAATTGAAGAAGATATCATCTATCTCCAATACACATACAAGATATCCCTTTGGAGTGAGCTATGTGGATTAAGCTTTTATCTTCCAACTCTCCAAGTTGTTGTTTAGCTTAACCAACTAGTTCAGGGTATCCAACACAGATTCTTGGAGAAAGGTTGGTTTACAAGAGTACCAACTTGATCACGAGCTCAACATAACAGTCAGGGAACAACCCGGTAATACTTCCGAGAAGATATTCGGAAAATCACGAACCACCGATATGTTATTAAGCTCGCAAACAATCTTGCTTTTCAGGGCGAGATGATATGATCACAAGAGTGAGGAATTTATGCAATCCTAACTCATTGATCAAAAAGGTGCACCAGAAAAAATGGACTAGGTAGCACGATCAATCTTAGAATGGTGATTTAGTAACCAACACATTAAGAATGAAATTGTTGTCCTTTAACCACCAAGCAATGAGATTGCTAGGGGTATTGATTTCACACATCATGATTCACTTGTCGGTATTCCGGTTACAACAACACGGAGACCGAGGAATAAACGACGATGGCGAGAGGTATCACTGTATCAAGGGTTCGTAGGAGGTCGTGCCATTCCCATGACATTCTTGATATAAAGATGGTAATACTCCAAGTTAGAACAGAACAAAAGTTGGAATGTTATTTTGACCTGCGGAGTACAATTGCCTTGACCCAATCCAGGATATGGATAAGGTACTGGAGTTTGTTTCTCCTAGTCATTCCGGAATAGAATGGCTTGACGGACCACAAGAGTAAAAGGCATCGATGAACAGAAATGCACAACTACTCCTGACTATCAACTGATAGACAAAAGTCAGAATACAACTAAAAAGGGACAACTCAAGGAACATATAACTTTCTGAGTTGTGGATGCATAGATTAGCGTGTCGAACTAGTTCAACACATTTCTTCCGGATAACCTATGCAGAAAGGTAGGACTGGCAGAGTCACAATGTGAATGGAGTAGTACTCAAGAGCACTCTGGTTGTGATCTTTTGGTTTTAGAAGAACTTCTGCCAAGGATGGTTCATGGTATTGGAAGAACGATAACCACGGACCTCGAGGACTATCACAAGGTTACTAATAACCTAAAGGGACGAGCAAATACTACCAACAAGAGGTAAGTGGAGTGAGTCTTGGGTTCAAGAACCCAGAAATAGAATGCCTACTAACTAAATGGCATCACGGGATGCTTTCGAGAATAATGGCCAGAATCATCACACTGGGAATATGAAACATTGCTAGATTACTGGGTGATCTTCTAAGACACCTAGGGTCATAATAATAACTCCAACATATGTGTCGAGGTAACAGAGTGCCTCAACACACCGACTAGTGTGGTTAATCTGGCCTAAAAGGACATTAGGAACAGATAGGAATGATTTGCAAATGCATCAGATTGTGAAGAGACCTGGGACGACTCGGACAACATAACGGCTGTAAATGCTCGAAAATATTTTTGGGACTCATGCACAAAGATAGCACAACCACTCAACATCATAATGTCAAGGTTCTGAGATCAAAAGTTGAACACACAGTAGTAGAATAAACTGAACTGCGAGTTGAATCCACAATTAACGTGATCCTAATAGACAGAATAGAAAGCCTAGTTCTTAATCCCCATAGAATAGAATAAGGTGACTCAGATCAGAAGGTCATAAGGTAAAGAAGTAAAAAGATCCCTACGTTCCCTTCCACAATCAATTCCCTTACATAACTAAAGAATTTCTACACACGACTTCGACCAGTTTGGCTTGCTAATCCTACAGGCAGTCAAGCTCTGATACCAAAGCTGTCGGGACCCCGATCCTAAGTCACACAGGTCTAGCCTGTAACACATCATATCACTTTGCGGCCTCACGCACGGTATCCCCACGGGTGCCACCTTACCTGGCCCGGGACCGTTTGCGCATTTTGGCACACGTATATGATAGTGTCGCTAGCATCCACATGACAGAGAACCCGGGCCGACATGACCAGTTATAAACCAAAAGTGACACTAAATTACAGAGACAGGCATACATGACCCAGCAACGAACGTGTCGGTCATCAACGTATGAACCCAAGTCGTAGCAAGCTTCAAGGACTTAAAGGAACAACGCGTGACATTTCCCCTAAGGGACAGACACAGGAACGAAGAAGGACACATGCCGGCCAGCCTAAGTGTTCCGGAGCAGTAGCAAGCTACCAAGGCTCAGTGGAAGCACTAGGAGACATTTCCCTGTAAGATAGGCTACCAAAGGTAAACAACTAGGTGTCGGATCCCACACATAGCAATACACATTACACGTACGCATAACATGCAAGTATGTGTTGTACAACATGGCATCACAACATAACTCAACAACTCATATATATAAAGGCCCAGAAGAGCCATCATAGCATTTATTACAATCAGATGTCACATGACCCAACATACAGAGCATACAGGCAACAGAAGCATAACATGTCTGGGTACAGACAACTACAAATGAAAAAGGCTGGGAAGCCTGACTATCTACAAGACCCTCCCAAGGGCACAAGACCGTAGCTGAGGTAACAAGCTAAACGTCGAAGTCCACCCGGAACCACTAGCGAGACTGAAGTCTCTCTGCAAAAACATAAATTAAGCAAACGTGAGTACAAAGGTACTCAGCAAGACTTACATCAGAACTAACTACATATGCATCAGTATCAACAAAGGGGTGGTGGAGTTTGACTGCAGCAAGCTAGCTTTGACTCGGTGGCTATCCTGAACTACGACTACAAGTAACTCTTTTGAGGTGGCGCACACGAGTCCACATATTCACCAATAAAAACACCACTATGGATCCGCTCTGTCTCCCTACGAGAACGCCATCCATAGCACTCACACTTGTCTTGAGAATTTTAGAGTATCCACTTTCACTTGTCTATGTACCACGTAAGCATCCAAGAAGTCCATATCCGCGGACCCGGCTATTCGAATAGATCATGTTAACCCTGCAGGGGTGTATTTCTTCACACACGCTCTCGCCACTTACCACCATGTACACGTCGTGTATCTTGGAAACCTTCAAGCGGAGGCCTGGCGAGGGTGTCGGCCACGACCTGACTAACCACACAAGTCGCTCGTCCATGTTTATCGCCTATTCGGGTTCCATCCGTGGGGAGATCTGGCCGGGGTGTCGCTCACGGCCCCAAATGATGTGCGCAGGGTTTCCAAGCCCACCTCGACGGATGGATCTACGCTTGGTACACCGTGCCACGGTGCCTAGTCTGCCCCAAGCCTACATGTACCGTGTGCCACTTGGTAGACTACAAACACTGCCTACAAACACCAGAAACTAGTTGCAACTCCTGGACAGAGATCTAGTTGATTAATAAGTCGAGAGGGGTCGAGTTACCGAAACCCAATGTGTGGTAGTAGCTAGTCATTGAACAACTTACACAGAACTCAGTTCTTAAGGACTCCTACATGGCCTCTCACCGCTACCTTTACCAAATCGTGTTCACACACTCAGCTCACACACAGTAGGACATGTTCACCACATTCCAATTCATCCCCGATGAATCAGACCTAACACAACTCTAAGCAATAGCAGGCATGACATACAAGCATGGATGAGTAGGCACAACATGGCTCAAACAACTCCTACTCATGCTAGTGGGTTTCAACTATTTACTGTGGCAATGACAGGTCATGCAGAGGAAAGGGGTTCAGCTACCGCAGCAAAAGCAGTTCAAAACGTTGTTGTCCTAATGTAGTAAAAGAGAGTAGGAGCGAGAGAGCGGGATTGTATCGGGATGCTCAATGGGGGATTGCTTGCCTGGCACTTCTGAAGATATCAATGAGTCTTCATCGGTGTCATCGAACTCATCGTCGGAACAACGTCTACTGAGAGGGGACAAAACCGACAAACAGAGGAAGAACACAATCAATGCAATGCAACAATATGATGCATGAACATGACATGGCAATATGATGTTTATTGAGCTAATGCAACTAGCAACACAATTAAATGAAGTTGGTTTGAACCAAAGGTTCAAATTCAAACTCCGTATGTGATTATTCAAATGCCATTTATTCAAATTGCCCTAAACAGCAGCCATAAGTTGTTCTAACATGCATGAAAAGACCATAAACTGATTCCTTGGATTTTTCTGATCAATTTTCATATATAACTTATTTTAATCTGAGCTACGGTTGATTTTATATGATTTTTAGAAGTTTTGGCTATTTTCTGAAATAAATAAATCATTTCTGATTTATTTAAAATTCCAGAAAATACTTACTGCGTCAGCACTGCGTCATGCTGACATCAGCAGGTCAACAGGGGCTGGTCCAGCCAAACCTGACCAGTGGGGCCCACTGGTCAGTGACTAAGGGCTGGTTTGTGTGCATGACAGGTGGGACCAGTCAACATTGACTTGACCAAAGTCAAAACTGGCACGTGGGGTCCACAGGATTAGTACTAATCTAAACAGGAAAATTAGACTAACCTAATTAGGCGCGAGGGCCCACACGTCAGTGTCAGAAGGGTTAATTAAGCTTAAAAGAAAACTTAATTTAAATTAGCAGGGGCCAGGGCCCACTTGTCAGCGACTCAGGGGAAGTCAAACCTCCAGTCAGAGAGGCCAAACGACCGGCGGCTAGCCGCCGGCGAGGCTGAACGCGGCAGAGGACGTCGGAAACGCAGCTCCGGCGACCATTTGGACGTCAGCTTGGTGCTACGCGTAGCTGGGGAGCTCGCGCATCTAATGGAGGCAACGGGAGGACACAGGGACGGCGGCGGCGCCGGAGTTCTGGCTGCGGTGAAAACAACGTTGCAGCGCACGGCAGGGGCATCTGGTGGCCTCAATCGACGCGCAGGGGTGCATTGAGTGCAGTGGTGAGCTCGGACACGAGCGGCGATGGCTAGAACGACGGCGGCGACATGGCCGGCGTCGAGGGGTTCTCGGCTCTGGTGGCTGACGTGGTTAGGGGTCGAAATCGACGGAGGGGAGAGAGGGGATCGATGGAGGGGCTGACAGGGGGTCGGTCGGAGGTCTCAGTAGGCTCAACGGGGGCCGGACGGCGTCGGAATCCCGACGGCGATCTCCTGTGGCCGAGGAAGAAGACGAGGTCGGCGACGGCGCTCCAGGGGCTTCTATCGTCGGGCAGCTCGGCGAGGAGGAAGAGAGGAACGAGGCGGAGCTACTGGGCACTCCGGCGAGGCGAGAGGTGGACGGTGGCCGCGGTTATGGCGAACGGCGGCGACGTCAGCGCTCGGGTGGCGCTCGGCTGCGAGACAGAGTGGGCTAGAGGAGGGGATGAGGCCGAGGGAGAGTACAAGGAGGTCGAGGGGGTGCGTGGCGTCCGTAGCGGCGTCGGAGAGGTAGCAAGCAGGCAGGAGGTGGCCGGAGTGCGGCGACCACGCGCCGGCACGCGCGCTCGTCCTCCTGGCAAGGAGGAAGACGACGGGGAGGAGGCGGTGGCGGGCTGGGCCGCCAGCTGGGCCATTTCGGCTGGGCCACTAGGTAGAAGGCCCAGGTACTTCCACTCTCTCTCTCTTTTTCTAAAATAGTTTCTGTTTTCTATTTTCTGCTTTTGTTTTGATTTAATAAAAATGCCAGAACATTTTCATAAATCTTGGAAATATTTGTGGGCACTGTCTGGATTAATTCCAACAACCCTCATTTACTTCCAAGATTATTTGGGCATTTAAAATTACCTATAGGATTTAAATATCCAAATGCAAATATCTATGATTTAATTCAAGGATCCAAAATGGCTCCCAAAATTATGAAACCATTTTTGGCAGAGGTTTTAGCCAAGACCCAAAATGATGAACATTTTGTGAAGGGCACTTTGGATACATTGAAAAGTATTTAGGTTCAACTTAGTTGAGTTCCTTTGGTGCTAGGGTTTGAACATCCCCAATTCAAGTTTAACAAAATTTAAACATGATGCTCAAGCAAGACCAACCCAAGTGCAAGACAGAGCTAGGGATGTGACATATGTTGTGATGCCATGTTGAACAGCACATACATGCATGTTATGCGTACGTGTAATGTGTATTTCTATGTGTTGGATCCGAAACCTAGTTGTTTACCCTTGGTAGCCTACCTTATGGGGAAATGCCTCCTAGTGCTTCCACTGAGCCTTGGTAGCTTGCTACTGCTCCGGAACATTTACGCTAGCCGGCATGCATCCTTCTTCGTTACTGTGTGTGTCCCTTCAGGGGAATGTCACGCGTTGTTCCTCTAAGTCCTTGTAGCTAGCTACGACTTGGGTTCATACATTGATGACCGACACGTTCGTTGCTGGGTCATGTATGCCTTTCCCTGTAATTTAGAGCCACTTTTGGTTTACAACTAGTCATGTCGGCCTGGGTTCTCTCTCATATGGATGCTAGCGACACTATCATATACGTAAGACAAAATACGCATATGGTCTAGGGCCAGGTAAGGTGGCACTCGTGGGGATACCGTGCGTAACGCCGCAAAGTGATATGATGTGTTACATGCTAGATCAGTGTGACTTAGGATCGGGGTCCTGACACCTGTGCCCGTGAATCAAGGCTCGCGCCTATGAAGGTCTCTGCCCGTGACACTCTCACGTAATAATGAATGGGGTTGTGCACGCCCCGGAGTCTCCGGAGTGCCGCCCTCGGGCCTAGGGGCTCCCTCCCATGTCCTAGTGGCAGTACTTAGCTCTACGCTGGTGAGAAGACTAGACTTGGTGCCGAACGCGGCTATTCATTTCCTTTGTGGAGTTTGCTTGCCCCTTCCTTGTTTTAACGGATTGTGAAAGTTCTAGCATTTCCAAAATGGCTTGGTTGAACCACCTCTCTCTTTGATTCTTCCCACGATTATTTGCCTTGCGTTTGGGAGAGCGGTAGTTGCCCGACGCTCTCCCTTGCGCGCCTCCATTAGACCCTGTGAGGCGTCCACATTTGAGCTCGTGATCAGCGCATCCCTCTCCTTAAGTCCGTGCCCCAAGGGTACCACGACAGAGTGCGTTCGACCATGTTCAGCCCATGCCTCGGACCTCATGCAGTGAAGGATAATAATCTCCTAACGATTTTCTACAGCTCTTCGAAGGGTCGGGCCTCACTTGATGGGGGCATTTCCGAATATGTCAAAATAAGTCTCCTCCCCCTATGGGTGCATATTACACAGACCTCACAACACTAACCGGAAACAATAAACATGGCAGCAAGCAGCATAAAAATCACGGTTCATTACATGCCCCACCAGGGCCCCATACTTGTTTTTGGTAATGCAGGAAGAAAGGAAGGGCGAGGACAGGCAAAGGTGGCTCCTACGATACAGCTGCTCATGAGGATCGGCTCCCCGGGCTCAGTCGGAGCCCTCCTCAGGCTTCACCGGGGCATGACGACGAGACGACCCAATGCTACCCTCAAGGCAGGCGCGACAGCGTGGTGGCTGGTCGTAGCCGCCACTGTAGGAGTTGCCGCTGTGGGAGCAGCTGTCGTAGCTAGATGAACTGCGGCCGTCGCCGAGGGCAAGTTCACCCTCACCCTCCTCCCGGCCATCGCCAAGGCCGAGCAACTCGCCGACATCGTTGTCCTTGGGGCAGCACCCGACACGACGGTCGTTTTCCTCGAATACCCTCACGAAGAGGGTCGTGTCGCCATCGTACTTGAAGTGGAGGGTGCACCGCCTGCCTAGGCCGCGCGAGTGCGTAAACGTCTGCCAGCTGCGGGCCAGGATTACGACGCCCGCGATGGAGACTCTGCTGCAGTTGTCGTCCTCCTGCAGCCAGAGACCGCCGAGAACGGCGGCCGATAGTTCGTCGGCGAAGGAGCGCTGGAGCTGGAGCCGGGTGCTAGCCGGGTTCTCCGCCCACACAACAAACTCCGGCGTCACCTCCGCCAAGTGGAAGTGTGGTCGGGAAGGCCAGGCGACCCTGGCACGCCTCCCCACGTCCACGGGGCTGCAATGACCTCGGCGATCCCCACCATGCGAAGGGACGGCGCCGGGCACTAAGGGGGTCTGCCCGCGCCCGCGGAGGCTGCTGCAGGGGTCGCGGCACACTTGCGAGGGCGGCCACGGCCCCTCTTAGGCAGTCATGAGCAGAGCCCCTACTGACGGGTCTTCTCCTTCTACACAGATGAGAACCTCCTCACCAGCGCCATGGGTGTCGATGCCAAGCAAGAAGCAAAGATGATGAAGAAGAAGCGGGCGTAATGAAGAACGAGACGGGCAATGGGGGCTCCGCCAGTCGCATTATTTATAGCAAGAAGAAGGCCAACCGCCAGCCTCCATAATCGCAAGTAATGATGGTCCTTGGTGCATGCAGGGACTTGTCAAGTCGTGCAGTTGCCGAGGCGGCATGGGGAAGTGGAGATGCCCACGTCCCGTCAATCGCCATGCGTCAATCAAGGCCGCAGGCTTTTGGGCCCGCCTCGCTTCGCACTTGAGCCTTGGCTTCGCCGCGACTCCAAGTCAGAGCGCATCTTGGGCCCGGGGGCAACTGTCGGCGTCCAGGGAACGGGGGTACCCATACTTGCCTGCCCGTGGCTCATCCAGCGGCCTGGTACGGCCCAACCTCATCAGCAACCACCACTGAAGACCCTCGCGAGGCGGATGACGCAAGACCTCCCCTGGGGTGGCCTCACTAGGTTAGTCCCGAGGAGCGGATATTTCAAGGAAAGGGGCACCTCACGAGGTTCACGTGACATGAGCCATGATGACCAAGGCCAGGTGGGTGCCACCGGGCGCAGGATGCCAGTTGCCTCTTTGGTGCTAAAGGGGCTGGCGCGGGCGAGGAGTCCCGAGGCATCAGGCAAAGGTTTCCATATTGGTCCAACAAGACCAAGACCAGCAAGATGGTAGAGCGGAGGTCACCGCAGAGCCCACAGCAGCGTCACCACTAGAAACTTTGGCAGGCGAAGACCACCTTTAGTTAGGATAGCTTGTACTAGTTGTCACCCTTCAAACTTGGCCATTGTGGGATCCCTTCCCGCTCAATATTTGGGAAGAGGACCCGGGCCTCTATAAATAGGACTCCACCACCATAGAAAGGGGGTCATATCACTGAGACCACCCACACACCCACGAGCTCACCCGAGCTGAAGAAGACCTCTCCTCAGGAGGCTGTTCTTCCCATGTACTAGTTCATTCTCATCCTACAGGGCAATCCACCACACCACACTAGATTAGGGTATTACACCACAACGGTGGCCCGAACCAGTAAAAACCCTCGTGTCCCTCGTTCTTTGAGTTCGACAAGCTAGGCTAGGAATCGGTGCGAGAGCGAGCTAGAGCGGAAAGGAGAGATCTTCGTGCGCACCCCAGTGTTCGAACCTCAAGGGTTTTGCCGGAACCCAAGATCCGACAATGACTTCCAGAACAGGGTTACCGCACCACTCTGGCGCGGAACGTACTCGGGTTGACCTTCGAGGTTCAGTATTAACTTAATCTGAAGTTTCATGATCATCATCATTAGCTTCCTCACTAATTGGTGTAGGAACCACTGGAACTAATTTCTATCATGAACTACTTTCCAATTCGGGAGAAGGTACAATTACCTCAGCAAGTTCTACTTTCCTCCCACTCACTTCTTTCGAGAGAAACTCCTTCTCTAGAAAGGATCCATTCTTAGCAACGAATATCTTGCCTTCGGATCTGTGATACAAGATGTACCCCACAGTTTCCTTTGGGTATCCCAATAGGGTTGGGTTCGAGCTTATCAGGTTGAAGCTTTTTCACATAAGCACCGCAGCCCCAAACTTTAAGAAACGACAATTTGGGTTTCTTGCCAAACCATAGTTCATAAGGTATCATCTCAACGGATTTAGATGGTGCCTTATTTAACGTGAATGTAGTAGTCTCTATAGCATAACGCCAAAACGATAGTGGTAAATCTGTAAGAGAAATCATAGATCGCACCATATCTAATAAAGTACGGTTACGATGTTCGGACACACCATTACGTTGTGGTGTTCCAGGTGGCATGAGTTGTGAAACTACTCCACATTCTTTCAAATGAAGACCAAACTCGTAACTCAAATATTAGCCTCCGCGATCAGATCATAGAAACTTTATTTTCTTGTTACGATGATTCTCTACTTCACTCTAAAATTCTTTGAACTTTTCAAATGTTTCAGACTTGTGTTTCATCAAGTAGATAAACCCATATCTCCTCAAATCATCTGTGAAGGTCAGAAAATAACGATACCCGCCACGAGCCTTAACACTCATTGGACCACATACATCAGTGTGTATGATTTCCAATAAGTCAGTTGCTCGCTCCATTGTTCCGAAGAACAGAGATTTAGTCATCTTGCCCATGAGGCGTGGTTTGCAAGCACCAAGTCATTCATAATCAAGTGATTCCAAAACCCATCAACATGGAGTTTCTTCATGCGCTTTACACAAATATGACCTAAACGGCAGTGCCACAAATAAGTTGCACTATCATTATCGACTTTGCATCTTTTGGCTTCAATATTATCAATATGTGTATCACTACCATCGAGATTCAACAAAAATAGACCACTCATCAAGGGTGCATGACCATAAAAGATATTACTCATATAAATAGAACAACCATTATTCTCTGATTTAAATTAATAACCGTCTCGCAACAAACAAGATCCAGATATAATGTTTATGCTCAACACTAGCACCAAATAAAAATTATTTAGGTCTAAAACGAATCCCAATGGTAGATGTGGAGGTACCGTGCCGACGGTGATCACATCGAACTTGGAACCATTTCAAACGCGCATCGTCACCTCGTCCTTAGCCAATCTTCATTTAATTCGTAGCCCCTGTTTCGAGTTACAAATATGAGCAACCGAAGCAGTATCAAATACCCAGGCGCTACTACGAGCATTAGTAAGGTACACATCAATAACATGTATATCAAATATACCTTTGTTCACTTGCCATCCTTCTTATCCGCCAAATACTTGGGGTAGTTCCGCTTCTAGTGACAAGTCCCTTTGCAATAGAAGCAATCAGTTTCATGCTTGGCTCTAGACTTGGGTTTCTTCGCGGGAGTAGCAACTGGCTTGCTATTCTTCCTAAAGTTCCCTTTCTTTCCCTTGCCCTTTTTCTTGAAACTAGTGGTCTTGTTAACCATCAACACTTGATGCTCGTTTTTGATTTCTACCTCCACAGCTTTGAGCATAGCGAAGAGCTCAGGAATTGTCTTCTGCATCCCTTGCATATTATAGTTCATCAAGAAGCCTTTATATCTTGTTGGTAGTGATTGAAGAACTCTGTCAATAACACTATCTTCATCAACCTTGACCCCAAAGTTGAGTCATGTGATTTTAGTACCCAGACATTCCGAGTAAGTGCTCACAGATAGAACTGTTCTCCTCCATCTTGCAGTTATAGAACTTGTTGGAGACTTCATGTCTCTCAACTCGGGCATTTTATTGAAATATTAACTTCAACTCTTGGAACATCTCATATGCTCCATGAAGTTCGAAACGTCTTTGAAGACCCGATTCTAAGTCGTAAAGCATGGCACACTGAGCTATCGAGTAGTCATAAGCTTTGATCTGCCAAACGTTCATAACGTCCGGTGTAGCATCTGTAGCGGGCTTTTCACCTAGCGGTGCTTCCAGGACATAATTCCTCTATGCAACAATGGGGATAATCCTAAAGTTACGGACCCAGTCCGTGTAGTTGCTACCATCATCTTTCAACTTAGCTTTCTCTAGGAACTCATTAAAATTCAAGGGAACGGTAGCACGGGCCATTGATCTACAACAACATAGATATGCAAAAACTATCAGGACTAAGTTCATGATAAACTAAAGTTCAATTAATCATACTACTAAAGAACTCGCACTTAGATAGACATACCTCTAGTCATCTAAATGATCACGTGATCCAAATCAACTAAACCATGTCTGATCATCACGTGAGATGGATTATTTTTCAATGGTGAACATCTTATGTTGATCATATCTACTATATGGTTCACGCTCGACCTTTCGGTCTCCAGTGTTCCGAGGCCATGTCTGTACATGCTAGGCACGTCAAGTTTAACCCGAGTATTCTGCATGTGCAAAATGTCTTACACCCATTGTATGTGAACGTAGAGCTTATCTCACCCGATCATCAAGTGCTATCTTGGCACGACAAACTATCGCAACGGTGCATACTCAGGGAGAACACTTATACCTTGAAATTTTGTAAGGGATCATCTTATAATGCTACCGTCGTACTAAAAAAATAAGAAGCATAATGAGATAAAGATCACATCCAATCAAAATATGTTACATGATATGGCCATCATCATCTTGTGCTTTTGATCTCCATCTCCAAATCATCATGATGATCTCCATCATTACCGGCTTGACACCAAGATCTTCATCGTAGCGTCGTGGTCGTATCGCCAACTATTGCTTCATTTACTATCGCTAACTCATAGTGATAAAGTAAAGCAATTACATGGCGTTCACAATTCATACAATAAAGTGACAACCATAAGGCTCCTGCCAGTTTCCAATAATTTACAAAACATGATCATCTCATACAATATCGTATAACTCATCACGTCTTGACCATATCACATCAGAACATGCCTTGCAAAAACAAGTTAGACGTCCTCTACTTTGTTGTTGCAAGTTTTACGTGTCTGTTATTGGATTCTAGCAAGAACCGTTCTTACCTACGCATCAAAACAACAATGATGTTTCGTCAAGTGTGTTGTTTTAATCTTCAACAAGGACCGGGCACGTCGGTAGAACCAGTCTCATGAACGCAGTCATGTAATGTCGGTCTGGCCCGCTTCATCCAACAATACTGCCGAATCAAAGTATGATATGCTGGTAAGCAGTATGACTATTATCGCCCACAACTCTTTGTGTTTTACTCGTTCATATCATCTATGCATAGACCTGGCTCATGATGCCACTGTTGGGAATGTAGTACTTCAAAAAATTCCTACGATCACGCAAGATCTATCAAGGAGAAGCATAGAAACAAGAGGGGAGAGTGTGTTTACGTACCATCATAGACCGAAAGAGGAAGTGTTTAGCAATGCAGTTGATGTAGTCGAACGTCTTCACAATCCAACTGATCCAAGTACCGTACGTACGGCACCTCCGTGTTCAGCACACGTTCAGCATGATGATGTCCCTCAAGCTCTTGATACAGTTGAGGATGAGGGAGAGTTTCGTCAACAAGACGGCATGGTGACGGTGATGATGAAGCTACCGGCGCAGGGCTTCGCTTAAGCACTACGACGATATGACCGAGGTGTGTAACTGTGGAGGGGGGCACCTCACACAGCTAAGAGAAACACTACAAAAAATACACTTCCGTGATGATACGTGTTTGTCACAGTAGGTCACGTTTTCTTTCATGCATGTACATCCATGACGATTTTCTGACAGAATAAAGATAGTCATACATGTGCTGTCGTAGAAGTGTTCCATGACATTAGCAAAATTATCATCATGGAAGTATCCACTTCCATGACGATAAATCACGCGTCATAGAAGCGCTTTCGTCAAGGGTGACCGACACGTGGCATCCACCGTAACGGAAAGCCGTTAAGCTATCGTGTCCGGTTTTGGATCTGATAACCTGTTAACAACCCCGACCATTGGGGATTTTCCACGTGTAAAATCATCATTGGCTGGGGGAAACACGTGTCGGCTCACCGTTGGGACATATGTCATCCACTCATTGGACACAAAGCGCCTATGATACATCAACACGTGGCATGGCCCAACAGAGGCACGTTCCTGTGAAAAGGCTGGCCCGTTTGACCTTGTCAAAAGATGGCGGGCCGGCCCACGACAAGCCTGTTAACGGCATCTTCGCATATAGCCCATTTACAGCCCGCTATCCCAGGGCCCATTTACGGCCTATCCAAATTAGGTCCAGTAGCGTCATCTGGGCCATCCAGTATAATTGCAGTCCGTTTTAACTTCCGGTCCATGTATGGCCCATGACGCCTTTCGGCCTGTGATATGTCGACACATGGCATGGCCCAATAGAGGCCCATATAGGTTAAAAAGGGCGGCCCAGTCAAAGGCATGTAGTACTTACTCAGGTACTAGTGAGCCCGCCCAATAATGGCCTGCTTAATAAAGGCCCATTTACGGCCCGACGCGAGATCTGGATCGTTAATTTTTCGCCGAATATTTGGGCCCATTTACGAACCGAAGCCCCATCTCGCCCGTTAATTATTCGTCGAATATTTGGTCCCAAATACAGCCCAATGACTTTTAGCCCGTTAGAGGTCCGATGTAGACATGGGCCCATTTCAGCCCGGTGTGACTCTCGGCCTGGGAATGGCCCGTGCTACCCATGGGCCATATATGGTCCGACAGGACATCGGGCCAACTAACGGCCCGTGATAAAGGTGGCAACAGCTAAGCCCAACGTGACTTTGGGCCTCTTAAAGGCCCATGATATCAGTGGGCCAAATAGGGCCCGAGATATGTTTCGACCTGTTAACTGCCCGTGATATAACTGGGCCCAAAAAGGCCCCGTCTACATTTCAGCCTGCTGAAGACCCGTAGACGACTAGTGAAAATTGAGGCTCAATATGCATTTCAGCCTACTAAAGGCCCATGGTTTCATCTGGGTCGTAACAGTCCAGTACAATATTCAACCTGTTAATGACCCAAAGCTACTTGGGCCAAACTAAGGGATGGGTCCACGAAAGGCCCAACTAAAATATTGGCCGGTGTAAGTTGTGGGCCTCGTGCAAAGTGTGAAGGCCCCAATGATTCGGGCCCAAGAAAGATGTAGGCCGACCCAATTGTGGCCCGCTAAACACCAGGCCCGTAGAGGCGGAAGTTTCGGCCCGGTCGACTACATTTGATTTTTTTCATATAGCGAATGATGGCAGTAACTAGTAAGAATTAAGAACAAACCTACACTATACAATAAAGGATTTATCGTATATTACATCCACTGGGCATCGAAGTTCGCCACCAGTGATCATTACGCGCAACGAAGAGGCAGATTACAAAAACCGGGCACCATTGCAGGGTAACAAAATAATACTGAACCGAGACCACTTCCAAGACAGTACAAGAAAGGTTAGCCTTGCGCGGGAACTGCTGCGCAAGCTGTTGAGCAAGGCTGTGAGACCGGCCTAGCATGTCGGTCATAGCTTCCAGGTGTAGCTATTTAGCGATGAGGTTGTCATTGGTGTTCTCCGCAATCTTTCTTAGAGATAGGACTTCAAGTCGAAGTTGAGTTACAGAAGGCCTTTCTGCTAGAACTTGGGACCGAAGAAGTCGAACTAATTCAGACAATGAATTTTGTGAGCTTGTCTGACTTCTAGTCTCAAGTAACGTGAACACTGCATCAAGACAAGACTTTTGGGTTGTCTCGCTATCTTCAAGATGTTTTGCCTTATTTGGTGCAATATATGTTGGGTTTGTCTCACTGCCTTCAGCAGACTTGTGCATGCCATCAGGCATATCACCCTGAAACAAAGCAGAGAGATGACATGTTTTGCACGTGTATAAACAAAGATGATAACTGTGCTGTCAATTCCATCCAATTTTAAACAAGAAAATAAAGAGTAAGTTCAAAATATCAATAGCATAATTTGGCATTGCTCATAATGCGGGGAGCTTCACCGCACTACTGGATTACCATGTCAACATAACAAGCAGAGATGAAGGGCAAAGAAAATCATTGTATCTATTTTGGTTAACGTGCATGTCATGTTGTTCATATCATCAGCCACATCAGTAAGATAAAACATGAGATGACAAGGTGCCAACGTGGGCCGCTTCACCACACACTGGATTATAGATTCTCAAAAACAAGCATACATATGGAGTATTGAGTAATGTGCATGGTATGAATAAGGAATTTGGTTTTACAAGTAAAACTTAGAACTTACGGTTCTTGCAAACATGCATTTTGGTAGAAACATCAAACTAAACAGCAGTAAACAATAGGGAGTTTGAGCAAATTAAACAGCAGTTGAGGATAAAGTCTTTAGAAGGACTGACTTAAATTAATAGTTAACACCGGCTATAGAATGCCCTTCTCCATGTCAAGGGAAGGATAACTCAAGAATTTCAGCATATAATCTTCCTCATAAGCATTGCCTGTACTATACGTTTAGTAGAGAGTAATTATAGATATGATAATACTGGAATGGATAGAGGATAATGAAGATAATATGCAGATTGATGCTACATAATCAACTACCAATCCCTGGAAGTACAAGCATTACAGGACAAAATGCACTGACAAGAGCAATGGGCTACACTTCTATAGTGGCACTATCTGTGTATTCTACTTTTTGGTAAGATTAAATATAGATCTGATCTTTTTTAGTAAATGGTGGGCGAGGGAGATAAGATGTAGAATGCTACACAATGAACCAATCCCTCTTCCCATCATACAAGAGTGTTTTGAACACTGGTGTATTGTACAAAACGTTCTTATATTATGGGACGGAGGGAGTAGCTGTTAATGTAAGTACAGTGATAGACGATGTTCAGTCCTTACAAGAGGACTACAGAGATAAACCTCTTCAAAAGCATTGGGTTGATTCTAAATTTATGTAAGAGTCCATACGGATCTTATAATGTCCACCAAATGGACGATAACTGTCTGATTTCGGGCTCCACAAAACCAAAGAAGTTCGAACACAAGGGCGTGAACTAAGATCTCTCCCACTCACGTCTACCTAGCGCCTCGCCCTCGCCCAGTGAAGAGATTCAAGAAAACAACAAGTGAAGCACGCAAGAGTTTACCCAGGTTCAGGCCACCTTGTGGTGTAAAACCCTACTTCCTACTTTGGTGGATTGGCCTCGGGGGGGCTGGAATATGAACCAATACAGTGATTCTTGAGCTCAGGAGGTGAGCTCAGGAGGGTCAGGAGGCAAGTGTTCTTGCTCCTTTGCGTGGTGGTAGAGTTTATGGGTCTGCTTCTCTGCCGTCCCCCTCTCATAGTGGGGATCCTAGCTACTTATATAGGTGGCCAGGGTCCTCTTCCCTCGAAATGCTTAGGCGGGAAGGGATCCCACAACGGCCATTTCGAGCGGGAACAAAAGGATGTTCCTACCCTGACAAAAGCTGTCTTCACCTGCAAAAGGACCAGGTGGTGACGCGGTGGTGGGCTCGATGGTGACATCCTCCCTGTCGGCCTTGCGGTCTTCTTTCCTATTGCACCAATGGGGAAACCTTTGTCCCGCTCCTCGTGAACCTATGCCTGCGCTGCCTCCCTCGCACCGAAACGGAACTGCACCGCTGGCGGGCGCTGCCCCCCGCTGGCGCGGTGCGTCACTGCTTACGTCGCTGCCTCCTCTTGAGGCAGGCTTGGCCTTGGATTCTCCGCCCCTCCGGAGCACCCTGCCAAGGCCACTCCTGATGGGGTCTTGACGTTGTTCTCCTCACAAGTCTTAGCCCCCTCGCGAGGGTCTTGGGCAGCTGGTCGATCAGCTGGGCCGTACCGGGCCGTCGTAGGAGCGCGTCGCGGCCCACAAATAGGCAAGTCTGGGTACCCTGGTTCCCAGGACGCCGATAGTAGCCCCGGGGCCCAAGGCGCGCGCGGAGTCGGCTTCGAGGCGAAGCCTTAGTCGAGGACGAAGCGCTACATGCCCCAAGGGCTGAGGGCCAGGCTGGCATGCGAGGGTTGGATGGGACGTGGGCGACCCCGCTTCCCACGCAGTCTTGGTAGTCATGCGCCTTGCCAATTGCCCAACCAATAGGTATTCTTGCTGCCGCCTTTGCCTTCTGCCCTCCAATCGCTTTCTTCCTTTACTTGCCTTCTCTTCCCCTTCCTTCCTTGCTACCATGCCGCGCAGGGCAAAGAGGAGGGGGACGGCGAGCCTGCCGCACCGCCGCTGGTGCTCGAGCATGTGCTGGGCCGCTCCCTCGTGGTGAACCAGGAGGGTCTGGACAAGGTGCATCGTGCCTTGGCTGATGCATCTAACGAGTGGGGGCTGACCCGGGTGTTAGGACCCCGATCCTAAGTCACACAGGTCTAGCCTGTAACACATCATATCACTTTGCGGCCTCACGCACGGTATCCCCACGGGTGCCACCTTACCTGGTCCGGGACCGTTTCCGCATTTTGGCTCATGTATATGATAGTGTCGCTAGTATCCATATGACAAAGAACCCGGGCCGACATGACTAGTTATAAACCAAAAGTGGCACTAAATTACAGAGACAGGCATACATGACCCATCAACGAACGTGTCGGTCATCAACGTATGAACCCAAGTCGTAGCAAGCTACAAGGACTTAAAGGAACAATGCGCGACATTTCCCCTAAGGGATAGACACAGGAACGAAGAAGGACACATGCCAGCCAGCCTAAGTGTTTCAGAACAGTAGCAAGCTACCAAGGCACAGTAGAAGCACTAGGAGGCATTTCCTTGTAAGATAGGCTACCAAGGGTAAATAACTAGGTGTCGGATCCCACACATAGAAATACACATTACACGTACGCATAACATGCAAGTATGTGCTGTACAACATGGCATGACAACATAACTCAACAACTCATATAGATAAAGGCCCAGAAGAGCCATCATAGCATTTATTACAAAAAGAGGTCACATGACACAACATATAGAGCATACAAGCAACGGAAGCATAACATGTCTGAGTACAGACAACTACAAATGAAAAGGCTGGGAAGCCTGACTATCTACAAGACCCTCCCAAGGGTACAAGATCGTAGCTGCGGTAACAAGCTAAACGTCGAAGTCCACGCGGAACCACTAGTGAGACTGAAGTCTCTCTGCAAAAACATAAATTAAGCAAACATGAGTACAAAGGTACTCAGCAAGACTTACATCAGAACTAGCTACATATGCATCAGTATCAACAACGGGGTTGTGGAGTTTGACTACAGCAAGCCAGCTTTGAATCGGTGTCTACCTGAACTACGACTGCAAGTAACTCTTTTGAGGTGGCGCACACGAGTCCACATATTCACCAATCAATACACCACTATGGATCCGCTCCCGTGTCCCTACGAGAAGGCCATCCATATCACTCACGCTTATCTTGCGTGTTTTAGAGTATCCACTTTCACTTGTCTATGAACTGTAAAGGTAACCCAGAAGTCCATTACCGTAGACACGGCTATTCGAATAGATCATTTATAACCCTGCAGGGGTGTGCTTCTTCACACACGCTCTCACCACTTATCGTCGTTTACACGACATGTACTCGGCAACCTTCAAGCGGAAGCCCAGCGAGGGTGTCGGCCACGACTTGACTAAGCACGCAAGTCCCTAGTCCAGGTATATCGCCTATTTGGGTTCCATCCGTGGGGAGATCCAGCCGGGGTGTCGCTCACGGCCCCAAACGATGTGTATAGGGTTCCCGAGTCACCAAACGGGCGACCGGTACACTCGGCCACGTACCTGCCGCGTCACAGCCCACCCCGAGGGTCAGCGCTGCGCACGACCTCCAGTAAACTACAAACACTAGAAAGTAGTTGCAACTCCTGGACAGAGGACAAGGGCAGTTAATAAGTCGAGAGGGTCCATTGGTTTCGGGCCCAATGTATGGCAGTAGCTGGTCATGGATCAACCAAGACAAAACTCAATTCCTAAGGACAGCTGTAATGAGACAACCCACAATGTACTCCTACATGGCCTCTAATCGCTACCTTTACCAAATCGTGTTCACACACTTAGCTCACATAGTAGGACATGTTAACCACATTCCAATTCATCCCTGATGAATCAGACCTGACACAACTCTAAGCAATAGCAGGCATAACCAGAAAGCATGAATGAGTAGGCACAACATGGCTCGAACAACAACTACTCATGCTAGTGGGTTTCACCTATTTACTGTGGCAATGATAGGTCATGCAGAGGAAAGGGGTTCAACTACCGCAGCAGGTAACAGTTGAAGTGTTGTTGTCCTAATGCAGTAAAAGAGAGCAAGAGCGAGAGAGTGGGATTGTATCGGAATACTCAATGGGGTTTTGCTTGCCTGGCACTTCTGAAGATAGTAATAGTTCTTCATCAGTGTCATCGAACTCATCGTCGGAACATCGTCTACTCAGAGGGAACAAAACCGTCAAACAGAGAAAGAACACAATCAATGCAATGCGACAATATGATGCATGATCATGACATGGCAATATGCTGTTGATTGAGCTAATGCAACTAGCAACCATATTAAATGAAGTTGGTTTGAACCAAAGGTTCAAATTCAAACTCCATGTGTGATTATTTAATTGTCATTTAATTGATTTTACCTGATCAGTAGGTTTAACTTGTTCAAACATGCATGAAAATGCCATAAACAGATTCCTTGAATTTTTTTGATCATTTTTCATATATAAATTATTTTCATTGGAGTTATAGATTATTTTCTGTGATTTCTAGAAGTTTTGGCTATTTTCTGAAATAAATAAATCATTTCTGATTTATTTTAAAATCCCAGAAAACATTACTGCATCAACATGACGTCACTGTGATGTCAGCATTCAACAGGGCGGCCAGGGTCAAAGCTGACCAGTGGGTCCCACTGTTCAGTCTCTCAAGGCTAACCAAAAAAAAAGTTAAGAACTAAACTAGAGGTTAACAGGGCCTGGCCCCACGTGTCAGTGACCTAGCTAATTAACTAAGTTAGTTAACACTAATTAACCAGGGGCCTGGGACCACACGTCAGAGAGCCAGGGGCTAATCCTACTTTAAATAAACCTAAAGTAGGTAATTAGCAGGGGGCTGGCCCCACATGTCAACGACCCAGGGGGAGTCAAACCCCTGGTCAGGCGGGTCAAACTGGCCGGCGGCTCGCCGCCGGCGAGTGCCGAGACGGCGGGGCGCGTCGGAAAATGACCACATGGCACCATTAAAGGCACGGTTTGCTGCTACGGCTTGCCGGCGCTCTCGCACATCCAATGATGGTGGTCGCCGGGCCTGGGGCGGCCGGAAACGATGACGGCGAGCAGCGTGGCATCGGCCGGAGCTCAGGTGGCGACGGATTCGATGAAACGGTGCACGAGAGGAGTTGAGGTTTGCACGTACGGCCTCTACGAACGCTCACAAACTCGTTGGACATGGTGGTGTGACCAAAAGGTCACCGGGATGGCGCCGGCGACCAGCCCGAGCGTCGGCGAGCTTCTGCTTTGGTCGAAACGATGGCTAGGGTGATCAAGAGGTATGGGGAGGAGGGGCAAACGACGGAGGAGCTCACATAGGTTGCAGCACGCGTCTCAGTGGGCTCGGGGAGGCATCGGAGTCGGTGAATCGACGGCAGCCGACGAGGGGAACGGCGGTGCAGACAGCGTCCAGGGGCTTCCGGCGTCGGGCGGCTCGGCGAGGAGGAAGAGAGGGACGAGGCGGAGCCTCGGGGCGCATTGGCGAGGCGAGGAGTGGACGGTGGCCGCGGCTATGGTGAACGGCAGCGATGGTGGCGTTCGGGCGCGTGCGAGGGAGAGAGCAAGGAAAGGAGATGAGGATGAGAGAGAGTGAGAGAGGGGTCGGGGGGCTGCGTGGCACTCGTGGAGGAGTCCAGGCGCGTCGGGCAGCGGCGGCAAGCAGGAGGTGACCGGGGCGCGTGGCCGCGTGCACGAGGCTCAAGCCCGGCGTCCTTCTGTCACAAGGAAGACGACAGGGGAGGGGCCATGTGGGCTGGGCCAGTGAGCTGGGCCGGCTACAGGTAGGTGGGCCAGGTAACTCTTCTCTCTCTCTCTTTCTAATTTCTTTCTGTTTTTCTATTTTCTGCCTTTTTGGCTTTATCTAAAATACAAAAACAAGCTGAAAATTCATGAAACTGCTTGAGGCTACTGTTTGGATTATTTCCAACAGTAAACATTTTAGTTCATGAATATTTGGACATTTAAAATAGTATATAGCATTTAAATGCCCAAATGCAAATACTTTAAGATTTAATTCAAAAATCCAGAAAGGCCCTATAAAAGTGTGCACCATTTTTGGCAGAGGTTCTAGAACAATTCAAACATCATGAACATTTTCAAAGGCATTTGGGGTCAATGAAAATATTTTTAGGTTGAACCTAGTTGAGTTCTTTTGGTGCTAGGGTTTGATAAAACCCCATTTCAACTTTCTGGAAAACTTAAACATGATGCAACAGACAAGTGCTATCCTAATGCAAGGTGAAGCTGGGGATGTGACAACTCACCCCCACTAAACAAGAATCTCGTCCCAAGATTCAAGCGTAGGGTAAGAAAACAGAGGGACAAAAGGCTAACACGATCTTCATGATCCAACTGTCCTTCATAAGAATGTTGATTGCTTCAATCATGCTGTTCTTGACATCCTTGCTTTCGAGGTCTTTGTCCAACCCAGTGACGACGAAAGAAACTCTATAGTACTTGATCTTCTGAAAGATCGAGCAACTCAAGATCAACTCATGGAGTGAGACGTTGAAACATCTCTTGAGCTGAGACACGGAACACACATCCAAAGGGATGGAGTGAAGCAAATGAAGAAGGTTCACTTGGTAGGCAATAATTCCACACCTAAGGAAGTTGGTGAACGATATCACCAGACGGTGCACCTTAGAGAAGGTGACTCGTAGAATTATTCCCTTAAGTGCCAGAAAGAATTACTTTTGATATAGAGATCATTGAAACTCTCCATACCAGCCTGAGGAAAATCACAATCGATCGTTTGAAGGAGTCCGAAAGAATGACATTCTCGGGCCAGAATGGATGATGTGGACTACCTTGTTGAAGACAACACAAGGGATGATTTTTGTTATCATTGGAAAATGGACGGAACCCATGGTAAAGTGGCACATTGGCGGTGCAAGCTGGGAACAAAATGCAAATGCTGGGAATGATTCTAGTAGCTGGGAAGAAACCCAACAGTAGAGAGTGAATCTACTCTTTGAGAGGTTATAGCATTACCAAGAACACTGGGAGCAATCCTGGTTAGTGCCAGTGATAACACCTAGTGCTTGTGCGTGCTCTCAAGAACTAGAGCATTCCCATATTCATCAAGGTTTTACCAATATCCGTGTCAAGGATCCTGGCAACACAACATACTACCATGATGAATAATGATGGATGGTGCAGATGCAAAGGAAGATAACACCTACTCGGATTTCACCTTAGCGGAGTCAAGGGGCAAAATCTGGATGACCGACTGAGAGACATTTAGCACTCCGCTTCTAATGTTCTGCTTGATGTGCTAGTGCAACCCATTTATTAAAATCATTTGGTACCTAGAATGTCAAGTAAAAGGTCGGACTTCAGGAGCACAAAAGTCCATAAGGAACAACTAGGGAGTAAATCCTACGAAGTCCTTATGGGGAGGTGGCTAACTTCTTCAATCAAGATACTACAACAATAGGTCTTCCGACTGGGTGTGTTGGCCACGACATCCACTTTACCGGTTATCGAGAGACCAATATTATAGTTCTTGGAAAATGCTCCAACAATCATATCTGCCTAAGATTTAGTTCTAGTTGGTGTCAGGATATTCCAGACTCATCGAGTGTAGAAAGAAAAATGAAAGTTTGCAACCCAAATCGACGAGACGACGTTGCGAGATTCTCGGGAATGAACTACGATAGTAAGCTCCAAAACATGAGCTGGTTCTGCTACAAACCTGTGAACACGTTGTCCAAGACAAGCATGACCACATGGTAGTCTTACAAAGAAACACTACCGAGTTCAGGTTGGGAAACATCATTGAAGATAGCGAAGTCATGTGCATGACCTAGGATTAGCACAACAGACTTCTTTTTCTTGAACAAATCAATCAGTGGCTTGGTGTGCTAGAGATACATATGGAATGAAGGTTGCAAGTCTCCAACCACAGAATACTTTGCACGTGTGCATGATTGACTTGGGATGATTCCAGAGGAAGCAAAACAACTTTCTCAAATTCACGCTGGCAACTTACATCAATTACACATTAATTAGGGAAAGTCTCTTCTCTCATCCAACATATACCTCATGAACAGGACATGAAGATAATGCTTACAAAGTTTCCAACACTAGCTTTAATGTTCAACATGAATCATGGAGGGAATAAACATGTTGCCGATGGGCTCGACAACAATTCATCGAGGCTTCCATAAAATGGAATTCCATAACTATGTGAACAAGGTGATGGCATTGGTCAGACCGATAGATGTAATGGTGTATGCTCGAGGGATCAACCACGAGTAAGACCACATTACAAATATCGTTGGTTTTGATTTGATTTAACGATAGCCCACACTCAAATCAAAGTTTGGACAAGACAATAGATCCAACAATTGATCACGAGGATCGATCGATCAAGATATCATCTTCCTTTAACACACACAGAAAAGATATCCCTTGGAAGGAACTAAGTCAGGCAAGCTTTTATCTTCCAACTCTCCAAGTTGTTGTTTAGCTTAACCAACTAGTTCAGGGTATCCAACATAGATTCTTGGAGAAAGGGTGGTTTATAAGAAACCAACTTTATCACGAACGCAACATAGCGGTCAGGGAACAACTTGGTAATACTTCCGAGAAGTATTCGGAAAATCACGAACCACCGATATGTTGCTAAGCTCGAGAACAATCTTGCTTTTCCGGGCAAGACGATATGATCAAATGAGCGAGGACTTAACAAAATCCTAACTCATCAATCGAGGAGTGCACCAGGAAAGTGGACTAGGTAGCACGGTCAACCTTAGGGTGATGATTCGGTAACCATCATGCTAAGAATTAGATTATCGTCCATTAACTACCAAGCAATGGAGTTGCTACAAGTATTGATTTCACATATCACAATTCACTTGTCGGTGTTCCGGTTACAATAACACGGAGACCGAGAATGAACGATGATGGCGAGGAGTATTACTGTATCAAGAGTTCATAGGAGGTGGTGCAATTCCCATGACATTCTTGACATAAGGATGATAATACTCCAGGATAGAATAGATTAGAAGCTAGATTAGCATTCTTCACCTGCGAAGTACAACTTCTTTGACCCAATCCTGGATATGGATAAGGTAATGGAGTTTGTTTCTCCTAGTCATTCCGGAATAGAATGGCTTGACAGACCGCAAGAGTAAAGGGCATCGATGAACACGAGTGCACAACTACTCCCGGCTATCAACTGATAGACGAGGGTTATAATACAACTAAAAAGGGACAACTCAAGGGAACATATAACTATCTGAGTTGTGGGTGCATAGATTAGTATGTCGAACTAGTTCAACATATTTCTTCCGGATAACCCATGCAGAAAGGTAAGACTGGCAGAGTTACAATATGAATGGAGTACTACTCAAGAGCACTCTGGTTGTGATCTTTTGGTTCAGACGAACTTCTGCCATGATGGTTCATGGTATTGGAACAATGATAACCACGGACCTCGAGGACTATCACAAGGTTACTAATATCCTAAAGGAACGAGCAAACACTATCAACATGAAGTAAGTATGGTGAATCTCGTGTTTAAGAACCCAGGAGTAGAATGCCTACTAACTAAACAGCATCACGGGATGCTTTCGAGAATGATGGCTAGAATCAGCACACTGTGAATATAAAGCATTGCTAGATTACTGGGTGATCTTCTAAGACACCTAGGGTCATAGTAATAACTCTAACATGTATGTCCAAGCAACAGAGTACCTCAACACACCGACTAGTGTGGTTAATCTGGCCTAAAAGGACATTAAGAACAGGTAGGAATGATTTGCAAATGCATCAGATTGTTTAGAGATCTGGGAAGACTCGGACAGCACAACGGCTATAAATGCTCAAAAAGACTTTCGAAACCCATGCACAAAATAGAATAACCACTCAACATCATAATGTCAAGGTTCTGAGACCAACAGTTGAACAAACAGAAGTACTTGAGACTGAACTGAGAGTTGAATCCACATTAACGTGATCCTGATAAATAGAAGAGGAAGCCTAGTTCCTTAGTCCCCGTAGAAGGAAGAGGACGACTCATATCAGAAGGCCATAAGGTAAAGTAGTAAAAATAGCCTTACGTTCCCTTCCACAATCAATTCCCTTAATATAACTATAGATTTCTAGACACGACTTCGACCAGTTTGGCTTACTAATCCTACAGGCAACCTGCCTCTGATTCCAAAGCTGTCAGGACCCCGATCCTAAGTCACACAGGTCTAGCCTGTAACACATCATATCACTTTGCGGCCTCACGCATGGTATCCCCACGGGTGCCACCTTACCTGGCCCAGGACCATTTGCGCATTTTGGCACACATATATGATAGTGTCGCTAGCATCCATATGACAGAGAACCCGACCGACATCACTAGTTATAAACCAAAAGTGGCACTAAATTACAAAGACAGGCATACATGCCCAGCAACAAACGTGTCGGTCATCAACGATTGAACCCAAGTCGTAGCAAGCTACAAGGACTTAAAGGAACAACGCGTGACATTTCCCCTAATGGACAGACACAGGAACGAAGAAGGACACATGCCGGCCAGCCTAAGTGTTCCGGAGCACTAGCAAGCTACCAAGGCTCAGTGGAAGCACTAGGAGGCATTTCCCTATAAGATAGGCTACCAAGGGTAAACAACTAGGTGTCGGATCCCACACATAGCAATACACATAACACGTACGCATAACATTCAAGTATGTGCTGTACAACATGGCATCACAACAAAGCTCAACAACTCATATAGATAAAGGCCCAGAAGAGCCATCATAGCATTTATTACAAATAGAGGTCACATGACCCAACATACAGAGCATACAGGCAACGGAAGCATAACATGTCTGAGTACAGACAACTACAAATGAAAAGGCTGGGAAGCCTGACTATCTACAAGACCCTCCCAAGGGTACAAGATCGTAGCTGAGGAAACAAGCTAAATGTCGAAGTCCACGCGGAACCACTAATGAGACTGAAGTCTCTCTGCAAAAACATAAATTAAGCAAACATGAGTACAAAGGTACTCAGCAAGACTTACATCAGAACTAGCTACATATGCATCAGTATCAACAAAGGGGTGGTGGAGTTTGACTGCAGCAAGCCAGCTTTGACTCGGTGTCTACCTGAACTACGACTGCAAGTAACTCTTTTGAGGTGGCGCACACGAGTCCACATATTCACCAATCAATACACCACTATGGATCCGCTCCCGTGTCCCTACGAGAAGGCCATCCATATCACTCACGCTTATCTTGCGTGTTTTAGAGTATCCACTTTCACTTGTCTATGAACTGTAAAGGTAACCCAGAAGTCCATTACCGTAGACACGGCTATTCGAATAGATCATTTATAACCCTGCAGGGGTGTGCTTCTTCACACACGCTCTCACCACTTATCGCCGTTTACACGACATGTACTCGGCAACCTTCAAGCGGAAGCCCAGCGAGGGTGTCGGCCACGACTTGACTAAGCACGCAAGTCCCTAGTCCAGGTCTATCGCCTATTTGGGTTCCATCCGTGGGGAGATCCAGCCGGGGTGTCGCTCACGGCCCCAAACGATGTGTACAGGGTTCCCGAGTCACCAAACGGGCGACCGGTACACTCGGCCACATACCTGCCGCGTCACAGCCCACCCCGAGGGTCAGCGCTGCGCACGACCTCCAGTAAACTACAAACACTAGAAAGTAGTTGCAACTCCTGGACAGAGGACAAGGGCAGTTAATAAGTCGAGAGGGTCCATTGGTTTCGGGCCCAATGTATGGCAGTAGCTAGTCATGGATCAACCAAGACAAAACTCAGTTCCTAAGGACAGCTGAAATGAGACAACCCACAATGTACTCCTGCATGGCCTCTAATCGCTACCTTTACCAAATCGTGTTCACACACTTAGCTCACATAGTAGGACATGTTAACCACATTCCAATTCATCCCTGATGAATCAGACCTGACACAACTCTAAGCAATAGCAGGCATAACCAGAAAGCATGAATGAGTAGGCACAACATGGCTCGAACAACAACTACTCATGCTAGTGGGTTTCACCTATTTACTGTGGCCATGATAGGTCATGCAGAGGAAAGGGGTTCAACTACCGCAGCAGGTAACAGTTGAAGTGTTGTTGTCCTAATGCAGTAAAAGAGAGCAAGAGCGAGAGAGTGGGATTGTATCGGAATACTCAATGGGGTTTTGCTTGCCTGGCACTTCTGAAGATAGTAATAGTTCTTCATCAGTGTCATCGAACTCATCGTCGGAACATCGTCTACTGAGAGGGAACAAAACCGTCAAACAGAGAAAGAACACAATCAATGCAATGCGACAATATGATGCATGATCATGACATGGCAATATGCTGTTGATTGAGCTAATGCAACTAGCAACCATATTAAATGAAGTTGGTTTGAACCAAAGGTTCAAATTCAAACTCCATGTGTGATTATTTAATTGTCATTTAATTGATTTTACCTGATCAGTAGGTTTAACTTGTTCAAACATGCATGAAAATGACATAAACATATTCCTTGAATTTTTCTGATCATTTTTCATATATAAATTATTTTCATTGGAGTTATAGATTATTTTCTGTGATTTCTAGAAGTTTTGGCTATTTTCTGAAATAAATAAATCATTTCTGATTTATTTTAAAATCCCAGAAAACATTACGGCATCAACATGACATCACTGTGATGTCAGCATTCAACAGGGCGGCCAGGGTCAAAGCTGACCAGTGGGTCCCACTGTTCAGTCTCTCAAGGCTAACCAAAAAAAAAGTTAAGAACTAAACTAGAGGTTAACAGGGCCTGGCCCCACGTGTCGGTGACCCAGCTAATTAACTAAGTTAGTTAACACTAATTAACCAGGGGCCTGGGCCCACACGTCAGTGAGCCAGGGGCTAATCCTACTTTAAATAAACCTAAAGTAGGTAATTAGCTGGGGGCTGGCCCCACATGTCAAAGACCCAGGGGGAGTCAAACCCCTGCTCAGGCGGGTCAAACTGGCCGGCGGCACGCCGCCGGCGAGTGCCGAGACGGCGGGGCGCGTCGGAAGACGACCACAGGGCACCATTCGAGGCGCGGTTTGCTACTACGGCTTGCTGGCGCTCTCGTGCATCCAATGATGGTGGTTGCCGGGCCTGGGGCGGCCGGAAACGACGACACGAGCAGCGCGGCGGCGGCCGGAGCTCGGGTGGCGACGGATTCGACGAAACGGTGCACGGGAGGAGTTGAGGTTTGCACCTACGGCCTCTACGAACGCTCACAAACTCGTTGGACTTGGTGGTGTGGCCAAAAGGTTGCCGGGATGGCGCCGGCGACCAGCCCGAGCGGCGGCGAGCTTCGGCTTCGGTTGAAATGGTGGCTACGGTGACCAAGAGGCATGGGAGGAGGGGCAAACGATGGAGGAGCTCGCATAGGTTGCAGCACGCGTCTCAGTGGGCTCGGGGAGGCATCGGAGTCGGTGAATCGACGGCGAGGATCACCCGCAGCCGACGAGGGGAACGGTGATGCAGACAGCGTCCAGGGGCTTCCGGCATCGGGCGGCTCGGCGAGGAGGAAGAGAGGGACGAGGCGGAGCCTCTGGGCGCGTCGGCGAGTCGAGGGGTGGACGTTTGCCGCGGCGATGGCGAACGGCGGTGACGGTGGCGTTCGGGCGCGTGCGAGGGAGAGAGCAGGGAAAGGAGATGAGGACGAGGGAAAGTGAGAGAGGCGTCGGGGCGCAGCGTGGCACTCGTGTAAAAGTGTGCACCATTTTTGACAAAGGTTGAACTTAGTTGAGTTCTTTTGGTTCTAGGGTTTGATCAAACCCCATTTCAACTTTCTGGAAAACTTAAACATGATGCAACAGACAAGTGCTATCCTAATGCAAGGTGAAGGTATGGATGTGACATCGGGTCTGGCTCGCCTCCCGGCCGACGGCAGAGCTAAGTGCCAACGACATCCAGCTTCATCTCCATGCCATCTTCGGGGGTCTCCTTCCCCCTTTCTCCCCTTCTTCTGTGTAGTGCTCACGGATTACTAGATTCGGGCACTACACCTGGACCATGGGTCCATCATCCTCCTTTCTAGCTTCGCATTTCTATGTGAAGCTTTCATTGGTGTTTCCCCATCTGTGGCCCTGCTTCGCCACTTCTTCGCCCTCTCCTTGGTCGACAGGGGGCAGCGCTCGGGGTGCGTGTCGTTGCACACGGTGGAAGCGACTCCTGCCTTCGGGATTGACTTCTCGCTTCATCCAACCACAACAGGAATTCTGCGGCAGTGGGTGTACGTTGATGCTGCAGCGTACAGCCCCCAATTACACCTTCCTGATGCGACGGTGGTGCCGAGCTCGGGCTGGGGGCACGAGGCCCTCTCAGATCCACGGGTGGAGCCAGTTATGCGTCGGCTGGCCAGCCTGAGAAGAGACGAATTTACCCTGGCGATGCTGGTGAGGGACTTCCTTGTCCTTCGTGTCGCCCCACTCCAGCGCCATTCTCGCCCGATGTGGGCCCTCTCAGGTCTTGATGATCGCGTGCATCTTCAGGAGAAGCAGCTCCCTCCTGAGACGCTCGAGGGGCTGCTGTGGCTGCTTGTCGGCGGGGTGCCTGAAGCACGCTCTGGCTCCGCAAACACCTTGTACTTGGCCCCTGTGGCCAGAAGAGCTTTCGCTAAAAAGACGCCCCGCTTCGATGCGTGTGGACTGTTGTCGGGGGGCGCCCCTAATCCTCATGACGATCCCTTGGTGGTGGTATCAGGGCTCGCGAGCCCGTCCTTCCCTTTCGGAGGGGACGGGTCAAGCGCAGTCCCTGGCCTGGGGTCCACTCTGCCCTCGAAGCAAGCGGACGAAGCACGAGCGCCGGTGTCGTCGGAGGTGGCGGAAGGTGCCAAAGCACCGCTGGCTCCTGAAGCAACTGAAGGAGAGGCGCAGCAGCCTCCGGTCGAGGCGAGTCCAGGGGACATCGCATCGGGGAACGGGGCGCCGGCCTCGAGCGCCCGCCGCGGCCCTGCCCCGGGTCTAGGCGCATCTGCCTCAAACGGCCTCTTGTCGTGCTTCGCGCGCTAGGCAAGAGGCGGAGGTTGAGGAGTAGCTACGGCCCTTCCCTGAGGGCTCTGAAGAGGATGAAGCTGACTGTACCGAGCCGGTGTGTGTCCCTCAGCTCTTCCTGTCTTTCCCAATATGGTTCTCCTGACCCCTTGCTACTCAGGGTCTCCTCAGACACACTCTCGAGCCGCTCGGTGAGGCTCGTAGGAGCCTCCGCCCGCATCCCTCCTCCGGACCATGCTAGGCCTTCGGGAGGCCTCGCGCGGGTTCTCGGAGCCACGCCGGGACCTTATTGCATAGGTCGTGCTCCCAGCCCCCGAGCGCTTCTAGGGCAAAGCAGCTCTTGGTACGTCGGGGGCCCGTCCAGTGCCCTGGGGCTTGTCTGCGTCGTGGATCAGCAAGCTCTTGAGGCAGCCCGAGCGGCTGACCACCCATCAGGACCACGCCTGCCCCTCGCACCGGAGGCATCGCGCACTCCTGGGGTTAGCCCCGAGGCGCACGCCGAACAGGAGGGAGAGGGGGAGCCCCCTTTTGGCAGCGCGGATGTCGAGGACTAGCCCGGTCGCCTTCTGGAACTTGCGTTGCGCAGGAGCGCGGCCCGTCATGACCTTGTGCGGCAGGCGGCAGACGCCCTGAAGCGTCTCGAGGTTGAGGTTGCTGAAGTCGATAGGCACGTTGAGGTCCAGGATCTGCTTCTGGCGAAGGGTTGGCGCCGGTTGCGGACAGCTGTTAACCTGAGCCAGTTGCAACACAAAACCGCCCTAAAGAATGCGGATGCGTCGGCCGTCGCGGATCAGGAGTCTTGCTACCGCGCCCTGGAGGAGGCCCGAGACGCCGAGCGCCACCGCGCGGCCGCCGAGGAGCGTGAGCGCAAGCTTGAAGCCTCGAACGCCACGCTCGAGCGTCAGTTCGTGCACGAAGGGCTGCCCTCGCCGCACCTGCGGCCAATGATGGTATTCCTGCGGGCCTCTTTGCGCGAGAGGAGGCGCTAGCACTTGAGGCGATGGAGCTGAACATGGAGCGCGAACGCCTAGGGACGATGGAGCGCCAAATAGCCGAAGCCGAGGGCAACCTTGATGATCATGAGGTTGTCGCGAAGAAGGCTGCCAGGGAGGCGGAACGTCTCTGGAAGGATTATGGCGAGAAGCTGGGGCTTCGCGAGACTCGCTTTGCTAATAAGCGCAAGGAGCTCCAAAACGAGGTCATGGCTCTCGAGAGCAAACTGGCGAATGTCGAGCGTCGTCTGCAGGTGTCGGAGAAGGCTCGTGCCGCAGCCAAGCGTCGTGAACAGGTGTCGAAGGAGGCCTGTGTCGCGGCGGAGCGCCACGAGCGGGCGTCGGAGATGGCTCACACCACTGCTAGGGCGGAACTGTCCTACTTTCATAAGCAAGTGGAAGACATTTCCACCCTCGCGGCTCGGAATTCCGAGGAGGCCGTGAGAGCCCGTGGGATGCAGCACACCCACTCGAAGATGTTCGAGGCCCTGTGGCACCGAGCTGGCCGAGCCCTAAGGGAGCATCTTGACTCGAGGGTCGACAACCCTCTGGTTGATGATGACGCCGGGTATCTCGGGTTCTTTACCAGAGTGGTGGAGCGTCTTGAAGGTGGGGTCATGAAGGCTCGGCAGCTTGTCGAGGAGCAGAGCCGCGGCGTCCTCAGGAGTGCGGTCTCCCGCATCTTTGGCAACTTGCATCGTCTTGACCCTCATACAGACTTTGGGGCCTTGCTGAAGCCTGCGCCTGAGGCGGTCGCCGGCCCCTCGGAGGGATGGGTGAGCAACCACGTGGACGCGTTGGTGATGGAGCTCGTTCCATCCATCGATGACGCGCCCGTGCTCGAGGGGGGCGACGCCGATGGTTCTGACGAAGATGTCGATGCTTAGTCCAGCTCATGTTGTAAATTTGTTTTTTGTTGTGGCTCCAGAGCAGGGTAAGATGAGTGTCACAAGACTTCAACTTTTGATGATGTAAAAATGAGTTTGAGCACATTAAGGATAGGTTTGAGGCACTCCCTTATTTGTCCCTGAGGCTGAGACCACAAGCCCTTGTTGCATCTCCGAGAGGAGCGTCTACTGACCTCGTCCGGGCGCGCCTCGCGAGTACCTGTAGTGAGAGCAAGAGTGGTTGGCGGTCCGTCCGTGGACTAGACAGAACGTGCGCCCGCGCCTCGGCCCCTGCTCACGAGGATTGATAGGACGGCGTCGCGGACGTAGCCCGGCTCAGCCGAGCAAGGCAAAAAATGGACTCGGCAAAGAAAAACTCAGTGAAAATCGTAAAACACGGACAAAAATTCTCCCCCTTTATTCAAGAAACGAGTCGCGCAGCTGCGGGATCGGCTTGGAAAAGCAGATACAGAGGAGGCAAAGGCGAATGGCAAAAAGAGGAGCCACGTCTGGTCCCTGAGCAGGTCTTCGGTCTTCTCCCCAGCGCGGAGCGTAGGGCTACCACCAGCGGGTGTGGGCACAGCCATTGGAGGGCAGTGTCGACGGCCAGCGCGGAGCATGGTGCATCCACTAGGATGTGGGAGGGAGCCCCCGAGGCCCTAGGGCGACGCTCCGGGGACTGCGGGGCGTGTACAGCCCCACTCATTATTATGTGAGAGTGTCACGAGCGGAGATCTTCTGACGTGCCCACCCCTTCGCTTCGAGGGCCCCGCCCCGTGCTAGTCCGCTCCCGCCATGAACTCACTCGAAGGCGTCATTCATGAGGTGGGACAATGCGCATGATGGGGGGATTTGACCTTGGCCATAGGCCCCCTTGCCGAGTACAGGGTGCACTGCTCACACGATCTCCAAGCGCGCTTCGCCGCTGGGGACTAACATTGTCCGGAGACGCGGCGACCTAAGGTGCGACGAGGGCCCCGCCCTACCCACGCTCCTAATGGCCCCTGAGCCCTTCCTGATCAGGGTCGGGCCCAGCGGGTACGGGATTTCATGAGCAGGGGGACGGAGCCGCGGTCTTGGGCCCTCCTGGTGTGCGTAGGACGGGCTGCCGTACCGCCTCCTGTCGCACCCTCTGCAGCCCGGGGGATGGTGCGCATGGAGGCGCGGCGTCTTGAGGCTGAACGGAGGGGGAGAAGGCCCCTCCCCACGCGCATCATACCCGCCGCCAGCAAGCCCCTGGTGACATCCAGGGCAGCCTCATGCGCGACGGGTCACGCGTGGGGGGACGAGGGCCTGACCCGGGCCTTCCCTCCCCTTTCTGTCTTGACGCGGTACCTGGAGTGTCTCCTTGGCTTGCCGAGCTCCGGGCTAGAAATGCTGCCTGTTTGAGGCCTACGGACGGTGCCGCGTGTGCCGGCCCTCACGGGCACTCGTGGTGCTTCATTCGCGCTCCATGACCGTTGGTGATGATGGCGGAGGGTCGAGGGCTAAGAGCGAGGGGTCTGTCCCTCGGCCTTCTGCTCCTGACCCCCCTCGTGCCGGCGCCCGATCGCATCCGGCGTCGAGCATAGTCCTGCGGTTGCCTCCTGATGGCTCCTCGACGGGAGCGGTACCTGATACAAAGTGCTTCGAGGTAGAGGGGCGGCATCATACGCAAGGTTCAGCGGATCATACCCCACGTCGCCCTCGTAGGTTGCCGCGGGTCATGACCATATGGGCGACTGGGCATGGCTGGCGTGGCACCCGATTCCTGGCATTGTCGTGTGGAAGCATAATGGCTCAGCTCCGGTGCTGGCGGCGTCAAAGAGCTCGGCCACCCTGAGGAGTAGCGCGTCATGGCCGCTATCGAGCAACTAGCACCTTAGCAGCTCCCTTGCCACCAACAGCGTGGCCCTCATGTTCGCTATTTCGCGCCGGTCCCGTGAGCTCGCTGCTGCGTGCTCGGCGGCCCGCGCCACTGCGCGGCTTTGGCGTCGTGTGGGCGGTGGGTGCTGCCGGTCCCCCGGCGGTGGGTCGGTGATGCTCATTGTGTCGTCGGCCCCGATCAAGGCCTGGTGACGGCGAGTCCCGTGGCTGAAGGGCGACGCCCGAGCAGTGCGGGCGCCACGGGCTTCCGCACGCGTCTGATGTGCCTCTGCCATTGCGGTCGCGGTTTGTTGGAGCTGGGCGACGCGGGGTCGACGGACGAGAGCGGGACGAGGTAGTCGGAGAGGCGAGATCTTGACACGCCCCCTACATGGTGCGCCAAATGTCGGATTTCGGTCTCCGCAAAACCCAAGAAGTTCGAACTCAGGGGCATGAACAAAGATCTCTCCCACTCACGTCTACCTAGCGCCTCGCCCTTGCCCAGTGCAGAGATTCAAGCGAACAACAAGTGAAGCATGCAAGAGTTTATCCAGGTTCAGGCCACTTTGTGGTCTAAAACCCTACTTCCTGCTTTGGTGGGATGGCCTCGGGAGGGCTGGAATATGAACCAGTACAGTGATTCCTCAGCTCAGGAGGTGAGCTCAGGAGGGTCAAGAGGCAAGTGTTCTTGCTCCTTTGCGTGGTGGCAGAGTTTATGGGTCTGCTTATCTCTCGTCCCCCTCTCATAGTGGGGATCCTAGCTACTTATATAGGCGGCCAGTGTCCTCTTCCCCCGAAATGTTTAGGCGGGAAGGGATCCCACAATGGCCATTTCGAGCAGGGACACAAGGACGTTCCTACCCTGCAAAAGCAGTCTTTGCTTGCAAAAGGACCAGGTGGTGACGCGGTGGTGGGCTCGGTGGTGACATCCTCCCTGTCGTCCTTGCGGTCTTCGTTCCTATTGCACCAATGGGGAAACATTTGTCCCGCTCCCCGGGAACCTGCGCCTACGCTGCCTCCTTTGCACCGAAACGGCAATTGTGCCACTGGCGGACGCTGGCACCCACTCGCGCAGTGCGTCACTGCTTACGTCGCTGCCTCCTCCTGAGGCAGGCTTGGCCTTGGATTCTCCGCCCCTCCAGAGAACCCTGTCGAGGCCGCTCCTGAGGGGGTCTTGACGTTGTTCTCCTCGCGAGGCGTAGCCCCCTCGCTAGGGTCTTGGGCAGCTAGTCGATCAGCTGGTCCGCACCAGGTCGTGGTAGGAGCTACACCAAATGGGTTATTTGATTTATCAGGTGCTACTACCTTTTCCAAATACTTTGCTTGTGCTCATCCACGATCAGCAATTGCCCTCTTCCTTTTGAATGTCTGATACACAAGAACAACATTTGAATGGATACATAGGGTATGATGACAGATGGAATATGTACTGAAAATGGATAGGCAGGGCGTATTCACATACATGATGTGTAAACTAAGCTAATGGCAGTTCAACAAAGTAGAAGCAATGCAAAGCATCAGTTGCAAGATATGTGCGACAAATATAACCTTGGAAAGTTAAAGCAAGCACCTTGATGGGTGAATAAGATAGGGCATCTTCCTCTGACTCCTCCACTAGGGAGCTATATTGACCTAGGTCTCCTTCTATCTCAAAATCATTATTAGGATCATATTCTGAGCATGAATCTGTAGGTGGAGAGTGTTTGCATTGCATTGCATCCAGACTAGATTTCAGTCTGTTAATACCAAGTTTGACAGCCATGGCATTGTTCGGCTTTATTCTTTTCATGCGCGCAAGCTCATAATCATTATGATGCTGTTCAGAATCTGAGATTCATGAAAACATAAAAAGTAGTCAGATTATCTATGGAATGCATTGCGGATTCAACTCGAAGAGTGTCTCCCTATAAAACCCTGCATATGCAAAGTTCACCCCCAACCGTGCTGACTAGACCACACACAGAACTACAAACCCCTTATGTCTCTATAATTGGTAGACACACATTTCAAACTGAAGTAGGAACATTAGAATCATATGAAATTCGTATTTGAACAAATAAACTAAGGAATTATGAGTGGCATAATGTTTAGCTTTAAGGGTGGAGTGTTGGTAGTGCGACACAAAGCAAGTAGGCAGATTGTATTCCATGTTAAAGATCGAAGCCTATGTAAAAGCTGGAAATGACACTTTCTTTCTATACAATGCAGTGTTCGTTGCCCACACATGATGGAAGAGATCACATAGAGAAATACTATTCACTCATGTTTACGGTTGCAGTATTTAGAAACAGGGTGGTCCACCCTAAAAGAATATTGACAAAAAATATGACAAGCCAAGCATATATGTAGTGAATCAATCATTTACTTGTGATCTTACATCATAGTGATGACAGACGGCATAACGGTTGTAAATGCATGAAAATACTTTTGAGACTCGTGCACAAAGATAGCATAACCACTCAACATCATAATGTCAAGGTTCTGAGACCAACAGTTGAGCAAGAGAAGTAGTAGAAACTGAACTGAGGGTTGAAACCACAATTAACGAGATCCTGATAATTAGAATGAGAAGCCTAGTTCTTAATCCCCGTAGAAAGAAGAAGGTGACTCAGATCAGAAGGTCATAGGGTAGAGGAGTAAAAAGAGCCTTACGTTCCCTTCCACAAACAATTCCCTTACATAACTAAAGAGTTTCTAGACACGACTTCGACCAGTTTGGCTTGCTAATCCTACAGGCAATCAGGCTCTGATACCAAAGCTGTCAGGACCCCGATCCTAAGTCACAGAGGTCTAGCATGTAACACATCATATCACTTTGCGGCCTCACGCACGGTATCCCCACGGGTGCCACCTTACCTGGCCCATGTCACATCCCTAGATCAACCCCTGTGGTAATTGCCTGATCATCATGTCATCATGTTTAAATTTTGCTAAACTGGAATTGGGGATTGATCAAACCCTAGCACTAAATGAACTCAAATAGGTTCAAATAAAAATCTTTTTCAATAAACCCAAAAATGCCTTCATCAATGGGTGATAATTTTGGCAAGGGTTTTGATCCAAACCAAAAATATTGAACACTTTTAGGGAATTATTGGGCTTTGAATTAAATCATAAGTATTTGAATTGGGGCCATTTAAATGCTATATATTTTTAAATTGCTCCAATAATTCTGGAAAATTGTGAGGGGCTTTGGAATAATTCTTTTAGCCCCTACAAATTTATCAGAAGAAAATAAATTGATTTAGTATTTTTTTTACTAAATCAGAAACAAATTACAGAATAGAAAAAATTAGAAAAGAGAAACTAATTTAGAAGAGAGAGAGAGAAGGAACTTACCGGGCCTTTACCTGCACGGCCCAGCTCCTGTTGGCCCAGCCCGCCAGCCACTCCGTCGTCTTCCTCCCCTCGCCCCAAAGCAGTTGCGTGCCAGCAGCGGCGCGTGGCCGTGGACACCTCCTGCTTGCCGCCGAGGCGTTTCTGAGCCCATCCGACGCGCCTGGAGACGTGCTGCAAATCCCCCCTCTCTTCCCCAAACCCTCTGGTCTCTCCCTCACCCCCTGGCTCCTCCCCGAGCTCCATCCGAGAGCAAACCGCCGGCCGCCGTCTCGCGTACGCGTAGCTACCGTCCTCCTATCGCCGAGCGCAGAAGCCCCGCCGTCGAGCACCTGGCCTCCCACGCCACAGAAAACGAGCCGGAGGGCTCCGCTTCATCGCCAACATCACCATCTTCGCCGTCGATGCCCGAGGAACGTCACCGGCGATTCGCGGCAACCAACGCCTCCCCGGCCCCTCCGTCTGCACCGGGCGACCCGCCGTGAGCCACTGAACCTATTTCCTTCCGCCTTTCCTTCGCGCACGCCCTGTAGCCGCTGCCCCGCGAGCACCCGAAGCCGCCGTCCGCCATGGCCGGCGAGCTCCATGCTGTCGAGCCCCTCCGCTCCAACCAGAGGCTCTGGCGTGCCCCTGCTGCCCCTTAGGTGCTTCCCAGCACCTCCGTTCGCTCTCCCTCGAGCCGCAGCACCACGCCCGCACAGACCCGAGCTCCGGCCGCCGCAAATCCCGCCGCCGGTGCTGTTTCCGGCCACCCCAGGCCAGGAGACCACCACCATCCGACGCGGCGCATCGCCAGCATCCCATTTATGCCCTCAGCGCATCGATCCGAGCCCCGTGGATGTTTTCCGAGCACCTCCGGCATCTCGGGCCTCGCCGCCGGCGAGTCGCCGGCAAGTTTGACTTGTTTGACCGGGGGGTTGACCACCCCGGGTCGCTGACGTATGGGCCCCACGCCCTTAGTCAACCACTAACTAACTGACGTGTGGGCCTAGGCCCCTAATTAATTAGAGTTAGGTTTAACTTAGTGTTAACTAATTTAGTTAATTAGTTGAGACACTGACTTGTGGGTCCCAGCCGTCAAGTTTGACCTAGGCTGGCGCCTTTGACTTGCTGACGTAGTGATGACATCACTATGATGTCATAAAGCCTTTCTAGAATTCTAAATAAATCAAAAATGATTTAGTTATTTCAGAAATTAGTTAAAACTTCTAAAATTCATATAAAATCAACCGTAGCTCAGATGAAAATAATTTATATATGAAAAATGATCAGAAAAATCCAATCTATCCATCTGTACTGTTTTCATGCATGTTAGAACAGCTTATGGCTACTGTTTAGGACAAATGAAATGAATGGTATTTAAATAACTACATGTGGAGTTTTAATTTGAATCTTGGGTTCAAACCAACTTCATTTAATTGTGTTGATAGTTGCATTAGCCCAATCCACAGCATAATGCCATGTCATGATCATGCATCATATTGTGCATTGCATTGATTGTGTTTCTTTCTCTGTTGCCGGTGTTGTTCCCTTTCAGTAGACGTGTTCCGAGGATGTGATCGATGACACCGATGAAGAGCCAATGTAATCTTCAGAAGTGCCGGGCAAGCAAAACCCCATTGAGCATTCCGATACAATCCCACTCTCTCGCTCTTGCTCTCTTTAAATGCATTAGGACAACAACGCTTCAACTGTTACCTGCTATGGTAGTTGAACCTCTTTCCACTGCATGACCTGTCATTGCCACAGTAAATAGTTGAAACCCACTAGTATGAGTAGGAGTTGTTTGAGCCATGTTGTGCCTACTATTTCATGCTTTCTGGTTATGCCTGCTATTGCTTAGAGTTGTGTCAGGTCTGATTCATTGGGGATGAATTGGAATGTGGTGAACATGTCTTACCGTTGAGAGCTAAGTGTGTGAACACGATTTGGTAAAGGTAGCGATGAGAGGCCATGTAGGAGTACATGGTGGGTTGTCTCATTGCAGCCGTCCTCAGGAACTGAGTTCTGTGTTGGTTGGTCCATGAAACAGCTATTACCACACATTGGGATCCTTAATTGACTCTCTCGACTTATTAATCAACATGATCTCGGTCCAGGAGTTGCAACTAGTTTCTGGTGTTTGTAGTTTACTGGAGGTCATGCGCAGCACTGACCCTCGGGGTGGGCTGTGACGCGGCAGGTACGTGGCACGGTGTACCGATCGCCCGTTTGGTGATGCGGGAACCCTGTACACATCGTTTGGGGCCGTGAGCGACACCCCGGCCGGATCTCCCCACGGATGGAACCCAAATAGGCGATAAACCTGGACGAGAGACTTGTGTGGTTAGTCAGGTCGTGGCCGACACCCTTGCTTGGCCTCCGCTTGAAGGTTGCCGAGTACATGTCGTGTAAACGGCGGTAAGTGGTGAGAGCGTGTGTGAAGAAGTACACCGCTGCAAGGTTATATATATAATCTATTCGAATAGCCGTGTCCGCGGAAATGGACTTCTGGGTTGCCTCTACGGTTCATAGACAAGTGAAAGTGGATACTCTAAAACACGCAAGATAAGCATGAGTGCTATGGATGGCCTTCTCGTAGGGAGACGGGAGCGGATCCATAGTGGTGTATTGATTGGTGAATATGTGGACTCATGTGCGCCACCTCAAAAGAGTTACTTGCAGTCGTAGTTCAGAATAGCCACCGAGTCAAAGCTGGCTTGCTGCAGTCAAACTCCACCACCCCTTTGTTGATACTGATGCATATGTAGCTAGTTCTGATGTAAGTCTTGCTGAGTACCTTTGTACTCACGTTTGCTTAATTTATGTTTTTGCAGAGAGACTTCAGTCTCGCTAGTGGTTCCGTGTGGACTTTGATGTTTAGCTTGTTACCTCAGCTACGATGTTGTACCCGTGGGAGGGTCTTGTAGATAGTCAGGCTTTTTCAACCTTCTTCATTTGTAGTTGTCTGTACTCAGACATGTTATGCTTCCGTTGCCTGTATGCTCTGTATGTTGGGTCATGTGACCTCTGATTGTAATAAATGCTATGATGGCTCTTCTGGGCCTTTATCTATATGAGTTGTTGAGTTATGTTGTGATGCCTTGTTGTACAGCACATACCTGCATGTTATGCGTACGTGTAAAGTGTATTGCTATGTGTGGGATCCGACACCTAGTTGTTTACCTTTGGTAGCCTACCTTACAGGGAAATGTCTCCTAGTGCTTCCACTGAGCCTTTGTAGCTTGCTACTGCTCCGGAACACTTAGGCTGGCCGGCATGTGTCCTTCTTCGTTCCTGTGTCTGTCCCTTAGGGGAAATGTCACGCGTTGTTCCTTTAAGTCCTTGTAGCTTGCTACGACTTGGGTTCATACGTTGATGACCGACACGTTCGTTACTGGGTCATGTATGCCTGTCTCTGTAATTTAGTGCCACTTTTGGTTTATAACTAGTCATGTCGGCCCGGGTGCTCTGTCATATGGATGCTAGCGACACTATCATATACGTGTGCCAAAATGCGCAAACGGTCCCGGGCCAGGTAAGGTGGCACCCGTGGGGATACCGTGCGTGAGGCCGCAAAGTGATATGATGTGTTACAGGCTAGACCTATGTGACTTAGGATCGGGGTTCCGACAGCCCGGGACCGTTTGCGCATTTTGGCACACGTATATGATAGTGTCGCTAGCATCCATATGACAGAGAACCCGGGCTGACATACCTAGTTATAAACCAAAAGTGGCACTAAATTACAGAGACAGGCATACATGACCCAACAACGAACGTGTCGGTCATCAATGTATGAACCCAAGTCGTAGCAAGCTATAAGGACTTAAAGGAACAACGCGTGACATTTCCCCTAAGGGACAGACACAGGAATGAAGAAGGACACATGCCGGCCAGCCTAGGTGTTCCGGAGCAATATCAAGCTACCAAGGCTCAATGGAAGCACTAGGAGACATTTCCCTATAAGATAGGCTACCAAGGGTAAACAACTAGGTGTCGGATCCCACACATAACAATACACATTACACGACGCATAACATGCAAGTATGTGTTGTACAACATGGCACCACCACATAACTCAACAACTCATATAGGTAAAGGCCCAGAAGATCCAACATAGCATTTATTACAAACAGAGGTCACATGACCGAACATACAGAGCATACAGGCAACGGAAGCATAACATGTCTGAGCAGAGACAACGAACAATGAAAAAGGCTGAGAAGCCTGACTATCTACCAAACCCTCCCAAGGGTACAAGATCGTAGCTGAGGTAACAAGCTAAACGTCGAAGTCCACGCGGAACCACTAGTGAGAATGGAGTCTCTCTCCAAAAACATAAATTAAGCAAACGTGAGTACAAAGATACTCAGCAAGACTTACATCAGAACTATCTACATATGCATTAGTATCAACAAGGGGTGGTGGAGTTTGACTGCAGCAAGCCAGCTTTGACTCGGTGGCTATCCTAAACTACGACTGCAAGTAACTCTCTTGAGGTGGCGCACACGAGTCCACATATTCACCAATCAATACACCACTATGGATCCGCTCCCGTCTCCCTACGAGAAGGCCACCCATAGCACTCACGCTTATCTTGCGTGTTTTACGGTATCCAGTTTCACTTGTCTATGAACTGTTATAGGCAACCCAGAATCCATTACCGCGGATACGGCTATTCGAATAGATCATATATATAACCCTGTAGGGGTGTACTTCTTCACACACGCTCTCACCACTTATCGCCGTTTACACGACATGTACTCGTCAACCTTCAAGCGGAGGCCCAGCGAGGGTGTCGGCCACGACCTGACTAACCAAACAAGTCTCTAGTCCAGGTTTATCGCCTATTTGGGTTCCATCCGTGGGGAGATCCGGCCGGGGTGTCGCTCACGGCCCCAAACGATGTGTACAGGGTTTCCGCATCACCAAACGGGCGATCGGTACACCATGCCACGTACCTGCCGCGTCACAGCCCACCCCGAGGGTCAGCGCTGCGCACGACCTCTAGTAAACTATAAACACCAGAAACTGGTTGCAACTCCTGGACAAAGGACAAGGGCAGTTAATAAGTCGAGAGGGTCCATTGGTTTCGGGCCCAATGCATGGTAGTAACTGGTCATGGATCAACCAACACAGAACTCAGTTCCTGAGGACGGCTGCAATGAGACAACCCACCATGTACTCCTACATGGCCTCTCATCACTACCTTTACCAAATCGTGTTCACACACTTAGCTCACACAGCAGGACATGTTCATCACCCTTCCAATTCATCCCCAATGAATCAGACCTGACATAACTCTAAGCAATAGCAGGCATAACCAGAAAGCATGAATGAGTAGGCACAACATGGCTCAAACAACTCCTACTCATACTAGTGGGTTTCAACTATTTACTGTGGCAATGACAGGTCATGCAGTGGAAAGGGGTTCAACTACCGCAGCAGGTAACAGTTGAAGCATTGTTGTCCTAATGCAGTAAAAGAGAGCAAGAGCGAGAGAGTGGGATTGTATCGGAATGTTCAATGGGGTTTGCTTGCCTGGCACTTCTGAAGATAACATTGGGTCTTCATCGGTGTCATCAAACTCATCGTCGGAACACGTCTACTGAAAGGGGACAAGCACCGGCAAACAAGAGAGAACACAATCAATGCAATGCGACAATATGATGCATGATCATGATATGGCAATATGCTGTTGATTGAGCTAATGCAACTAGCAACCATGTTAAATGAAGTTGGTTTGAACCAAAGGTTCAAATTCAAACTCCATATGTGATTAGTCAAATGCCAATTATACAAATTGTCCTAAACAGTGGCAGTAAGTTATTCAAACATGCATGAAAATGCCGTAAACAGATTCCTTATATTTTTCTGATCATTTTTCATATATAAATTATTTTCATCTGAGCTACGGTTGATTTTATATGATTTTTAGAAGTTTTGGCTGTTTTCTGAAATAAATAAATCATTTCTGATTTATTTAAAATTCCAGAAAAGCATTTATGACATCAGCACTGTGTCATTCTGACGTCACCTAGTCAACAGGGTCGGCCAGGGTCAAACCTGACGCGTGGGACCCATTGGTCAGTGACCTAGGGCTGGTTAGGGTCGCTGACATGTGGGCGTAGTCAATGCCCACGTCAGCACGGTCAAAACTGACGCGTGGGGCCACTGTGGTTAACTTAAACTAAACAGGAACTAAACTGTGCTTAATTAAGTGTGCGGGGACAATGTGTCAGTGGCTCTAGGGGTGATTAGTGGGGTAATTATTCCCTAATTAAGTGGCCACGTTGGTAGTCGGCGAAGACAGGCCGGCGGCGACCAAAAGAACGGCGGAGGCTCGCCGGAGTTGCTCGGGCTCGCGCTACAGACTGTGTTTTTGCTTGCTGAGGGTACCAGGGCGTAGCCCTTGCTCGCCCGCACCCATCCCCGCAAGTGGGAGGAGCTGGGGTGGCCGGAGCTCGTCGGAAACGAGCTCGCAGCGGCGTCGGAGTTCGGGCGGAGAGGGGAAAACGGCTGCGGCGGCCTAGGGGACGCAGGGTTAGCACGTGCGGCATCTAAGCGTTATGGCGAGCATGCACTACAAGAAATATGTCAACTTATGACCTTTTGTTAGTGACCCTGGAAGAATTGGTCATAGATCTATGACCATTTCAGACCAATTGGTCAAAAGCTGTTCGTGGGGCTCCAAACCCTAAACTATAACGACCATTTTGGTCAGAAAGGTCATAATTTCCTTACACGAAATGGTCACAAAGCAGATAGCACTGGTTCGCTGCCTTATTTCTAGCTGTTCATGACCAATATAGATGGTCATAACCTTGAAAATTGTGGTGGGTTGCTACGACTAGGCGCCACCTCATCAGTTTTGCCTATGTGTCATGTCCATGTGGCAGTTTTTGCCCTAGGTTGTGAAGCAACCTATATTTCTGTCATTCCCAAAATTCCCGAAAAAATCTCATAAATTCTTTGGGTCATATATTCGTCAAATATGTAAAAAAACCTTCCTTGCCTAGTTCAAAAATAATTCAAAAATATTCATTTTCCTATTCTGTTCAAAAAAACACTTTGTGAAGGAAGTACCACTTTGGCATGTCCAAATGGTATCCATTTTCTACAGTGCTTTCCTATTCCCAAATAACTATCCTCCACCAAATGCCAGCTCAATCCATTCATTATTTTGAGCCCATCTTTAACATTCGTATTTATGTCCTGTGTGGTACTTTGCAAAGCAAGTACCACCTAGACTCCTCCTTTTGAGCTGAAAATTTGTGAAGACGGTCTTCTTAGTAACTGATCATCCTCAACCAAAACTCACGCCCATTAGCCATGTGCATTTTCCGTACCGCTAATCAAACACTTGGCTGCTAATTCATGTTTGAGCATCGATCGGTCTCCTCGTGAGAATCTTATGTTGAAATTTTCTTCCTAGCACCTACCTGGGGAGTGGCCAACCCACTAGACATGCCTAGGCCGCCCAGAACACATGGCAACGCCACAGTCCCGCGGTGACCATGCAGCGGGCATGCGAGTTTACGCTCTCTAGAGTTGGGGCCCTCGACCACCGCCCAAACCTCGACGTATCGCCACCAAACCATGTATTTATGATTAAATAGGTACTTATGTACCTACAAATGATTTTTGGAAAAAATAAATAGTAAACTATGAGGCAGCCGCAGTTCAAATTTGACCCGCTTCCAACTGAATCGGCGGAAATTTGTCTTTTTCACGAGAGGTGGATCAAAACTTTTTACACCCAACCATTTTGTCAATTGTGCATGAAATATGTCCTAGTATTTTAGAAAAATGATTTGGTCAAATTTTGCAACAATTATTTGGGTGGTCCTTCACAAAAAAACCTCATTTTGGGCACTTGAAAAATGGAAAATGAATTTTTCGTCCAAAGAAAATGAAAACTTCCTTAGGCAACATTGTTTGCCATTCCAAGATGCACCCTTGTGCACAATATGAGATCATTTGAACAAACTATGCCATGAATGTGGCCATAGGATTGATCATTTGACTTGAAAGCCATGAATCTTCACGCATGATAGCTCATTTCTGAGAACACTTTTTAATAGAATTGCCGTATTACAAGTTTATTATTTTTCCTGGTAACTTGGTCATATATAATGACACAATGCGAAGGTGTTCCAATTTTTTGATTTTTTTTGAATTTTTTATGCCCGTTTCAAAATGCGGTCAAAACGGCGGGAATGACCGTTCCTAGCTAGTGGTTGAATCTTGGAATTTTTTTGGTGTTTCTCTGATAAAATAGATACTTATGTACCTACAAATGATTTTTGGAAAAAATAAAGAGCAAACTACAAGGTAGCTACAGTTCAAATTTGACCCGCTTCCAGCTGAATCGACGGAAATTTGTCTTTTTCACGAGAGGTGGATCAAAACTTTTTACACCCAAACATTTGGTCAATTGTGCATTAAATATGTCATAGTATTTTATAAAAATGATTTGGTCAAATTTTGCAACAATTATTTGGGAGGTTCTTCAAAAAAAAACCTCCTTTTGGGCACTCGAAAAATGGAAAATGAATTTTTCGTCCAAAGAAAATGAAAACTTCCTTAAGCAATATTGCTTGCCATTCCAAGATTCACCCTTGTGCACAATATGAGATCATTTGAACAAACTATGCCATGAATGTGGCCATAGGATTGATCATTTGGCTTGAAAGCTATGAATCTTCATGCATGATAGCTCATTTCTGAGAACACTTTTTTAAAAGAATTGCCGTATTACAAGTTTATTATTTTTCCTGGTAACTTGGTCATATATAATGACACCATGCGAAGGTGTTCCAATTTTTTGATTTTTTTTGAATTTTTTATGCCCGTTTCAAAATGCGGTCAAAACGGCGGGAATGACCGTTCCTAGCTAGTGGTTGAATCTTGGAATTTTTTTGGTGTTTCTCTGATAAAATAGATACTTATGTACCTACAAATGATTTTTGGAAAAAATAAAGAGCAAACTACGAGGTAGCTACAGTTCAAATTTGACCCGCTTCCAACTGAATCGGCAGAAATTTGTCTTTTTCATGAGAGGTGCATCAAAACTTTTTACACCCAATCATTTGGTCAATTGTGCATTAAATATGACCTAGTATTTTATAAAAATGATTTGGTCCAATTTTGCAACAAATATTTGGTAGGTCCTTCACAAAAAATATCATTTTGGGCACTCGGAAAATGATTAAAAATAGCTAGAAAGATCAGAAATGCATACAAATTGGTTTTTATCCATAAAATGTTGTCTAACTCTAGTGAAAATTTGTGTGGTTCCCTTTTGCAAAATATTTTTGATAGCTACTTCACAAAATCCATCTATTTTTAGTACTTAGAGATACTTTTTAAAATTACTGGTTTTCCGAACCAATCAGGACTTTTCCCACGGATCGATGACATGGCGCCCATCCATCCATCCATCCATCTCACCATCCCACATCCATCCATCCATCTATCTACAGAAAAAAATAAAGAAAAAATGTAAAAGACCACCCCCACCACAACCCAAACCCTAGCCCCCATCCATCCATCCATCCACCCCCACCGCAACCCAAACCCTAGCCCCCATCGCACCCCTCCTCCCCCCATCTCCTCCCCGCCGCCTCCCAACCAACCTCGCCGTCCACCACACCCACAGCGGCGACCCACCGGCGCCCCACCTCCTCCGCGCGCCGGCCGCCCTTCCCCTCCTTCTCTTCCCTCATCTCCGCGCGACGGCCACCCTTCCCCTCCTTCCCTTCCCTCATCTCACAGCCCAAACCCTCGATCCCCACATCTCCTCCCTCCTCCCTCCTCCCAATCTCCCCGACGACGCGGGCGGGTGCGCGGGCCTCGACCCGCGGGGCTCGGCGAAGGCTGCGACCGCGAGGCAGGCGGAGAGCGAGCGAGCAGCCGAGCAGCCGGGCCATGGCGGCGACCGCGAGGGGCAGCATGGGGGAGATCCGGGCGGCCGACGTGGAGGCGGCCGGGCTCGCCGCGGCCGACGCTGTGACCTTCCTTGCCGTGCTCCGCTCGGCGACCGGGAAATACGGCGGCGACGCACCCGCACGCGCTCCACCAGCTGCGGCCGGACCACGCGCCCATTCGCATCTACGTCCACCCGTTGAGAAGCAGCAAGTCAGGCGGCGGCCAGATCCGTCGCGTTGCTTCCGGATTCGCGCCCTCGTCACGCGTGCTGGACACCATGGAACTCGTCAACAAGGTCTTCTTCTCACCCTCTTCTCTTCTCCTTTCGATTCGATCTGGCTGTTGCTCACGCATGCCCGATTTGTTTTTCTTCCTCACGCAGGTCGTCGTCAAGCCCTCGATCTGGCTGTGACCTCCAACGCGCTCGCGCGACTGATGGACATAGGTTGGTCCATGCATGCTGGTGATGGCGGCTCACCAAGGTTGCCGTCATCGCCTGCACGCACGAGGCACCCGACGACCTCCTGCATCGCCAACCACCAGCGCCCGCCTTCATGGGCGCCCTCTTGCTAGCCGTTGATAAGGCGCATCAGTAGCAGAGGACCGGGCAAGAGCTGCAGTACAGGTCTTGTACACGAGGTATGCCATCTCCCCTTCATTTTCCTTCCTTCCTTCCTGTCAAGTTAAGTGCTTGCTTGTGTGTTTGTTAATTTGTTACCAACTAGGTTCAGTAAGCTAGGAGATGTCATCCATTAAATTCAGAGAAACCCCTGTCAAGCATGAGGTTCTCCTACATACCTGCTACTATATGTTTGTACTGAATATATTGACATGCCATGACACTATGAAGTAACAGAATGGCTAGCAGAAACTTTCACTTCTAAGGATGACAGCAGTAGGAAGAATCATTGTAGTCAAGTGACCATAATATCTTTTTATTGTCCTGAACTTTGTTGTTACTTGGATATTGCAGTCCTTGACTGTTCTCATGATGTCGTACAGGAGGCCCTTGTGGTCGCCGCTGGAGGGGCTGAAGCTTGCGGCAGCCTGGCGGATGACAGGGGCCTAGACGGTGGCTATTTCTGCAGCAGGATGATAGCTTAAATTTTGTGCTAATTTTGGAATAGCTTCAGCACCTACTGTTAATTTTGCACATAAATCTTGATTATTTTTGCACATGAAGCTTCAGTATTTTAGCACATGAAGCTTCTGCTACTGTTATTCTTGTCATGAATCTTCCACCATTTTTCAGTAGCTTAAATTTGACTTGGTGTAGTAATCTTGGTGCTTAGTGCTGCTTGTATCTCATGCTAATTGTTGCATGAGTAGTTTCAGTAGTTTTATAACAGCAGCAGTAGCACAAATTTAATTGAATTCAATTAAAATTTCCAAAATCTCTTCTTGATCTGTAATGTTTTAGTGCAACAAAGTCATATCGAGTGAGGTTCATGTGGTGCTTTGAGATGCTCTTGGTGGTTTATTGTCAAGACTGATATCCCCGGTATGTCATGATGCTGCTAGCTTGTTTCAGTCCAGTATCTCTTCTTCGTAGTCTTGTTAACAGAATTCAGTCAAGTAACTCTAATTAATTAACCGGATTTATTTGTTTAATTAAATTACATTGAAGCCTTTCCTTTAATTATAATTAAAGAAGGGTTTTAGTTTAACTAAAACTAATGGAAACCTTTTCGGTTAACCCTATTGTTTACTGTAGTAATAGAGTAAGTAATTTAGTGTAGAGGCTTGCTATTTGTAGTAGAGTAAGTAATTAACTCCAGTTGTTTACTATAAGACTTGCTGTTTAGCAAGGCTTGAGTAATTTAGTGTACTGCATCTTTAGTTTCAACTGGAATTTTTATCATGCTACTATGACATCTACTGAAAATTTCAAACAAATGAAAGGAGTACTGTAGTTACAAATGGAGCGTACAAATTCTGTACATCTACTTTATTCATTTTTCAATTATCTATAGTTACAAAGCATCAATTAATTGTAAGACTGTAACTAAACATATCTTCTTATCCTTTGTCATTTTACACATACACATGCTTATGATCCTGTTAACACATGTTGATGCTCATTTTACTCATGCATATGCTCATGATCTTCTTTGTTAAGACTGTAACTACTCCATTTGATTGCATGATCTCTATTTGAATGCATGCTCGTAAGATTGTAACTGGAGTACAATATCAAAGTGAACATGCTCATGATCTCTATTTGAATGCATGTTCTTCGAGTACTCGCAGCCTGAATCTTGAATGGGATCTTCTTCCATGTTGAAATCACCATTTGGGTCATCATGACTTCCTACAGGTACGTCCTCTTCTTCAGCTGGAGTACAATTCAAATCAAAATCCATTTTGGAGTACTCCAAGTTACTGATCTGTTGTACCGACATTCAAACAAATATGTTGATCTGATCTACTATAGTAGTTGGTGTTGATCTTGATGTAGCATTACTTGTTGATCTGATCTGATCTGATCTGCTGTAGTAGTTGGTGATCTGATATGTTGTAGTTGTTGTTGATTTGGAGTAGTTAATGTTGCTTATATTATATGTTGTACTGCTGCTGATCGGATCTGCTGTTGATCTTGCTGTAGTAGTAGTTGTTGATCTGATCTGATCTGCTGTAGTAGGTGTTGATCTTATATGTTGTAGTTGTTGTTAATTTGGAGTAGTTAATGTTGCTGATATTATATCTTGTCCTGTTGCTGATTGGATCTGTTGTTGCTATTGCAGTAATGTTGGACCAGCTGCTGCTGCTCGTTGTAGGATCTGGTTATCAACCTGAGATGTTGCCGCTCAAGTCAAGGCGACGATCGGGGATGATGCTGATGATCTGCTGCTCAACAAGGCGATGCTGCTTCGTTCAGCCTCTACGAACATTTACAAGAGCTCTAGCCTGGAAGTGAAGAAGTTAGAAGTATATTTGTAGTATGATAGTATCTTGGTGAAATGAATGATGTAAAGATTGTGCTATTACAAGAGCTCTAACCTGGGACAACCTGAGAAGTATATTTGTAGTATTTTGGCTAATTGGCATGTGTTTTGATAATTTTCATTTGTTTACTGTTCTCATCGAAATAATTGTTTCAAATTGTGGAAGTTGAAACCTGGGTCGTCGTTAATTAGAACCTAAGAAGTGGGACCTAGTAGTATTTGGCATTAGAAAGGCCATTTACCAAATAATATTCACAGGAAAGGCTGAAAATTATGAAAATTGACTGAAAAAAGGCCGAGGCCCAAAAGAAAAATAAATGAGACCCAAAAAAGAAATGGACCGCAGAAAGGCTGAGGCCCAAAAGCACTGAACGAAGCTTACGGAACAAAAAGGCCGAATTGTTGGGCTCGGCCCATGTAAAACACCCAATCGGACCCGGCTGAATCTTGTCAACGACCTTTTCAATTGGTCGCAATTTTGCCACGTCAGATTGCCACGTCGGATCCGACATGGCTTGGGCAGACAACCAGTGACCAAAACAAAAGGTCATTGGTTCAACGACCTTTTGTTTTGGTCATAAACGTCTACGACCTTCTCACAGAGAAGGTCGCTATAGTCAGTTTATGACGGCCAGCTTTTGACCTTATGTTTTTGGTCACAAAAAGGTCACAAATGGAAATTTGTGACCATTCAGTGACCAATATTGGTGGTCACAAGTTGACATATTTCTTGTAGTGATGTTGCACGCATGCTCGGGACCAAATGGTCACCGGAGCGTCATCGCCCGTGAGCTCAGGCGGCGGCGCAGTTAGGCTCGAGTGGTGCGGCAGCTTCGGCGTGCAAACGCAACAGGGAAGAGGGGGGTTCCACGCAGGGACTCACGGCGATGCCGAATAGGAGATCAGCGGGCTCGAGGAGGTCCAGTCGGCGGCGAATCGTCGACGACGGTCACCGGACGCAGAAGGGGGGATCGACGGCGTTGCGGGTGAGGGGGAGCTCCTGGTGCCGCGTGACATGAAGGAGAGGGAGAGGGTGGCATGACAAAGCTAAGGGGCTCGTCGGAGGGGCGAGGGGGAGGTTGTGGCCGTGGTAACGACGAGCGGCGGCGATGGTGGCGTTCGGCCGCGCGCGTGGGAAGCGGGGGAGAAAGACAGAGGAGAGGGAAGAAGCACAGGGAGGTTCGTGGGGGTTCTAGGGGTGTCGTGGCGCTCGTCCAGGGCGTCGGGGAGGGAAGCAGGCAGGGAGGAGGTGGCAAGGCATCGCCGGCGCGCTCGCCACGCACCTGCCTGTCCTCCTGGCAGGAGGAAGAAGACCACACAGCCCCTGGTGGGCTGGGCCTCTTCTGCCAGGTAAGGCCCAGGTGAGGTTCCATTCTCTCTCTCCCTTTCTAAATTAGTTTATGTTTTCTATTTGTTTTGCTCTATTTTGATTTAGTACTAATACTAAACCATTTTCGTTGCTTCTGAAATTATTTGTGGATGCAATATGGATTATTCCAAAACTCCACAAAATGTTTTCAGAATAATTGGAGCATTAAAAATAATTATAGGATTTATTTGCTCCAACTCAAATACATTAGTGAATTAATCACAGCCCAAACAATTTCCCATAAATGTTCAATATTTTTGGTTTGGACCAAAACCCTTGCCAAAATTATCAAACATTACTGAAGGCACTTTTTGGGTTTAATGAAAATATTTTTAGGTTAAACCTAATTGCTTTGATTAGGTGCTAGGGTTTAGTCATCCCCATTTCAAGTTTAACAAAATTTTAAACATGATGCACAGGCAAAACTATCCTAGGGCAAAGTAAAGCTAGGGATGTGACAACTCACCCCCACTAAACAAGAATCTCGTCCCGAGATTCAAGACGTGAGATAAGAAATCAGAGGGGACACTAACTAACACAATCTTCTCGATCCAGTTTTCCTCCTCGAAATTATTGATTCATTGCATCATGTAGATCTTGGCATCTTTGATTTCAAAGCTTCATCCAACACGACAACAAAATAACGTGAATTCTACAGGATTTGATCTTCTCGAAGATCGAGTAATTCAAGATCAACTCATGGATTGAGACGTCGAAACATTTCTTGAGTTGAGACATGGAGTACCCCTCCAGGGGGATGGAGTGAGATAAACGATGAAGGTTCATTTAGTGGCAAAATCCCACACCTAAGAAGAGGGTGATTGATACCACCAGACGGGGCACCTTTAAAGAAGATGACTCGTAGAACTATTCCCTTAAGTGGCAAAAAGAATTACTTTTGATATAGAGATCATTGAAATTCTCTATACCAGCCTAAGGCAAATCACAAACGATCGTTTGGCGGAGTCCGAAAGAATGACATTCTCGGGCCAAAATGGATGATGTGGACTACCTTGTAAAAGACAACACAAGGGATGATTTTGCTTATCATCGGAAATGGATGGAACCTATGGTAGGACCACTTTTGAAGATAATCCTGAACAGCAGTTGCTGAGAAGGGCAACCCATGGAAAATTGGCACGATGGTGGTGCAAGCTGGGAACAAAAGGAAAATGCTGGGAATGATTCTGGTGGCTGGGGCGAATCCCAACAGTAGAGAGTAAATCTACTCTTAAGGGGTTATAGTATAACCAAGAACACTGGGAGCAATCCCGGTTAGTGTCGAGGATAACACCTAGTGTTTGTGCGTGCTCTCAAGAACTTGAGCATTTCCATAATCATCAAGGTTTTACCAATATCCGTGTCAAGGATCCTGGCAACACCACATACTACCATGATGAACAATGATGGACGATGCAGATGCAAAGGAAGATAACACTTTCTCAGATTTCACTTTAGCGGAGTCAAAGAGCAAAATCTGGATGATCGACCGAGAGACATTTAGCACTCCATTTCTAATGTTCCCCTTGATGTGCTAGCACAACCTATTTATTAAGATGGTTTGGCACCTAGAACATCAAGTAAAAGGTCGGACTTCAGGAGCACAACAATCCATAGGGAACAGCTAGGGAGTAAATCCTACAAGTCCTTATGGGAAGGTGGCCAACTTCTTCAATCAAGATTCTACAACAATAGGTCTTCCGGCCGGGTGTGTTGGCCACGATATCCACTTTACCGGTTATCGAGAGACCAATATTATAGTTCTTGGAAAATGCTCCAACCATCATATCTTCCAGAGATTCAGTTCTGGTTGGGGTCAGTATATTCCAGACTCATCTAGTCTAGAAGGAAAAATGAAAGTTTGCAACACAATTCGACGAGACGACGTTGCGAGATTCTCGGGAATGAACTACAATAGCAAGCCCCAAAACATGAGCTGGTTCTGCTACAAACCTGTGAACACGTTGTCCAAGACAAGCATGACCACATAGCAGTCTTATGATAAAACACTATCGAGTTCTGGTTGGGAACCATCGTCTAGGATATCAAAGTCCTTACATAAGTCATATGATTAGCTCTTATGATGGAACTTTTCTCCTTGAACAAATCAATCAGTGGCTTGGTGTGCTAGGGATACATATAGAGTGAAGGTTGCAAGTCTCCAAACCACAGAATACTTCGCATGTATGCATGACTGACTTGGGATGATTCCACAGGAAGCAAAACAACTTTCTCAAACTCACGGCAGCAACTTGCACCAAATGCACATGAATTGGAGGAAGTCACTTCTTCCATCCAAGCGTAAGCTTCACGATTGAACACGTAGGCATTGTTTACAAAGTTTCCAACACTAGCTTAATGTTCATAAAAATCATGGAGAGGATAGGGATGTTGTCGATGGGCTCAACAATAACTCATCCAGGCTTTCCATATAGGTGGAATTCCACAATTAAGTGAACACGGTGATAGCGTTGGTCAGACCAAGAGATATAACGGTGTATGCTCGAGGGATCAACCACGAGTAAGACAACTTTACAAATATCATTGGTTCTGATTTGACTTGACGATAACCCATACTCGAATCAAAGTATGAACAAGACAATAGATCCACAAATGATCACGGAGATCAATTGAAGAAGATATCATCTATCTTCAATATACACACTAGATATCCCTTTGAGGTGAGCTATGTGGATTAAGCTTTTATCTTCCAACTCTCCAAGTTGTTGTTTAGCTTAACCAACTAGTTCAGGGTATCCAACACAGATTCTTGGAGAAGGGGTGGTTTATATGAAACCAACTTGATCACGAGCTCGACGCATTGGTCAGGGGACAATCCGGTGATACTTCCGGGAAGATAGCCGGGAAATCACGAACCACCGATATGTTACTAAGCTCGCAAACAATCTTGCTTTTCAGGGCGAGATGATATGATCGCAAGAGTGAGGGATTTATGCAATCCTAACTCATTGATCAAAGAGTGCACCAGAAAAATGGACTAGGTAGCACGATCAATCTTAGAAATGGTGATTCAGTAACCAACACACTAAGAATAAAATTGTCGTCCTTTAACTACCAAGCAACAGGGTTGCTAGGAGTATTGATTTCACACATCACAATTCACTTGTCGGTATTCCGGTTATAACAACGCGGTGACCGAGGAATGAGCGATAATGGCGAGAAGTATCACTGTATCAAGAGTTCATAGGAGGTTGTGCAATTCTCATGACATTCTTGACATAAAGATGGTAATACTCCAGGATAGAACAGTTTAGAAGCTGCATTAGCATTCTTCATCTGCGAAGTACAACTTCTTTGACCAAATCCTGGATATGGATAAGGTACTGGAGTTTGTCTCTCCTAGTCATTCCGGAATAGAATGGCTTGACGGACCACAAGAGTAGAAGGCATCGATGAACACGAATGCACAACCACTCCTGGCTATCAACTGATAGACGGGGTCATAATACAACCCAAAAGGGGCAACTCAAAGGAACATATAACTTTCTGAGTTGTGGATGCATAGGTTAGTATGTCGAACTAGTTCAGCATGTTTCTTCCGGATAATCCATGCAGAAAGGTAGGACTGGCAGAGTCACAATATGAATGGAGTACTACTCAGGAGCACTCTAGTTGTGATCTTTTGGTTCAGAAGAACTTCTGCCATGATGGTTCATGGTATTTGGAAGAAGGATATACCACGGACCTCGAGGACTATCACAAGGTTACTAACATCCTAAAAGGACGAGCAAATAGTACCAACATGAAGTAGGTAGAAAGAATCTTGGGTTCAAGAACCCAGGAGTAGAATGCCTACTAACTAAATGGCATCACGGGATGCTTTCGAGAACAATGGCCAGAATCATCACACCGTGAATATAAAGCAGTGCTAGCTTACTGGGTGATCTTCTAAGACAGCTAAGGCCATATTAATAAGTCCAACATATATGTCGAGGTAACAGAGTGCCTCAACACACCGACTAGTGTGGTTAATCTGGCCTAAAAGGACATTAAGAACAGATAGGAATGATTTGCAAATGCACCAGACTATTTAGGAACCTGGGATGACTCAGACGGCATAACGGTTGTAAATGCTTGAAAATACTTTTAAGACTCGTGCACAAAGATAGCATAACCACTCAACATCATAATGTCAAGGTTCTGAGACCAACAGTTGAGCAGCGGAAGTAGTAGAAACTGAACTGAGGGTTGAAACCACAATTAACGTGATCCTGATAATTAGAATGAGAAGCCTAGTTCTTAATCCCCGTAGAAAGAAGAAGGTGACTCAGATCAGAAGGTCATATGGTAGAGGAGTAAAAAGAGCCTTACGTTCCCTTCTACAAACAATTCCCTTACATAACTAAAGAGTTTCTAGACACGACTTCAACCAGTTTGGCTTGCTAATCCTACAGGCAATCAGGCTCTGATACCAAAGCTGTCAGGACCCCGATCATAAGGCACACAGGTCTAGCCTGTAACACATCATATCACTTTGCGGCCTCACGCACGGTATCCCCACGGGTGCCACCTTACCTGGCCCGGGACCGTTTGGGCATTTTGACACACGTATATGATAGTGTCGCTAGCATCCATATGACAGAGAACCCGGGTCGACATGACTAGTTATAAACCAAAAGTGGCACTAAATTACAGAGACATGCATACATGACCCAGCAACGAACGTGTCGGTCATCAACGTATGAACCCAAGTCGTAGCAAGCTACAAGGACTTAAAGGAACAATGCGTGACATTTCCCCTAAGGGACAGACACAGGAACGAAGAAGGACACATGCCGGCCAGCCTAGGTGTTCCGGAGCAGTAGCAAGCTACCAAGGCTCAGTGGAAGCACTAGGAGACATTTCCCTGTAAGATAGGCTACCAAGGGTAAACAACTAGGTGCCGGATCCCACACATAACAATACACATTACACGTACGCATAAGATGCAAGTATGTGTTGTACAACATGGCATCACCACATAACTCAACAACTCATATAGATAAAGGCCCAGAAGAGCCAACATAGCATTTATTACAAATAGAGGTCACATGACCCAACATACAGAGCATACAGGCAACAGAAGCATAACATCTCTGAGTACAGACAACTACAAATGAAAAAGGCTGAGAAGCCTGACTATCTACCAGACCGTCCCAAGGGTACAAGATCGTAGCTGAGGTAACAAGCTAAACGTCGAAGTCCACGTGGAACCACTAGTGAGACTGGAGTCTCTCTACAAAAACATAAATTAAGCAAACGTGAGTACAAAGGTACTCAGCAAGACTTACATCAGAACTATCTACATATGCATTAGTATCAACAAGGGGTGGTGGAGTTTGACTGCAGCAAGCCAGCTTTGACTCGGTGGCTATCCTAAACTAGGACTGCAAGTAACTCTCTTGAGGTGGCGCACACGAGTCCACATATTCACCAATCAATACACCACTATGGATCCGCTCCCGTCTCCCTACGAGAAGGCCACCAATAGCACTCACGCTTATCTTGCGTGTTTTAGGGTATCCACTTTCACTTGTCTATGAACTATTATAGGCAACCCAGAAGTCCATTACCGCGGACACGGCTATTCGAATAGATCATATATATAACCCTGCAGGGGTGTACTTCTTCACACACGCTCTCACCACTTATCGCCGTTTACACGACATGTACTCGGCAACCTTCAAGCGGAGGCCCAGCGAGGGTGTCGGCCACGACCTGACTAACCACACAAGTCTCTAGTCCAGGTTTATCGCCTATTTGGGTTCCATCCGTGGGGAGATCCGGCCGGGGTGTCGCTCACGGCCCCAAACGATGTGTACAGGGCTCCCGCATCACCAAACGGGCGATCGGTACACCGTGCCACGTACCTGCCGCGTCACAGCCCACCCCGAGGGTCAGCGCTGCGCACGACCTCCAGTAAACTATAAACACCAAAAACTAGTTGCAACTCCTGGACAGAGGACAAGGGCAGTTAATTAGTCGAGAGGGTCCATTGGTTTCGGGCCCAATGCATGGTAGTAATTGGTCATCGATCAACCAAAACAGAACTCAGTTCCTGAGGACGGCTGCAATGAGACAACCCACCATGTACTCCTACATGGCCTCTCATCGCTACCTTTACCAAATCGTGTTCACACACTTAGCTCACACAGCAGGACATGTTCATCACCCTTCCAATTCATCCCCGATGAATCAGACCTGACATAACTCTAAGCAATAGCATGCATAACCAGAAAGCATGAATGAGTAGGCACAACATGGCTCAAATAACTCCTACTCATACTAGTGGGTTTCAACTATTTACTGCGGCAATGACAGGTCATGCAGTGGAAAGGGGTTCAACTATCGCAGCAGGTAACAGTTGAAGCGTTGTTGTCCAAATGCAGTAAAAGAGAGCAAGAGGGAGAGAGTGGGATTGTATCAGAATGTTCAATGGGGTTTGCTTGCCTGGCACTTCTGAAGATAACATTGGGTCTTCATCGGTGTCATCAAACTCATCGTCGGAACACGTCTACTGAAAGGGGACAAGCACCGGCAAACAAGAGAGAACACAATCAATGCAATGCGACAATATGATGCATGATCATGATATGGCAATATGCTGTTGATTGAGCTAATGCAACTAGCAACCATGTTAAATGAAGTTGGTTTGAACCAAAGGTTCAAATTCAAACTCCATATGTGATTATTCAAATGCCAATTATTCAAATTGTCCTAAACAGTGGCTGTAAGTTATTCAAACATGCATGAAAATGCCATAGACAGATTCCTTATATTTTTCTGATCATTTTTCGTACATAAATTAATTTCATCTGAGCTACGGTTGATTTTATATGATTTTTAGAAGTTTTGGCTATTTTATGAAATAAATAAATCATTTCTGATTTATTTAAAATTCCAGAAAAGCATTTATTACATCAGCACTGTGTCATTCTGACGTCACCTAGTCAACAGGGTCGGCCAGGGTCAAACCTGACGCGTGGGACCCATTGGTCAGTGACCCAGGGCTGGTTAGGGTTGCTGACATGTGGGCCTAGTCAATGCCCACGTTAGCACGGTCAAAACTGATGCGTGGGGCCACTGTGGTTAACTTAAACTAAACAGGAACTAAACTGTGCTTAATTAAGTGTGCGGGACCCATGTGTCAGTGGCTCTAGGGGTGATTAGTGGGGTAATTAGTCCCTAATTAAGTGGCCACGTTGGCAATCGCCGGAGACAGGCCGGCGGCGACCAAAAGAACGGCGGAGGCTCGCCGGAGTTGCTCGGGCTCGCGCTACAGACGGTGTTTTTGCTTGCTGAGGGTACCAGGGCGTAGCCCTTGCTCGCCCGCACCCATCCCCGCAAGTGGGAGGAGCTGGGGTGGCCGGAGCTCGTCGGAAACGAGCTCGCGGCGGCGCCGTGGTTCAGGCGGAGAGGGGAAAATGGCTGCGGCGGCCTAGGGGACGCAGGGTTAGCACGTGCGGCATCTATGCGTTGTGGCGAGCACGTTGGACGCATGCTCAGGACCAAATGGTCACCGGAGCGTCATCGCCGGTGAGCTCAGGCGGCGACGCAGTCGGGCTCGAGTTGTGTGGCAGCTTCGGCGTGCAAACGCTACGGGGAAGAGGGGGGTTCCACGCAGGGACTCACGGCGATGCCGAATAGGAGATCAGCGGGCTCGAGGAGGTCCAGTCGGCGGCGAATCATCGACGACGGTCACCGAACGCAGAAGATGGGATCGACGGCGTTGTGGGTGAGGGGGAGCTCCTGGTGCCACGTGACATGAAGGAGAGGGAGAGGGTGGCACGACAAAGCTAAGGGGCTCGTCGGAGGGGCGAGGGGGAGGTTGTGGCTGTGGTAACGACGAGCGGCGGCGATGGTGGCGTTCGGCCGCGCGCGTGGGAAGCGGGGGAGAAAGACAGAGGAGAGGGAAGAAGCACAGGGAGGTTCGTGGGGGTTCTAGGGGTGTCGTGGCGCTCGTCCAGGGCGTCGGGGAGGGAAGCATGCAGGGAGGAGGTGGCAAGGCATCGCCGGGGCGCTCGCCACGCACCTGCTTGTCCTCCTGGCAGGAGGAAGAAGACCACACAGCCCCTAATGGGCTGGGCCTCTTCTGCCAGGTAAGGCCCAGGTGAGGTTCCATTCTCTCTCTTCTTTTCTAAATTAGTTTCTGTTTTTTGCTCTATTTTGATTTAGTACTAATACTAAACCATTTTCGTTGCTTCTAAAATTATTTGTGGATGCAATATGGATTATTCCAAAACTCCACAAAATGTTTTCAGAATAATTGGAGCATTAAAAATAATTATAGGATTTATTTGCTCCAACTCAAATACATTAGTGAATTAATCACAGCCCAAACAATTCCCCATAAATGTTCAATATTTTTGGTTTGGACCAAAACCCTTGCCAAAATTATCAAACATTACTGAAGGCAATTTTTGGGTTTAATGAAAATATTTTTAGGTTAAACCTAATTGCTTTGATTAGGTGCTACGGTTTAGTCATCCCCATTTCAAGTTTAACAAAATTTTAAACATGATGCACAGGCAAAACTATCCTAGGGCAAAGTAAAGCTAGGGATGTGACAGGGGCGGCAGGTGTGGCGGCGGCGGCGGGCTGCGGCGCGGGCGGCGAGGCGAGCGGCGGCGGTGGGCTGCGGCACGGGTGGCGAGGCGAGCGGCGACGGCGGCTGGCGGCGGCGGCGGCGGCTCACGGCAGGGGCGGCGGCGGCGACTCGGGCGACGGGTGCTAGGGTTTGGGGCGACGGGGCGAACGGGTTGGCGGGGCGAGCGGTCCGGCTCTGGCGCTTTTAAAGCCCAGAGTCCTGGTCCTTTACTAGTCATAGTCGGTTTTTTTAATAGAGTCCCGACGTAGTAAAACTAACGAAAGAAATACCAAACGAACTCCAAAATTGCCGAAATAAATTTTCGCCGTCCTCCAATAATATTTAGGACAAAGTGAACATTTTTCCCGGGCCTAAATGCAATTTTGAAAAACGTGTATTTTTCCTATGCAAATAAATCCGAAAATAAATCCAGAAAAATACCAAAAGTTATTTTAATATTTTTTCCTCCAATATTTATGTTATTTTGCAGAAGTCATATTATCTCCGCTCATTTATTTTTATTTAGAAATACTTTTAGGAGGGAAAATAATTAGAATCACACTGTCCTCGTACCGGTATTCGAGCGAACTCAAATTCGAAAACGGTAAAATTCCCAACTCTCTCCGTAGATCCTTGAGTTGCTTAGAATTTCGAGGAACTCCATGAATAAAAATGCAAAACGATGAAATGCAATTATGATCTATGTATAACATTCCAAATTAAAAATTTGGGATGTTACAAACCTACCCCCCTTAGAATGAATCTCACCCTAGAGATTCGACTTGGCTAGAGAACAGGTGTGGGTGGTCCTTGCGTAGATCATCTTCTCGTTCCCAAGTGGCTTGTTCCTCGGTGTGGTGACTCCACTGAACTTTGCAAAAACTTTATAACCTTGCTGCGAGTAACTCTACTCGAAAAGTCGATAATCTTAATGGGTTTCTCCTCGTAGGTCAGGTCACTGTCCAACTGAATTGCTTCCAGGGGTACTGTGTCTCTAAGCGGTACATCGGCCATCTCCGCGTGACACTTCTTAAGCTGCGAAACGTGAAACACGTCGTGCACTCCTGACAATCCTTCCGGCAATTCCAACTTATAGGCAACCTCTCCCATGCGTTCCAAAACACAGTAAGGTCCCACAAATCTCGGGTCTAGCTTCCCTTTAACTCCAAAACGTTTAACTCCTCGCAGAGGCGATACTCTCAAGTATGCTCTATCTCCGATCTCATAGGTTATCTCCTTGCGCTTCGAGTCGGCATAACTCTTCTGCCTGGACTGAGCTACCTTCAGTCTATCTCGAATCAACTTAACCTTCTCCTCAGACTCTTTGATTAAGTCTGGTCCAAACAACTGTCGGTCTCCAACTTCGTCCCACGACAACGGTGTTTGGCATCTCCTTCCATACAATGCCTCGAACGGTGCCATCTTCAAACTGGCATGGTAACTATTGTTGTATGAGAACTCCGTGTAAGGCAAGTTGTCATCCCAACTAGATCCATAATCTAATGCACAGGCTCTCAACATATCCTCCAGAATCTGATTGACTCTCTCCGTCTGTCCATCTGTCTGCGGATGAAACGTTGTACTAAACTCTAGTCTGGTACCCGAAGTTTCATGTAACTGATTCCAGAACTTTGAGGTAAACTGAGTTCCTCTATCAGATACAATACTCCTCGGAACTCCATGCAGACATACAATGCTGGTCATGTATATCTTAGCCAACTTCACACTAGTATATGTGGTTTTCATCGGGATAAAGTGGGCTTCCTTCGTCAATCGGTCTACTACTACCCAGATTGAATCATACCCTGCTTTGGTCCTGGGCAATCCGGTGATAAAATCCATACCAAGCTTCTCCCACTTCCATTCGGGAATTGGCATAGGTTGTAACAATCCTGCTGGCTTCTGATGTTCTGCCTTTACTCTCTGACATACATCACAAACTGCTACGTACTCCGCAATATCCTTCTTCATACCGGTCCACCAAAAAATATCCTTCAAATCCAAATACATCTTAGTATTTCCTGGATGAATCGAGTACGGTGAATCATGGGCCTCCTGTAAAATCAACTTCTGATCTCCGGGTCAATGGGCACATAGATTCGATGCTCAAACCATAGGGTATCGTGTTCATCCTCACGAAAACCTTTAGCTTTTCCTTCTCTCATCCTCTCCTTTATAGCGACAATCTCCTTGTCAGCTTTCTGAGCTTCTCTGATTTTATCCATCAAGGTAGACTGGATTTCTAATGTTGCTACATAGCCTCTCGGAACTATCTCCAAACGTAGTTCTCGTAGATCCTCGGCTAACTCCTTTGGAAACTCCTCCATCATTATGGTATTGACATGGCTCTTACGGCTTAGCGCATCAGCTACTACGTTAGCCTTTCCGGGATGATAATGCAATCTCATGTCATAATCCTTAATGAGTTCCAGCCATCTCCTTTGCCTAAGATTCAACTCCTTCTGAGTGAATATGTACTTCAAACTCTTATGATCCATATATACTTCACAATGGTTTCCTATGAGAAAATGTCTCCACGTCTTCAATGCATGCACTACGGCTGCTAACTCCAAATCGTGGGTGGCATAGTTCATCTCATGAGGTTTCAGTTGTCGTGAAGCATACGAAACAACTCTTCCTTCCTGCATAAGAACAGCTCCAAGTCCTCGACGTGAAGCGTCGTAGTACACCTCATAATCCTTATGTTGATCTGGCAGAATCAACACAGGGGATGAGACCAACCTTTTCTTCAACTCCTGGAAACTAGTCTCACATTCTTCGGTCCAACTGAACTTGGTGTCCTTCTTCAACAACTCCGTCATTGGCTTTGCAATCTTCGAGAAATTCTCGATAAATCTCCGGTAGTATCCTGCGAGTCCAAGAAAACTCCGGATCTCTCCAACGGTCGTCGGTGCTTCCCAATTGGTCACAGTCTCCACCTTGGCGGGATCTACTACTATTCCTTCTCCGGATATAACATGTCCGAGGAATCCGACTTCCTTCAACCAAAACTCACATTTGCTAAACTTGGCATATAACTGATGTTCTCTGAGCTTCTCCAATACCAAACGCAAATGCTCTTCATGCTCCTCCTCATCCTTCGAGAAGATAAAAATATCATCTATGAACACTACGACGAACTTATCCAAATACTCCATAAACACTTTGTTCATCAGGTTCATAAATTAAGCCGGTGCGTTTGTCAGACCAAACGACATAACAGTATACTCGTACAACCCATACCTAGTGGTAAAGGCCGTCTTAGGGATATCTTGCTCTCGGATCTTCAATTGATGGTACCCTGATCGCAGATCGATCTTAGAAAATACCTTAGCTCCTTGCAATCTATCGAACAGATCGTTGATCATTGGCAGTGGGTACTTGTTCTTGATCGTTACTTCATTCAATCCTCGGTAATCTATGACCATTCTTAACGATCCATCCTTCTTCTCCACTAGAAGTACTGGCGAACCCCAAGGCGAAGAACTTGGGCGTATGAATCCTTTATCCAGTAACTCCTTAATATGCTTCTTAATTTCCTCCAAATCTTTTGCGGGCATCCTATATGGTCTCTTAGAAATTGGTCCGGTGCCTGGCAAAAGTTCAATCAAAAACTCTATATCTCTATCCGGTGGCATGCCGGGTAACTCATTTGGAAACACATCCGGATAATCCTTCACTACTGGCACTTCCTCATGTACAACTCCTGACAGGGAATTTAACCTACTCCTCTTTGACTCATGCCGGGATACATACTTGATCCTTCTTCCTTCCGGCGTAGTAAGCAAAATGGTCTTACTGGCACATTCAATATTCCCTTCATACTTAGATAACCAATCCATGCCTAATATCACATCCAGTCCTTGAGATTCCAATACTATTAGGTCCGAAGGGAAAATGTAATTACCAATCCTTAGAGGCAACTGATCACACCATGACTTAGCCATATACTCTGCTCCTAGTGAGGTTACTAACATGGGTGATCTAAGGGCTTGGATCGGCAGTTTATACTTATCCAGGAATCCCTTTGAAATGTATGAATGCGATGCACCGGTATCGAAAAGAAAGAGTGCAGTAAAGGACTTAACTAAGAACTTACCTATGACTGCATCTGGTTGCTCTTCTACTTCTTCCACAGTCACGTGGTTCACTTGTCCTTTATTGAACGGGTTGGGCTTCTTCCCGGCGCTTCCATTGCCGTTCCCATTCTTAACTTCTGGGCATTCATTACAATAATGTCCAGTCTTCCCGCACTTGTAGCAAGTGACATGGCTAAAATCCCTCTTGGTGGGTGTGGATGGTGCAGGGCGGTTCTGGTTTCCATTGGCCCCATTCCCATTCCCATTGCCATTGCCATTCTTGGTGCCATTGTGGTTGTGCGAGCTACTTCCTCCATGGGTATGCTGAAACTGTCCTACCACTTTAGGGGTAAAGCGGGGCTTCTGCTGAGCTCCAGAATTATACTTTCCTTGCCCATACTTCCTCTTACGACTCTCAATCTGCTGATGCTTCCTTTCAATCATCAGGGCACGGTCAACCAACTCCTGATAGTTATTGAAAGTTGCCACCATCAACTGTACACTCATCTCATCATTTAGCCCTTCCATAAATCTCTCCTGCTTCTTGGCATCTGTGGCCACATCGTCTGGGGCATAACGAGATAGGGTACTAAACTCATCCATGTACTGGGCCACAGTACGGTTCCCTTGGCGCAAATTGCGAAACTCATGCTTCTTCATACTCATGGCTCCAGTCGAGACATGGGCAGTACGAAAAGCTTGCTGAAACTGATCCCAAGTCACATTGGCTACGGGGTAAGTGGCTGTGTAATTCTCCCACCATGCGGCGGCTGGTTCAGACAACTGGTGTGCGGCAAATCGCACCTTCTCAGCCTCCGAGCAATTGGCGGTGGTCAAATCCATCCCAATCTTGCGTAGCCAGTCATCAGCCACAATTGGTTCGATGCTGCTAGCAAACACAGGTGGTTGCAACCTTAAGAAACGTGTCAGGTTGTCCACAGGTGGTGGTGGTGGAGGGTTGTTGTTGTTGTTGTTGTTGTTGTTTTTATTGTTGTTGTTCTGGTTGTTCTGAGTGTTCTGGACAAGAAGTTGCATCAGGGTGTTCTGCTGCTGGATGAACTGGGTGAGCTCAGGGGGAAACTCGAATCCACGTCTTGGAGGCATCTGATGGGTGTAGAGGGAAGAGATTAGAATAGAAAAGAGGTCTAAGGGAAAATCACTACCCATATGCACATGAGACAAACAACAATCATATCACACCAATCAATTTCAAACAAGGTCTTACAAATCTAACGATCATTTACAAAAGTGCTCTAAATCTAATACTTTGTGGTAAACTACTAGTCGCAGGGTGGTCATCTAAAAATATTTGTTGGCAGAGGATTCCATAATATCTTCTCCAGCGTCATCTTCATAATCTTCATCCTTGCTATCCTCAGCTTCCGAATCCGTGTCATCTATAATGATATAGTCTTCTGGTGGAATCTCCTTGGGTTCTTCTTCCTCGTCTTCTTCTCCCATGAGTATCCCTAACTTCCGGGTCAAATCATCATTCTTCTCCACAAGTATCTTCATCTCCTCCTCATAACCATCACGTGCAGACTTAAGTTCTTCTTCTAGCTCCAAATTCCTATTTAGGGCCTTCTTCATATCTATCATCCCTGCACACATCTGGTGCTCCTGGCGACGAATGTGGTGGTTCAACTCCTGGATGAATGCGGAAATGGATATACCCTTCCGAGTGCTGATCATATCCCAATTCTCATCTCGGCGTCCACAAATCTAGTAGATGGTGTCCTTTAGCTCCTGCTTGTAGACTTCTCCAATCCTTCCCATAGCAATGTGGGCTGCCATACTCCTTCCTAGGCTCCATGTAGGTGCATTAAAGGAAAATGCTATGAGTGAGGTGACGGGTGCGAACGTCGTTCCTGGAACTTGAGCTTGAATCAACCAAAGCTCCTCCTCAGGTAGAGTGGCATTGTAGGTTCCAGTGAAACTTGGTAATCCAATGTGTATATATCTGGTGACTTCCTTCAGGTGTCGTCCAAATGGCGTATCATCATCCGGTTGCATGAACTTGTGCTTTGCTTCCACCATCCTAAAGAATAGAAAAGATGAGGCGTCAGAAGAGAGAAGAGTGAATTGTGTTCTAGGGCTTGTTTTAGTTGTCGTGTCCTACAGGCAGCGTGTGATCTGATACCATCTTGTAGCGACCAGACCTCAAACAGTCTGATCTCCATGCATTAGTGTCATCCATGGATCAGTAATGCTGACACGCATGGTACTTGAAGGATTTATAACAGAGTAGCAATCACACACTTATTACATAGATAGTCCTATGATGAATTTATTACAAATAATTTGGCTGAAGGCCATCTAACACGATAACAGCGGAAGGCTTGGAAGATAAGTGAGTCCATCAACTCCAGCGGCATCACTGAGTATAGAACCACGACCTAAAAGGACATCTTACTCGTCGTCTGAAAAGTCTGCAACATGAAACGTTGCAGCCCGAAAAACGGGTCAGCACATGGAATATGCTGGCAAGGTAACACAAGAGATGCAATGAAAGTAAAGCAATACTATATGCAATATGGCTGGTGCAAAGCTCTATGGTTAAGTTTTTGCGTAAAGCCAATTTTTCCCTACTTCAAAGGAATGTATTTTAATTAACTATCATGGTAGTTGAAACATCGTTGAGAAGATAGACATCCTCTCAACCCCAAATAAAGTTCATCATTAAACCCAACAAAATTAAATTAAAGTAACATGTTGAGATTCACATGAAAATCCAAGCACTAGATACTCAAGACGTCCATAACCGGGGACACGGCTAATCATGATCAGTTTGTACACTCTGCAGAGGTTTGTGCACTTTTCCCACAAGACTCGATCGCCTCCGTTTGGTTTCTCGCACTGCATGTTGTTTGAGAAACGGATGACCGAGACATAGTCTTTCAGAAGCGCTAGCACCTTACGATCGGGCGGACCGTACCAACCTACATCCCCTACATCTGCTAGTCCACCACTGTAAGCGTTCGCACAACTTACTCATACTATGCTAGAGCCCATAATAGCATTGTGGCTGCACACGAAAGTTTCTAGTATGAATAATCTCATGATCCCTTTGAGCCTGGGTGGCGGTCCAAAAGAAAAACAGGCAATCCTGGAATACCCAGATGCCTCAATCCACCCAGATGTGTATTAAAGTTTCCACCTTAAGTTGAACCATTAATTAACAACTCACATCTGTCATGGATTTCACTCAAACCCAAACCACGTCTACGAGCATAGCATGTCCTAACAGCAAACGTAGAAGTAACTCCCAAGGGTTTGAATGTAATGCAGGTAATAGGTACTACCTCAAACTACTTCCCAATCCCCCAAGTTAATTGATCCTACTCATACAATGTGTGAGGGTTTGACTAATGCAATGAAAACTGGGTAATTGGAAAGCATGATCAAAGTGTTACTTGCCTTGCTGATGATCCGCAAAACCTAGAGACTCAAAGTAGCAGGCGGCGCACTCCGGGTTCTCTATCGCAATCAAACAGACAATCATACAACAAGTACTTAACTAATGCAGGGGTAAAACTCAAATAAGAGATCTAACCAGAAAGTTCAACTTAAGAACTTCGGTTTGCAAAAAGAATCAACTCGAAAGAAGCAACGAAACTCAAACTGCAAAAGAAACGAGCTCCGAATTACTAGTTGGCCTAAAGTCAAATTTTACAGTAGCCAAAACTTTGTTCAAGTTGTTCTAACGTAAAGAGGGCTTCGAGACGAAGATCTGGGATTTTGAATAACCTGATTCCGACTCTCGAGCGAAAAGAAAAACAAAAAACAAGATCAGGGCAGAAATCACGATCGGAAAAATCGCGGTTAAATACCCCGAAAAAGAAAATGACGAACATGCTAACGAACGAATGCTCGCTGTCTGAGGTTAACTAACGAAAACCGTTCGTTAAAACGAACATACGGACGAACGTCCGCTATTTAACTAAACAGGCGAAAATAAAAAAACAGAACCGATCTAATCTAAAAAAACGAATCTACTGGTTTATTTCTAAACCAATCGGTTTTTCTAAAAAAAAACTACGTCGACGACTCCGGCGACTCCGGCGGCGGCGGCGGTTCCGGCGACGGCGGCGGCTCCGGCGGCGGCGTGCGGCGGCGGCGAGGCGAGCGGCGGCGGCGGCAGGCAGCGCGCAGCGGCGGGCGTGGCGGCGGCAGTGGGCTGCGGCGCGGGCGGCGAGGCGAGCGGCGGTGGCGGCTGGCGGCGGCGGCTCGCGACAAGGGCGGCGGCGGCGGCGGCGGCGGCTCGCGACATGGGCGGCGGCGGCGGCTCGGGCGACGGGTGCTAGGGTTTGGGGCGACGGGGCAAACGGGCTGGCGGGGCGAGCGGGCCGGCTCTGGCGCTTTTAAAGCCCAAAGTCCTGGTCCTTTACTAGTCCTAGTCGGTTTCTTTTTTTTTAAATAGAGTCCCGACGTAGTAAAACTAACGAAAGAAATACCAAACGGACTCCAAAATTCCCGAAATAAATTTTTACCGTCCTTTAATAATATTTAGGACAAAGTGAACATTTTTCCCGGGACTAAATGCAATTTTGAAAAACGCGTATTTTTCCTATGCAAATAAATCCGAAAATAAATCCAGAAAAATACCAAAAGTGATTTTAATATTTTTCCTCCAATATTTCTGTTATTTTGGAGAAGTCATATTATCTCCGCTCATTTATTTTTATTTAGAAATACTTTTAGGAGGGAAAATAATTAGAATCACACTGTCCTCGTACCGGTATTCGAGCGAACTCAAATACGAAAATGGTAAAATTCTCAACTCTCTCCGTATATCCTTGTGTTGCTTAGAATTTTGAGGAACTCCACGAATAAAAATGCAAAACAATGAAATGCAATTATGATCTATGTATAACATTCCAAATTGAAAATTTGGGATGTTACAATAATTTTGAAAACCCTATGAACTTTACAGGTACTAAAGATTACCGAAATACATCTGAACCATTGAGTATAGGTAGCACTGAGCACTCAACAAACCCTAATGACAGTCCTGCCTAATGAGTAATGAATCAATTAGAAAATGGGTGATGAGGAGTGGCTGCTGAGTGTTGAGGACTTATCTCAGGATAAAACAGGTTGGCTTAGTGGGTGCTACACGCCTGAGCCATGAACGGACTGGGAAGGTAGGCACGGCGGCGCACCCGGGAAGTGGTGACGCTATTGGGCGAGCGGCTCCTGACCTCCTATTAGTTCGGCGTCTCCTCCTAGAGTCATGTCGTCCGGGGACGGTACGTCGCCAGCGAGGCAGGCGGCTGGGGGCGAGTAGAGATCGGAAGCGCGCAGCAGAACAGAGGGGAATCGGGGCCTGGGACGACCCAAAATCCCAGGGTGGGCCGGCCCACCATGGGCACCCTGTAGAGATACACACCCAAGCGGCGAACATGCATTTTCGAAACTAATTTAGGAACATGTAGCTGACCAATTAAATGAATCTGTTTTAATAATATCAGATACGTATTTGAACAACTAAGCTTGTTTAGCTTGATGGGTCGAGCAGTGCTATTATGATACGAAGCACGTATTCTGATCGTATAGTGATCATAAAAGGGGGAAACCAGAGAAATGGTATTTAGCAGCCATTGTTTGCTTTGAACTAAGAACTAAATTCTAAGAGCTGAAAAGAAAGTAGAGTAACCAAGTTAAGATCTATTTTCTGGTTGAGATCAAAAAGTTGAGGACATATGAAGTACCACCTCACTTGCGGCGCCGTGTAGGCATCGTGGTTGTGATGGCTGTCGGTGGCGTTGAAGCAGATCTGTGATGGTAGACGGGTGCATCGGGGGATAAGTCCCGTTACGGTGGAAGAGAAGGTCGTGTGAGCGGCCCCGGCAAAGAGGACGACGGCGCCGATGAAGCGAGAGGACGTGATGCTAGGCTCTTGGTCCGTCGCCGTGGATGAGAAACGTCCATCTATAGTAGTGGTCGACGCGGTCTTGGTAGGCGCTTCGACATGGTGGAGGACGGTGGCGATGGATGTGGTGGATGACGGTGGCGATGGATGTGGTGGAGGACGGCGGAGATGGATGGGGTGGCGGACGGAGGTTGGTGTGGGGATGGTGTTCTAGCATGGACGGTGTATGAATGGGAAAATGGAGGGAGAGGTACGGGGAACCATGTTTTTGGGATGCGCCTATCTGAAATATGGGAAAGTTACGAACATAGCCCCCATTTAAAATTTGGACGTCTCGTCGGTTGGGGATACGACGGTAATCTCGCATCTCGCCAATATTTTGCCAGAGCGATTTCGGGCGGGAGAGGCTGGTTGGCGCCCATGGTTGGCGCCCACGGTGTATGAATGGGGCTGACAGGTAGGGCGGTTTGTGTCACGTCTGTGTGAAGTTACAAACCCGCCCCTATTGAAAATATTTGCCTACATCGATTTCGGTCGAGTCGAGTTGGTTTTGCTGCCCACCGTGTATGAATGGGGAAATGGAGGGAGAAACAGAGCTCTTTCGGACGATCTTGAATCAAATGTGTTTTGCCGCCCATGTTTGGTGCCCACCGTGTTGGAATGGGCTCAGAGGCGGTCGTGTCACGTCTAATTGAAGTTACTATCCTACTCATAGAGCTGTGGAAATCGGGCTGATGGATTGTCCGTGTAATGGGTAGACAGTAATTTCCATCTCCCAGACACTTGGCTTCGGGCAGCCGACGTGGGAGTGGACGTTTTGCCGCTTCTTTCGAATTTCGGGACAATAAGCTTCCACGTTTACCCTGACAACTAAATTCGAATCCATTTTGTATTCCTATACAAATCTTTATAAATCATTCTATGTGTTTTTATATATCTTCAAAAGGACGACAAAGATGTAATCCACTGCCATATATGAATATGGTTTACAAATATCGATACTCAAATTCAGAAGCTAGAATCCAGTTTAAGGTGAATTCGAATATTTGGAACACTTCATGTCCAACTCAAATGCCACACGCAGCATAATGTGTACTCCCATTTAGATATGTACACAAGCGATGTATCAAGATTCAAATACCGAGTCAATCAACCAAGAATGTACAGAACAAACGGACAGATAAACACTTATAGAGTATATGGATCAATAATATCAACTAACATACATAAGCCAGGCCGTTGTACTTTTCTTTGCTACAACATCATCCTTCTTTAGCCAAGCTACTACATCATCTTGGCCCTTTCCGATGCGTGCCACTTATGGTCCATCTATACTACTATTATTGTTGAATGCACATTCAGCCCGATTGGCATGTTTGTAGGTCTGGCACAGCAATCAAAATGAAATGTCTCCGAGTCTTATCAATTAATACAGACTTGTGGTCAAATAAGAATTACAAACCAAAAAACAAAAAACAAAAAACAATTATTACATGATCTCTAAAACAAATGGTTTGATTGATTACATAAACAAACAACACAAAGGTTACTCAACGATGGAAAGAACATTTCACCTATGATTTACCAAGTGGGAATTTAATTTCCTTTTTTCCTTCAGGACCTTAACAATGTGGTCAGTCTCAGCTTGCTTTGATTTGAAATCCACCAAATATTTAATAGCTGTCTTGAGTACTGCTCCTGATTGTGATGGTTGTGTCCTCAACATGTCAACTTCATATCTAAGTGCAGAAGCAGAATCTCTTTCTACCACTAGTTTAGCCTCTAGAGCATCATAGTTGGCAATTCATAATGCACGATTGGGCCGGTGCCACTGCTGTGGGATGATACAACATCCATGGGGACCTCGCTCTTTGATCTTTGGCTAATCTGTTTTGCCATTAAAATTCCGACTGGATTCAGAAATGTTGAAGTTAGCAAAAAACATCTCAACTGGGAGTTATAACAGCAACCCAGTTAAACAAACAAGGAATTAAAGAGTTTCAATTCGATGATGAAAAGTAGTTATTAACATCATTGTAACCCGTTGTTGCAGCAGCAAAGCAGTTAAACAAACAAGTAGTTATTTAAGTTCAGGCAAATAGGTAATTCTTAATAGTAAGTATCAAACACCTAGATAGGCGCAGTCTATAATAGGATTAACAGGCTGTGGCATTATGCAATCAGTAGCATACTAAATTAAGCCAAGCAACGTAATTGAACAATTTTGCAATAAGTGGCTAACTAAAATTCGGAGAAGCAGGTAACTGAACTTACGCTAGTTATTTGTACAAGCAGACTGCAACTTCTTTTTCGCTTACAAGGTTGTACGAAGGAGTCCATGGCATCAATTGCTTGGGTACGCAGTCCCAATACTTCTTTCTTTCCACACTGCATTGGTAAGTCGAATGGTTAATCGAGTAAGACGGTGCGTCCTTGTTATGTTATATCAAGATGTGTAGTCAGACTAGTTGTAGCCACACACATCACACTCGCTTTTACTGTATATTTCATGCTATTACTTTTGGCATATCGAGATCTAAGCAATCTACAATAGGATGAAAAGACTGGCATCCTTCACATTATTGGCGAACTCGGTTCATAGAAACAAGCAATTCAACCATTCTATGGGTAAATCAAAAGCGCCATTGAAATATTTTTCACTACCCCTATCATACACACAAAAAGGGGCGACGCCACCATAGGGGCTGGTATGGGCGGCCGCCTCGGGTGGCTTGAAAGTGTGCACCTAGTTTGAGTTGTCCAGGTTGGCCCAGGCTAGTTTTGTTCGTCCCAACGCAAAAGCAAGCAATGTAAAAAATGAAGAAAAATGTTTGAATTCGGATAGGCCAATAACATAAGTGCAAGGCAGGCCCTATAGCAGGCTCACGGCCCAAACGAGCGCTTCCCATATCGATCGACGGCAGGAAAAATCCCAATTCATCCCCTCCAGCCTCCAGTCTGGTTCGCTCCTAACCTAGCCGCCGCTGGACAGACCGACACAACACTTCTCGCGCCCTCATTGGAAGGCGGTCGCCGGCCTTCAAGCGAACGGAAGGACAAGAAGATGAAGATCCAACCCTGGGTGTATCCTGCTTGGGAGGCAGCGACGGCAGCACGAGCATGGCATCGAGCTTGCGCAAATGGACAGTCGCAGCTTACAAGAGTAGCATGCGCAACGAGCAGGTACATCACATCCCTTTATATATGTAATTAAACTCTTCAATTTCTGGCCAATAGTTACACCTGACGGTGTTGTAAAACTGCTTGTATGTAGTGAATCTATGAGAAAATGAAACCAATTTCTACTTATTTTATAACTCCCCCAATCAAAACTGAACTGACTAAATCTGATGAATCTAATCAAGTTTCAGGTGCAAACATACAAGCTCATGTTCTTCTTGAGCGTGAAGTGTCTAATGAACAGACTCGTAATGAAGGATTTGATGCAAACATTTTACATTCTCCTGGTTATGAACATATAGTGTATAATGAGGCATCTAACGCAAGCATTTTGCAAGCTCCTGGTTATGAACATATAGTCTCTAATGAAGATCTGCTATGTTGAGAGAGACATAGAGATTTGCAGGAATTGATGACAAGCAAATTATAGTGCATTTTCATGGCTTGAGGAAACGTCGAGGCCATCTACCAAAAAGTCCCCATATCATGACAACGTAGCATAAATACTTTTCTAATATGTTGTTTGAAACTATTGGCATACTTGTGCAGGATAGATATATTAATATGCAGTTTGCGCACTGGTAATAGGTGCAATTACACTTCAATATTTTCAGCCGGAGAACGAATAATTCAAGCAGGTACAGACCATGTTTGTAGTCCTTGTACACCATGTTGCATTTTGTGTTTTTGGTGCTTGCAGCATTTAGTGTTTATAATCTGAACTACTTTGGATCATTAGCTGGTTTTCAAAGTGCATGTAGATTCACATTTCTCAAGTTATGTTGATTTCCGGAGTCAAGTGCCTTCGTATTTTTTAAGTTAAATGTTCGCCCCTGGTAACTTGAATTCGTGGATCCGCCATTGCACACAAATCATACACGAATGCTAGTACGAATTAAATGAAATGCAGGGACTTACGCTAGCTCGTTGTGCAGGCTCATTGTAGCTCTGCTTGCGCTTGGGATGTTCCATGTACAAGTCCATGTTACCACTTGCTTGGATGTGCAGGTCTTGTGCTCCTTGCATCGCCCTCTGCATTTTTGACACGATGAATGGCTGATCAGATAAGAGGAATCATCCTTGCTGTTGTACCGGAGGACAGATACTTACAAGGTTATACGGGTGTGTAGGATGTTTACCAGATCTCGTAGCACCGTCATGCTTCGCTAAAAAATGGTTTGCTTGTTTCGTATGATATCTCCAGAAGAATAAGTGTTAAAGTCAGAGTTGGATAGGCGTGTAAGCTAAGAGAGCAGTGAAAGGATATCCAAACATCGTTGGAATAGTGCACAAGGGAGTGATGTGTGGATACCTAGTTCGGGCCGGCGTTTGGGCATGCTCGCCTAGCTAGAGTGCGGGTCCCTTCAGATCCGTTAAGGGTGATGCACTGGCGTTGGCTGGCCGCACACGGTGCAGATCTTGAGTGGCCGCGGAGCGCTACGATGCAGTGGACGAGACCGTTGGTGAAGCCCCAGTGGCCTCGGGGGGCGGAGGCGTGATGATGTGCTCGGTGAAGTAGCCCCGGTGAGTTCGGAGACAGCGTCGGTGAAGCGCACCTGATGTGTTGGAAGTCGGTGGCTGTGAGGCACGTCGGTTGTGGCGGCCGACGTTGTCGGTGGACCACCCGGTGCTGTGGACGAGGGCGTAGATGAGGTAGCTCCAGTGCGGTGGTGAAGCGCGACCGCCGCCTTCATCGTTGTCGTCCGGCACAAAGGTGGGGAAAGAGACGATACGAGGGGCGATTCAAACTTTTTTTTGACCGGGACAATTCGAACTTTGCTTGGGTTGGCGGGGAATTAGGGATTTGAGCAATCTGGGCGCGGAAGGGGACCGTGGAGAAGGGAGATTTTTCAGGGCTGGAATTGGGGCCGCCAAATATTTCAATCCGAAACGTGGAAGCAGGAACTTATTTTGCCGTCCGACACACGCGACCACACGACACGACCTTGGTCTACCTGGTGCGCCTACATTTGAGAATACAAACGAATCTTCTTTCATTTGCAAACGAATCTGTATGTATTACCATGCCCGTGTTTACCTTTCAATAATTAGTCATTCGAAACGAGATACTATAAAATAATTAATGAGGAGTTATTTGAAAAAAACATCGAAACGGTATCCACGTTATCCATGCTAACGTGGATTAGAGAGTGTGTCTGTAACATCCCAAATTTTTAATTTGGAATGTTATACATAGATCATATTTGCATAGCATGCTTTTGCATTTTTGTTCGTGGCGTTCCTCGAAATTCTAAGCAACTCAAGGACCTACGGAGAGAGTTGGGAATTTTACCGTTTTCGTATTTGAGTTCGCTCGAATACCGGTACGAGGACAGTGTGATTCTAATAATTTTTCTCCCCTAAAAATATTTCTAAATACAAAAAATGAGCGGAGGTAATATGACTTCTCGAAAATAACAGAAATACTGGAGGAAAAAATATTAAAATCACTTTTGGTATTTTTCTGGATTTATTCGCGGATTTATTTGCATAGGAAAAAAAACGCGTTTTTCAAAAATTACATTTAGGTCTGGGAAAAATGTTCACTTTGTCCTAAATATTATTAGAGGACGGCGAAAATTTATTTTTGGAATATTGGAGTCCGTTTGGTATTTCTTTCGTTAGTTCTTCTGCGCCGAGACTCTTTTAGAAAAAAAGGAAACCGACTAGGAGTCTTACTAGCCCACGACTCCTGGGCTTCATAAGCGCCCGAGCCGGCCCGAAACGCCCAGCCCAGCGCCCCGCCTCGCCCTAGCCGCCAGCCCCGTCGCCCTAGCCGCTGCGCGCCGCCGCCGCCTGTCGCGCCGCCGCCGCCGCACGCCGCCTAGTGCAGCGCCGCAGCCTGCAGCCGCCGCCCCGCCCCGCCGGAGTACCCCGCCGCCCACCGCCGGAATCCCGCCGGAGCTCGAGCCGAGGTAGTTGCGTTTTTTTAGTTAACCGATCGGTTTAGTAATAAAACCGTAGATTCGTTTTTTTATTATTATTAGATTAGATCGGTTCCGTTTTTTTCGGTTTAGCTATTTAGCGGACGTTCTTCAGTACGTTCATTTTAACGAATGGTTTTCGTAAGTTAATCGCAGACAGCGAACGTTCGTTCGTTAGCCTATTCGTCGTTTTTCTTTTTCGGGGTATTTTCCGCTGTTATTCCGATCGCGATTTCTGCCCTGATCTTGTTTTTCGTTTTTCTTTTCGCTCGAGAGTCGGAATCAGGTGACTCAAAATCCCAGATCTTCGTCTCGAAGCCCTCTTTACGTTTAACCAACTTGAACAAAGTTTTGGATACTGTAAAATTTGACTTTAGGCCAACTAGTAAACCGGAGCTCGTTTCTTTTGAAGTTTGAATTTCATTGCTTCTTTCGAGTTGATTCTTTTTGCAAATCGGAGTTCTTAAGTTGAACTTTCTGGTTAGATCTCTTATTTGAGTTTTACCCGTGCATTAGTTAAGTACTTATTGTATGCTTGTTTGATTGCGATAGAGTACCCGGAGTTCGCCCCTTGCTACTTTGAGTCTCTAGGTTTTGCGGATCATCAGCAAGGCAAGTAAGACTTTGATCATGCTTTCCAATTACACAGTTTTCATTGCATTAGTCAAACCCTCACACATTGCATGAGTAGGATCAATTAACTTGTGGGATTGGGAAGTAGATTGAGGTAGTACCTATTACCTGCATTACATTCAAACCTTTGGGAGTTACTTCTACGTTTGTTGTTAGGACATGCTATGCTCGTAGACGTGGATTGGGTGAGTGAAATCCATGACAGATGTGAGTTTGTTAATTAATGGTTCAACTTAAGGTGGCAACATTAATACACATCTGGGTGGATTGAGGCACCTGGGTATTCCAGCGATTGCCTGTTTTTCTTATGGACCGCCACCCAGGCTCAAAGGGATCATGAGATTATTCATACTAGAAACATTCGTGTGCATCCACAATGCTATTATGGGCTCTAGCATAGTATGAGTAAGTTGTGCGAATTCTTACAGTGGTGGACTAGCAGATGTAGGGGATGTAGGTTAGTACGGTCCGCCCGATCATAAGGTGCTAGCGCTTCTGAAAGACTATGTCTCGGTCATCCGTTTCTCAAACACCATGCAGTGCGAGAAACCAAACGGAGGCGATCGAGTCTTGTGGGAAAAGTGCACAAACCTCTGCGGAGTGTACAAACTGATCATGATTAGCCGTGTCCCCGGTTATGGACGTCTTGAGTATCTAGTACTTGGATTTTCATGTGCATCTCAACATGTTACTCTAATTTAATTTTGTTGGGTTTAATGATGAACTTTAATTGGGGTTGAGAGGCACTACAAGAAATATGTCAACTTGTGACAACCACTATTGGTCACTGAATGGTAACAAATTTCCATTTGTGACTTTTTTGTGACCAAAAACATAAGGTTAAAAGCTGTCCGTCATAAACTGACTATAGCGACCTTCTCTGTGAGAAGGTCATAGACGTTTATGACCAAAATATGCCTACTGTCGTGTTTTGGTCACTAGCAGCCTCTCCAGGCCACGTAGGCATCTAGCGTGGCAAGCTGATGTGGCACAAGATTCAGCCCGGTCCAATTCGGTGTTTTACATGGGCCGAGCCCATTAATTCGTCCTTTTTAATTTATATTTTTCTGTTAATTTTTTCTAGCTATATGGCCTAGCCCAACAATTCGGCCTTTTTATTTCTAGATGCGGCCTTTTACAGCATATGATCTCTTATTTTTTGCCATTTTATTTTCCACTATTTTACATTTGTCCCAAATATCATAATATCATACACTGGTCTCACACGTCAGAAATTTCAAATGTGCTCAAATTATTTTGATAACTGGGTCGCATGAGTCATGTTTCCATTGCACACATTTTCAAACCACATACATAATTACTATTTCATATCAAACAAAAATTGTAATTCTGAAACATACATGAATTTCACAGACAGAAGATACATTAAATCACATACATAATTACTATTTCATTCACAAACGGAGAGAAGATGCATTAAATTCCCAGATAACCCAGCTATTATTACATAACTTGTTATATAAGAATGTCTTGGAGCTTCTTTGAACATCTTTCGTCTTGAATTTACTCAAAATATCTGCCAACAAGAAAACATAACAGCAAGGATAGGGTGAATAACAACAACAACAGGTGATGGGGTGCTATTTAGTAGTAAGATCAAGTCTGTAAAGAAACATGCATGAAAATTAAGAAGAGCTAGAGCATGAACACATTTATAGTCAGAGTGCTGGATGAGAAAAATACCAATTAAAAAAAGACAAGGTAGCATCAAATCAGGTTATAGTTTGTGGGAATCAATGCACACAGCATGAACAACAAGGTAGCATCAAATCAGATGATGATTGCATACATACAAATCATGTGCTGGCAGAAAAAAATCCAAGCAGGAGCTCATCTTCCATCTCTGTTTGGTAACTAACAACCTAAGTAAAATAAAATAAAAACGTGACTTGTTCATACTAATCCCTTTAAAATTCCTTGGGACAAGTGCATCACATATTTGTCAACTTAGCAGCAGAAGTAGTGAGCACGGGAAGAGGGGGTGGGAGATGGAGGAGCTACCTGCCGCGGTCGCAATGGAAGCAGAGGAGCAGACCCCTCCTGCCCCTCCCCCACGAGCAGGACAAGGCTGATGGCTGGGCACGCCCCTACTCCTCCGCCTCCTTGATCAGGAGACCCCCTTCCCCTACTGCTGCTTGGCGCGCCACATCACTAGTCACCTCCTCATGCAAGAAGTACACAATAAATAGACACACGGTCAGTGAGGTACATTTTCACAGCAACAGAAGCTTAAAATTAACAGAAATACACACATCAAATGAAGTCACTAAGATACTTAAGTCCACCACATGGTGTAGAATTATGTGGTATATAATTGCAACACATGAACCAAAAGAGGAATAACATCATCACCAAGAGTTTCTGATGATAAGCATAGCTCCCTACAAAAAAGAACTAAGGGCACAGTGACTAAAGCATGCAGACCACAATATTCAAAGCAGAAGCAAGTAGGCAATATGTGCTACCTACTGGCAAAGTATAAAACCTGAATCATATAGTATAAATGAATCAAGAAAAATAGGTAGGAGTGTCTCTTAAGAGAGACACAACTGATACTGATCAAAGATAATAACATAGCACAAAAATAGGTAGGTACATTGACTTCTGTAAAGACAATAAGAAGGACCAACAGATTCACAAGTTACATCAGTATGAAGTTACAATTGCAGATGCCAGGTGTGAAATGGATATGTCAAAAAAAATATGGTCAGAACAGAGGATATGCAGATTGGGGGAAGTAGAGTTAGCCATGTTCAAAAATGAAAAAAATAGTAAATGGTCTACCTACAGTATTATCCTTCCAGCATGAAGATGTGAGTACATACTAAGTAGCATCGGCACAAGATAAACAAAAATAAGCAATCCAAAAGATGCAGTATGAGTATGTACATTACAAGGAATAGTTTTCTCCATTGACAACAGAAGATATGCTCACAAATTTATATTGTAGGTACAGGAAATGTGCCAGACATCATATAAGCATACACAATTACACACATGATACTTAGATCACACTGTCAATTCATACTACACGAGCCACTTTTATGAGGTATAGGCATGCAGCTATACGCAGCTACTTGACCATGACAATTTTTATACTACACGAGTCACTCTTATATACTATAATTGAACAAAACACTGCCATGCATTTACTGCACTATGAACAGGTGCAAGTTGATGAGAATCATCATGCTGAAACTGATACAAACACATCATATCCTTCTAACGTGCCTAGTTAAATCAGTAAACACTTCACCAACAGCACATAATTGCAGTCTGAAAACACAATTCACTCAAAAGGACACAAATCAGTATGCAGACTTGAATTCACTGGTAAGCACAAGTGTTGGGCCTTCAAATAAGAAGTATGCACAAGTGTTGGACATCGTAGCCGCCGCCGGCGTCGAGTTCCGACAGTGCAGGCGCGTAGTACTCCATCTTCGCCGCCACAGAGACGCAGGCCACGGACAGGAGTTGTGCCACTCCGGTGCATGTCCCTGTGCCACCAGTTCCCATGCCGACGGTGCCTCCTCCGGTGCCTACGCCGCTGCACAAAGAAAGAAACATACACAAAGGCAAACATACAGCGTCAGTATGTTGCACCATGAAAAGTTTCACATGTCCCATCTTCAAGAAAGCGAGAAAGTTGCTTCGAATCTATATAATGCAGATGCAATGATGCTGGAGCGCTTGCCCAGGTTCAATGGTACTTTGAACGGGTGGCATTCGGCAAAAGATGGACCTCCCTTCAAGATTAGACTACAAATATCTGATTCAGACACCTTTCTCTTCACAAGAACAAAGCAAGAGCTCAATAACAGCTACTAGCGAGGACATCAGTGGTGGTAGTACTATGTGAAGATGCAGAGGTTGTTTAGCTGCATATGTACTGTAATATTCTTCCATCTTTAGTCACTCATCAGGTGTTCATGTACTGGATAGAAAAATTAGTGTGTATGTGTTCACAGGACTGTGTGTTCATGTATTGGATAGCAAGTCTGGTTGTTTAGGTAACGCAATAGACTTGACTCTTCCAAGTGATTGATATAATGGACAGCAAAGAGCAAACCCTAAATCAGAAATTGGAGAATGAGCAGTGCCGCAGTGGACAACATACCTCAAGTCCTCAAATCGGGCTCAACGCTGGCCGCCGGGCAGGATTGCTGGCTTGCTTCCGGCCGAGTTCCGGGGTCGGCAGAGAGCGGACTGGGCGGCAGGCGCCAGCTTGCAGGGGCGCCAGGGGAGCGCGGTAGCGCCGAGCGCCGGGCGGGCAGGGGCGGCTCCTAGGCGTATAGCGACGGCGAGGCAGTCGGCGACGGGTGACGGCGTCCGGCGAGGCAGGCCGGCGACGCAGGCGTATAGCGACGCAGATGCCTCCTCTGGCCCCCTCGCGACGACGCTGGTGCACCACCACCGGTCGCCCGCCACCACCGGTCGATGGCCAGGACGAGCACCGCAGGTCGAGGCCCGTGCGCCCGCCCGCGTCGTCCTGGAGCAGCGCGAGGGGTGCGGCCCCGCAGGCGGAGAGGGAGCAAGGGTGCGAGCGAGCGGACAGATTGGGCGGGGGAGCGGCTGCCGCCGCGGCGACGGCCGGCGAGCTCCTCGCCCGGTCCCTGGCGGGCGAGACGCGTTGGAGGACCGCTATGGCCGGGGAGGCCGTGCGCGCCTGGCTGACCCAGGCGGACGGGCGGCGGCCCCGCTACTGCAGCATGAAGGGGGCGTCGACGGGGGGAGGGATCGGGGAGAGGGGTGGCGGATCTGGATCGGGGACGAGAGGGATCGGGCA
>LR738712.1:168512565-168531151 GCA_902687465.1 Secale cereale
ATGGAGGCGGGGGAGGGGGGAATGAGAGAAAGAATGGAGGCGGGGGGTGGGTGAAAAATGTCCATGAGGACAGACTTAGGGTTTCGGCTCAGGTGGGTTTGGGCCATTGGATCCGGAAGCATCCAACGGTGGTTGATGCGTGATACGCGTAATATGCTCATGGTCCAATAAGAACGCAGCAAACCATTTGATGACCTTATGACCATATAAATTGGTCATGATCGATTCAAGATAAAAAATTTCATTCCATTTTTCAGTGCTCAAAATGAGTTTTTTTGTGAAAGTCCTATCAAATATTTGTTCAAATGATCTCATATTGTGCACAATGGTGCATCTTGGAATTTCAAACAATGTTGCCTAAGGGAGTTTTCATTTTCTTTGCATGGAAAATTCATTTTCCATTTTTTGAGTGCCCGAAAAGTGATTTTTTTGTGAAGGACCTACCATATATTTGCTGCAAAATTGTACCAAATCAATTTTCTAAAATACTAGGACATATTTAATGCACGATTGACCAAATTGTTGGTTGTAAAAAAATTGATCCACCTCTCGTGAAAAAGACAAATTTCTGCCGATTCAGCTGGAAGTGGGTCAAATTTGAACTGTAGCTGCCCTGTAGTTTGCCCTTTATTTTTGACAAAAATCATTTCTAGGTACTTAAGTATCTATTTAATCAAATACACACCAAAAAAATACCAAGATTCAACCACTAGCTAGGAACGGTCATTTTCGCCGTTTTGACCGCATTTTGAAACGGGCATAAAAAATTAAAAAAAATCAAAAAATTGGAACACCTTCGCATGGTGTCATTATATATGACCAAGTTAGCAGGAAAAATAATAAACTTGTAATACGACAATTATTTTAAAAAAGTGTTCTCAGAAATGAGCTATCATGCATGAAGATTCATAGCTTTCAAGCCAAATGATCAATCCTATGGCCACATTCATAGCATAGTTTGTTCAAATGATCTCATATTGTGCACAATGGTGCATCTTGGAATGGCAAACAATGTTGCCTAAGGGAGTTTTCACTTTCTTTGGACGAAAAATTCATTTTCCATTTTTCGAGTGCCCAAAAGGAGGTTTTTTTGTGAAGGACCTACCATATATTTATTGCCAATTTGTACCAAATCAATTTTCTAAAATACTAGGACATATTTAATGCACAATTGACAAAGTTGTTGGGTGTAGAAAGTTTTGATCCACCTCTCGTGAAAAAGACAAATTTCTGCCGATTCAGCTGGAAGTGGGTCAAATTTGAACTATAGCTGCCTTGTAGTTTGCCCTTTATTTTTTACAAAAATCATTTCTAGGTACTTAAGTATCTATTTAATCAGAGAAACACCAAAAAAATACCAAGATTCAAGCACTAGCTAGGAACGGTCATTTCCGCCGTTTTGACCGCATTTTGAAACGGGCATAAAAAATTCAAAAAAAAAATCAAAAAATTGGAACACCTTCGCATGGTGTCATTATATATGACCAAGTTACCAGAAAAAATAATAAACTTGTAATACGCCAATTCTTTTAAAAAAGTGTTCTCAGAAATGAGCTATCATGCATGAAGATTCATAGCTTTCAAGCCAAATGATCAATCCTATGGCCACATTCATGGCATAGTTTGTTCAAATGATCTCATATTGTGCACAATGGTGCATCTTGGAATGGCAAACAATGTTGCCTAAGGGAGTTTTCACTTTCTTTGGACGATTTCCATTTTTCGAGTGCCCAAAAGGAGGTTTTTTGTGAAGGACCTACCATATATTTATTGCCAATTTGTACCAAATCAATTTTCTAAAATACTAGGACATATTTAATGCACAATTGACATAATGGTTGGGTGTAAAAAGTTTTGATCCACCTATCGTGAAAAAGAAAAATTTCCGCCGATTCAGTTGGAAGCGGGTCAAATTTGAACTGCAACTGCCTAGTAGTTTGCTATTTATTTTTTCAAAAAATCTTTTCTAGGTACATAAGTATCCATTTAATCATAAATACATGGTTTGGTGGCGATACGTCGAGGTTTGGGCGGTGGTCGAGGTTCTGGGAGGCCTAGGCATGTCTAGTGGGTTGGGCACTCCCCATGTAGGTGCTAGGAAGAAAATTACAACATAAGATTCTCACGAGGAGACCGATCGATGCTCAAACATGAATTAGCAGCCAAGTGTTTGATTAGAGGTACGGGAAATGCACATGGCTAATGGGCGTGAGTTTTGGTTCAGGATGATCAGTTACTAAGAAGACTGTCTTCACAAATTTTCAGCTCAAAAGGAGGAGTCTAGGTGGTACTTGCTTTGCAAAGTACCACACTGGACATAAATACGAATGTTGAAGCTGGGCTCAAAATAATGAATGGATTGAGCTGGCATTTGGTGGAGGATAGTTATTTGGGCATAGGAAAGCACTGTAGAAAATGGATACCATTTGGACATGCCAAAGTGGTACTTCCTTCACAATGTGTTTTTTGAACAGAATAGGAAAATGAATATTTTTGAATTATTTTTGAACTAGGCAAGTAAGGTTTTTTGCATATTTGACGAAGATATGACCCAAAGAATTTATGAGATTTTTTGGGGATTTTTGGGAATGACAGAAATATAGGTTGCTTCACAATCAAGGGCAAAAACTGCCACATGGACATGACACATAGGCAAAACTGATGAGGTGGCGCCTAGTCATAGCAATCCACCACAACTTACAAGGTTATGACCATCTATATTGGTCATGATAAGCAAGAAATAAGGCAGCGAACCAGTGTTATCTGCTTTATGACCATTTCGTGTAAGGAAATTATGACCTTTTTGACCAAAATGGTCGTTATAGTTTAGGGTTTGGAGCCCCCCAAACAGCTTTTTACCAATTGGTCTCAAATGTTCATAGATTTATGACCAATTCTCCTAGGGTCACTGACAGAAGGTCATAAGTTGACATATTTCTTGTAGTGAGGATGTCTATCTTCTCAACGATGTTTCAACTACCATGATAGTTAATTAAAATGCATTCCTTTGAAGTAGGGAAAAATTGGCTTTACGCAAAAACTTAACCATAGAGCTTTCCACTAGCCAAATATGGCATATAGTATAGCTTACTTTCATTGCATTCTCTTGTGTTACCTTGCCAGCATATTCCATGTGCTGACCCGTTTTCGGGCTGCAACGTTTCATGTTGCAGACTTTTCAGACGACGAGTAAGATGCCCTTTTAGGTCGTGGTTCTATACTCAATGATGCCGTTGGAGTTGATGGACTCACTTATCTTCCAAGCCTTCCGCTGTTAACGTATTAGATGGCCTTCAGCCATATTATTTGTAATAAATTCATCGTTGGACTATCGATGTAATAAGTGTGTGATTGCTACTCTGTTATAAATCCTTCAAGTACTGTGCGTGTCAGCATTACTGATCCAGGGATGACACTGATGCACAGAGATCCGACTGTTTGAGGTCTGGTCGCTACAGTGTCACATAATTAGTTATTAGAATTAGAGTGTGTCACATAGCGATCTCCAATTCTTACGTGGATTTCGCATTTCACTGTATCAACGCTACTTTTTTAATACAAATTCATATTTATATGATGAACACCATGGTAGTTGAAAGTGCAGTATATCGACTAGAGGGGGGTGAATAGGCGATTTTTATGAAATGCTTCAAAACATGGTAGTTTCAAAGACAGACGATAAGCTCAAGCCTATTAGTATGCAGCGAAAAGTGGACTAAACTAGATAAGCCATAGTCATGTACTCAATGAAGTGAAAGCATGAAGACTAATAGCAACTAGGCAGTAGTGATCATAAAGGAAGAAGGAATGAAGCCAATCATAACAAGTAGATACTCAGTGAAGACAATCAGATAAGGCATGCATGCAATGTCTTCACAACATAGAGTAGTAATTAAAGGGAAGTAAAGATAGAACCAGTAGCTCGGGGAAGACAGTGATTTGTTAGACCAGACCCAGTTGTTGTGACAACTGTACGTCTGGTTAGGGAGGCTGAGATTTAACTCAGAAGACCGTGTCTTCATCTTGTTCCCCTTGAGCTAAGCACACCTAGTCCTCGCCCAATCTCTCTGGTAAGTCTTCAAGGTAGACTTCCAAACCTTCACAGACTTCGTTCACCGGCGATCCACAATGACTCTTGGATGCTCAGAACACGACGCCTAACCGTCTGGAGGAAACACAGTCATCAAGTGTAATAAGTCTTCAAGGCACACAGACAGAAAGACTTCAGTGATGCCTAACACTCTTTGGCTCTGGGTGTTTGGGCTTTGTCCTCGCAAGGATTTCTCTCTCAAATGCTTTGGAGGTGGGTTGCTCTCAAAAGACAAAAGCCGTGCAATAACTCTGAGCAGCCACCAATTTATGGTGTAGGGGGTGGGCTATTTATAGCCACTGGGCAACCCGACCTGATTTGTCCGAAGTGACCCTGGGTCACTAAGGAACTGACACGTGTTCCAATGGTTAGATTTCAAACACACACGGCAACTTTAATTGAGCTCCAAGTAAAGCTGACTCATCCGCCTCTGGATAAGATTTGCTCTCATAGTCTTCGCTCGAAGACATAGGATTTGGTTGAGCATCACCTCAGTCACTCTGACTTAGTTCAGTTGGACCCCACTTATCAGTACGGTGGTTCCTATGACTCAACAAAGAAGAAACGGAAACAACAAAACATCTACGTCTTCGCTCTCCATAGTCTTCACACAATGTCTTCTCATGTCATAGTCTTCAATATAATTATCTTCATATACCACCACTGATATCAATGTTTTCATACATTTTTAGGGGTCATCTCCGGTAGGTTAACCGAATCAATGAGGGACTACTACCTGTGTTATCCTGCAATTCTCACAAACACATTAGTCCCTCAACCAGGTTTGTCGTCAATACTCCAAAACCACTAGGGGTGGCACTAGATGCACTTACAATCTCCCCCTTTTTGGTGATTGATGACTAACTGGTTGAAGTTTTCAACGGGGATAAAGATATGTGAAATTGTAAAGGATAAAGGTATTGTCTTCGTAAGTAGCAAAAGGCTCCCCCTGAAGATGTGCATATGGTTGATTTGCCTTTGAATGCAAATGCACATGGCAGATTGTACTTGTGGAGATCCTCTTCAACTTATGAAGACAATTCATCATGCATAATTGATATGTCGAAGATAATGACATGCATAATGAAAAATGGACGTCTGAATAATTACTAAGTGCAGAATATAAGGTAGCAGATGCAGAATTTATCATTGCATTACAGAGTAGCATAAAAATGTAGCCGACGACCATCAGTTTAAGTGTTACAACTCAAAGAACCAAATGTAGCAAAACGAGAGTTGTAAGCACTAGGCAAATTATAAAGCACCCGCCCATATGGACCCGCTTGAAGACTATCAACTCATATGCTTCTCCCCTTTTGTCAGTAAGGACCAAAAAGGTTTGAAGACATAGAGCCTCTACTCGTTCCCAGTTGGAGCAGAAGAGGATGCAGGGTCGGTGTTGTTGTTTGGCGGTGCAGAAGTGGTTGGTGCAGTGTCGATGCGCGCTGAAGTACGAGGCGGTGAAGTAGCATCATCCTGATCATCGATCACCCTGGCATCAATTGTTGCAGCGGAGGAGGAGTATTCAGAATCTTCAAGAAATGGAGTTCGACGCATAACAGCAGTCCTTGGAGGAGTGTTGTCAAACATGAATCTCTCAATGAAGCCATCGTCTTGAAGATACGCTTCAGCACTCAACAAGGTCAAACTCTTCCAAGACCTCCGACATGTTTCATGAGCAACAAAAGCATTCTTGGTGGCAAGATTGCGAATGCGATTGACATCCACCAAGAGGCTTTGCATCTGACGCTTTAACTAGAGGTGATGCTTGTCCTGTTTCTGATGAAGGGCTACTAGAAGCTCTCGGTTGTTCAGGACACGAGATCGCTTCTGAGGCCTTTGGGCGACGGTGCTTTCAGTGGCTTCGGTTTCAGCGTGTCGAGGTAGACGAGTACGGCCAGCCAGAGGATAAACACGTGAGACTACTGGAACCCCTTCAATCTGCTGAGTGAAGCTCTGGTGATCAGCATTGTGAAGACTAACTAGCTCTTTAGCAGGTTCTTGGTAGATGGCTTCAGCTAACATATCAACCTCAGGCAAGAAAATCCGATGGTTGCGAGCAGAGGGCTGATAGGTGACAGCTAAGTGCAACTTGATGAGGCGCATTATCCAAGGGGTATAAAATTTCAGACCCAATAGATCAGCTCCAGACATAGCCATTTGCCGAATGAAGAAATCTTGAGCATTGAAGCTGATGCCATTGAAGATATAGAAGACCAAAGTCTTCATAGTGCCTTCAAGCTTGGCTGATGAAGAATGTCCTTTGATTGGCCATAGAGTATGCCTTATGATGTGATAGATGGTGCACGGCAGGTACTCGAGGTCTTCAACAAAGAATTCCTTAGGGTATTCAGCATCACTTGGCAGAGGCTTCATCATGCTGAGCATTTGGCTCATGTTGGGCTGACGCTTCTGAAATATACTCTCCAAGGCTTCAGTGTGTAATTGATAGCCAAGTTCATAGAGATCTCCTGGAGTGGGCAGGCCTGTAAGGTCAATGAGATCAAAGGCTTTAACTTCATGATGCACATTGCCTGTCATCCACTCAAGGACCCATGTCTTCAGATCCCTGTTGTGGCCTCGGATGTGGAGTGTTGCATAGAATTGCAGAAGCAGCCCTTCATTCCAATGCTCTTTGTCAGTGACAAAATTGAGTAGGCCAGCATCATGAAAGTAGTCAAGAGCTTCCTCCAAGCAGGGCAGACCAGCAATAGCTTCAGTGTCAAGACACATATGAGGGAAAATGCGCCCTTGATCATAGAGTACTCTTGAGTAGTAGCTGCGCTGTTGATGGCTCCAGAACCTATCTGATGATATTCTTGGCTTGGAATATGGGTTCTTGGCACTGTCAAAGAAGGTGTTGTGCGCAGTGAAGCTATTCGCATTGATTGACCCTGAAGAGGTTGCAATACCTGGAAACCTTGGCAGTCTTGGCATAGGCTTCTAAACTTGGGGCATGTGCGCAACATGATGATCAAACTGAGGACCAGCATCACGCGGTTCAGTGGTAGGTGGCGGAATCAGAATGGGCCACCGGACAGTAACAAGCTAATCATCCTTGTTGTATGCTTGCTCAATGGTATGAGGCCGTGGAGGCGGAACAGGAGCAGAGGCATTTTCTTCAAGCTGTAGATTGGCGTCAGGTGCAGCATTGGCTTCAGGCACAACACTGGCTTCAGGAGCAGCACTGGCTTCAGCAGCAGTTACTTCAGGCGCAGTTACTTCAGGCGCCATAGTGTCTTCAGGTGCCACATAAGCTTCAGCCATGACCACGTCATTGGCTTCAGTGTTGGTGGTGGCAGCCTCTCAATTTGTAGCCTCCACTTCAGGAGATGGAGGGTCGGACACGTGCTCCTAGAGAACAAGGGGTGCGGCAGTACATTCTTCTTCAACTTGGGGTTGTTCTTCTTCTTGTTGGGGTGGTTCTTCTTCGGCTGATGCAGCCAAAATATTTTCAGCCGCTTTGGCTTCAGATTCTGAGGGGTTTCCAGTAGGAGCAGGATCAGGTGCAGATGGTTGCTCTAATCCTTCTGGAACACTTAGGGCAACGACTTGAGGCCTTGGTCCTTTGCGAAGCCTGCGAAAAGCTGGTGATGCCTGAGGAGATGGAGGTTGTTGGGCCTCAAAGTCTTCATCTTCAAGCACCGTACTGGTGTCTTGAGTTTGCTGGGGAGTGGCTTGTGTATCATGTGGGTGATTAGCCCACGAGTCATCCCAAGCAATTGGCGTCAATGGACAACAAATGTTGATGCGTTCGCTGTTCGTGAGAACATGCGAAGAGTCAATGTTGTATTCGATCTGAGGAAGGACTTCATCATCTTCAACATTGTCTTGAGGACCAATGTCTTCGGCTGTGGTGGGGTCAACAGCTGGAATTTCTTCAGCCTCTGTGGGAGCAGGCTCATGGACAGTCAGTCTTCGTTCTCTCTGGGCAGATGCAGGGCGAGCAACTAAGATTGGCTCGACAAAGATAGGCTCTTTAGAAGCAGCCTTATCCTTCTTGGTTTTGCGCTTCTTGGTGGGTGGAGCTTCATCAGTATATTGCTTGCGCTTGCGAGCTTCAGCTTCAGCCACCTTAGTCTTCTTGAGCTTTGAAGCGGTTGGGGTTGCCTTAGGCTTCGTGCCAGTCATGCTAGCAGGGAAGACTATGCGAGGCATTTCCTGCCCAGATTGTTCAGCTTCGGGCACATGTTGCTTCTTCTTCTTTTTGGCAGCCATCCTTGGATCAATACCAGGACGCCCAAGTGCCTTGCGCTTTTTCGCTTCATTGAATGCTTGAACGCATTTGACAGCCAAGTCCTTGATTCGCTCATGAGAACCTTTAGCTTCTTCACGCCTCTGGCGAAAGGCTTCCTTGAGCTCGTGCATCATAACCTTGAAGTTTTGAATTTCTTGCACGCTGAGCTTGTCCACATGCTTCTTGAACTAAGCTTTTTCATAATCTATCTTTTGCTTCAGCTCAACAATTCTTTAAGCCAAAGCCAGCTCAGAAGCAATGGCGCCATGGAAGGAGACGCTGAGGCCAACTGGAAGTTGAAGATCGTCGAAGCTCAGGTTGGGTGTGTCAAACCATTCATCAATGAAGTTATTGAGCACTTCAACGTCAAAGAGCGGCAAATCATTGAAGGTTTCGGCATCTTGCTTGCTCTTGATCAATAGCTCCAGAGCATCATCACCAAGATCTTCATCACTTGAGAGATCAAGGGCATCATTGGCAGTCTTCAGTACTGTATCAGGAGTGAGAGCTGGACTGGGGTTGTGTGTTGGCTTCCTCTTCAGCTGTCTGCTCTTGGAGATACGAGAGTGTTCCTCAGATTGCGCACTTGGTGCAGGTGGAGCAGTGGCCAAATGCTTCACTCTAGAAGCCCTTGGTGGAGTAGTCTTCGAAGCCTTTGATTTCTTCTTCTGGGGCTTCGGCGTTGCAGTTGCTTCTTCAGAATCAGCATCTACTTCAGGCTGATCCACATCTGCCCCTTGAACCCTTATGTGACTGATGAGGCCTTCTAGGTTGTAGAAGGGCCCAACCAGATTAGGTTCCGCTTTACGCGTGCCGTCAGCGCGGGGCGCAGAGGGGCCAGGATTGAAGTCTAATCCCCAAAGCTTCTTTTTCTCTTTGGCCGAGTTCTTGGCGAATTGAAGATTTCACTTGAACAGATTGTCGTCGCCACACCAGAGCAGAGAGCTTGGATCAGCATCAGCAGGCTGAGGCCCTCTGACCATGCAAGGATAGAAGCCTTGAGCAATGGCTTCAGCACGAGTCTTGGGGGGAAGATTTTTATAAGTGATATCTCCCCATGGATGCTTGATGGCGTTTTTCTCAGCATACTCTTGGGTCACGAACCTATACTTGAACCACTGTTCAGCCCAGTATCTTCGAATCCATTGGATTCGAGTCTTCCTTTGATTATAATCCTCCTCAGGATCAGTCTTGTATATTTCACTGAGATCAGGAGGCAGATCAATGGAGGTATTGCCACGGCGCTGTCTGTCACGCTTTCTTACTGTCTTGTCAGTTGCCATTTGCTTCAACCTGAAGGGATTCAAATTGAATGGATTCAAAACAGGCAAATGCTTCGGTCTGCTGGTCAGACAGTAACTGTCTTCAGGGGAGTGAATGTGACGCTGCAAAAACTCTGCAAATGAATACAGACTATGAGAACCAAGGGATTCTCCCACGGACATGTACCTGTGACAGCATTAGTGATGCGAGGGAAGGGGAAGAGGTCATATGCATTCTCAGAAGTTTTGATGATTAAAACAGTTTTGAAGACTTTGACCTCATAGTGCGAAGACATTCACTCATGTGAGTTGGTTCCAGATTTCTACGAATCCACGAATAAGTACAAGTGAGGAATCTAACTATGGTTGAAGCATATGTGAATGCACTAGGCAAGATATGAGATGCAGAAAGGATAGATCTATATATCTATGTAGGCAGAAACCTCTTGTGGTAAAGTAGATGAATCTTTATGGATCTAGAAGATGGTAAAAAAAGCAAGTTTTATTTACCACACGATGAACTGCTTAGACGGAGAGGAGTTGGATGCCCAGCAGTTCGGTCTTTAGTGCCCTAACTTGGCGACGGAGGACAGCTACGACGACGGCAGAATAGAAGATGTCCGCGGCCGGCGTGAGGAAGGCGTCGACAAAGTTGCGGAGGCGCTAGGGTTGGTCGAGGTGGAGAGGTGGTAGAAGAAACTTTTGACCATGATGGGACGTGCATTTATAGGCATGGGAGACGGCACAGCGCAATTACGCAGGTGCCCCTGACGGTTCACGTACGAGTGACACGTGGCGGTCATGTAATGGATTGGGAGTTGTCCCATGATCCCACGTACACAACGACTGTCGGAGTGGTCGTTCCGGCTTCTCCGAGTTTCAGGCATAACGGATGGAGCATTAAAAACAGATTTAAAGTTTGTCTCCGTATCTTCTGCTGACAAGGACGCAGAGAAGATATTCGACAGTTTCAACAGAATGCATATGATTTGGATAGACAGAGTGTGAGATGAGAAAGCATAGAGAGGTTAGGGTCCGATCACATTCACTTAGTCCAAAAGATTCAAATATGAAGACATAGCTATAAGTGAATGCTGTTGAGGACAAAACATAATTCTCTCTCTCTCTCTCTCTCTCTCTCTCTCTCTATATATATATATATATATATATATATATATATATATATATATATATATATATGTCCTATATGAAGATAAACCAAGTGCGAAGACTTTGCAAATGTAACGCCACAAGAAACGCTTCAAACAAGAATTTGGTGGTGGCATTACCCACCGTATAGGAAGTATTAGACCCAGACACGGCGCACAATTATCGTGGCGCTCCAAAGTTAAATTCCATGTTAATGTATTCACACTTAGAATGTAAGTCTTCAGTGATTGAAGATATACTTTACTTCGTGTGTTGCACATCTAAGTCATCAATATGCATAAGTGTTAGGATGTGTGCCTGATTACAAGACATTTGAGAATTCTAAGATATTTAGCTCACACCGCAACTTGCAAAACCTTTTCTCATCCAAGGGCTTTGTGAAGATATCTGCCAGTTGCTCTTCAGTGTTGACGTGTATGATATCAATATCTTCCTTCATAACATGATCTCTGAGAAAGTGATGACGAATTTCAATGTGCTTTGTCTTCGAGTGCTGAACTGGGTTGTTGGCAATCTTGATGGCGCTTTCATTATCACAGTAGAGTGGCACATGCTTCAGATGGACTCCATAGTCCTTGAGTGTTTGCTTCATCTAGAGAAGCTGAGCGTAGCAAGATCCAGCAGCAATGTATTCAGCTTCAGCAATGGAGAGTGATACACAGTTCTGCTTCTTTGAGGACCAACAGACAAGTGATTGTCCTAGAAAGTGACATGTGCCTGATGTGGACTTGCGATCAACTTTCTCACCAGCATAATCAGCATCTGAAAATCCTACTAGATGAAACTCTGAGCCCTTTGGATACCATAATCCTAGTGTTGAGGTGTAAGCCAAATATCAAAGTATTCGCTTCACAGCTAAGTGATGCGACTCCTTTGGTGCCGCTTGATATCGAGCACACATGCAAACACTAAGCATAATAACTGGCCTAGATGCACATAAATAAAGTAAAGAACCAATCATGGAGCGGTATACCTATTGATCAAACTCTTTACCATTGGCGTCGGGACCCAGATGATGTTTAGCAGGTATTGGCGTTGAGTACCCTTTGCAGTCTTGCATTCCATACTTTTTCAGGCAATCTTTGAGGTACTTTTCTTGAGATATGAAGATGCCGTTGCTTTTCTGTTGAATTTGAAGACCAAGGAAGAATTTCAGCTCGCCCATCATGGACATTTGATATTGCTCTTGCATCATGTGACCAAACTCATCACTGTATTTCTTGTCCGTGCAGCCGAAGATAATGTCAACCACATAGATTTGGCAGACAAATAGCTCATCATCATATGTCTTCGTGAAGAGTGTGGGGTCTAGGGACCCAGGTTTGAAGCCTTTGCTCTTCATGAAGTCTTTGAGAGTTTCATAGCAAGAACGAGGCGCTTGTTTGAGGCCATACAGTGCCTTGTTGAGCTTGTATACCATATCAGGACGTTTTGGGTCTTCAAAGCCAGGTGGTTGTGCAACATACACTTCTTCTTCAATTCTTCCATTGAGAAAGGCACTCTTTACATCCATTTGATATAGAAGTATGTTGTGATGATTTGCATAGGCTAGCAGTATACAAATAGCTTCAAGCCTAGCCACAGGAGCAAATGTTTCATCGAAGTCAATCCCTTCAACTTGAGTGTATCCTTGAGCAACGAGACGAGCTTTGTTTCTGACCACTTGGCCATGCTCATCTTGCTTGTTGCGATAGATCCATTTTGTGCCTACTATGTTGTGCTTTCGAGGATCAGGACGCTTGACAAGTTCCCACACATTGTTCAGCTCAAACTGTTGAAGCTCTTCTTGCATTGCCTGAATCCATTCAGGCTCCATAAAAGCTTCAGCAACTTTCTTGGGTTTAGATATTGAGACAAAAACAAAGTGCCCACAGAAATTTGCAAGCTGTGTTGCTCTTGAGCGAGTGAGTGGACCAGGAGCATTTATGCTATCAATAATCTTCTCAACATATACTTCGTTTGCAACACGAGGATGAGCTAGACGAAGATTTTGCTCTTGTTGTACATTGTCTTCATCAGGAGTGTTGTCTTCAGGCTGAGCATTGTCGTCAGGTTGATTTGGAGCAGAGATGGTGAGTTCCTCATCAGGTTGTGCTTCAGAAGGCATGATCTCACCAGTTCCCATTAGCTTGATAGATTCATTTGGTGAGGCTTCATCTAGCACATTTGGTAGTGACTCTCTTTGTGAACCAATTGTCTCATCAAACCGCACATCCACAGTTTCAACAGTTTTATAGAGAAAAATGTTGAAGACTCTGTAGGAGTGTGAGTCCTTTCCATATCCGAGCATGAAGCCTTCATGAGCTTTGGGTGCAAATTTTGAATTATGATGAGGATCCTTGATCCAGCACTTAGCTCCAAATACTCTAAAGTAGCTTACGTTTGGTTTCTTTCCAGTGAGGATGTTCATAGGATGTTTTCTTCAGAAGCTTGTGAAGATAAGCTTGTGAATCTTCTTGGTGTTTTGTATTCATCGAGCATCGTTCGAGCCATCTCAATTAGAGTTCTGTTCTTGCGCTCAACGATCCCATTTTGCTCAGGCGTATACGGAGCTGAGAATTCGTGAGTGATTCCTATCTCATACAGATAAAGATTGAGGCCAGTGTTCTTGAATTCAGTGCCATTGTCACTTCTGATATGCTTGATCTTGATGCCATAGTTGTTCATGGCACGGTTGGCGAAGCGTCTGAAGACATCTTGCACTTCAGTCTTGTAGAGTATTATGTGCACCCATGTGTACCTTGAATAATCATCAACAATGACGAAGCCATAGAGACAGGCTGTGGTAGAGAATGTGGAGTAGTGAGTAGGGCCAAATAAGTCCATGTGAAGCAGCTCGAAGGGTTTAGATGTCGTCATGATTGTCTTCGAGGGGTGCTTGGATCTAGTCATCTTCCCAGCTTCACAGGCACCACATAGATGATCTTTCTTGAACTTGACTTCCTCGATGCCTATGACATGCTTCTTCTTTGCGAGAGTGTGTAAGTTCCTCATGCCTGCATGTCCTAGCCTCCGATGCCATAGCCAACACTCTGAAACTTTTGCTAGAAGACATACGGCCATCTGCGGTCCAGCTGAGAAATCTACCATATACAGATAACCTTTTATGTATCCTTCAAATACTAAAGACTTGTCAAATTCCATTAGTACAAGGCAACGAAATTTACCAAAGATCACAATCATGTTTAAGTCACAAAGCATTGAGACACACATTAAGTTGAAGCCAAGAGATTCAACAAGCATGACTTTATCCATGTGTTGATCTCTTGAGATTGCAATTCTACCTAGACCCAACACTTTGCTTTTACTAGTATAAGTAAATGTGATGTGACTCTTGTTAGATGGACGTAAGGTTGAGTCCATGAGAAGATTTCGATCACCAGTCATATGATTTGTGCATCCGCTATCCATAATCCATTCTGAAGACTTTGGTGTCACTCCCTACAATGCAGTTAGGAGGATAGGCTTCACCAAAAGCCATTGTGAAGCATAAACATTTGATGCATAACTGGATTATGAAAGCTTTAGATGAAAGTTAGGACTGATAAGATGTGCAACAAGTGATTTATGAATAGTATGAGCAGTAAGTCATTTTGGGCATTTGATCTTGTGCCCTTCAAGTGTTTTAGGTCCCCAGCAATAGCATCAGAAGCCTTTGATTATAAGCTGGAGACCTTTCCCTGCAAGAGAAAGTTAGTTTTTCTTAACCACCCACATCTTTAGGGGTGGCTTAGAAGCAATGAGTCTAAGAGTAGCATCTGAGAATTTTGGCTTTGGGGCCCTAGCAAATAGTCTTGCAGGAGGAGAATAATACTCATAAGAATAGGCAGAAAAATTCTTGGATTTATGAACATAGTGGTTTGAAGAAATACGCTCATATTCATGGGTCTGAGTATGGTTTCCCTGCAAAACATTCGCGTTAGGGTGACTCAGATGAGTCCTTTGGTTGTATGAAGCCTTAGGACCATATGAAGCCTTTGGTCTGGGATTTGTCTTCATCCCAGGAGGTGTCATGATAGTATTTGCTGGAAGCTTCTCAAGACAACCTTTAGGTACCCAGATCTTCTTCATAGGTGGTCCATTCCTGCAGTTAGTACCAATATACCTGGCAAACACTTCATCATTTTGATTCTTAAACATTTTGTAGTTTGCATCAAAGGATTCATCAATGATAACAGGATTAGCACAAGTGAAGCCAGATAAGGTAGATGGATCCACTGAAGGTCCCTTTCCAGCAACCCATGTTGTTCTCGGATACTGCTCAGGCTTCCAATATGATGCATCAACATTCATTTTCCTGTCGAACCCAACAACATCTTTCCTAGGGTTTCGGTTCAGTATCTACTTTTTGAGGACATCACATAGGGTCTGATGCCCTTTGAGGCTTTTGTACATCCCTGTTTCAAGCAAAGTCTTCAACCTAGCATTTTCACCAGCAATAGTAGTGGTTTCCTCAACAGAGAGGTTAGTTACCACATCAATAGTTGAATATATTGCAACAGTGGCAGCAGTAGAGCATTCAGCAACAGATGTAGCATTATCACGTTCAATGCATTTTAGACATGGTGGTTCAACTCTTCGTGAGTGGAGCTGATCAGTTGTGCGAGGAGTGACTCATTCTCCTTTTGAAGATCTTCATGAACCGCTTTCAATTTCTCAGGTTCTCGATTCCTTTGAATGTAATCGTGGGAAAGCTTTTCATGGGTTTTTGAGAGCGATTCATAAAGACCTTCAAGTTCTTTGTACTTAACATGAAGATTTTTTATGTCTTCAATTAAGGACTGAGAACGGGTCATTTCCGCGTCCAACAAGTCATCGCTTTTGTCTAACAGTTTTTGAATATGTTCCATGGCTTTCTGCTGTTCAGTGGCAATTTTAGCAAGTGTTTTGTAGCTAGGTTTTGATTCACAATCAGAGTCATCTTCACTAGATGTTTCTAAGTAAGCATGGCGTGATTTTACCTTGGCACCGCGTGCCATGAAGCAGAAGGTGGGAGCAGAGTCGTCGTCCTCATCATCATTGTTGGGGACGGGGCCATTGTCTTCAATGTTGAAGATGGACTTGCCCACGTAGGTAGTGGCTAAAGCCAGACTTGCAGCACCAGAATCAGACTCCTCCTCCGACTCCACCTCCGCCTCTTCATAAGCAGACTCTTCCTCAGAATCCATCTCCTTGCCAACAAATGCGCGAGCCTTGCCAGATGAATTATTCTTGTGTGAATACTTTGATGAAGACTTTGAAGAAGACTTTGAGTATTTCTTCTTTTTCTTGTCACCAGAATCATATTCCTTGCTCTTCTTATTCTTCTTCTCATTGTCCCACTGAGGACACTCAGAGATGTAGTGACCAGGTTTCTTGCACTTATTACATGTTCTCTTCTTGTAGTCATGAGTAGAAGCTTCATCATTTCTTGAGCTGGATCGTGAAGACTTTCTGAAGCCTTTCTTCCTAGTGAATTTCTGGAACTTCTTCACAAGGATGGCAAGCTCCTTTCCAATGTCTTCAGGATCATCAGAACTGCAGTCAGATTCTTCTTCAGATGAAGAAACAACTTTTGCCTTTAAGGCACGAGATCGGCCATAGTTGGGACCCTAGATGTCACGTTTCTCAGATAGCTGGAACTCATGTGTGTTGAGCCTCTCAAGTATATCAGACAGATCGAGAGTCTTGAAGTCAGGGTGTTCTTGAATCATCAGGGCAAGGATATCAAATGAGGTGTCAAGAGATCTTAGGAGAGTCTTGACGATTTCATGCTTGGTGATCTCAGTGGCGCCAAGTGCTTGAAGCGCATTTGTGATGTCAGTGAGACGATCAAAAGTGTGCTGGACATTCTCATTGTCATGTCTCTTGAAGCGATTGAAGAGATTGCAAAGGACGCTAATCCTTTGATCTCTCTGGATAGATACTTCTACATTGACCTTTGAGAGCCAGTCCCAAACTTCCCTTGACATGTCCAGAGCACTTACACGTCCATATTGTCCTTTGGTCAGATGGCCACAGATGATATTCTTGGCCGTTGAGTCCAATTGAACGAGCCTCTTGACATCAGCAGGGGTGATACCTTCACCAGTATTGGGAACGCCGTTCTCGACGACAAACCAGAGGTCCACGTCAATGGCTTCAAGGTGCATGCGCATCTTGTTCTTCCAGTAGGGATATTCGGTGCCATCGAAGATGGGGCACGCAACGGAGACTTTGATTATCCCTGCAGTCGACATAGCTAAAACTCCAGGTGGTTAAACCGAATCACACAGAACAAGGGAGTACCTTGCTCTGATACCAATTGAAAGTGCAGTATATCGACTAGAGGGGGGGTGAATAGGCGATTTTTGTGAAATGCTTCAAAACATGGTAGTTTCGAAGATAGGCGATAAGCTCAAGCCTATTAGTATGCAGCGGAAAGTGGACTACACTAGATAAGCCATAGTCATGTACTCAATGAAGTGAAAGCATGAAGACTAATAGCAACTAGGCAGTAGTGATCATAAAGGAAGAAGGAATGAAGCCAATCATAACAAGTAGATACTCAGTGAAGCCAATCAGATAAGGCAAGCATGCAATGTCTTCACAACATAGAGTAGTAATTAAAGGAAAGGAATGGATAGAACCAGTAGCTCGGGGAAGACAGTGATTTGTTAGACCAGTTCCAGTTGCTGTGACTACTGTACGTCTGGTTAGGGAGGTTGAGATTTAACTCAGAAGACCGCATCTTCACCTTGTTCCCCTTGAGCTAAGGACACCTAGTCCTCGCCCAATCACTCTGGTAAGTCTTCAAGGTAGACTTCCAAACCTTCACAGACTTCGTTCACCGGTGATCCATAATGACTCTTGGATGCTCTGAACGCGACGCCTAACCGGCTGGAGGAAACACAGTCCTCAAGTGTAAGAAGTCTTCAGGTCACACAGACAGGAAGACTTCAGTGATGCCTAACACTCTTTGGCTCTGGGTGTTTGGGCTTTGTCCTCGCAAGGATTTCTCTCTCAAATGCTTTGGAGGTCGGTTGCTCTCAAACGACAAAAGCCGTGCAATAACTCTGAGCAGCCACCAATTTATGGTGTAGGGGGTGGGCTATTTATAGCCACTGGGCAACCCGACCTGATTTGTCCGAAGTGACCCTGGGTCACTAAGGAACTGACACGTGTTCCAACGGTCAGATTTGAAACACACACGGCAACTTTACTTGAGCTCCAAGTAAAGCTGACTCATCCGCCTCTGGATAAGATTTGCTCTCATAGTCTTCGCTCGGAGACATAGGATTTGGTTGAGCATCACTTTAGTCACTCTGACTTAGTTCACTTGGACCCCACTTAACAGTACGGTGGTTCCTATGACTCAACAAAGAAGAAAAGGAAACAACGAAACATCTACGTCTTCGCTCTCCATAGTCTTCACGCACTGTCTTCTCATGTCATAGTCTTGAATATGATTATCTTCATATACCACCACTGATATCAATGTCTTCATACATTTTTAGGGGTCATCTCCGGTAGGTTAACCGAATCAATGAGGGACTACTACCTATGTTATCCTGCAATTCTTACAAACACATTAGTCCCTCAACCAGGTTTGTCGTCAATAATCCAAAACCACTAGGGGTGGTACTAGATGCACTTACAGTAGTGAGAAAACTTTTGGATGGATTCTAACATATGACCTACAAAATAGCACAACAAATCGAGTCAATGTCAGCTTTTCGAAACCTAGTATGCCACGAATTCGAAATAATTACCCATATGCATGGTCCTCAATTCAAATCTTACAATGTACACCGAATTGAAACATCGATATGAAGTCTCGTACTATCTACATTCAAATGTTGTTTTTAC
>LR738712.1:168531201-168661468 GCA_902687465.1 Secale cereale
ACAGGTTACATACTTCCTGTATCAGTCAATCTTCCTCTCTTAACCACCTTAGGAAGCTATCGGTTTCGAACACACATCCATTCTTTCTCTCCATGTTTCGATCTCTAACTCTCTCAACTACACAACCCCCTTTTTCCACTCTGTTATGAAATGTATTTACCTCACACACCCGCCATTGCACCCCATGCCGAGCTCTCTCTCTCTCCCTCTCCATCTCACCCTCTCGCGCTAAATACATGCATTGCCTATCTATCCCCGCAACCTCTCGTGCGCACGCACGCACGTTGTTTATCTAGGTCACTCCCTCGACACTGTGTCACTCTTTCTTCCGCACGGCGGGCCACAGTCGCTCAATCTCGCTCTCTTTATCCGAGTCTCCTTTAACCTCACTTTCTTTCACACACAAATAATATATCTCCCTGTTCGGACCTCGATCGACACACTCTATACTCTCTCATGCAGATTGTCTATCTAGGTCAGTCCATCGAAGTCGCCCCCACTCTTTCGACCTCATGGCGGGCCACACTCTCTATCTCTCTCTCTTTCTCTCTCTCCCTCTCTCTATCTCTCTCTCTCTCTCTCTCTCTCTCTCTCTCTCTCTTTGCATGTCTCGATTGACCTCGCTCTTTCTCGGAAAAAAACGATATATCACCATGTTTCAGCCTAATTCGACTTATTCACATTGTATACTCTCTCACACACATTGTCTTTCTAGGTCACTCTCTCCATCCCATCTCACTCTTTCGATCGCACGACGACTCTATGTGATCGATTGACCTTGCTTCCTCCCACGCACAAAATATCTCTCCAGCTCTATCTTACAACCCTCACCCTTGCCAAAAGATCAATCGGACAATATCTCTCCAGAGCATATATATTTGTTCAATGAATGTCGGACCACACTCACTTTGTGTCACATCCCTAGTTTAGCTCTTGCATTAGGGCTAGCTAGAGTGTGCATCATGTTTATTTATCACAGAAACTTGAAATGGGAATGACAGAAACCCCAGCACCCCTCTTCTAACAACTAGGGTTTGATAAAATATTTTCCAATGTACCCAAAATGCCCTTCAAAAATGTTCATCATTTCTGCCTTGGTCTTAAGCCTCTGCCAAAAATGGTGCACAATTTTCTAGGACATCCAAGGTCTCTGGATTAAATCATATGGTATTTGCATTTGGGCATTTAAATGCTATAAAATATTTTAAATGCTCAAATAATCATAAACTATAATGTTCCATGCTGTTCATATTATATACAGTGGGCATGACAAGTTTCATGAGTTAAAAAAATGTTCTGGCATTTTTATTAATTAAACAAAGTTGCAAAACAAATGAAACAGAAAAAGAAATAGGAAAAAAAGAAAGAGAGAGAAAGCTCTTACCTGAGCCCAGCACTGTTTGCAGGCCGGCCCAGCCCACCAGCCCTCTTCTGTCGCCTTCCTCCTCGCGCCAGAAGGCAGCACGCGTGGCCGCCGCGCGCTGGCACGCGCCCGGCCACCTCCAGGCTGCTTGCCTGCATCCCCGACGCCCTGGAAGACTCCCCGCGACGCCACGCAGCTGCCCCGACCCATCTCGCACTTTCCCCTCGTCCCCGTCGCCTTCCCCTGGCTCTCCTCTCTCACCACCGAGCCGCCCGTCGCCGCCGCTCGCCGTTTCCACACCTAGAGCCTTCCCCTCACCCCGTGAGCGTGTCCAAAAGGTTCGCCGCGACGCCCTCTACCTCCTCGCTGAGCCACGGATCGCCGGGAGCCCTGCAACGTCTTCACGCTGTCGTCCCCTTCCTCGGATCGCCGGAGCACCTCGCCGTCGATTAAGAAGTTGCAGCGCATCCCCGACCTCTCCATCGAGCTCGTTAGCACCGCAGTGAGCTCCAACGACGTTTCCCTCCTTCTTTTGCTTCGTTTGCGCCGTGTAGCTGCCGCTCCGTTGATCACCGAAACTCACCGCCGCCGTGCTCGCCGCCGGCGATGCTCCGGTGACCATTTGGTCACTAGCACATGTCCATCTCGCTCGCCGCAGCACGTAGACAAGCTAGGTACCACGCACGCATCGCCTAGGCCACCGTAGCTGCATCTCCACACGCACCCGACGCCGGTCGCCGCCGTTGAGCTCGTTGCCGTCGTCTCCGGCCACCACAGGTCCGGCGACCACCACCATCCGACGCGCAACGGCAAGGGCTTTACAACGTGCCCAACCGCAGCTCGAACCATGCCCTGTAGACGTTTTCCGAAGCACGTCGCCGTGTTCTGCCTCGCCGGCGTCACGTCGCCGGTGAGTTTGACTCGTTTGACCGGGGGGGTTGACCACCCCTGAGTCACTGACGTGTGGGCCACCCTTTTTCTAATTAGCTAGTTTAATTAAATAAGTGTTAATTAAATTAGATAGTTAGTTTAGTCACTGACCGTGGGCCCAGACCCCACTGACAGCTAATTAGTTTTTAGTTTAACTCTAATTAACTTTGTTAGTTAGCTGTGACACTGACATGCCGGGCCCACATGTCATGTTTGACTTGGACTAGCTCCTGTTGACTGGCTGACGTCAGCATGATGTCATGCTGACGCAGTAAAGGTTTTTCTGTGATTTTTAGATTTAAAAATAATTCAGGAAATTCCAGAAAAATGCCTAAACTTCAAAAAATCATATAAATTCAACAGTAGCTCAGATGGAAAAGATTTATATATGAAAAATGATCAGAAAAATCCAATCTTTCCAATGGCACTGTTTTCATGCATGTTTGAGCAAGTTAACCTTGCTGTATACATTAAAACATGATAATGCAGTTATTTAAATAATAGCTAAAGTGCCAATTTGAATCTTTGATTCAATTAGGCTCAAATCCTTCTGGTTATAGTTGCATTAGCCCAACACACATGCATCTTGCCATGTCATGAGCATGCATCATATTGTTGCATTTAGTTGTTTAATGATTGTATCGCCGGTATTCTCTGTGTTAGGTCCTGCTCTCGAGGATACTGCTGCGTATCCAGCTGAAGAGCAGTACCCGACAACCACTTTGTCAGGCAAGCAATCATTGATCATTCCGATACAAACCCAATCTTCTCGCTCCTTCTCTCTTTTACTGCATTAAGGCAACATCATGTGAACTGCTACTTGCTGCGGTAGTTGAACCATATTCCCTTGCATGACCTGTCATTGCCACAGTAAATAGTTGAAACCCACTAGCATGTGTAGGAGTTGACTGAGCCATGTGATGTGTGATCCACCATGCTATTTGTTTATGTTGCCTGCTATGCTTAGAGTTGAGTCTGGTCTGGTTCATCTGGGTGATGGATCAGAGTGAAATAATCATACCGATAAAGAGAAGGAAGTGTGGAATACGCTTGGTAAAGGTATCGATGAAAGGCCATGTAGGAGTACGTGGTGGGTTGTTTCATTGGAACCGTCCATAGGACCCGAGATCTGTATGTGTGGTTCAAGTTCCAATTACTACCATGCATTGGGCCCGAAACCAATGGACCCTCTCGGCTTATTAATTACCCTCGATTTCTGTCCAGGAGTTGCAACTAGTTTTTGGTGTTTATAATTTACTGGAGGTCGTGCACAACGCTGACCCTCGGGGTGGGTTGTGATGCGACAGGTACGTGGCACGGTGTACCGGTTGCCCGTTCGGTGACTCGGGAACCCTGTACACATCGTTTGGGGCCGTGAGCGACACCCCGGCCGGATCTCCCCACGGATAGAACCCAAATAGGCGATAAACCTGGACGAGAGGCTTGAGTAGTTAGTCAGGTCGTGGCCGACACCCTCGCCGGGCTTCCGCTTGAAGGTTGCCGAGTACATGTCGAGTAAACGACGATAAGTGGTGGAAGCGTGTGTGAAGAAGTACACCCCTGCAGGGTTATCAATCTATTCGAATAGCCGTTGTTCGCGGTACGGACTACTTGGTTACTCTTACAGTTGATAGACAAGTTGATGGATTCTACTAAAAGCCTCAAGATAAGTGTGAGAGCCGTGGATGGCCCTTCCGTAGGATGACGGAAGAGGATCCTCGGTGGTGTATTGTTGTTGTGAGTAGTGGACTCGTGTTCGTAATAACATCTTGCAATCCGTTGAGAGTTGTAGTATAGGTTAGCCAAGAGTCAAAGCTGGCTTTCTGCTATGAACTCCACTACCCCTTTGATAATGTTGCATGTATGATAGGTTCTGTTGTAAGACTTGCTGAGTACCTTTGTACTCATGTTTGCTTAATAACTGTTGCAGAGGAGAACCCTGCCCCTGCTGATGGTTTCTACATAGACGTTGACGTCGACGAGTAGCTTGACACCCAGACGGAGATCTAGAGCTTGTGAAGGGCCTTGTAGATAGTCAGGCTACCCCAAGCCTGTTTTACTTTCTAAGTTGTCTGTACTCAGACATGTAGCTTCCGCTTGTGCTTGTATGACTGTATGACTTGAGTGTTGGGTCATGTGACCCCTACCTGTATGGATATGTTATGTATGGCTCTTGGAGCCTTTTTAAATAAAGTACTTTGAGTCATAGAGTTCTGTTGTGATGCAATGTTGTATTTGCACATATTGAGCATATTGTGTGTATGGTTGAAATGCTTGGTATGTGTGGGATCCGACACCTAGTTGTTTTCCTTTGTTAGCCTACCTTACAGGGCAATGCCTCCTAGTGATTCCAATGAGCCTTGGTACCTTGATACTGCTCGGAACACGTAGGCTTGCCGGCATGTGTCCTTCTTCATTCTTGTGTCTGTCCCTTAGGGGAAATGTCACGCGTTCTTCCTTTAAGTCCATGTAGCTTGCTACGACTTGGGTTCATACGTTGATGACCGACACGTTCGTTGCTGGGTCGTGGATGCCTGTCTCGGTAATCTAGTGCCACTTTTGGTTTATAACTAGCCATGTCGGCCCGGGTTCTCTGTCATATGGATGCTAGCGACACTGTCATATACGTGTGCCAAAATGCGCAAACGGTCCCGGGCCAGGTAAGGTGGCACCCGTGGGGTTATCGTGCGTGAGGCCGCAAAGTGATATGACGTGTTACAGCTAGATCGGTGTGACTTAGGATCAGGGTCCTGGCACTTTGTCTCTCTATCTATATGTTCTCTCGATTGACCTCGCTTTCGCACGCCGTATCTTCCACACATTGAAGCTACCTCTCCATCCCTCGCAAAGACGGAGCTATTTACATTGCGAGGGGCACTCCAACCTTGGATTAATTTGTGCAGGCATTTATTCCGGTCGGTTTAGATTATATTTTCGTAGAATTCGGCCCACAACTACTCGAAACACCATTGCAACCCCCGCAACTCCCCTAGTTGATTTCCCTGTGGCTCGGTCATCGCTCTCTCGCACGTCCTTTCTCGCCTTCAATGTCGCACCATGGTATTATTGTAAAAAACTCTGTTGTTCTCTTTAATTATTATTAACAAGCTACAAAACTACACACCGATAGTCCACTTGGAATGGAACAAATTTCGACCCACAAATTAAAGTGCTACAAACTACACATTGAGGGGCCCACATGTCATGAAACAAATTTGGATCCATATACAAATTTAAAAATAAAGGACGAGGATCGAACATGCGACCAAGGCCTTCAAGCCGCACGTCAATAGGCAACATACGTAGAACAACACTGTTTGTTGTACCTCCCTTTGTTCACATAATGTTTTTATATTACCACAGCCCATTTAATTGATAACATGTAATATTATTTTTAGTACAATTCGCCTTGACTTACTGGTGGGTTCCATGTGTGCTCTCTCTCTCTCTCCTCCCCTTTTGTGTTTAGACGCACGGGCAAACACGAAGAACTTGCGGGCGATGTTGTCGTTGACCATATCTGGACGCGTTCACATGTTACGGCACCAGTTTCACGTGCTAGCAGCACTAGTCAGTGTGTACGTGCAATGCACGTTAATTTGGAAGTATATTAAGTGAATGCGGATATTAAGTAGGATATTATTTTCGTGTTATTATGTGATTAGCACTATTTTTGGCATAACATTAACTGCACGCAAAACGTGTTGAGCGCTCAACATTGAAGCAGTCTAGGTCATTGGATGACAAGGAATACATGTGGCTTGTTGACGGTTTATATTTAATTTGATACGGCTCTAGCAGAACATTCAATCGATCAAACCATAGATTTCGTTCAGTCTGACTCTGACTTTAAATTATACGACGATCGATCTAAAATAAACTGAAATGATAAACGTTCGGATTTTAAGCATAGCAATCCGAACGTTTTTCATGGCAAATTTAGATTACACGGCGGTGGCGGGAGCGTCTTGCGGTGGGAAGCGGCTCCTCTGTCATGTTCTGTGTGTTGTCGGGACACTGACCGACGGCGATGACAGCTCCTTGCGCCGTTGTTGGCGTACTCCTGGACGTTGGCCTAGCTTCAAGGAAGGCCAAAATGTTCTGGACTTCGGAGCGAGTCAACTGGCGGGAGCAGGCGACTCGCGTTGGTGCAAGGAATCGGTCGACGGCGGCCATCCATGCCGCTGAGGGGGGGCACTGGCAACCGTGCGAGGACAGGGGCTGTCAACGGCGCGACAGAGACATTCGTGTGCACGGGCACCGGCACAGGCGCGCACGCAGTTCACGCGTAGGTGCAAGCGCTAGCAGGTGCACGGGCACGTGAAAGTCGGAGGGGACCTCGTGGAACCCCGTGGCATCAAGCTCGACGACAATGTGCGGCTCCCAACCCATTAATGCCATGGGGATGGGCGCTGGCGCAGTCGGGGCGATGGGAGCTAGAACGGCAGCGGGGACAGACGCGACGTCTTCCCGCATGGCCAGTTCAAGCTCGTCCCAAAGTGCCTTATGTTCTCGAGACACCGGTTGGGTGTCTTCCTCGGGAAACTGGAAGACTAAGGGCAGACCATCGTGAGTGGAGAATCGGAGTGGAAGAGAGAAGATTGTAGCGATACCGGGTAGTGCGGGGTTGATTTTAAACTGCGGCGCCTGATACGTCTCCAACGTATCTATAATTTTTTATTGTTCCATGCTATTATTTATGATGTTTTCGATGTTTACTGGGCCTTGCTATACACTTTTATATTATTTTTGGGACTAACCTACTAACTCAGAGGCCTAGTCCAGATTACTGTTTTTTGCCTATTTCAGGGTTTTACAGAAAAGGTATATCAAACGGAGTCCAAACGAAATGAAACTTCGAGAGAGATTATTTTGGAGCAAAATACGCACGGGTGACTTGAGAACCACGGAATAGTGCTGAGGTGGTGTCCACGAGGGTGGGGGGCACCCCCCCCTACAGGGCGCGCCCCCTGCCTCATGGGCCCCACGTCTGGCCCCGGTGCCCTCCTTCCTCCTATATATATCTACGTACCCCGAAACCATCAGAGAAGGAGAGAAAACCCTAGTTCCACTGCCGCAACCTTCTGTTCCCGTGAGATCCCATCTTGGGGCCTGTTCCGGAGCTCTGTCGGAGGGGGATCTACCATGGAGTGCTTCTACATCATCATCATCGCCTCACCATGAGTTGTGGGTAGTTTACCACAGACCTTCAGGTCCATAGCTAGTATCTAGATGGCTTCTCTCTCTTTGGATCTCAATACCAAGTTCTCCTCGGTGTTCGAGGAGATCTATTCGATGTAATCTCTTTTTGCGGTGTGTTTGTCGAGATCCGATGAATTGTGGGTTTATGATCAAGATTATCTATGAGAAATATTTGGTTCTTTTCTTAACTTCTTATGTATGATTATAATATCCTTGCAAGTCTTTTCGAATTATTGGTTTGGTTTGGCCTACTAGATCTATAGTACTTGCAATGGGAGAAGTGCTTGGCTTTGGGTTCAATCTTGCTGTGTCCTTTCTCAGTGACAGTAGGGGCAGCAAGGCACGTATTGTATTGTTGCCATCGAGAATAAAAAGAAGGGGTTTATATCATGTTATTTGAGTTCATCCCTCTACATCATGTCATCTTGCTTAAGGCGTTACTCTGTTCTTATGAACTTAATACTCTAGATTGGATAGCAGTCGATGTGTCGAGTAATAGTAGTAGATGCAGAATCATTTCGGTCTACTTGTCTCGGACGTGATGCCTATATATAATGATCATGCCTAGATAGTCTCATAATTATTTGCTTTTCTATCAATTGCTCTATAGTAATTCGTTCACCCACTGTAGAATTATGCAATCATGAGAGAAGCCACTAGAGAAACCAATGCCCCCCGGGTCTATTCTCAACATATCAATCTACAATCTACTTTACTTTTCCGTTTTTATTTTCTGTTCTTATATCCAAAAATACCAAAAATATCAAACTATCATCTCTATCAGATCTCACTTTCATAAGTGACCGTAAAGGGACTGACAATCCCTTATCATGTTGGCTGCGAAGATCCTATTTGTTTGTGCAGGTGCGAGGGACTCGTGCATGGTCTCCTACTGGATTGATACCTTGGTTCTCGAAAACTGAGGGAAATACTTACACTACTGTGCTTTATCACCCTTTCCTCTTTGAGGGAATACAACGCAAGCTTGAGAAGTAGCAGCGTGGGTGACATTAAAAGTGGGAGCAGTTGGGACGAAGGTGGGCGGCGGAGCCTGGTCAAAGGGCTCGCCTCCCGGTGAGCCTGCACAGCGGTCTGCTCGCATGCCTCCCTGTCAGCCGGCGCAGCGGTCTGCTTGCACGCCTCCCGTCGACTCACCCGCTTGCTCGGACGGCACCTACCGATGAGAAGCGGGACTCGTGGCGGCACGTAAACGCCCACGGTTTCAATAGTGAAAGCGTTCGCCTTTAACGTGACAGGTCTTTGTTCCAAAATATCTTGGCTCTTCATTTGTGCAACTTGTCATAAGCAGCTTGTCTCAAATTGAAGAAAAAAGTTATGAATTAATATTTGTGCCATATCACGTGACCATGCTCAGTTTCAAGAATTTATGGTCACGTTTGGATTTTCTGAAATTTAAGATCCAGGATTCGAAACAATATCATAACTTGCATCATGCAATAAATTTTCAAGCCATACATTTGTCCTGTTGTATTTCTTAAGAAAGCATTTGGTCAAACATTTTGCTTAGTTAGACTTCAGACAAGTTATATATGCAGAGCAAATAGATAATCCCTCCGTACCAGTGCATTGCCTGATATATTAACTCAACTACTAGGCATGAACAAACGGGCTCAATTCTGTGCTCATCCTAGTGTAGTAGTAGTACTAGGCAATGCAGTTGATGGGTGACCTTGGCGAGCGGCGACCGAGGGAATTGAGCCATGCTCGGCATGGTAGGTAATGTTGTCTAGTTACTAAAGCATCCCTCCGTTGTTCATCGGTATTCATTATGGACCGTGACATGAGGGGAATTTCCTAGGGCTGGAATTCTGGCCGCCAGATATTTCGACTCGAAACGCGGAGGCTCGACTGGTTGGGGTTGCCTAATGTGCGTACCACGCACGCCACCAGAAGGACACGAGCCTATTTTTTTCTTTTTTAGGACCAACACGAGCGAAGGTCTGGCTGGTATGCCGTTGGGTCCTACCATTCGAGAATACGAAAGGAACCTTTTAAATTGTCGAACGAATCTATGTGTATGACAATGCCCGTTTTTTTCCTTGCAAATAATAATCTCAGCGTGGTAATTGATTTATGACGAGTTGTTGAATTAGAGTGAGTTTGTGATATAGTGGTCGCAACGTGGATTTCACATTTCATGGTATCCCTTGTAAGTTTTTCAATGCAAATTCAAATTTAAAAGATGAACAATATCGAGGTGAGAAAACTTGGTATATATCAAGCATATGACCACACTGAAAGTGCAACTAATCCCCGGGTGGTTTTGGTAATTAATAACAACATATATATCATTGAACTAATATTCTCTTGAGAATCATTTCAGAAAAGTTCGATGATCTGGGTATGGAAATGTCTGAAGAAGTGGACCCCTCAAAATGCTAAGACAAGCATTGGCAAAAGCTCAAGACTCCATTTTTGGTTTAGTGATCAAAGATCACATTGAGTCCATAGGAAAGCCAATACTATTAAAAGGGGATGAGGTTGTGTTAATGTTCTCGTTGCTCAAGTGCTTGGTGATCTAACTCCCTCAACTATCAGCACTATTCACTACTTAACACACACCCATAAGTAATCTCGGTCACACCGATTTCTCCAACTCAGTCCCACCGAGATGAACCACTTCAGTTGTTTCTCCAAACCCTAAATTCTCGGTCACACCGATTCTGAGTTTCGGTCTCACCGAAAAAGGGCTGCCAACCTTCTGTGATCAGTTGACATCAATTCGGAATATCCGAGTTTATATTTTCGGTCTCATCGAGATGGCAAACCCTAACCTTTGACTCACTTCGGTCTCACCGAGATGGTATTTTCGGTCCCACCGAAAATCCCAACGTTCACTATATTTGAACTTTCGGTCTAACCGAGTTTTCACTTCGGTCTGACCGAGATTGGTCAAATGTGTGTGTAACGGTTGGATTTTGTGTGGAGGCTATATATACCCCTCCACCCCCTCCTCATTCGTGAGGAGAGCCATCAGAAAGTACCACCACTTCTACCATACACTTTCTGAGAAGTGAACCACCTACCCTTGTGTTGAGATCAAGCCATTCCATTCCTACCATATGAAACTTGATCTCTAGCCTTCCCAAGTTGCTTTCCACTCAAATCTTTCTTCCACCACAGTCATATCAGTGAGGAGAGTTGAGTGTTGGGGAGTTTATCACTTGAAGCACAAGAGCAAGGAGTTCATCACCATCAACACCGTCTATTACCTTTTGGGGGGTGGTGCCTCCTAGATTGGTTAGGTGTCGCTTGGGAGCCTCCGTCTTGATGATGTGGAGTTGAACCAAGAAGTTTGTAAGGGCAAGGAGATCGCCTACTTCGTGAAGATCTACCCCGAGTAAGGCTAGTCCTCCGTGGGCGTAGGCCGTGATGGAATAGACAAGGTTGCTTCTTCGTGGACCCTTCGTGGGTGGAGCCCTCCGTGGACTCGCGCAGCCGTTACCCTCCGTGGGTTGAAGTCTCCATCAACGTGGATGTACGATAGCACCACCTATCGGAACCACGACAAAAATCTCCGTGTCACCAAACTGCGTTTGATCTTCTCCACCTCTCTTTTACATGTGCAATTTACTTTCCGCTGCATATACTCTAGAATTGCATGTGTAGGGTGTTACTTGAATTGATCTTAATTGTGAAACTGCCAAAAACATTGCATGATCTAAAGGCAGATTTTTTATTTTGTCAAGTAGTCTAATCACCCCCCCTCTAGACTTACTTTCGATCCTACACCTTTGCTAAGAAAGGATTGGGCCACTTGTTACTTTCAGTACCTCTTACATTACCTGCCTTTACATTCCTGTTGCTTATACCGAGAAAACCCCTAAAAGTTATCTTTCAGTGCTTGCAGTAATTTCTTGCTCAGAATCGCTTATCAATACCTTCTGCTCCTCGTTGGGTTCGACACTCTTACTTATCGAAAACGCTGCAAGAATAGAGGCAAATGACAAGCAAATTGTGGACGACCCGGACACTTCTCAAATGAGGCAAGCAAATTTCCAATGACAAGCAAATTTCCAATGAAGACATAAGCCTAATGGTCAAGAACTTCAACAAGTTCTACAAGAATAGAGGCAAAGAAAGAAGCTCAAAGTCTAGATCATATGATGGAAAGAGATCTTCTAGTCGTGATCGAAACTGCTACAATTGTGGACGACCCGGACACTTCTCAAATGAGTGTACGGCTCCCCACAAGAGAAGAGAAGAATCTCCAAGAAGAAGAGCAAGAGATGAGTCACCTCGGAGAGAGAGAAGGAGTAGAGATGATCGTTATGAACGAAGACCTTCTCGGAGAAGCAAGGATTCGGAGAGGAAAGACAAGTCATCAAGGAGCTACACAAGAAGAAGACATCAAGCTCATGTTGGTGAATGGGTCTCCGGCTCCGACTCTGACAGTCAATCCGATGGAAGCTATCACTCCGACTCCGACTATAGTCAAGATGAAGGTGTTGCCGGACTTGCACTCGTATCCTCCAACTCCAACTCCTACGACTTATTTGATTCACCAAATGAGGGAATTGGAAGATGCTTCATGGCTAAAGGCCCCAAGGTAACACACCCTGAATTCATTGACTTTGATATTGATGAGGATGACTTACTTGGTTAAGATGAGCTCTTGCATGATAAATCTAGTGAGCTTAGTAATGATGAAAATGCTAGTAGTCTTTATAGTCGAGAAGAGTCGAATGACAATGCTATGAAGGAGATTGAGCGTCTAACTAAAGAACTAAACACTCTTAAGTTAGCTCATGAAACAACTCAAGAAGATCATAGAGAGCTCCTAAGATCTCATGAGAAGCTACGCTTCGAGAAGCTCACTCTAGAGCAAGAACATGAGTTTCTAAAAGCGATCAATGACGATCTTCGAAAGAAGAGTTCTTCATATCTTGCCAAACGACTTCTCTTGTCTAATTTCTTGCCACCTATTAAGACTAAGCATGACAAGCATAAGAAAAATTCTTCCTCTAGTAGTAACAATAACAATGTTAAATCCAATGTTGTTACTTCTAGTAGTTCTCTTGATTCCACTAACAATGTTCCACGCCAAGTTTGGCACGGGCAAATTCATGTTGGATAGGAAGCACTTACCACTGCAGCCAGAGTATGAGGACAACGTAGTTGTGATGGATGAAGAGGATCCCACCTCAGTTGAAGGGCAAGCCAAGATCGAAGCTGCAAAGAAAGCCAAAGCTGACAGAGAGGCAGCAGCAGCAGCAGCTAAGCCAAAGAGCTTCGGAGATCAGATTCTTGAAGCAACCCGGAGAATTGAACAACGCCTGGCCAGCATTGAGCAATCTCAGGAGAGCCTTGAGAGGATCGTCGAGGACAAGATCCACGCTCTAGACGTGAAGCTGACTGAGATTCAGGTGTCTGTCAACAAGCTTGAGGCAGACATGGAGGAGACTAGGCAGGAGAGGGCAGAGCTTATGCAGGATGATATAGTCCAGGACTCTCATCGCCAGACTGCTCCGGTTCCCAGAGGATCCAGGTCTGCAGCTATCCCAGTGACAGACTCCAGGGCTACCGCTTCAGCACCAGCTACAGCTCCAGCAGTTCCTTCAGCTCCAGCATCCACTCCTCCAGCGCAGACATCCGCAGAAGTCTTCGCCGACGCAGCTATCTCTACACCGACATCGACCCAGACGGGAGCAGCCAGCCGAGCCCGCAGTGACGTTTAGCTCTATACCTTTTCGAACTTTTTGGTAACTTGTTGCCAAAGGGGGAGAAATTGCTATAGATCATAGGGCTTCGAGAGAGAGAGTGCTCTTTCGTCTTTTCGTTCTTTTGCCGTTTTCCTTGAGATACATTGGTTTCTTTTGGTTCCAGATACTTTAAGTGTGCTTGCTACTACGTTTGATGCTACCTTAATGAGTGCTTAGTCATACTATGCTTTAATCTGTGCTTATTGTTTATCATATGCTATTTCTTATTGTATGGCTATTTACTCTTGTCTTGGTGATTGAGTGCATGTTATTCATTCTTATCATTTTGTGCGCTCCACCAAGATGTATGTGATATGGAAGAGTGACCCATAATCCTAATCGATTGTGCATTTGCATTCAAACGCAAATTTTAAATAATGCACAAATTTAGGGGGAGCTCTTGTTTATCACATACTTCTCAAAGCGACGATATTATTCTTTGATTATATCTTTTGTCGAAGCTTTGATCTATATGTTGTCATCAATTACCAAAAAGGGGGAGATTGAAAGTGCAACTAATCCCCGGGTGGTTTTGGTAATTAATAACAACATATATATCATTGAACTAATATTCTCTTGAGAATCATTTCAGAAAAGTTCGATGATCTGGGTATGGAAATGTCTGAAGAAGTGGACCCCTCAAAATGCTAAGACAAGCATTGGCAAAAGCTCAAGACTCCATTTTTGGTTTAGTGATCAAAGATCACATTGAGTCCATAGGAAAGCCAATACTATTAAAAGGGGATGAGGTTGTGTTAATGTTCTCGTTGCTCAAGTGCTTGGTGATCTAACTCCCTCAACTATCAGCACTATTCACTACTTAACACACACCCATAAGTAATCTCGGTCACACCGATTTCTCCAACTCAGTCCCACCGAGATGAACCACTTCAGTTGTTTCTCCAAACCCTAAATTCTCGGTCACACCGATTCTGAGTTTCGGTCTCACCGAAAAAGGGCTGCCAACCTTCTGTGATCAGTTGACATCAATTCGGAATATCCGAGTTTATATTTTCGGTCTCACCGAGATGGCAAACCCTAACCTTTGACTCACTTCGGTCTCACCGAGATGGTATTTTCGGTCCCACCGAAAATCCCAACGTTCACTATATTTGAACTTTCGGTCAAACCGAGTTTTCACTTCGGTCTGACCGAGATTGGTCAAATGTGTGTGTAACGGTTGGATTTTGTGTGGAGGCTATATATACCCCTCCACCCCCTCCTCATTCGTGAGGAGAGCCATCAGAAAGTACCACCACTTCTACCACACACTTTCTGAGAAGTGAACCACCTACCCTTGTGTTGAGATCAAGCCATTCCATTCCTACCATATGAAACTTGATCTCTAGCCTTCCCAAGTTGCTTTCCACTCAAATCTTTCTTCCACCACAGCCATATCAGTGAGGAGAGTTGAGTGTTGGGGAGTTTATCACTTGAAGCACAAGAGCAAGGAGTTCATCACCATCAACACCGTCTATTACCTTTTGGGGGGCGGTGCCTCCTAGATTGGTTAGGTGTCGCTTGGGAGCCTCCGTCGTGATGTGGAGTTGAACCAAGAAGTTTGTAAGGGCAAGGAGATCGCCTACTTCGTGAAGATCTACCCCGAGTAAGGCTAGTCCTCCGTGGGCGTAGGCCGTGATGGAATAGACAAGGTTGCTTCTTCGTGGACCCTTCGTGGGTGGAGCCCTCCGTGGACTCGCGCAGCCGTTACCCTCCGTGGGTTGAAGTCTCCATCAACGTGGATGTACGATAGCACCACCTATCGGAACCACGACAAAAATCTCCGTGTCACCAAACTGCGTTTGATCTTCTCCACCTCTCTTTTACATGTGCAATTTACTTTCCGCTGCATAAACTCTAGAATTGCATGTGTAGGGTGTTACTTGAACTGATCTTGTTTGTGAAACTGCCAAAAACATTGCATGATCTAAAGGCAGATTTTTTATATTGTCAAGTAGTCTAATCACCCCCCCTCTAGACCTACTTTCGATCCTACACACACACACACACACACACACACACACACACACACACACACGAACACAACAACAATCCAATAAGTATAGTGCATCTATTTTCCAAACCATGCATGTATGATACGAATTCTAAAATACTCCTTCTTTTCCTAAGTATTAGTCTTTTAGAGATTTCAACAAGCGACTACATACGGAGCAAAATGAGCGAATCTACACTATAGAATATGTCTATATACATCCGTATGTGCCAGTCCACTTGAAATCTCTAAAAAGACTAAAATTAGGAATGAAGGGAGTAAAATGTAAGACATGCATGGTCCTCAATTCAATATTTAAAACGATCATGAAACTGAAACATGAATATTAGGTCTAGTACTACACTACATGCAAATGTTGTGTTTAATTAGGCGGAGCTATGATTGTCGGGGTCACCCCCTCGGCCTTAGATAAAATTGTGAAGCTCTGTTTAGGGTTGTTCAGATTATATTTGTCCCCACCATCCCAACCACCGATTGGTTGTGCACCCCCACCCCTCCTCCCTGGGAGAATATCATGTGCCCCCATACATTAGATATGTCGATACGAGTTGCTTGGAGCTTGTAAATCTGAGATACAGCAGCTCACATGATGTCTTAATATTTTTACAGGAAACCTTGATGAGTTTGAGAATTGCACACAATTTGTACAAAAACTACTCAGATGCCCTTGGATCCCATATCCAATGACCTCGATGCTCGTATCACCATAGCATCTAAGATGAAGGAGGACATCATATTCTCATGTATGTAAGAATATCATGTGCTACCACACCTTAGATGCTTTGGTGATACAAGCTCTTAGGAGCCGTTGGATTTGTGACCCAACACCTCCTCGGTGGTTCGAATGGTTTTTTGCAGAAAAGCCCCGAAAGAGTTCGCACAAAGACTGCTCAGATGCCATTGGATCTCAGATCAAATGACCTCGAAGCCCGTATCACCGTAGCATCTAAGATGATGGAGGAGATCATATTCTCCTGTATGTAAGAATATCATGTGCTACCACACCTTAGATGCTTTGGTGATACAAACTCTTCGGAGCCGTTGGATTTGTGACCCAACACCTCCTCGGTAGTTCGACTGTTTTTTTGCAGAAAAAATCCCAAAGAGTTCGGCCACTGCTTACAAGCACAAAGACTGCTCAGATGCCAGTGGATCTGAAATCAAACGACCTCGAAGCTCGTATCACCGTAGCATCCAAGCTGCGAGAGCACCTTATGTTTTTTCGCACGGGAGAATATGAGGTGCTCCCGCACCGTAGATTCTATGGTGATACGAGTTCACGGAGATCTAACGGCCCACAGTAGGAGATTTGAATGGTTTTGCAATATACGACCGAGATAGTTTGGGAATTGCGCAGAAAGTAAAAGTACTACGCATGTGCCATCTGATCACAGATCATACGACCTAGATGCTCATATCACCGTAGCGGGTAATTAAGCTATGGGGAGCACCTAATATGAGCAACGGGCAGCCGTTGGATCCAAGATGCAGCGGCCCACACGAGGCCTGAAAGTTTTATTTGCAACAAACCTTTGGAGAGTTTGGAAATTGCGCATAATTACAAGGAATACTCCCAAGCCATTGGATCTCACTTCCAACAGTGTAAAAACTCGTATCACCATAGCATCTAAGCTGCGGGGTGGATGTGATATTCTATGCCGCTGTCATTTTTGTTTGTAAACTTGGAAAATACATGTAACTTGTGCCGTTACTTATCTAACCGTGCAAAGTGTTTGTTCGAAAAAACCATCCTACACTGAAATATCGGAACAACACACGGAGGTCCCACTTGTCATTAATCAAATTTGGACCTAAAACTAAAAAATATGAAAGACGAGATTCGAACTGGCAACCTGGACTACAAAGCGTAAGTCGATAGCCTGAAACAACAACGGTTGTTGGCTTTGTCCCATAACTTGATTTTATACAGTATTACGTTCAGTAGAGTAGAGGGAGTGCCTCGTCAACACGTGCATGATCGTTGACTCACTTACTGGTGGGTCCCAGGTCAGCGATCTCTCTCTTCTCTCCATCGTCTAACCTATGCACGGGCACACACGAAGAGCGGTGCTAGCTTGCCGTGTTGTTATTACAACTATAAGAAAAAGCTTGGAAAATAGAAGAATCGCCTAGAACGAGAGACGTTATGGCTTGTCGAGACGGAGCTAACCACACCTATCCTCCGTGCCATGTTAGCATGATGAAGCTGTATGGCTAGTGGGGTGTTTTCGACCGACTGGCTGGGTCCCGAGGTCAAACCATAGGTACTACATCTGATACAGTAAATTTTTACACGCACATTTTTCCTCCGTGCCGAGACATGGCACACCCTACCGCACGGTTTCGGGGTCCTCTCGGGCGGTGCACGCATGTATTCTTCTTGACGTGGGACGCCGTACCGCATGTTTTCGCCGAAGCAAGTAAATGAGTCATCAGATGGATTTTGGTCTACTTACCTTGGCGTACCGCCCATGCTTTTGAGCCTCTACCTTTCTTTGTAGCATAGTTAGCATTGGTTTGCGCACATAATCCTGTCAATTGCCCAGCTGTAATTCGTTTACCTCACTTAGTTGTTTTATCGTCTTTTGCGAGAGAGACATCACTAGTGAACATCATGGGACCCCGCTCCATATTACCATCACTGATCACATCCGCTATTTACTTTCAGTTCTTACTTATTAGTTGCAATCATACCTATCACTATTATCTCCTGCGTTTGATCCTTTGTAAACGACAAGGCCGGAGGGATTGACAACCTCTCTGTACTCGTTGGGAGCAAAGTTATTTGTATCTGTGTGCGGGTCCGGTCAATCGCTAGTTGCGCCGCTAGCAGTTGACACCTTCTTGTTGAACCTCGGAGTCTCAGGGGAATTCGATCCTTGGTATCTTTGCCAAGGGAAAACTACCGCTACACTGCATCTCAAACCTTCCACTTGGGGTAACCAACGAGGGGCGAGAAGCCATCAAGCAAAGTTTTCTGGCGCCGTTGCCGGGGAGTCCACTCTTCAAGATAGGGGAGTTGCACGCTATCTTTTACCTTTGCTTTTTAGTCTTGTTAGTTTACCTTTCAGTTTTTTCTTTAGTTCCCTTTATCAAAAATCACAAAAATAGTTATCTTGCTTGCTTGCTGCTATGGGTTCCACCGAGAACACCAAGTTGTGTGACTTCACTAGTCATAACAACGATGACTTTATCTGCACGCCTATCACTACACCTGCCACTTCAGCACCTTCTTATGAAATTAAACCTGCTTTACTGAACCTAGTTATGAAAGATCAATTCTCCGGTGCTGGAGATGATGCTGCTTTACACTTAAACAATTTTGTTGAACTCTGTGATATGCAAAAGTACCAAGAAATAGATGGTAATATTGTTAAGCTCAAGCTTTTTCCTTTCTCCTTGAGAGGAGGAGCTAAAATTTGGTTTCAATCCTTGCCTAGAAATAGCATAGATTCTTGGGACAAGTTCAAGGATGCTTTTATTGGAAAGTACTATCCACCTGCTAAAATTATCCAACTAAGGAGTAACATAATGAATTTCAAACAATTGGATAATGAACACGTTGCCCAAGCTTGGGAACGCATGAAATCTCTTGTCAAGAACTGCCCTACTCATGGTTTGACTACTTGGATGGTTATCCAAACTTTTTATGCAGGCTTGAACTTTACCTCGCGGAACTTGTTAGATTCGGCCGCGGGAGGAACCTTTATGTCAACTACACTTGGTGCTGCCACGAAGCTTCTCGATGAGATGCTGACCAATTATTCCCAATGGCAGACCGAACGCGCTCCAACAGGTAGGAAGGTAAACTCTGTCGAGGAGATTTCCTCCCTAAATGAAAAAGTTGACTTGATCATGTCTCTACTTTCCAAGCAATCTTCTATTGATCCTCATGATGTTCCTTTAAATTCTTTGATTGCTCAAGAACAAGTAGATGTTAACTTTATTTCTAGAAACAATTTTAATAATAATGCTTATAGGAGTAATTTTGGTAGCAATCCTAGACCGTTCCCCTCTGATTCCTATGGGAACAACAATGCTTATCCTAGCACCAAGAACTCCACCCAAAGAGATAGAGACATGCCTGGTTGTGAGAAACTTCTAGAAATAGAGAAGGCCACTAAGAACTACATGCACACCCAATTTGAACAAACAAAACCTTCTCGAGGAAATTAAATGAGCATACTGCTATCTTGCAAGACATTGGTAGACAACTAGAGAGCCTAAATATTGAGATTTCTAACCTCCAGACTAGGCTCACTATCGCTGAGACCCAAGTTTCCAATATGTCCACACACAAGCCACTTTGATAAACCAAATGGCAGCTAAACCCGAAGTGGTTGCACCCCTAAAGGAGGAAGAAGATAGAATTAAGAACCTTCCTACCCACCACACTATTGCTACTATCCAAGTTGTTGACGATATCCAAACTCTTAGAACCCAATGCACTCCTGGTCCCATTGGACCTATTAATGGTGATGCTATGACCATAGAAACTACCAAACAAGTGAGCCTAAAGGACACCACTACCACTTTACTTGATAGTAGTGACCTTGATTTTGATAATTGCACCCTTACCGAAGTTATTGATTTCCTTCACAAGATGTCTAGAGATCCCCGCACTAGCACACTTAACCTTGCCTTTACAGAGCATATCACTAATGCTCTCATCGAAGCTAGGGAGGAGATACTTAGGGTAGAAGCCTCCATACCTAGAAAGCTAGAATATGGTTGGGATCCTATGATTAAAATTAAGTTGAATAACTTCTCTTGCTATGCTTTATGTGATGTTGGAGCTAGTACCTCCGTTATGCCCAAAAGAATATATCATATGCTTAAATTGAAACCTTTTGATTCTTGTTCTTTTGGTGTTCGTCTTGTTGATTCTTCCATAAAGAAACCCTTGGGGAGGATCGACGATGTTCTTATCATTGTCAATGACAATTATGTTCCCGTTGATTTTACTATTATGGATATTGAATGTGAACCTTCTTGTCCAATTATTTTGGGACGGCCTTTTCTTCGCACCGTTGGTGCTATCATTGACATGAAAGAGGGGAATATAAAATTCTAATTTCCTCTCAAGAAAGGGATGGAACACTTCCCTAGAAAGAAGATTAAGTTACCTTTTGAGTCCGTTATACGGGCTAGCTATTCTTTTACTCTTGATAAAACTTGATCTCTTTGCATTATGCCTAGCTTAAAGGCATAAAAGAAAGCGCTTTTGGGAGGCAGCCCACAATGAATAAAATTTTATTTTGCTTTTGTTGTGTCTCGATGTTTTTACTACAGTAGCATCATCATTGTATCTTTACTTTTTAGCTTTGTGCCAAGTGTAGCCTCTGATTGCAAGAAAGTTCAAAAGTTGTGACGTGCTGTCCAGGAAATAGATTCTGTCCTTGGACAGAAAAATTTGTATAAAATCACCAGGTCATCTTTTTGGTCTGAATTTTTTCGACAGCGTGCGCTATACAATTGTCTTTCGGGCGTCTGTTCTGAGTTTTTTGATTTGAGTTGCAGAAGTGCCCCGAAAAAATCATTTACTACCTGCTGGTCTTTTTTTCACACATTCTGCCCTGTTTTGCCTTTTCTTCGTTTTGCAAACCTTGTTCTTGCTTTTTCTTTGCAAAAACCTTTTGGCAATCTTGAGAAACAGTAGACCTTCAATAATATCCTTATTTCCAGCAAGGAAAAATTATTTTATTATGGGTACTAACCTCGCTAATCAGATTATGATGAGTTATGTATGAAGGGAGTTTTCAAGTGTGCGAGGGAAGATGATAAAAAGATTCAGGAGTGTCAAACGCTCAAGCTTGGGGATGCCCCCATGCACCCCCAAGAAATATTCAAGAAGACTCTAGCGTCTAAGCTTGGGGATGCCCCCTTGCATCCCCTTCTCCATCAACAATTATCAGTTCGTCTTTCGTTCCACTATATTTTTATCACTTCATGTGTTATGTGCTATGCTTGGAGCGTCTTGCTTTTAGTTTCCTTTTTAGTTTTCTTTAGCTTTGCTTGCTGTTCATAACGAGTTGGAACTCAGCTTTCTTTGCGTGGGAGAGAAACACGCTCCACTTCAACCTAGAACACAACATAGAATTTTCATGTCTATCTTTGCTGTGTGTGTTCTTTGTCTTTCAATAGCTACTATCATGTTCAGCTCTTAGTTTTCACGCTTTTCTTTTTAAATAGCTTTTGTTTAGTTGGTCGCTGGAACTCTCTTTAGTTATCATGCTTATCTTATTAAGAGAGTTGGCTTCTGTTGCATTGGTTGATATGTCTATGATAAAAATGCTATGTGCATAATGGTGCTTAGTAGTTCATGTTTTCTTATGGTTAGTCTCAAATAGCTGGGGGGGTTCTCAATGTGTTATTGAAGTACCAACATGATTTGTTTGCCTATGATGTGGTATGGTCTAGTGATATCTTCCTTCAAGAATTTATTTTGATTGACTTGGCATATGCTCACGCATATTTAAGACTGTAAAGAAAGTCTATCAAGCCTTGATGATCTTTAATTTCTGAGTAGCGATATAACTTCCATGCCCGATTCAATGTTGCTTTGTCGCTCTGCAAGATTATGACCGTCGTTGCTCTTTTAGTTGGTCGCTCCCAGTCTTTTGCTAACCTTCGCCTGTACTAAGCGGACTGACTGCTTGTGCATCCAAAATCCTTTAAACCAGTTATGCCATATGAGTCCATCATACCTTCCTATACATGGTATTTACCTGCCATCCCTAACGAAGACTTTCATGTACCATCTCGAAATTAATCAAAAAAGCATTTCTCTTTGGTGCCTCTGTTTTAGTTCATGAGGAAGTAGTAGTTAATTCATGATCTTTTTAAGTTGGACAAGCTTCACCCCGGGATTGCATGTCTAATGTGCAATTCCATAATATGAGAAGGAACTGACAAAGAGTGCACCCGGCTCATTAAAAAATATACAACAAACAAACCCTCCTTCACGCTTTGTTCATGAGAAATCAGAAAACTTTGGCAGTGATAAACAAAGGAGACTAAGAGGATGTGATCGTCCTCATTCGGGAGCCGTTCCTCGAAACTTGTCCAGCTCAAGAAGTGATTGAGTTATCTGCTAGCATTCATTGACGAAATATGCATATTCTAAAAAATAATTATTACGGCTGTTTTTAAAACCAAGAGCTCTGGTACATGTTTAGTTTTTGTTTCCGACCACGGGTTTTCAACCTTGCCAACAAAAGCCACGGTTCGAGAGTCTCCACCTTATTTAAAGCACCAACTATTGAGAGCATGATTGTCATTCTGAGTGTAATGTGCATTGTCCCAAAGTAGCATTGTCTTTTGCATGATTATGATATCGTTTATTCTGAAATCATGTATCTAGTCGTCACTTAAACCTTGGAGGTGCCCCTGCATTTATGTTTTGCTTCACTAAAGGGGGCAAGCGAGGTACCACTTTATCATATTTGCACACCATGCTCACTACAAATCTATTGAGTGTTTCAGTATCATATTGTAAAACTTTCAGTTCTTTGTGATTTTCTCATGAGGCAACTTAATTACTATAGATTCATTGTCTCAGTAAGCACTTGTCATGTGACTGTGAAAAGTCCTTATATGGTTAATAGCATGTCACCACAGAAATTATGCTTGTTATCATTTACCTACTCGAGGACGAGCAGGAATTAAGCTTGGGGATGTTGGTACGTCCAAAACGTATCTATAATTTCTGCTTGCTCCATGCCTCTTTTGTGTGATATTGCTATGATATTTATGCACTTCCATACACTTTTGATCATATTTGGACTAACCTATTAACTCAGTGCACCCCAGTGCCAGTTTCTGTTTTCTGCTGTTTTTGTATTTCAGGTTTTCCCATTACGTAAACTGCCAGAAAAATTCTGGGAAAAATATATAAAAAATCAGCGTTCCGGAAGCTTCCATGCGGCCATAGTAGGGCCGGAGGGGGCCACCAAGGCCCCAGGCGCCCTGGGGGCGCGGCCCCCCTCCTGGCCGCGTCGGGGGGGGCGCCTGGGCCCCCCCAGGCCTCCGCTCATGCCCCCCTTTGGCATATATTTACACCGCGTCCCGAAACCCTCGAGGACGGAACCCTTTTTCGCGATCTCATCTCTGTTCCGCCGCCGCCGCGCTTCCAAGATTGGGAGCACCAGGAGAACTCTTCCCGGCACCCTGCCGGAGGGGAGGATCACCACCGGGAGCCTCTCCACCACCATGGACGCCTCCCGGATGAGTTGTGAGTAGTCTCCCTGGGACCATAGGTCCATGACCAGTAGCTATGTGATGTTCTCCTCCCCTTTTTGTTCTTCACCGATTAGACCTCGTGAGCTGCCCTACATGATCGAGGAACATATGTAATTTGTTTACCTCGCTTAGCTGTTTTATCGCTGTTGCTATGATGAGTTTGCTGGGATCAGATGGATTATGAGATTATGTTCAGATTGTGTGTGAGTAATATATTTGATTTACCTCTTTTATATTTATGTTCTTGAGTAATTCTTGCATGTTCTCCGTTGCTGTTTATTGCTTTGGCCAAGTAGTAGGTAGTAACTCCAAGAGGGAACGTTATGCTTGATTGTGGGTTCATGCCCCTCGATGACTAGATTGAGTGACAGAAACATGAGTCTAGGGGATGTGCTGTTGCCACAAGGGGGAAAACAACGGTGCTTGTACTCGCGGGTGCAAGGATTGTTTACTTTACGCAAAGTTCTTTTAATGCAGTTGTCTGTTGCTTTGAGTTTACACTATGGGTGGGACTCGCAACTTAATACCAGCGAGATGTTCTGGATAGATACCTCAAGGTGGATGATTAGTAGTAGATGCAGATGGATTTCGGTCTACTTACCTTGGCGTACCGCCCATGCTTTTGAGCCTCTACCTTTCTTTGTAGCATAGTTAGCATTGGTTTGCGCACATAATCCTATCAATTGCCCAGCTATAATTCGTTTACCTCACTTAGCTGTTTTATCATGTTTTGGGAGAGAGACATCACTAATGAACATCATGGGACCCCGGTCCATATTACCATCACTGATCACATCCGCTATTTACTTTCAGTTCTTACTTACTAGTTGCAATCATAGCTATCACTATTATCTCTTGCGTTTGATCCTTTGTAAACGACAAGGCCGGAGGGATTGACAACCTCTCTGTACTCGTTGGGAGCAAAGTTATTTGTATCTGTGTGCAGGTCCGGTCAATCGCTAGTTGCGCCGCTAGTAGTTGACACCTTCTTGTTGAACCTCGGAGTCTCAGGGGAATTCGATCCTTGGTATCTTTGCCAAGGGAAAACTACCGCTACACTGCATCTCAAACCTTCCACTTGGGGTAACCAACGAGGGGCGAAGAGCCATCAGGCCCATCCGCCCGCCGCCGCTCACTGCCTTCGCGTCAACCCCGCCGCCGGCGTGGTTCTCGCCGGAGCCGCCGTGCCAGGCCTCCAGGCCGACCGCTGGCCGTCTCCATCCCCGCCGCCGGCGAGGCCCCGCCGCCGTGGAACCTTGTCGCCCCGTCGTGCTGCTCCCCAGCCGCCGCCACCGGCTGGATCCAGGCGAGCCGGCCCGAATCCGCCTCGCCCCGCCCCCCTCCGGCCAGCTCCTCACCGCCGGCCTCCCGATGCGCCCGCCGCCGCCCTACCAGGTTCTCGCTCGACCTACCATCGAGGGAGACGAGGACGCCTCTGTCCTTCGTCGCCTGCTTGGGCCTCGGCCAGAGAGGCCCAACTCCGCGTCACCCCGCGCCGGCCCACCTACAGGCCTCCTTCGGCCCAGCCGGCCCGTCTCCCCTCCAGGCCTCATCCTACTTCGCTACTGGGCTTGGCCCATTGTGAGCCCCGACTAAATCCCGCCCCGTGCGTCATTTAGTATTATGCGCTCGGTCTTCGTTGTTGAAATTTTGGCTAAGTCCCTGTATTTGCATAATAATATTGCATACTTTGCATAGTGATAACTTTTTGTGTGCTTATCCAAATTGAGTGAATGATATGTCAAAATGATCGTGGTGATATGCTCTACACTTTGTTCCATTGTGCCATGCTTGTTTGACTTCATCTAGATGCCCTAATCTCTGTTGCAAGAGTGCTACTTGTTATAAACTGCTGCTAATTGTTATTTGGTTGCCATGTTTGAGAAATGATAACTTGGTGCATGTTTATCCAAATGATGCATACGAGATGTCAAAATGTTCATTGTGAAGTGTACTACATGATGGTTGTTGTAGCATGCTTGTTTCAGTTCATATTGCCATGTTAAACTCTGTTGCGAAAGTGCATGTGGCTGTTATGTTTCGTAACATGTTATGAGATGCTGATTTGAAGAGGTCGTTGCTATTGGTGTGATTGTCTTCATGCCACATGTCTAGATGTTATAGAAGCACCATTACATGGTCTTTGATGTGGTGCATTTAATTTTCCATGATATGCCTTGAGGTGACTTAAACATGCTTGTAAACATGCCATGTTGTTGTTACTGTTTTATACTTGGTGAAATTTCTGCTAAGTCTGGAATCTGTTATAACTTGATGCCATGTTTGCTTGATGCCCTAGTCAAATCCATGCTTGTTTTCGAGTGTCCAATGATCATGTCTTGTTGTCTATGTTATTGTCTATCCATTCATGCCCTTACTTGCTCATATGACCTTCTGTAGCTTATTTATTTCTTGCTCTCAAGTTGCTATAAATTATACCTATCAGGTTTTTATCAGCATGTTCAATTTGGTGTAGCTTGTTGCTATTGATCCATGCCTCCTATGGAGATGCTCCAATGGAGTTGTTTGCTGTAGGATATGGCTACTACATGTCCATGCTCTTTATGTTCTTAATAGAGTTGATATGCTTGTTGTTTTGTGCCTCCGAAGGCTAAGTCTGGATAATTTTATTGCAACTTGCCATGCTTGGTTAATTGTGTTCCAGCAAGCTTTTGGGTGTGTTCTAAGTTCCTACTTGTTAAGTAACATGTCTACTTCAGACCCATGCTCCTTGTTATGATGTTTGGGTGCTTTAGCATGTATTTACCTTGCTCCAAAGTTGCTATGTGGTTGTTAACTTTAGCTTGTTGTTATATCTTGTTTCGTGTGTATCTTTTAGCCCGTTGCTCCGTTTTGGGTGTGCCTTATATGAAACTTGTGTGATTTTGCATGTAGAATCATAATATCATATTGTTTTTATGTTTGGAGTGAGTTTGCTTGATGTTTGGGTGCATCTTGCACCGTTGCCATGTTTGTCTTGTTTTGCTCATATCTTCTAGGTCGTAGCTCTGAATTAAACAAACTTTATATGAAACTTGACTAGAATTTCGTGTAGATCATCATGGTGCATGTTAACCAGCTGTTTAACAATTTTAACTTAAGGTTTGTTTAGATCTGTACTACTTTCAAATTATGCAAATGAGGGCTTACCGGAATTGTTGTATGTAGTTTCCAGCCTCATTTAAACTTGTTGAGTTGTGTTGTTTTTTATGCTTCCTACCTTGCCATGTATTGCATCATATATAGACTTGTCTTGCATCATACTTGCTTGAGCATATTGTCATGTTCTTGTGTTGTTTTTCGGTGCTTCCTACCTTGCCATGTATTGCATCATATATAGACTTGTCTTGCATCATACTTGCTTTAGCATATTGTCATGTTCTTGTGTTGTTTTTCTGTGCTTCCTACCTTGCCATGTATTACATCATATATAGACTTGACTTGCATCATACTTGGTTGAGCATATTGTCATGTTCTTGTGTTGTGTGTTTACCGTATTCCTTGCTTCTTCTCGTTAGTGCTTGTTCCGTTGCGATCGTGAGGATTCGTTCGTATACACGTGGTTTGTCTTCAAGGCTTCTTCTTTGTCTTCTTCACGGAGCTGTTCTTCTTCCTTGCGGGATCTCAGGCAAGATGACCATACCCTTGGATACCTTTACTACCATTGCCATGCTTAGTTGTCTCGATGCTATCATTATATGTCGCGCTACCCATCATTATTGGAAGCCCCTCTCCTTGTTGCCATGAAACCTCTAACCTTTGACACCTTCCTAGCAAACCATTGTTTGGCTATGTTACCCGCTTGCTCAGCCCCTCTTATAGCGTTGTTAGTTGCAGGTGAAGATGAAGATCGTTCCTTGTTGGAACTTGCTGTTGGAATATCACAATATCTATTATTATTATTAACACACCTATATACTGGGCATGGGTGGAAGGCTTGGCCTTTTTCTTGGTGTTTTGTTCCACTCATGCCACCTTAGGCGCCGATAAACCGGCATTATGTTCCTTGATTTTGCGTTCCTTACACGGTTGGGTATATGGGGACCCCTTGACACTTCGTCTTTGAATAAAACTCCTCCAACAAGGCCCAACATTGGTTTTAATTTGCTCATAATAACAACTTAATTAATTAATTAAATTGCATAGGGAGTTAGCTACCCGTGGATTCTTCTACATAGCAGGGGGGCCAGTGCTGATGTTGTTGGTCCCCGATGGGGGTTATGCGGGGCCACCACGGGGAAACTCGAGGATTGGTTTTACTCGTAGGATCACCCATCCGGTCGTGGCCTGAGACGAGATACGCGCGGCTACTATCAGGGTGTCGGCACGCCGGGAGGTCTTACTGGACTTGTTTTACCATTGTCGAAATGCCTTCTGCACCGGGATGCCGAGCCTGATCGGATTTCCCTAAGATAAGGGGTAATAATTATTATTACTTCAGCTGATCGTGAGAGCTTGTGATGGGCTAAGTTGGGACACCCCTGCAGGGTTATGATCTTTCGAAATCCGTGCCCGCGGTTGTGTGGCAGATTGGAATTTGTTAATATCCGATTGTAGAAAACTTGACAGAGGATCCGAAGTAAAACACACAACTGCGTGAGTAACCGTGACTGTCCCTTTTCATTTGAGAAGAGAACACGATGGGGTTATTTTGACTCGTAGGTAGTTCAGGATCTTTAGCGATCACTACTAGTTGGCGACCGTTTGCGTAGATGCTCATCTTATTCTTGTACTCGTAAGTTAGCCACCATATTTTGCTTAGCCGCTACTGCAACCTTCACCACTTTACCTCTTCCTAATCTATAAGCTTTGATAGTCTTGTTACCCATGGTTATGGGATTGCTGAGTCCTCGTGGCTCACAGATACTACAACAACAGTTGCAGGTGCAGGTTTCCGACGTCGCGACATGAGAGCGGTGCTCGTTGTGTTGGAGTTCTTTCGTCTTCTTCTTCTTCTTCTTCAGTCTTGGGTTAGGTTCCGGGTCAGCAGCCTGGGATAGCAGGTGGATGTCATTGTGTTTTTCTTGTTTGCATCTGTAGTCGGATGCTTTGTATTGATGTTGTTGTATTCATGTGGATTGTATGTATTGTTGTATCCCTCATGTATGTATGTAATGGTACGATGTAATGATATCCATCTTGCTAAGCGCCCGAAATGCGGTTGTGCCCCAATCACGTAAGTGTCACGTGATCGGGATAGAATCGCATCTTGGGCCTGACAAAAAGACATTAAGTTTTCTCGTTTTCCTCTCCGCCTTGGTCGCAGTGCACAACGTAAGATGACTTACACACCTAGACGGAGGGAGTATTTGTTTCCTCTTCGTGTATTTGTGTTAACCTACTAGTGTGGACTCATGCACCCTTCATGCCCTCTACCAAACACCCAAAAGTGTGTCGAGAAGGGAACTTTTTCTCCCCTCCCGTGCACCCTTCATACACCCTGCCTAACACTATTTGTGCTTCATATGGTTCATGTTTTGTGGAGTACTGTAGCACCGTACTCTCCGTGCGCTGTAGACCTAGTTCTGTTAACATTGATTTCACCATTCATTCTCGACCGGACAATCGAGAAAGCGGTACTATGTTACTACATTACTGTTCGTATAGTTGACATGCGCATAACATCATTGTTGTCGTCATATCTTACTACACTAGCAACATGATTATGTAGTACTGATGTATGAACCACTGCACATGCCTAGTAGTAGGAGCATTGTGTATGTTCAAGTGGCCTCCGTGCTTCACACTCCTCCGTCGTAAGAGTGGAAACGCTTGCTATAATCATTTTTTTATTCAGAAAAATAGTGGACACGCTCTACGGAGCGGATCCTCCTCCAGCCATGCACTAGATTACTCACTTTCGTGGACGTGTGGGACAGCCAGCATCGGGGTCCACCAGCCATGTGCTAAATTACTCCGTAGTAGAGTGACGGTAGACTACCGATCGAAGCGCCGCAGTAATGCCCAATGAGCCGTCAAATCACAAAAACCCCTCATTTCCAGCAGTAAGTTGGACGGACGAAGCAACCATCATTTCACTCTTCTCTCTCAGCTTCCTCTCTACCCAACTCGCTTCTCCCTCATCTTGTTCCTCATTTCTTCAAGAAAACCCCGACCTGCTTCTGCCATTGTTCTTCTCTCCCGAAGAAGGAAAGGTGAGCGCATAAATGATGTTCATTCTGGCCAAGGCCCGGTCTTGCAACCCCGAGACTGATCCTATAACTCCCTTTCTTTTCTTCTTTTGGGTTTGTGATTATGGTTTCTTTTCTTTTATTTCTATTCGATAGTTTCTTGATGGACGCTGGAGCACCGTCCAAAGTGATGTCTATGGCTCTGGCCAAAACCGTCGAGGCTCATGGTACGAAGAAGCGCAAGCACCCCGCCGAGACTACCGCAGACAAGCTCAAAGCCATCGCCCTGTCCAAGCCCCCCTCTACGGGATCCCTCATTAAGCAAGTCCAGGTAATATCTCTTCTTGACGATCTTTTTCTCGATCTTGATCGTGTTTTTTCATCTAACACGCAGTACTAGTACTAGTAGTACAACTTTCTGGGTGATCTTTCATGTGATTTTTGTGTGCCAAATGACAGTTCTAAATTCCTCTTTTGACCAAAACATGCGAGAGGTTGACACTGATTTATTATAGATTACTTTCAACTACTCCCTCTGTCACAAATTTCTTCTCTTAGATTTATCTAGATATGGATGTATCTAATACTAAAATGTGACTTGATACATCCATATCTAGACAAATCTAAGACAAGAATTTTGGGATGGAGGAAGTACTTTATGAACATCAATGCTATTGTACCTTTGAAGAGGGTATATTTGCCTCAGTAACTTGTGTTATGGATATTGCAAGTAATCCCTCTGCTCTCATGCCTTTGAAGACATGTTCTAGTGTCTTTGTTCACTCATTTCTGTGTGTATATGTAGTCATATATGGAGTATAATATCGAAAATCATCTTATATTTCCGAATGGCGGTAGTAATAAAATATGGTTTATGTTTGAATTAGAACCAGGTCCGCGGTGGATATGAAGTTCTCAAAGTGATGCCGTGTGAACTAGAAGACCTGAGCATGAGTTCTACTGCTAAACTATCCATCTGCTGTGTCCTTGTCGCCACGTGTCCTGAACTAGTGTTTTCTTGTAGCATTGTTGTCAGGCGTGTTCTTGAGGCTGTACTTGACCACAACAATTTTCTGGCTGTGCCTTCGATTACGAAGGGTGTGGTTCTTGTAAATCTTCCCAACAAATCTGATGCGGCCTGTCTTCATCATCATTTTTATGAGTGGAAAGACCACTTTGTTAGGTTCTCCAAGGTTGTCGAGATGGTGATGGTGCATGTAGACATCTCTCGCGAAGTCCGTGGCCTAGTTAGTTATGCGGGGTTCATCCCGTAGGTCACTGGCAAGAAATAGTCTGCAGAGTTTAATTAGTGCAACTTTGCTTGTCTGTAGTAAGTACTATTGTTCAGTACTTGATTTGTGTTTGTGAACCCTGTATTGTTTATTAGTACTACCGCTTTTGGTGTGTGGTTAGTCCCGAGAACAGTCTATGTTAATGTCTATCCACTCAATTCAGTCTGTATGTTTTGAAGTATCCAGATCATCTTTTTTGTGAGGACGGTTTATCAATTATGGTTACACTCCAATATGTGTATGCATTGTAGGGTTTATCGCACCCACCAGGATTTCTAGTCCCATGGATGTTCGGTCCATACGATTTGTCATGACCTTTGGACTGTCCTGCTTGTGGGAGTAGGCGGGGCCCCTGCATGCCACCTGTAGTTGGACGATCAATCTTCTGCTTAGTACTTCAACATAGTGATTTCCTGGTAGGGATTCACTCATGTCACATCAAGTAAATTGTGACACCCCGAGACCGATGCGCCAGGTGTCAGTCAGTTATTCGTTGTCGTTGCCATGTCATCCGCTTGCGTGTTACATCTTTTCCTTGTTATCATGTGCATTGCATCATCACGCTTTCAAAACATGCATCCGCCCGAGTCCGCCCGTCCTTTCCGTTATCTGTTCTGAGCCCAGACACACTCGCACGCGCCCGCGGCACCTCCGAAAATTTATTTTATGAGTGGCCGGAAAATGTTCTCGGAATGGGATGAAACTTGGCGTGTGGTCTTATTATAGTGTAGACAGGCCGCCTGCCAAATTTCATTGCATCCGGAGGCCTTTTGATAGCCCAACCGTTAAACGATAGCGACACTAGTAGCCGGTATAAACGTCGGACGTTACAGTGTTTCGAAACTGTTGCTAGGCCTCTCTCTCTTCTCTCCTCAAAGCCTAGCCCATCTACACTGCTCACTAGCCCCTCACCTAAGTTCCCCTCCACTCCGAACCGTCCGATCAAGATCATACGGTCCGAAAACGGTGCAAAAACCCCTATCCTAACCCCTCTTTCTATTTATAGCAGCCCCCTTGCCATTTTGGTCACCCCTAACCTCCCTCCTTGATTTCCGTGCCACCCCAATCATCAGCCGCCGTCTCCTCCCACTTTCTCCTCGCATTCCGGCGCCCTCCACCTCACCCGCCCCACGTGGCAGCTAGCCAATGGCTCCACCACCACCCAACACCACCAGTAGCCACTCATAGCGCGCCACATCACGCTCCAGCTCCCGCCTTCCCCGCGCGGACCTCCGGGGCCCGTTGCCAGCCCGCCCCAGTTCAGATCTTGGCCCGGAGGCCCGCACCGCAGCCGCCACCAGGATCTCGCTCCTCCTCCCTAAGGCGAGCCCCGCGAGCTTGCCTGTCTAGCGCCGCCGGTTGCCGTGCGCTGCCGCTCTGCACCGCGTCCCCGCCGTTGTTGCCCCACCGGAGGTTGCCGGAGAAACCCGCCGTGCTCGCCTCTACTCGCTGCCCGAGGTCCCACGCCTCATCATGCTCCGCCATGCGACCTGCGAGCACCACCACACCCAACTCCGCTGCCTCCGCCTACTTTCGCTCGCCGACAGCCACCCCTCCGGCCCGGATCCTGTGGGATCCGGCCAGATCTCGCTCTGCCGCACCGGAGGCATCCATCTCCGGCCAACGCTCGCCGTCGTCCTGCCAGCTGTCATCGCCCTTTTCAACAAAGAGTTTGGTTCCATAAAGATGTGTGTACTGGGTTACCCCCTTTTCCCTTTTCGACCAACAAAGCGGCTGGATAGCTAGTCTATACTACTTTCCCTCCCTCCTTTCCTCATTGAACCACGTCCTAGATTCATGCTCCACCCCACCGCACCCTTCTTTCCTCTTTGAACCAAGACCTAGATTCGACTACAAAATCGAAAAAGATCAGCATGTAGCTAGACCAATGACGGTTTCAAAGAAACTTATACCTTAGGGTTGTCGAGATGTGGCAAGGCATGCGGCGGGAGGTCGGATCTGCCCAGACTACGTACGGTAGCGAGGAAGAAGGTGTCGGTGGCCCTCCCGCACAGGCGATGGGTGAAAGAGAAAAGCGCAGCCGGCAGTGGATTGCCTCTCTCGCCGAAGGAGATAGAGTGAACGCTGCATCTCCTCCCCTTCCCGGTGTGACGTGATCCGGACGCCTCCTTCGCCAGCTGTGAGGGGGGTAAGAGACAGAGGCCACAACGTAGTCTTGTTTAGATCTGGTGAAGAGGGTGAGAGACAGTGAATATAGCAAACCCTAGCAAAGGAACGCTTAGCCTCCAGCATGTATATATATTTGTTGTGCGTCGAGAGTGTGGAGAGTGCAAACCCTAGCGAACAAGTGCTGAGGCTCCCGCTTAGATATATACTGTAGTACGGAATGAGCTTTGGTGCCTTAACTGCACCTACTTTTGGCTGTATGACAGGTGGGCCAACCACATTTTGGGCCCACCTATCATAAATCCAAAGGCAGGTGCACTAAAGTCAATGAAGCTGCGTCCATATAGTACTCATGTATGCGACTAATTTATAGTGGAGTGGTTTTCTTATTCTCTCCATAACAATCGTTTTAAATTGTGTAAGTACGAAACGGAACTCTTTATTTAACGTACCAGTGAAGAAAACTACTACGTACTTCCGATGAACTAACGATCCACACGTCGTGGTCGCACTTCCTGTCCTTCATGTACGGTACACTACCCTCCCTTAAGTGAACAACCACACATGCGCCAAATTATCGGAAACGTGTGAGAGTGTCTACAAATAAAGAATTTTAATTTCAATTATCGAAAAGGTTTGAGAGTATGTACATTTTATCTTCTCTAATAATTATGGTTTGTTGTGTTCTGCCTAAACTTGGTCAAACTTTACAAAGTTAGACTTGAGTCAAATCTAATACACGGAGTAATAAAATGAAGGGCTACTACGTCCATCCGCGTTTTTAGTCCACACAATTTTTTAATCAAAGTTAATAGCTGGACAAATAAAATTACAGGGGAGTTGGAGACAAAGTTGTGAGAATGCCTAGAAATCAATACAAAACTTATGCTCTTAGTACCAACGTCGATCCTTCTTCGAGGAAACATTTGGTTCGTAGCGAATTCTGTGATAAAATTGCACCAACGTGAGAGACGACTGCGTCTCCAACGCAACCAAGGTGAACTGACGAAGGATATCATCTTTGTGGGTAACAAGCAAAGAGCACTGATGGAAGACAGCTTGTTTTTCATTGAAAATCGACCAGCTTCACCAGCCAACGCAACCATGAGGCGCAACCATGAGCATCCATAGGTCATCGTGGTGATGCATCATCCATTTGGCATCAAGTTTGGGTGAGGCACCTATGAAGTTCGACAAATCCTCACTGTGGTTTGTTTCTTCTTAGTAGTCAAGCTCGAGGAAGGAAGAACCACGTGGCAGAGGACAGTGAGGCGGAAAAACAATGGCAGGGTATGGAGATATGCCCGGGTATGGAGATACGCATTGCTGTTTCCAAAAATATAAAAAAGGGATATAGTGTTGTTACTTTGTTTTACAAGATTAACAACGACATCTCAATTGTCAATAAGAATTATGAAAAGTACACCAACAAACAGAAGCATCATGATTATCTTGATGGGAACTAAACCAGGATACCCAAGAAAAAAAACATTTCTTCATTTAACCAATGATAGTATTAGATTAGCAGCAACAATAGGAGCATATGGACAATGACCGCACAACCACATGTACTTTCTGTCGAAACAACATGTATACCTCAACCGAGGCATAAATTAGGACAACTTTTCGAGTGGCATTTCCTCTATAATAGTAGGTGATGTTGGACCAGCTGACGAACCCTAGCTACTATACATGGGGAGCTGGGGAGTAGTCGCATAGAAGAAAACCCGCATGCAGCGACCTGGGGAGCTGGACCAGTACAAGAAGTTATACCTCAGGTGGGCGAGATGTCGCTTAGGCGGGCGGGCCGGATGTGCCCACACGATGGTAGCGAACAAGGGCGCGGCGGACCTTCGTCCGCACTAGCGCCGGCTCCGAGAGGACGGTGCGCATCGGCTTCCTCCATCGCCGACGGCGACAATGTCAACGCTGCACCTCCTCACCTCCCGCAGCGGAGGGGATTCAGTCGGATCTGTGACTACCGGGGAGGAGAGAGATAGTGTGGACATTGTCATCTTTTTTGATATGGAGAGGGTGAGAGAGCGAGACGCGAGAAACTCTATCAAACAAGAGGCTATAATGGAGTAAAACAATTTCTCCATAACAGTGGTTTTAAATAGAATACGCTCGTTCCCAGAGAAAAGAAACGAAAACTGGAGGACAATTTTTTAACGTACCAAGAAAGAAAACTCGATCAAAAACACGCCCCCGCTTCCAGGTCGCCAGAGTCGTCACACACACACACATAGACATAGACATGCATATCTGTGTTTATGTAAAATTCCATTTCCATCTCAATCTCCAATCATATTTGTCCAACTAGCACATTATTTACGTTGTTAATTATATACGCGGCAATATTAACGTACATCATCTCTTGTTTGCGGGTGTCCGGACCGCTGCCACGGCCGCTCTGACCAACCCAAACCCTCTTCATCACCCATGCGTGCTTCCCGCCCGAAATTGTCAGTGCCGCATTAATGCCCGGCCAGAGCGGACACTACTTGCCACTGGCGCCGGCATTGAAGAGGGAAATGATGGTTGCTTCTTCCGACTAACTTACTGTGTGATTTGACTGCTCCTTTAGTGGCCCCTACACGTACTCCCCCTACGTGTATGCAACAGTCACACGTACACATGGACGCAAAAACGTGCGCGACGCCCTAATTCATGCATGTCCGAGCACACGACGGAACACACACGGTCACGCTCAAGTGCTCAACCTACACGTGCATGCACACACATACTCAGCCAGGGTGAGCTAGTAATCATATAAACACCGGAAAATGTATATATTGAGCACAATGAGCATATTATGAAATCCACTGACCATATTTTTACAAATATACAGTGACAGACATTGTATTTATGTCGTTTGAAATTAAGCCATATTAACCGGAGAGGAGGCAGTATGGATTAGCATTACTTTGTTGTGTCCCGTCAACTTGCCGAATGAGGAGAATCTTGCAGGACGGGAGAAGCTTGCGTGCGGTGGCTCGCGGGACAAGGAGAAACATTTGACTAATGCAAGCTGTCCTTCGCTCATGCGATGGACGTGGAACAGTTAATTCGGTGTCAGATTGCTAGAAGCATACACTATACTAGTAGTACTATTATTGTTGCAATTCCCGAAGAGGCGAACAGCCAATCGCAAAGTTTATAGTAGTCTATAGAGGCACACTAGGAACCGTATGGAGGAGCGTCTGCACTCTTATTATATTTTTAAAATGTGATAAAGCAATCTTCAACACATTTGGTTCTCTTCGAGGGTTCTCGCATGTGATAATGGAAGTTGATTGCATGGAACACTCGCCACAATTATCGCTTAATTCTAGCTCATATCCTATTACAAATAGGAGCGCTCAGTAATATTTCATCTTTTTTTTTTGTTATTGAGCATGTAAACAGGTCAGCAAACCTTGCGGCGCATCTTTGTGCGAACCGTGCTTGCTACACTTTGAATGTGGCCGAGAGCTGGCTTGATGAAACACCTCGCTTCCTACTTCTTTTTCTGCGGGGTACCTCGCTTCCTAGTGACCAGTGTCTTGGTTGATCGTCCTAAGAATGCTTATATATGAATAAAGCTCTCTCATTTACCCACAAAAAAATATTAAGCCATATTAACTGGAAAGGAGGGAGTATGGACTAGCACTACTTGTTGGTGTGTCCCGTCAACTCGCAGAATGAAGAGAAGCTTGCAGGAAAAGGTGAAGCTCGCTTACGCCTTTTGACCAATGCAACGTACCCTTGCCCAGGCGGTGGACATGCATCAGTTCATTCGGTGTCAGATTGCCAGAGGCATACATTGTAGTACCGAACAAGCGGAGTACCATCATTGTTTGACTTCACGAAGAGGCGATGAGCCAAGCGCAAGGTTTAGTAGTACGAGTAGTACTACTACTAGAACTGCATGGTGGAGCCTCTGTACTCTTATTTTTCTTTGATCTCTGATAAAGTACACATTTATTCCGGAGAAGGGCGGAAAACGGCAGCCCAACATTTAATGATGATATCGATCAACCATGCTCAAATATATCTTGGCCTTCGTGCGAGCCCGTCTGTGTGTTCTCGCTCCTTGTCTCTCTCAAGGAACGGCGGGTTGGCCATTTTGCCGTCAATTGAGGTCGGTTTGCTCACACTCCGGTCCCTTATGTCAATGATATGCCAATAGGAGGTGCGTTGACCGACTGGCCGTACGCGTACTTGGTTTTGCACCTTCATACTAGTCCTCCCTCTGTCATAGTTTACAGGGCGCGGTTCATTATGATGCATTTCTCTCAATGCATTTCCACCACCAAAGAAACTTTAGATGCATTTGGTTTAATGCCCAATTAATTAGGGCGTGGTAACCGTAATTTGCTCTCGATGTAGTACTATGGAGTGGAGTAAGTGCATGCATGTGTGTACCCGGGGTGGAAGCATTGCATGCGTGTGCGTACGCATTATTTCCTTTAGTAAGAGACGCCGTGCTATAACTACCAATGCTATTTTTCAGGCAGATCGCTAGTCGCCTTGGTCCCAGAGATTTTCTCTTTTTCTGAAGCGCGCTCTATAAACACTGACGGATGTAGTAGTATGAGCGGATTCAAAGAAGAGCGTACTGATGGTTGCTTCTTCCGAGCAACTTACAGTGGGAAAGGTGGGGCTTATGATTTGACTTCTCATTACTCACTATTAATGTGGCGCAACGACCGGTCTGAGTTTCCCATGCGGTTGTGCACTACTTGCTGAAATCTCTAGAAAGACAAATATTTAGGAACGGAGGGAGTACACATACGAAGCAAAATGAGTGAATCTAAACTCTGAAATATGCCCATTTGAAATTTGTAAAAAGACAAATATTTAGGAATGAAGGAGTATAATTTTGTGCATGGCACATGGACCCGGATGCCGAAGAGGCTTCTGGTAATGCTATCAAGCTTCCAGCATTTGTTTACATAATTGACGTACTATACAAATAATTTTCCGGCAACATGAAATTGTACAATGGTGTGAGCTTTCAGCTTTTGTTTCGTGTGTCTTGCCATCTATGCTCTTTCGGAAACAATAAAAAACTAACTTCCTTGCTAATCAGAGCTAATATTTACATGACAACTGAAGACAAAGTTGTGAGAAGGTGTTAAATTATAATTGATCCATGCTTTCAGTGGCAGCAACGTCCCCCCAGCTCTGTCTAAATCAACAAGGCATGTTGGGAAAAAAGTAGCTATCTGGAGCATGCAACATTCCGATCATTTTGTGCAGTTCCACTAAAATAGAGCTGAGCGTCCCTGTTCCAAAGATATTAAGTGTGATTACGATAATAGAGGACTGCTGATGAAACAATAAACACACAAATAGAAGCCGGTCACCTTTGAAATCTATCTTAAGACTAACTAGTTGGAGAAGATTAGGCTCGGAGTTGGATGAGGAGGATAGAGCAAAACCAATCTCCCTTTGTGCAGTCGCACTGAAATGTAGAGACGTTGCCCGTGTGACATTTTGGTAGAACTGCACAAAACATTCTTAAGAAAAAAGTGATTTGTGCAGTTCACCAAAAGGTTGCAATAGCAACGAGGTGAAACGGATAGCCATGTTTGCAAAAAAGAGGTAGAAAGGAAACAATTATTGGGCAATAATAGTTGATGACACATGCGACGACAAAAAAGAAGAATATTCCTTGTCCTAAGGGAAGATAACAACACGGTTGTGTTTGACTAAAACGGTGTGAGGACGAGATTGCAATATGGAAAGTACGTCGGACGAGCTACGTTTTGGGCAAAGAACATGGAAGATCCACATGCAGCGACGTGGGAAGAGGGGCAGTGGAGCAAGGCCGGAGGGGATACCTAGAGGTCGTCGAGATGTAACAAGGTGAGCGGCGGTGGGCGGAAACTGCCCATACTACGGCAGCGAGCAGGTGGCGTAGGCCCTACCACGCCGGAGCTTGGTCAGAGAGAACGGCGTGTACCACAGATCGGGACGTGCTGCATCGGCGCCGTCGAACGGAGAAACGATGCACGTCCTCCCTTTCGTCGCCGGCGGACGGGGTGCGGCCAGATCAGTGACCAACGGTGAGAGGGAGGGAGAGAGAGAGAGAGAGAGAGAGAGAGAGAGAGAGAGAGGCCACTGCAGCCTTGTGTGAGATACTCTGAAGAGAGACAAATCAGGCAGGCATGCTCCATTGTATATAGTGGATCGGACTACCTTTTTCTCAATAAAAATTGTTTTATATTCTGTGTACGTGCCATTGAGCGATATAACTTTATTTAAAAATACGCGACAACGCATCAAGTCGAACTTTGTTTCGTGCACGTGTGGTACACGACCTCCGTAGGTAAACAACCGCTACACGTGTTCAAATTAGCACGTGGGCTGCCATTTCGTACAGAAATGAGCTCCATCGTGTACCCGTGCGTGTGTGGCTGGGCATGAAGCATGAGTACGTGCACGGTGCACCTATTCTTTTCTTGTATACGTACACCACCTACGTGGGGTTGTGTGAGAGAGATACAAACGTAGAGAGATATAGTGTGTGGGTTCGTGAGAGTTTTTTTGGGGGGTCAATCAAAAAGTGTAACATATGCAATGTGTGTGAAATAGAGTCATGGATATGTCATATATATAGAGGGGGCGATCCACGAGAAGATAGTGGAGGTATCATCGGCTTGAGGGGTCCATAGAATCGAAGAGAGGGATGATGTGTGTGTGTGCGCGTGCGATCAATAAAGAGTGCCATCGAATTTCTGTGTGCCCACATCAAAGATATAGAGTGGCTGGCCTACTGGAATGTGAGAGGGGACAGGTGCAGTTTGTCTCTGTGGCATGGATACCTACCTACAGCGCTCGACTATTGGTGTGTGTGTGGGAGGGGGAGGGAGGCCTAATTAACTATAGAGGTACAATGGCTGGTATATGTGTGGAGGAGGAGAGGGGCTTACCTCGTGTATTAAGGCAGATGGATCTACCTCATGTATTAAGGGAGATCGATCGGCATCCATGCATATGTGTAGGAGAGGAATAAGGTTGGGAGAGAGACAGAGCTAGAGTGTTGGAGGGGGTGGTAGTGGAGTTGCTTCCAACAAATGGTGGGATAGGCTTGCTAGACAACCAGAGGGCACGCTTGCAATATCAATAAGAGAGGGGATGGCTGCATGTCTGTGCACATGCGTGTGAGAGACGGGTCAGGAGGCATGCACGCATGATGAGGTGGCGATATGGATGTGGTAAGCACACATAACTACATAGGAAGATCAATCGTCCTTTGTTAGAGAAAGGAGAGACATAACTTGTGAGGTACGTCGATCGATGGTGGGAGGGGAATAGTTAAAGTCAACCTAGGTATATGTTGGGAGATCGATCGGTATACATGCATGTGTGTGTTAGAAGCAAATGAGGCACGGGGAGAAGGATATAGAGAGAGGGAAGCATCTAGGAGGTGGTGTGAGAGTCATACTATATCGAGGGGGGAGGAGTGTGCGAGTACGAGATCAATGAAGACAGTGGTGGGAGTGAGGCATGGACGGTGATAAGAGAAGAGGGGAAGCTTGTCTTTTGTGCTAGGCACACCTGGCTAGAGAGGCATATCTATCGATGTGTGCCGTAAAGAAGGAGCTGGGGGCCTACACACACTGTGGGTAAATGACCTAAAGTGAAAACACGAATTTGCATGATGGAGCTAGATAATGTTGATGGAGGGTGAGAGGGATGCGGGCGTCTGCATGCACGAGAGAAAGCTAGCGCTAGCTAGCTACAAAGATAAGAGGATTGTGTGGGTGTAAAAGACGAATAGAGATCATACTTCATTATAAAAAGCGAATTCAGATGTTTGAAGAATTTATCATAGTGTTTTAAACCGATGCATGGGTGAATATATATAACGGTGATACACATGGTGTGGTTATGAACATGTTATACTACATATAATATATTTTATCTCTACTCTTATAAAAAAGGAGTTGTTGATGATGGTGCCATCCTGCAATATAGGCCATCCGATTTATATCTGACGGATAGGAAGGAAACTATGGGAATTTTTAAAAAAGATACCCACACCCCTCTCCATATTTGCAAATTAGGCCTCCCCTTGATGATGTTGATGTTCTATGGAACGCATGGGCATCTTGCTAGTACTACGTATAACATATAGAACATTGATCATAATTTGGGCTAATGTGTGGCTTTTGCAGCTTAGGTCTAAATACTTGTCATAATGTAGGGGGCGGGGCACTATACTATGTGTGATAAACATGGTGTACACGTCTGGAACATGGTTTAGATTATGAATATATAGTTAGCACAACAAATGTACTATTATTTGGAATCAACATCAAGTGTATTCAAAAAATAGAATTCTAGTTCATGTAGTACACATAGTTCATATCTATCTCAATAGTAATCATGTGGTTTGTTATTAAGGTAATACACGAATGATGGTTGAAGTTGGCAACAATCATGATTGTAGATTGTTATTGAAATAGAGAAACAAATTCAAATTCAGTTCGAATTGCAGCAGTAGTATAGACATTTGGAATGCACTAAAATGTTGGTATGAGTAGGTTACATGCATTATACAGCAAGCGAAAAAAATTAATTGGACATAACATGGATTCATACTATCGAATAGCATTTAATTGCTCTAAATTGTTGGTATGAGTAGCTTTAAATAGCATTTTTATAGTAAAATGGGGCAAGACTCTCTCTTTGTGTGGTGTGAATAGTTTTATTTTTTTCGTTTTCTTTTGGTTGAGGGAAGTGCGAATTGATTTGGTACGTACAAGTACAATGTTACATGTTAGGCTTGTCCCTAAAATTCAACCCGCGCCTTGTTATATCCCGAAAATTCAGATATCATGCTCCCAAAACTGGCGCCTTCACAACCCGCGCCTTTGCTATCCCGAAATTACAACGTGCGCGAAAACTCCCTCCAGCTGCCAAATCCCGACACGCGAAATCTCCCTTCTAACCCTGAGCCGAAAGGTCCGCTAGTTCAAATAGGTGAGGGGTACTTTTGTAACACACCCGACATTTTGGACAAGCGCGTCTCCATCGCCTCCTTTTTGCCATTCAAAATCCCTGGCTGCCATAACCTCTCAGCTCTAGCCGTGAAACCCCACCCTCCTCCGTCCACCACCTCACCACTGCCCCGCCGGAGCCTCTTCCCCGATGACGTCGTCCACTGCAACAACTCGACGTCCCTCTTCCACCTCCCCGGATGAGGATCTGTCGTCCATCTCGTCGTCCCGCTGGTTCAGCCGCCCCGTCTTCCACCTCCAAGGAGCTGCTCCGACGATTGCCTCGTCTATCGCGTATGTTCGATCCCCACAGCGCCGCCTTAACCTGATCTGCCGGAACCGCAACATCCTCACCGACTCCTCGGACGAAGCCAAGGCCTACTCGGCGCCACCAAAGAGGTTGTACACTCATCGCATTACACCTTCTCCTTAGCTCGACCTCCCGGCACCGACGATGCTCCATCCCGCACCCCCATGGAGCGGCTACTGCTAGGTGGCTTCTCACCCCTCGTTGGTTACCCCAAGTGTAAGGTTTGAGATGTAGTGTAGCAGAAGTTTTCCCTTGGTAATACCAAGGATCTATTTCCCAGAGACTCCCAGTTTCAACAAGAAGGTGTCAACTGCTAACGGCGCCAGATATTAGCAATCAACGTGGACCTGCACACAGATACAAATAACTTTGCTCCCAACGAGTACAGAGAGGTTGTCAATCCCTCCGGCTTTGTAGCTTACAAAGGATCAAACGCAAGTGATAATAGTGATAGGTATAATTGCAATAGTAAGTAAATAGCGGAAAAGTAAATAGCGGATGTGATCAATGATGGTAATATGGACCAGAGTCTCATGATGTTCACTAGTGATGTCTCTCTCCCAAAAGACGATAAAACATCTATGTGAGGTAAAAGAATTACAGCTGGGCAATTGACAGGACCATGTGCACAAACCAATGTTGACTACATTGCAAGAAAGGTAGAGGTTCAAAGCATGGGCGGTACGCCAAAGTAAGTAGACCAAAATCCATCAATATCTACTACTAATCATCCACCTTGAGATATCTATCCAGAACATCTCGCTGGTATTAAGTTGCGAGTCCCACCCATAGTGTAAACTCAATGCAATAGACAACTGCATTAAAAGAACTTTGTGTAAAGTAAACAATCCTTGCACCCGCGGGCACAAGCACCGTTGTTTTCCCCCTTGTGGCAACAACACATCCCCTAGACTCATGTTTCTGTCACTCAAGGTAGTCATCGAGGGGCATGAACCCACAATCAAGCATAACGTTCCCTCTTGGAGTCACTACCTACTACTTGGCCAAAGCAATAAATAACAACGGAGAACATGCAAGAATTACTTACGAACATAAATATAAAAGAGGTGAATCAAATATATTACTCAAACACAATCTAAACATAATCTCATAATCCATCGGAACCCAGCAAACTCATCATAGCAACAGCATAAGGATTACATATGTGCCTCGATCATGTAGGGCAGCTCACGAGGACTAATTAGTGAAGCACAAGAACGGGAGGAGAACATCACATAGCTACTGGTCATGGACCCATGGTCCAAGGGAGACTACTCACAACTCATCCGGGAGGCGTCCATGGAGGTGGAGAAGCTCCCGGTGGTGATCCTCCCCTCTGGCAGGGTGCCGGGAAGAGTTCTCCAGGTGCTCCCGATCTTGGAAGCGGCGGCGGCGGCGGAACAGAGATGGGATCGCGAAAAGAGTTCCTATTTCGAGGGTTTCGGGCGATGCTTTAAATATATGCCCAGGCGCCCCCCCGGCGCGGCCCAGGGGGGGCGCGCCGCCAGGGCGCCTGGAGCCCTGGTGGCCCCCCCGGCTGTCCTTCGGGTGCACGGAAGTTTCTGGAACGCTGATTTTTTATATAATTTTTCTGGATTTTTCCTGACAGTTCTCGTAACGTGAAAACCTGAAATACAAAAACAGCCGAAAACAGAAACTGGCACTGGGGTGCACTGAGTTAATAGGTTAGTCCAAATATGATCAAAAGTGTATGGAAGTGTATAAATATCATAGCAATATCACCCAAAATAGGCATGGAGCAAGCAGAAATTATAGATACGTTTTGGACGTATCAACATCCCCAAGCTTAATTCCTGCTCGTCCTGGAGTAGGTAAATGATAACAAGAATAATTTCTATGGTGACATGCTATAAACCATATAGGACTTTTTCATAGTCATATGACAAAAGCTTACTGAGACAATGAATCTATAGTAATTAAGTTGCCTCATGAGAAAATCACAAAGGACTGAAAGTTTTACAATATGATACTGAAACATCAAAAAGATTGGCAATGAATATGATGTGCAAATATGATAGAGTGATATCTAGCTTGCCCCCTTTAGTGAAGCAAAACATAAATGCAGGGGCACCTTCAAGGTTTAAGTGATGACTAGATACAATGATTTCAAAATAAACGATATCACAATCATGCAAAAGACAATGCTACTTTGGGACAATGCACATTACACTCAGAATGACAATCATGCTCTCAGTAGTTGGTGCTTTTAAAAGAAGGTGGAGACTCAACATAAAAGTAAAAGAATGGCCCTTCGCAGAGGGAAGCAGGGATTACTCATGTGCTAGAGCTTTTTATTTTGAAAACATAGAAACAATTTTGTCAACGGTAGTAGTACTTCATATGTGGTATGCATAAGACATCATATAAGTTGCAAGCCTCATGCATCGAATACCAATAGTGCTCGCACCTTGTCCTAATTAGCTCGGATTTCCATGGATTGTCATTGCATTACATATGTTTTAACCAAGTGTCACAAAGGGGTACCTCTATGTCACCTATACAAAGGTCCAAGGAGATAGATCGCATTCGATTTCTCGTTTTTGATATATCTCAACTTGAGGACATCCATACCGGGACAACATAGAAAATAGATAATGGACTCCTCTTAAATGCTTAAGCATATTCTCATAAGAGATTGAGGATTAATGTCCAAGCTAAAACTTCCACCATGATACATGGCTTTGGTTTGCGGCCCAATGTTCTTCTCTAACAATATGCATATTCAAACCATTCAACTCATGGCAAATCACCCTTACTTTAGACAAGACGAACATGCATAGCAACTCACATGATATTCAACAAAAGTGTAAAAGTTGATGGCGTCCCCAGAAACATGGTTACCGCTCAGCAAGCAACTTATAAGAAAATAAGATACATAAGCAACATATTCTTTACCACAATAGTTTTTAAGCTACTTTCCCATGAGCAATATATTGCAACTGAAGGTTTTAAAGGTAGAACATGTAAATTTACTTGGAGTGTGGGTGAAATACCACATATAGGTAGGTATGGTGGACTCATATGGCATAACTAGTTTAAAAGGATGTGGATGCACAAGCAGTCAGTTCGCTTAGTACAGGTGGAGGTTAGCAAAAGACTGGGAGCGACCAACTAAGAGAGCAATGATGGTCATAATCATGCAGAGCGACAAAGCAACATTGAATCAGGCATGGAAGTTATATCGCTACTCAGAAATAAAAGATCATCAAGGCTTGACAGACTTTCTTTACAGTCTTAAATATGCGTGAGCATACGCCAAGTCAATCAAAATAAATTCTTGAGGGAATATATTACTAAACCATACCACATCATTAGCAAACAAATCATGTTGGTACTCCAATAACACATTGGGAATCCCCTAGCTATTTGAGACTAACCACAAAAAGCCTGAACTACTAAGCGCCATTATGCACGTAGCATCTTTATCATAGACATATTAACCAATGCAATGGAAGCAAACTCTATTAATAAGATAAGCATGATAATTAAAGAGAGTTCAAGCAACCAACTAAACACAAGCTCTTTAAAAAGATAAGCATGAATACTAAGAGCAGAGCATGATAGTAGCTATTAAAAGACAAAGAACACACACAGCAAAGATAGACATGAAAATTCTATGTTATGTTCTAGGTAGAAGTGGAGCGTGTTTCTCTCCCACATAAAGAAAGCTGAGTTCCGACTCGTTATGAAAAACAAAAAAGGAAACTAAAAGCAAGACGCTCCAAGCATAGCACATAACACATGAAGTGATTAAAATATAGTGGAACGAAAGACGAACTGATAATGTTGATGGAGAAGGGGATGCACGGGGGCATCCCCAAGCTTAGACGCTTGAGTCTCCTTGAATATTTCTTGGGGGTGCATGGGGGCATCTCCAAGCTTGAGCGCTTGACACTCCTGAATCTTTTTATCATCTTCCCTCGCACACTTGAAAATTCCCTTCATACATAACTCATCATAATCTGATTAGCGAGGTTAGTACCAATAATAAAATAATTATACCTTGCTGGAAATAAAGATATTCTTGAAGGTCTACTGTTTCTCAAGATTGCCAAAAGGTTTTTGCAAAGAAAAAACAAGCTCTTCGTTTGAAAAATGAAGGAAAGGCAAAACAGGACAGAATCTGTGAAAAACAGAACAACAGGTAGTAATTGATTTGTTCGGGGCACTTCTGCAACTCAAATAAAAAAACTCAGAACAGACGCACGAAATACAATTATATAGAGAATGCTGTCGAAACAATTCAGACCAAAAAGATGATCTGGTGATTTTATACGAATTTTTCTATCCAAGGACAGAATTTGTTTCCTGGACAGCACCTCACAACTTTTGAACTTTCTAGCAATCAGAGGCTATACTTGGCACAAAATTGAAAAGTAAAGATACAATGATGATGCTACAGTAGTAAACAACATCAAGACACAACAAAAGCAAAATAAATTTATTCATTGAGCTGCCTCCCAAAAGCGCTTTCTTTTATGCCTTTAAGCTAGGCATAATGCATATAGATCAAGTTTTATCAAGAGTAAAAGAATAGCTAGCCCGTACAACGGACTCAAAAGGTAACTTGATCTTCTTTCGAGGGAAGTGTTCCATCCCTTTCTTGAGAGGAAACTGAAATTTTATATTACCCTCTTTCATGTCAATGATAGCACCAACGGTGCGTAAAAAGGGACGTCCCAAAATAATTGGACACGAAGGATCACAGTCAATATCCATAATAGTGAAATCAACGGGAACATAATTGTCATTGACAACGATAAGAACATCGTCGATCCTCCCTAAAGGTTTCTCTATGGAAGAATCAACGAGACGAACACCAAAAGAACAAGTCTCAAAAGGTTTCAATTTAAGCATATCATATATTCTTTTGGGAACTCCGCCTATGTTGTCTCAACATAGCCGGTCTCCGCCTATGTTGTCTCAACATAGCCAGTCCCAAGCCCGGGTAAAGGAGGAGGGTTGTGTTAGGCTTGGCGAGCCAACGTGAAAACTCAGCTACTCTTAAGGAGATGAAACCCAAAAGATTTTCGTTGGGGCGTAACCCTCTCAGCGACGCGCCACATCGGAACCCGGGTGTGGTGTCAAATGGGCCAGGGCCGGGACATCACCCCCTTGGTGGCGCGCCGTATCTTGATCTGGATACGGTGGCAAGTGAGCGAGGATCGGGTCGTCGCATCCTTAGTGGCGCGCTACATCGGCGCCTGGATGTAGTGGAAAATGAGCAAGGGTCTTCGCATTTGACTCGACGAGTGCGAAGGGTAAGGAAGCTAGCCGAGCCTAGGAGGATCCGCTTAGGTAGCTGGAACGTAGGGTCCCTGACAGGGAAGCTTCGGGAGCTAGTCGATGCAGCGGTGAGGAGAAGTGTTGATATCCTTTGTGTCCAAGAAACCAAGTGGAGGGGACAGAAGGCAAAGGAGGTGGAGGGTACCGGCTTCAAGCTGTGGTACACCGGGTTGGCTGCAAACAGGAATGGTGTAGGCATCTTGATCAACAAGAGCCTCAAGCATGGAGTGGTAGACGTCACGAGATGTGGGGACCGGATTATCCTGGTCAAGCTGGTAGTTGGGGACTTAGTTCTCAATGTTATCAGCGCGTATGCCCCGCAAGTAGGCCACACTGAGAACACCAAGAGGGAGTTCTGGGAAGGTCTGGAAGACATGGTTAGGAGTGTACCGATTGGTGAGAAGCTCTTCATAGGAGGAGACCTCAATGGCCACGTGGGTACATCTAACACAGGTTTTGAAGGGGTGCATGGGGGCTTTGGCTATGGCACCAGGAATCAGGAAGGAGAAGATGTCTTAAGCTTTGCTCTAGCCTACGACATGATTGTAGCTAACACCCTCTTTAGAAAGAGAGAATCACATCTGGTGACTTTTAGTAGTGGCCAACACTCTAGCCAGATTGATTTCATCCTCTCGAGAAGAGAAGATAGGCGTGCATGCCTAGATTGTAAGGTGATACCTGGAGAGAGTGTTGTACCTCAACATAAGCTGGTGGTTGCTGACTTCCGCTTTCAGACTCGTGTCCAGCGGGATAGGCGTGCCAAAGTCGCTAGAACGAAGTGGTGGAAGCTCAAGGGGGAGTTAGCTCAGGCGTTCAAGGAGAGGGTCATTAAGGAGGGCCCTTGGGAGGAAGGAGGGGATGCGGACAATGTGTGGATGAAGATGGCGACTTGCATTCGTAAGGTGGCCTCGGAGGAGTTTGGAGTGTCCAGGGGAAGGAGAAGCGAAGATAAGGATACCTGGTGGTGGAATGATGCCGTCCAGAAGGCGATTAAAGAGAAGAAAGAGTGCTTCAGATGCTTGTACTTGGATAGGAGTGCAGACAACATAGAGAAGTACAAGATGGCGAAGAAGGCCGCAAAGCGAGCTGTTGGTGAAGCAAGGGGTAGGGCGTATGAGGGCCTCTACCAACGGTTAGGCACGAAGGAAGGGGAAAGGGACATCTATAAGATGGCCAAGATCCGAGAGAGGAAGACGAGGGATATTGGCCAAGTAAAATGCATCAAGGACGGGGCAGACCAACTCCTCGTGAAGGATGAGGAGATTAATCATAGGTGGCGGGAGTACTTCGACAAGCTGTTCAATGGGGAGAATGAGAGTTCTACCATTGAACTTGATGACTCCTTTGATGAGACCAGCATGCGTTTTGTGCGGCGAATCCAGGAGTCTGAGGTCAAGGAGGCTCTAAAAAGGATGAAAGGAGGCAAGGCGATGGGCCCTGATTGTATCCCCATTGAGGTGTGGAAAGGCCTCGGGGACATAGCGATAGTATGGCTAACCAAGCTTTTCAACCTCATTTTTCGGGCAAACAAGATGCCAGAAGAATGGAGACGGAGTATATTAGTACCAATCTTCAAGAACAAGGGGGATGTTCAGAGTTGTACTAATTACCGTGGAATTAAGCTGATGAGCCATACAATGAAGCTATGGGAGAGAGTCATTGAGCACCGCTTGAGAAGAATGACAAACGTGACCAAATATCAGTTTGGTTTCATGCCTGGGAGGTCGACGATGGAAGCCATTTTCTTGGTTCGACAACTTATGGAGAGATACAGGGAGCAAAAGAAGGACTTGCATATGGTGTTCATTGACTTGGAGAAGGCCTATGATAAGATACCACGGAATGTCATGTGGTGGGCCTTGGAGAAACACAAAGTCCCAGCAAAGTACATTACTCTCATCAAGGACATGTACGATAATGTTGTGACAAGTGTTAGAACAAGTGATGTTGACACTGATGACTTCCCGATTAAGATAGGACTGCATCAAGGGTCAGCTTTGAGCCCTTATCTTTTTGCCTTGGTGATGGATGAGGTCACAAGGGATATACAAGGAGATATCCCATGGTGTATGCTCTTTGCGGACGATGTGGTGCTAGTTGACGATAGTCGGACGGGGGTAAATAGGAAGTTAGAGTTATGGAGACAAACCTTGGAATCGAAAGGGTTTAAGCTTAGTAGAACTAAAACTGAGTACATGATGTGCGGTTTCAGTACTACTAGGTGTGAGGAGGAGGAGGTTAGCCTTGATGGACAGGTGGTGCCTCAGAAGAACACCTTTCGATATTTGGGGTCAATGCTGCAGGAGGATGGGGGTATTGATGAAGATGTGAACCATCGAATCAAAGCCGGATGGATGAAGTGGCGCCAAGCTTCTGGCATTCTCTGTGACAAGAGAGTGCCACAAAAGCTAAAAGGCAAGTTCTACAGGACGGCGGTTCGACCCGCAATGCTGTATGGCACCGAGTGTTGGCCGACTAAAAGGCGACATGTTCAACAGTTAGGTGTGGCGGAGATGCGTATGTTGAGATGGATGTGTGGCCACACGAGGAAGGATCGAGTCCGGAATGATGATATACGAGATAGAGTTGGGGTAGCACCTATTGAAGACAAGCTTGTCCAACATCGTCTGAGATGGTTTGGGCATATTCAGCGCAGGCCTCCAGAAGCCCCAGTGCATAGCGGACGGCTAAAGCGTGCGGAGAATGTCAAGAGAGGTCGGGGTAGACCGAATTTGACATGGGAGGAGTCCGTTAAGAGAGATCTGAAGGATTGGAGTATCACCAGAGAACTAGCTAAGACAGGGGTGCGTGGAAGCTTGCTATCCATGTGCCGGAGCCATGAGTTGGTCACGAGATCTTATGGGTTTCACCTCTAGCCTACCCCAACTTGTTTGGGACTAAAGGCTTTGTTGTTGTTGTTGTTGTTGTATATATTCTTTTGGGCATAACAGAGGTACTAGCTCCAACATCACATAATGCATAGCAAGAGAAGTCATTCAATTTAATTTTTATCATAGGATCCCAACTATATTCTAGCTTTCTAGGTATGGAGGCTTCTACTCTAAGTTTCTCCTCCCTAGCTTTGATAAGAGCATTAGTGATATGCTCTGTGAAGGCAAGGTTAAGTGTGCTAGTGCGGGGATCTCTAGACATCTTGTGAAGGAAATCAATAACTTCGGTAAGAGTGCAATTATCAAAATCAAGGTCCCTAGCATCAAGTAAAGTGGTAGTGGTGTCCTTTAGGTTCACTTGTTTGGTAGTTTCTATAGTCATAGCATCACCATTAATAGGTCCATCGGGACCAGGAGTACATTGGGTGCTAAGAGTTTGGATATCCTCAACAACTTGGATAGTAGCAACAGTGTGGTGGGTAGGAAGGCTCTTAATTATATCCTCTTCCTCCCTTTCTCTAGCCCATCTTTCTTTAAGTTTAGCCATCATCCTAATGTTTTCATTAATTTGCACTTGAATAGCATTCATAGGAGTGACCTTCCTCTCCTCAAGAGGAGAAGTTCTAACTTTAAGCAATTCTACCTCATTGGCTAAGTGGTCTACCTTCAAAGAGAGATCATCTAGTTTATGTAGTTTTTCTTCTACACTCTTATTAAAGGCTTTTTGGGTAGTGATGAAATCTTTAAGCATAATCTCTAGTTCAGTAGTGGAGTTCCTGGTGCTAGGATAAGCATTGTTGTTCCCATAAGAATTAGAGGGGAACGGTCTAGGATTGCTACCAAAATTACTCCTATAAGCATTGTTGTTAAAATTGTTTCTAGAGATAAAGTTCACATCTACTTGTTCTTGAGCAATCAAAGAATTTAAAGGAACATCACGAGGATCAACAGAAGATTGCTTCGAAAGTAGAGACATGATCAAGTCAACTTTTTCATTTAGGGAGGAAATCTCCTCAACAGAGTTTACCTTCCTACCTGTTGGAGCGCGTTCGGTGTGCCATTGGGAATAGTTGGTCATCATCTCATCGAGAAGCTTTGTGGCAGCACCAAGTGGAGTTGACATAAAGGTTCCTCCCGCGGCCGAATCTAACAAGTTCCGCGAGGTAAAGTTCAAGCCTGCATAAAAAGTTTGGATAACCATCCAAGTAGTCAAACCATGAGTAGGGCAGTTCTTGATAAGAGATTTCATACGTTCCCAAGCTTGGGCAACGTGTTCATTATCCAATTGTTTAAAATTCATTATGTTACTTCTCAGTTGGATAATTTTAGCAGGTGGATAGTATTTTTCCAATAAAAGCATCTTTGCACTTGTCCCATGAATCTATGCTATTTCTAGGCAAAGACTGAAACCAAATTTTAGCTCCTCCTCTCAAGGAGAAAGGAAAAAGCTTAAGCTTAACAATATTACCATCTATTTCTTGGTACTTTTGCATATCACATAGTTCAACAAAGTTGTTCAAGTGTAAAGCAGCATCATCTCCAGCACCGGAGAATTGATCTTTCATAACTAGATTCAGTAAAGCAGGTTTAATTTCATATGAAGGTGCTGAAGTGGCAGGTGTAGTGATAGGTGTGCTGATAAAGTCATCGTTGTTGTGACTAGTGAAGTCACACAACTTGGTGTTCTCGGTGGAACCCATTGTAGCAAGCAAGCAAGATAACTATTTTTGTGATTTTCGATAAAAGATACTAAAGCAAAACTGAAAAGTAAACTAACAAGACTAAAAGCAAAGGTAAAAGATAGCGTGCAACTCCCCTATCCTGAAGAGTGGAGTCCCTGGCAACGGCGCCAGAAATTGCTTTGCTAGGTGGCTTCTCACCCCTCGTTGGTTACCCCAAGTGTAAGGTTTGAGATGTAGTGTAGCAGAAGTTTTCCCTTGGTAATACCAAGGATCGATTTCACAGAGACTCCCAGTTTCAACAAGAAGGTGTCAACTGCTAACGGCGCCAGATATTAGCAATCAACGTGGACCTGCACATAGATACAAATAACTTTGCTCCCAACGAGTACAGAGAGGTTGTCAATCCCTCCGGCCTTATAGTTTACAAAGGATCATACGCAAGTGATAATAGTGATAGGTATAATTGCAATAGTAAGTAAATAGCGGAAAAGTAAATAGCGGATGTGATCAATGATGGTAATATGGACCAGAGTCTCATGATGTTCACTAGTGATGTCTCTCTCCCAAAAGACGATAAAACAGCTATGTGAGGTAAACGAATTACAGCTGGGCAATTGACAGGACCATGTACGCAAACCAATGCTGACTACATTGCAAGAAAGGTAGAGGTTCAAAGCATGGGCGGTACGCCAAAGTAAGTAGACCGAAATCCATCAATATCTACTACTAATCATCCACCTTGAGATATCTATCCAGAACATCTCGCTCGTATTAAGTTGCGAGTCCCACCCATAGTGTAAACTCAATGCAACAGACAACTGCATTAAATGAACTTTGCGTAAAGTAAACAATCCTTGCACCCGCAGGCACAAGCACCGTTGTTTCCCCCTTGTGGCAACAGCACATCCCCTAGACTCATGTTTCTGTCACTCAAGCTAGTCATCGAGGGGCATGAACCCACAATCAAGCATAACGTTCCCTCTTGGAGTCAGTACCTACTACTTGGCCAAAGCAATAAATAACAACGGAGAACATGCAAGAATTACTTACGAACATAAATATAAAAGAGTTGAAACAAATATATTACTCAAACACAATCTGAACATAATCTCATAATCCATCGGATCCCAGCAAACTCATCATAGCAACAACATAAGGATTACATATATGCCTCGATCATGTAGGGCAGCTCACGAGGACTAATTAGTGAAGCACAAGAACGGGAGGAGAACATCACATAGCTACTGGTCATGAACCCATGGTCCAAGGGAGACTACTCACAACTCATCCGGGAGGCGTCCATGGTGGTGGAGAAGCTCCCGGTGGTGATCCTCCCCTCCGGCAGGGTGCCGGGAAGAGTTCTCCTGGTGCTCCCGATCTTGGGAGCGGCGGCGGCTGCGGAACAGAGATGGGATCGCGAAAAGAGTTCCTGTTCGAGGGTTTCGGGCGACGCTTTAAATATATGCAAAAGGGGGGCATCGGAGGAGCCTCGGGGGGCCCAGGCGCCCCCCCGGTGCGGCCCAGGGGGGGCGCCGCCAGGGCGCCTGGAGCCCTGGTGGCCCCCCCGGCTGTCCTTCGGGCGGACGGAAGTTTCTGGAATGCTGATTTATTATATAAATTTCTGGATTTTCCTGGCAGTTCTCGTAACGTGAAAACCTGAAATACAAAAACAGCCGAAAACAGAAACTGGCACTGGGGTGCACTGAGTTAATAGGTTAGTCCAAATATGATCAAAAGTGTATGGAAGTGTATAAATATCATAGCAATATCACCCAAAAGAGGCATGGAGCAAGCAGAAATTATAGATACGTTTTGGACGTATCAGCTACCTTTGAAGCCGGTGCCGCGGGCGACATCTCCACGGCGGCTCTCCCCCAGTGCGAGGCCCCTTCGGCGGCGGTGTCCATACCAGCCGGATCTACTGCAGCTGCTCCGGCTCTCGCTCGCTCGCTCGCGCTGCCGCTGCTGTACCGGCTCTCGTTCGATCACTCGCTCGCCCAGCTGCTCCTGCTCCGGCTCTTGCTCGCTCACGCTGCAGCAGCTGCTACTCTCCCACTCGCTCGTGCTGCTGCTCCACTCCGATTTAGCTACACTTCAGTCGGCTGGATTGACTTTTGGGTCAGTCGATTTTCAGGGGGTGGGGGGCTCGCCGGAGTTAAGGAAGAACAACCCGTAGCAGGGACAGGGGCTCGCCGGAGAGGTACCCCACTATCTATCTCAGGGTTCAGGGTGGGGGCGGGGGGGCTATAGGGCTGGCCGGGGCTGTGGCGGGCCGACGGTGGGGAGTTGTTTCGGGGCGGCGAGGTTGCGCTGGGGCCGGTGGTGGCTGGTGGCTCAGGGGGGTGCAGGTTGAAGATGAACTGCATGCCCTCCCTAAACTACATGTCAAGTGCCTCTCTGCTACCATTGCATTCAGTTTCGAAAGTAACATTCAGATTCCACAGTAAATTTCAATTTCGACAGTTAAGTTCATAGTCAACAATTTTTACCTCATGTGTTGTAGTCAGGTGGTTTTTGGTGATGTAAATTTTACATCTATTTTACATCATCTATTCGAGATGCTATTAGAATTCCACTTGAGATTGACGATGTCTGTCTTGTGCTGCTTCAGCCTTGACGTCTTACGGCTCACCGGGGCTGGTCCAATGACAGAATGAACCATCACAACAGAGTAGTGCCCCGGACGCCGTCTACAGATTCCTCAGATCTTCCTCCACACCTCCGACGGTCACCTCTACCTCAACTGCTTCAGCGACACGGCTACGACAAAGAGGTTGTACACTTGTTGCATCACTTATTACTATACATTCATGTCGATCCATTAGGGCTAGTTTAGTTCGACGGAAAAACATAGCAATAGGGAATTTTCCAATGGCACTCTACTATTCAATTATTCATGCATTTTGTTGAAAGGAATGAAGCAAAACATCCACCTGAACCTACTTTTCAAAAACCAATGCATGAAAATAAGACCAAGTGCATTAGTGGCAGAATAACATTCTAACTGTACACGCCTTTGTATGGTTTCACTTTATTTTGGCCATGTTTCTTTACATTCCTCTGCTCTTCCAATTCCTGTAAACCAAACACCCAAGTTGACAAAAATCCCGTGTTTTCAAATGCTCAGTTTACCATTGGCATTCCTATCCTATTCCGGTGTTTTTCCTATCCCTGCATTTTTAGAATCATACAAGCCAAATGAGCCCTTACAAAATTACTTCAGTTACAGGTAGGTGTCGAAGGGAACTTTGTGTGGTTTGTCCTGCTCCTGCCACGACGTCGTCCACCTCACCTGAGGTGCTCCATCGACAGAAACATCCACCAAACCAGACATCACGACTCCTAACCGTCTTTCGCCTCCTCAGATCTCCTTCCCTGCCGCCGGCACCCACCGCAACGGCATCACCATCATCGACTAAGCAGATGATCCTGAGGAGTACACGAGTCCACGAGAGAGGTTGCACTCTTTTGATTCTGCTTATGTTATGCATTGCTTAAAATTACCTGCTACTTTATCATCCTATTCACCTCTTGGACTCCAAGTTAGGTCCAAATTAATAATCAAAATTGAGTTCTAAATTAGTTGTGGGGCACATATCGAGGAAGAAATGAATAGTATCTCTGTGTAATATCTGGTTCCCCTAGGGTATGCCTATGTTGTTCATCTTGGGTGGGAAACAAATAGTAAAGCAATCATCATCTGTCTTTTTATTAAATTAAAGCAATCATCAGCCTGCTATCGTTATTTTTGGATCCATCCACTAGTTGTTACCATCACTCTAAATTTCTGCATGCTCTCCTTACATAATCTCACCATATTTTTTCGTATGCATGTCAGATATTGTACACAGTCATGCTAAACAAGTATAGAAAAAGAGAAGAGTTTTGCGCGGCAGAATAATGTCATGCAGACATTGCTCCATGCTGGGTTCAATGTCAAACCCTCTCCACCCCTCTCCAGATTGTAATCCAGAGGAAGATATCTATTCTGAGGTGGATTTAGACGCCGCTGACCACTCCTATTTATCCCCCAATGAGTTTGCTCTACCTTGGCATGATGATGTTAGTCATATCATGCATATGTTGCCATGAGTGCCTACTTTTGACATGATATATGTCATTTGCTTAGTTTAGACATGTTCTGTCGCCACAGGTTTAGTTTCTATATCATATATGGGAATTATGAAGTCTCATGTCTTTTAGCCAGCCATAATATATGTGTGCAATGCCATCCTATTTAACCAGGAATCATATATTTGAATGATATCTTGCCCATCCTTTTCTTCATTACATTTCCATTTGTCGACAATGTTTGTACATTACACTACTCTTCCTATGAATCAGCCATTTGGGTGGTAGATTGAAAAATCTGCAGTGAAAACAAGGCCTTTAGAGCAGACAGTGCTACCTGTCGTAGCAGATCTCTTGTTGGGTCCCGATAGCTCCTCAGAGATGGATTCAGAGATAGATGACCAGTCCTATCCCCCACCGAGGTGTATGCTCTAACTTGGCACGTCGTTTTAGTTATTCATCATATATTTGAATTATGTTATGCTATTCTATCCAGTTTAGATAGACATCATATATGTGAAATTATGTCATGCTATCCGTTTTAGTTAAACAATATACATGTAAACTATTTCATGTTCTCTTTTTTCCACACTATCTATTGCATCTGTCTCTCATACAATGTATGTACATTCAACTATGTTTCCTGTTTATCAGCCATTTGAATTGGAGCGGGTGATGCCAGCATCTAGCAGACTAAAAACATGGTCTTCAAATAAAACAGTGCTACCTCTTGGTGGAGATAGCACCCCGGTTGTACATGCACGAGAACAAGCCCTACCACACATAACCGAAACTCTCGCAGATTGTACCCCTACTGCGATGGACAGAGAACCAGCTTCACCCAATCTAACCCCAACCCCGGTAGATAGTAACCCAGTTCCTGTTGACACAACACCATCTCCACCACAGAGCTTCCAAACAAGAGCAGTTAGTAAGGCAGCTCCAGTGCCCAAAGGGCCAGTACTACCACGGCGAACCCCAACTCCACTAGTTAGTATGGCTATTCCTGTGGTGGAAGCACAACCAGCTAGTCGTACTTTAGCATCTATCGCATTTGATGTTGTTAAATCGTATGTGTGTATCTTACCATCTTGGAAATATTATACTGAAGATGAAGGAAAATGCCAGTTGTAGGTGTTTGTCCAGGAGTTATGTGTAAGTAATGTTATTCATGGCAGTTACTTTGCTTTGTCCCATACATCCTACCTCCATGATGGTTATAATACAACAAATTTTCCCATTTTTCTCTATAGAGAAGGACCGATTTGGAAAGTCAGGATGAGGTAACCTGTGCTAATACCTCTGCTATCTTCAAGAATGCTTGGTGGCAGTATCGGAATTACCTGAAGAAAACGTACTTCACCGGCAAAGAAACTCATCATATTCCCTTACATTCTCCTAAGACACATTTACTGGACGATGACTGGGAACGCCTTGTTCTGTACTGGTCCCGAACCAAGAATGTGGTAAGGTCTATGAGCTCATTTTCTATTTTTTAACTACTATATTCTTGCGTCCTACTGTACTCTGTTCATGTAGAACAAGTGCCTAAACCTGAAGAACAACTATTCTAATTTAAGATTCCATTGCTATCATAGTTCCAAAAAGCTCTAGGCGTTAATTGTGCGTTCTGCCACCGCCTTGCGCTTTACTGACCAAAGCGCATTCTTATGCGCAGTTATGCACAGATTAAGCGTAGTTATGCGCAATGCGTGTCGCCAACGCCTAGAGCCTAGGCGCACTTAAGCGCTCGCTTAGGCGCGCCTTTTTTTAACTATGATTGCTATCGTGCATACTGCTTTGCTCTTGTATCACTGTATTTACTCATACAAACTTATTTTAAATTGAAGGATCCAACCGACACTCCAATGGCACAACAGGTATGTTCATGCATGTTTCTTTAACAGGCTTGCTCTTGTCAATAGCTCTGTTGATTTCAATTTCAATTGTGTATACAGTTGACTTCTCATATCATGCACATTACTAGCATCACAACAAAGAAAATGGTGTTGTTGTACATGTAGACCCGTGGTACCCATCTGAAATCTTGTTGTGCCGTGTAGTTTCCCACGCTTTGTATTCTTCCACTGCTGCTTTGTCTTGAACTGATATGATTTGAACCATATCTCTATTTTGATTTGGAAAGACAACGAAGTGACCATAGGACAAAGATATATGTTTGTTTGATGCTTTTATTATGTACTGGTACTTGGCAATATAAGACTTGGTAGTTTAACCATGTCCACCTTACTAATGAATTGGTTCACCGAAATGAGTTTCATATACTAGTACATGCTAAACTATTATGTGTCTTCTTGTTTCTTCTTTTAGAATGCCGACAGAATATTGGGGAAGATTGCCTTATTAAGCAATGGTAAAGGAAGTAATGCAGATAAGGTTCAGGATAGTGACAAATCCTTGTTGGTCTCGAACAAAGATGATATATCTCGAAGACATTGAGACAACCCCAAAGTCTTGTCTTGGATTAGTGTTGGATTTATTGGCCACTACCGCTTGCACAAGCTATTCAAACTCACTGTCTGAATCAGTTCGATTTCTTGAGTCTCAACTACAAGCTGAAAGACATCGATCAGCTGTGCTGCGACAAGAAGCGGAAGGACTGCAGAAGTCCCTGGAGCATTCAGATGCATACTTTCTGGTGCAACAGCAAGTGTTGGAGGATTTTAGCGCCAAACACGACAAAGCTAATAAGCTTGCTAAGCTTATTCCCACCATGGTGGATACCACGTTTCTTGAGCTCTTCTGAAGTTGTTTAAGTTATTCTCATGTTTTGCCGCCGCATTTATTTGCACTGATGGCCAATTTTGACGGCCATTGTATGTAATATGCTGCTTTATTCCCTATATTTTCCCTAGGGGCGAACTTTGATGCCTAGTGGATGTAATATGTGTAATAGCAGTAATAGGCTAGCGATAATTGCTTGCTTATTTATTTCCTTATTGTCTTGTTTATTTGTTTTCTTGTAGTGAGTGCAGCTCTTTTTCCGTGGTTTGCTAGTGCCCGGAATAACCTATTTTTTAAAACTAGGCCATATTAACAATGGGCTACATATTTACTGTAGTTAACATGGGCCTCCTACGGGCCGTAGAAACAATGGGCCTTCTACGGGTCATTAACATAATGGGCCTTCTACTGGCCATATCATCAATGGGCCTTCTACGGGCCATATCATCAATGGGCCTTCTACGGGCCGTATGATCGGTTGGCCAAACATGGGCCAATAACATACCACATTATGGCCGTAAATGGGCTAGAGTTGAAATCGTCCTTTCATAGGCCGACCATAATGGGTCGTCGTTAATAGGCTGTATTTGATGACGCTATGAAAACGGCCCAATGTATTTATGGGCCGCAAACGGGCCGAATGTAACCACGGGTTGTATTTGGCCCACAAGTAGAAAATGACAGTAACGGGCTGTAAGTAAACGAATGCTGGAAATGAGCCCAAGAATAAGTGGGGCCGAAAGATAACATGAGCTATGAACGGCCCAACGGAATAATGGGCCGTTAATGGGTATAAAGTGATACACTGTTCATTACGGGCCAGTTTAACCACGGGCCGTTAATGGGCCGAGAGTAATAAGGGCCTTATATGGGCCGAAATACGTCATGGGCCATACATGGGCCGGAAGTCAAAAAGGGCTGGAATTATATTGGACGGCCCAGATGACGCTACTGGGCCTAATTCGGATAGGCCGTAAACAGGCCCTGGGTTAGCGGGTTGTAAATGGGCTATATGCAAACATGCTGTTAACAGGCTTACCGTGGGCCGGCCCGCCACCTTTTGACCAAGTCAAACGGGCGCCCTTTTCACAAGAATGGGCCTTTGTTGGGCCGTGCCACGTGTCGACGTATCATAGGCGCTTTGGGTCCAATGAGTGGATGACATCCGTCCCAACGGTGAGCCGACGCGTGTTTCCTACAGCCAACGATGATTTTACACATGGAAAATCCCCATTGGTCGGGGCTGTTAACGGGTTATCGGATCCAAAACCGGACCCGATAGCTTAACCGCGTTCCGTTACGATGGATGCCACATGTCGGTCACCCTTGACGAAGGTACTTCTATGACGCGCGATTTATCGTCAGGGAAGTGGACACTTCTGTGATGATAATTTTGGTAATGTCATGGAACACTTCTACGACAGCACATGTATGACTATCTTCATTCTGTCATAAATTTGTCATGGATGTACATGCATGACAGAAAACGTGACCTACTTTGACAAACATGTATCATCATGGAAGTGTATTTTTTTGTAGTGGTTGCCACTGTAAGACTTGATGAACGTGGTGACTCCTATTTTGGCATTGGCTTTTGGAATGAAATTGTAATGCTTTATGTACTAAAAGCTGGCACTAAAATTGCACTGCACATAAAAGGGCATGGTCATGAGATATATGCTAACTGCCCCGACGAAATCATCCATTCGGACGTTGTTCGAAGTAAGTTTTCTTTTCAACTATCTGCATATGTTGACTTACCCACCAATGTCAAATGAATTGTGTAGTATTTCAGCAACCAATTGTTATTCCCTTTTCTTACTATATTCCTACCTAATAACTTCTAGTCACGAATACACTTTTCTATTACCCTATTTTAACTAAATATTCCCTGTACTCCCAATTCTATCAGAAAGCGCGGCTGACAAGGAGACTCCAGAAGTGGAGAACGGGGCTGCCAACAAGCGGAGGCGGGGCGAGCTAGAACCGCAAGCGACTCTAGTAGGCCTAGACTTAATCAGCAGCCTCCTCGATGATATGTTGAGAGTCATCATATCCCTCCTCCCAACCAAATATGGGGCGCGGACAACCCTCCTTTCCCTGCGGTGGCGCCCCCTATGGAACTCTAGCCCTCTCGACCTCATCGACACCCACGAGCTCTGCCATGGCTATTGCAAAAGCTTGGATGCGTTCTCCAAGACCTCGGCACTCCCCTTGGCTCAACCAAAGGTCTTCGAATGGGCAAGTTCCATTTGAACCTCAAGGACCGAGCCAAGCTTGATGACTAGTTCCGATCCCCCACCCTAGATCAGCTCGAGGAGCTCACTTTTGATGATGGGCATATATGGTCGCTACCAACGGCCGCACTCCGCCTCACGCCCACGCTGCGCGTTGCAAAGTTCAGGATCTGCCATTTCCACCCCTTAATGACACACCCGCTCTTATTCTACAACGACTGAAGCACCTCGAGCTCGTCGACGTTTTCCTCTCGAAGGGTGACATGGAGCGCCTGCTTCGTTGTTGTACTGCACTCGAGTACCTTCATCTTCAGGTGATCAATGGGTTGAGTACCTTCCACATCACCTCCATGACTCTCCGGACTATTTATGTGTGTTGCTGGTGCGGTAGGAAGACATCACAAGATGTCTACCACGCTATGGTCGTCCAGGACACACCTGCACTTGAGAGATTACTTGTAGTTGATCAAGAAGGTCCAACAAGAATCAATGTCATTTCTGCGCCGAAATTGATAGTGGTGGGCTACTCATCTGACAAATACTCCGAACTTGTTATTAGATCCACACCCGTCAACACCCGTTCAGGTACAACAACTGCCTTCTACCTCTCCTTTTACAAATTAACATTATTTCTAGTTTTGAAGTTGTTTTTTTGTCTGTCATTCAGAAAACGATTCCGACAAGCTTGACCCCGAAACTGCGCACAGTGAAGGTCTTGGCACTAGAATCTATCGGGCCCGACCTGGAGCAAGTTGTCAATTTCCTGAGATGCTTTCCATGCCTAGAGATGCTATATATCTAGGTGATGTTCATTTCTGGTTAAATGTTAACCATACGAGAGTTCAATTTGTGACGCCTTTTTTCAAGTTTACAATGACAGTGTACTACGATTTCTAAAGGTTATTTTGGAGGATTTCAGTACATAAATGTCCCCCCCCCATATGGGTTGCTTGATCCATACGGTTACAATCAATAAGTATTTCTCCTTTGGATTCATCTGTACTAGTTTTCTTAGGGAACTTTTCATCCACTCCAACCTCTTGTGAAGAAGGCTACATTTTTCTAGAATGTAATCAAATGCCCATGTTAATCATGTCAGATCGAAGATGGCATGTTAGTGCATTTTACAAATCCTGCAAACCAAATAGCTAGGCATGTAGTAATGTTCAAAACTGCATGTAGGCACTAACACGTTTTCTTATTTTGCAGATAAGATTAGGCCCAGTGGTGGATAATGTGATACAATATAACAATCATGTCAAATGCCTAGATATGCATCTCTCAGAAATTACTTTGAACTCCTACCGAGGGACCTTACCGGAGATTATATTTGCCAGGTTCTTTGTTCTCAGATAAAGGGTGCTGAAGGAAATGAGGTTTGCCCTACATTTATTTCGCAAAATTGAATAGTTTGTTGATCAGGGCCGGCGCCTGTGGCATAATGGAGTAGGCTCCAAAAATGCTGAAAATCATTTTGGAACTTCAGATGACAGAGTAATCGGAATTCATCGTGTCAACCCCATACATGACTTTCTCAGTGGCTGACCCCTTTGCAAAAATTGTGAGGTCTCGAAGTCAGACTTAGAAGCGGTGTTATTAGTTTGAACCTCTATAATATCCATGTTTAGCGGATCAGCGCGAGCATTTGCAGCTGATGAGCTGAATTTCATTTCTAATATCAGTTTGAACCTTGTAATCTTCAAATTTGAGCCATATAACTCTAGAATTTGAACCTTGTAACATTTCAAGCTTTTGTGGTAGAATCATTGAAATGGCATCATATGAGACCCGTATATTGGTAGCAGTATTTTGACCTTAATATGCAATGGTCCTAGATTTTATTAACTATTCTCGAATCAGTTTACCTTCTCGATCCCACAGCACATGATCTGTAAAGCAAACTCGACTGCGATCTTCGACATTATTGCACACAGTTGGTTTCTTCCACTTCTGGCCGACGCGTGGCCAAACTAGCCGGACGGGAACCTTGCACGGTAAACTGCGTGGTAGCGCGGAAACGTGCTCACCGAGGATAAGAGTCCAAACGTGCGGTGCAGTGTTGTCTAGCGTGCACTGGAATCCTCCGCTATGAACGTCGTGATAGGACGTGACGATTACCGGCCGGTCGGCCCTCATTTATTACAGTGGCTACCTTTCGATCACGCCCCACCATTGCAAGAAGCACACCCACCACAAGAAAATCTTGGAGGGTATCCTACGCGGCTCCAATGGCGCTCCGAGTGGCTGCCAACGACGAGCAGCAGTTGACCATGCGTGCCGTGGTGGACACCCATAGAAGGTTCAGGGACCTCTCGGTGGTGTACACCAATGACCTGGTATGGGTGGAGGACTCCAGCCACATCATGGAGCTATTTCTTGCCGAGGAGAAGTACAAGGTGGTCGGTTTCGACCTCGAATACACCCGCGCTCGTGTCGGGTCTCGTCCCAAGGTTGTCGTCGCCTAGATGTGTGTGCGCCAGCACGTCCTCGTCTACCACTATTGCCCTGGCCACAAGGCCTTGCGAGCGTTTCGCCAGGTTTGTCAACAGCCCCACCTACATGTTTGCTACAGTGGACATCACCAACGATGTACAGGCGCTTGAGAATTCGAGCATCGGCTGCCAGAATCTTGTCGACATCCAGGGCCAATACAAGATCTGGGGCAGCAAGAAGCATGAGAAGGACTCACTGGTTCACCTCGCCGATGCCATCATCGACCCCTACTACAGAGACATGAAGGATTCGTGCAACAAGGACAAGCGTGCCTGTCACTCGGCCTGGATGGAGAAACTCGATAAAGCTCACGTCGTGTACGCGGCCAAGGAGGTGTACACAACCTATGACATGTACTAGCGGATCATTGACATGAGGAAGTGCCTCCTTCCCCAAAACGGCCAGGGATCCAGTTGGAAGCAGAGCAATGGCAAGCGTCATCGCAACAATAAGTAGATGATTAGATCCTCGTTTCTCCTACTTTAGTATGCATGTAATTGCTTTCTTTGGTGTGTGGAAATGTTATGTGTGTAGTCACTTGTGTAATTGTATGCTTAATTTGGTTATGCAATGATGTCTTTTTAAGTATATATGTTGATGCTCCGTAGACAGAGCATAGATGTTGTGCGAACAAAGAAAATCACATCGCACACAGAGTAAACAATGGAACCCGTGGGCGAAGTTTTCATCAATCACCCACAATTGTATAACACCAACCGTTTGCTCACAACACACACAACTTGTTAGCAGCAATCGTCTGTGTTGTTATCGGTCTTCGCACACGTTTCCGATTACAGACCTATTTGCCTCGTATCACAGACATCTTGTTCATTTGAACCATTTCTATTCTCATGTCTCAACGCAAACTGTTCATCCGAGTGAACCGCATGCCGTATATCGCACACACCTTTGATCTGGCTGACCATTTCTTTCGTGTTGCCTAATCACAAACAGTTCATCCAAGTGAACCGTATGTTGTACATCGCACATGCCTTCATCTGGTTGCCCGTTTATTTTATTCCTCCTCATCGCAAACGGTTAATTGAGCTGAACCATATGCCCAACATTGCACACACAACTAAAACCTGAACCGTGTTTGATCCATCCTCCATCGCAAATGTTTTGCACCTTTTTGACGGGTTTTTTAACACCACCGTTTGCGATTATGGCATCGCACACAGTTTCATCGAAGGGTCTCTGATCGTAGTGTCGCGTTAGCAGCATCCTGCAGTAGTGTCGTGAAGGAGAAAGTATCGATCTAGCTTGGGGGAGGCTTAAGTCAATGTTATATTCATGCCCCAATCATGAGCTCTCAAGAGAAATTATTATTCAGAATTTTTATCGTTGGCTTTCTCATAATGATCAACCCATGCTTGATACTTCTTGTGTTGGTTCTTTTATGAAGAAAACAATTGAATTCTTGTGGGATCTTTAGGAAAGAATTAAATGCACCTCTGAAGATTGGGAACTCGACAAAGGTAAAGAGTCAGGTATTAAGCTTAAGTATAATTGTGTTAAATATTTTATGGACACCGATGCTTTTCAAAAATTTAGTAGTAAATATGTACTTGACTCTGAGATAGTAGCCTCAGTTTGTGAATCATTTGCTACTCATGTTGATCTCCATAAAGAGAAGTGGTTTAAATATAACCCACCTATTAAAGAAGAAATTAAAGAATCGATACTAGCTAAGGAAGAAACTATACTTTATAATGTTGATCCAGTTGTTCCTACTGCTTATATTGAAAAACTACCTTTCCCTGTTAGGCTAAAGGAACATGCTAAGGTTTCAACTATGGTTAACAAAAGTTATATTAGAACACCTAAACCAGATGAACAAATTAAAGTAGAACCTAATATTGCTATGGTTAAGGATCTCTTGGAAGAAAATGTAGATGGGCATGTTATTTACTTCTATGAAGAAGCTGCTAGAATTGCCAAACCTGATAAAAAGGATAAACATAGACCTATTGTTGGCATGCATGTTGTCTAAGTTAAAATAGGAGATCACTGTTATCATGGTTTATGTGACATAGGTGCTAGTGTGAGTGCTATTCCTTACACTTTATATCAAGAAATTATGAACGACATAGCACCCACAGAGATAGAGGACATTGATGTCACTATTAAACTTGCTAATAGAGATACTATGTCACCAATTGGGATTGTTAGAGATGTTGAAGTCTTGTGTGGGAAAATAAATTACCCTACTAATTTTCTTGTTCTTGGTTCCCCACAAGATGACTTCTGTCCCATTATCTTTGGTAGACCTTTCTTGAACACCATTAATGCTAAAATAGATTGTAAGAAACAAACTGCCGGTGTTAGTTTTGCTAATGAGTCTCATGGATTTAATTTCTCCAAGTTTACTAGAAAGCTTCATGTAAAAGAATTGCCTAGTAAGGACGAAATAATTGGTCTTGCTTTTATTGTTGTGCCTCCCACTGATCCTCTAGAACAATATTTGCTAGACCATGGAAATAATCTACATATCCATGAAAGAAATGAAATAGATGATATTTTCTTTGAACAACGTCCTCTGCTTAGACACAATCTACATATTGAAACTCTAGGAGGTCCCCCTCCACCTAAAGGTGGTCCTGTGTTTTAATTAAACAATTGCCAGACACTTTGAAATATGCTTATTTAATGAAAAAAGATATATCTTCTTATTATTAGTGCTAACCTTTCAGATCATGAAGAAGAAAGATTATTGAAAGTTCTGAAGAAGCACTGAGCTACTATTGGATATACTCTTGATGATTTAAAGGGCATTAGTCCCACTCTATGTCAGCACAAGATCAATATGGAACCTGATGCTAAACCCGTTGTTGATCATCAACGTCAGACAAATCCAAAGATGAAAGAAGTGGTAAGAGCAGAAATATTAAAACTTCTGGAAGTAGGTATAATCTATCATATAGCTGATAGTAGATGGGTAAGTCTTGCTCATTGTGTCCTTAAGAAAGGAGGTATTAGTGTTGTTCCTAACGATAAGAATGAACTTATTCCACAAAGAATTGTTATAGGCTATAGAATGATAATTGATTTTAGAAAATTAAGTAAAGCAACCAAAAAAGATCATTACCCTCTGCCTTTTATTGATCAAATGCTAGAAAGATTATCTAAGCACACAAACTTTTGCTTCCTTGATGGATACTCTGGTTTTTCACAAATACCTGCTTCTCAACCTCGTCAAGAAGATACTACTTTTACTTGTCCCTTTGGAACTTATGCTTATAGACATATGACTTTCGGTTTATGCAATGCACTTGCTACCTTTCAAAGATGTATGACTGCTATATTCTCTGACTTTTGAGAATAGATTGTAGAGGTTTTCATGGATGATTTCTCTATTTATGGGAAGTCTTTTGATGATTGTTTAAGAAATCTTGATCGAGTTTTGCAAAGATGTGAACAAACAAATCTTATCTTGAATTGGGAGAAGTGCCATTTTATGGTTAACGAAGGTATTGTCACGGGCCATAAGATTTCTGAAAATGGTATTGAAGTGGACTAAGCTAAGGTTGATGCAACTGAGAAAATGCCATGTCCTAAGGATATCAAAGGTATTCGTAGTTTCCTAGGTCATGCTGGTTTCTATAGGAGATTTGTAATGCCCAGGATGGGACTATACCTCCTACGTGTCGAGGCACGACTTAAAGGTATAAGCTCATTCTGGAATGATCTCAAGTTTGGTATCTTTGCACGACTCATGTAAAAGAGGGATTAAATTGCAAAAGGAGATAGTTGGCTTACACTCGCCACTTCACACAATACATTACATCAGCAAAACATCATTCAGAACATCACAACCCGACTACGGGCGAAGATCCAGAAGAAAGATACCAAAAACAACATAAAGCCACAGGTCCGAATCGCCCCTAGTAGAAACCACTACTGAACGTCGAAAAACGTCACAAGCATACGGCCAAACTCTTCATCGAGCTCCCAGTGAAGTAGTTGAACCAGCTCCTGCGTCATTCTCGGCTGAACCTGCATTTGGTGTTGTAGTATCTGTGAGCCACGAGGACTCAGCAATCCCATAACCATGGGTATCAAGACTAGCAAAGCTTTATGGGTAGGAAGGAGGTAAAGTGGTGAGGTTGCAGCAGCGGCTAAGCATAATATGGTGGCTATCTTACGAGTACAAGAATAAGATGAGCATCTACGCAAACGGTCGCAAAACTAGTGATCGCTAAAGATCCTGAACTACATACGAATCAAACATAACCCCATCGTGTTCTCTTTTCAATGTGAAAAGAGACAGTAACGGTTACTCACACGGTTCTGTGTTTTACTTCGGATCCTCTGTCAAGTTTTCTACAACCGGACATTAACAAATTCCAATCTGCCACATAACCGCGGGCACGGCTTTCGGAAGATCATAACCCTACAGGGTTGTCCCAACTTAGCCCATCACAAGCTCTCACGATTAGCTGAAGTGATAAATATAATATCATCACCCCTTATCTTAGGGAAATTCCGATTAGGCTCGGCTTCCCGGTGCACAAGACATTTCGACAATGGTAAAACAAGTCCAGCAAGACCTCTCGGTGTGTCGAGACCCTGATAGTAGCCGCGCGTATCTCGTCTCAGGCCACGACCGGATGGGCGATGCTACAGGTAAAACCAAACCTCGAGTTTCCCCGTGGTGGCGCTGCAGGACCCCCGTTTGGGACCAACACCATCAGCACTGGCTCCCCTGCTATGTAGAAAGAATCCTCGGGTAGCGCTAACTCCTTATGCAATTTATAATTAATTAATTAAGTTGTTATTATGAGCAAATTAAAACCAATGTTGGGCCTTGCTGGAGGTGTTTTATTCAAAGTCGAACTGTCAAGGGGTCCCCATCCACCCATCGTGTAAGGAACGCAAAATCAAGGAACATAATGCCGGTTTATCGGCGCCTAAGGTGGCATGAGTGGAACAAAACACTGAGCAAAAGGCCAAGCCTTCCACCCATGCCCAGTATATAGGTGTGTTAATAATAATTATAGATATTGTGATATTCCAACAACAAGTTCCTTCCTGGAACAAACTTCATCTTCACCTGCAACTAACAACGCTATAAGAGGGGCTGAGCAAGCGGGTAACATAGCTAAACAGTGGTTTTGTAAGGAAGGTGTCAAAAGTTTAGAGGTTTCATGGCAACAAGGAGAGGCTGATATAAAGATGGGTAGCGCGACATGTAACAATAGCGTCGAGACAACTAAGCAAAGGCAATGGTAGTAAAGGTATCCAAGGGTATGATCATCTTGCCTGGGATTCCACAAGGAAGAAGAACGGATCCATGAAGTAGACGGAGCTACAAGTCGAGCGAATCCTCACAACTCCGGAACGAAACCGAAGCAAACAAGAGAAGCCACCGGAAAGAAGCAAACAACACGGTAAACACACAATCATAAACATGGCATACGATGTACATCCAAGTATGATGCATGACCGGTTTAAATATGCATGGCATGGCAAAGTGCACAAACAAGACTACAAGTTAAGTGGCATATTGACGAAACACCACATGTTATTTATTTAGTTGACTCTGATTTATTTACAAGACAAGATTAAATATTTTTAACATAGCAAGAGGTGAAGCATAAACAAACTACCTATTTAGTCATTTGAAATGAGGCCGGAAATACTAACAACAATTCCGGAAAAATCCCCATGAGCATGTTTAGCAATTATTAAAGCAACAACAATTCACACATTTTAATGTTGTTAACATGATGCGGATGACATGATCAAGTTTTATGCAATTTTAATTAAAAGTTGACATGAAGATGATAAGGAGTATTGTCACCGTGGTGGAAGGAAAAGAGTGCCACGGCAACGATCCGAAAATGATGCAACGCAACATCTCAGTTCCGGTAACCCGTTGAGAGACCGGGGCAAAAGAAAGATGGCGTGAACGAGTCAAGCAAGAAGAAAGGTGGGGTGATCCCGTCACCGGGTTCCCACGGGTCGGCGACGAGGCAACCGAGGAGCACGACAAAAGATGAAACGGGCATGGTGCACACAAGGGAAACATTTCATACAACACATGCATCACACGGGTCATCGACTCGGGGTTATACCTTCGGAACATTTGTTTCAGAGTGGTTCGAGTCGTCGAGGGACGTAGTGGAAGTAGTTGTTCCGTTCGTAGTCGTACACGGGGCGACGGTAGAGGTACTTGGCGTTCACGTGGCGGTAGTGGAAGTAGTTGTACACGGTCATCGAGGAAGTAGTGGTACACGGCGACGGTAGTCGAACTTGGCGCATCCTTGTTCTTTCGGGTTCGTAGTGGTACTTGGCGTTCGTCCTGTAGGTGTACTCGGTCCTCGGGGCACCGGAGAGGAACATTGACGCATCGTGTAGTCGTTCTCGTAGCGGTCTTGCCGGACTCGGTTCTCGCGACGTAGTTGAACTTGCGGGTCTTGGCGACGGTGGTAGTAGAGGTACATATCATCCTGGCACTAGGCGAAAGAAAACAATAGCAAAGCCACAAACAAGCATGGCATAGCCTCGGTCACGGCCAAGGCAAGTTGGGCGACGGAGCAGTGGAGAACTTAGCGAAGCAGACAGGGGCTTGGGGCGGCCATGGCGGGGATGCAGTAGGGAGCTCCTCTCCCTGCAGCGAGGAAGAGAGGCACGGGCGTCGCGACGAGCTAGAGGCGCTGGTGACGACGACCGGAGAGGCAGGGGCCGCGGGATCCGGCCACGGAGGAGAGGAGAGGCGCGGCATCGGCGATGGAGGGCGCGTCCAAGGCAGACGAATCAGCGACGACGGCGGCTTGGCGGGCCTGGCCGGACGAGGAGAAAGGATGGGGCGTGGGCGCTGCCATGGCGCGGAGAGCTGTCGTTGTAGGACGGCGCGGCTCCGATGGCCGGCCGGCGAGGCGAAGCCGGGGCGGCGGCGGAGGAGAGCCCCGGCTCGGGAGATGGAGGAAGAGGCGGGTCCTGGCCGGCCCGCGGGAGCAGCGGCGCGGCAGGGGACGGAGGGAGGCGGGGCCTGGCCGGTCGTCGCTGGCGGACGGCGCGGTGACGAGGCAACCGACGAGGGGCGCATCGAAGGGAGGAGAGAGCGGGGCCGAGCGCTCGCGCGAGGGAGAGAAAAGGAGATCGAGGGGATCGTGCGAGAGGCCAGAGGGGATCGAGACAAGGGACGATGGGGTTCGGTGGGAGTGCGGCGGCTGAGGGAGGAGAGCGAGGAGGGAGTTGCGTCGGGCTGCTAGGGGCTAGGGTTTGGGTAACCTGGGCCGCGAGGGATGGGCCGGCCTAGGGAGGCTGAAGCCCATATGGCCTAGGAGGGAGGAAAAAAGGCTGGGCTCTCTTCTTTTAACTGCTGCTGTTTTCCCAAAAAACAAAAACAGCAAAGGAGAAAGAAAAGGAAGGAGGTGTTCTAAAAAGGATTAAGGCATAGGGTAAAATTCCCTAGACCCACAAAAATGTAAGGAATTAATTAAAATTGTTGGAGGGGTTTTGGAGGAACCTCGATAAATGAGAAAGAAATATAGGGAGGGTTTTGACGGTGAAACTTGAATTAAGGAGTCATGGGGAAAATTATGCACGTGTGTTATGCTTAATTCCAAACAAATGGATTATTTATTTATATAGCTCCCTAAATATTGGGAGGATATGTTATAAAGAGAAGACACACTTCCCTCGATTTAAATGGACCGAAGGTCCACACAATTTATTTAAGTTTAGATGCAAAAGATTAATGACATGAAGGCATGATGACATGATGCAATGCAAAAAATAAATAACACAAGCACAAATGAAACAAACCGAAGAACCCTGCACATCTGGAATCTTCTGGAATCTTCTGGGACGTCTGTCTTCGGGCGTCACAACTCTCCCACACTAACAGAGGATCTCGACCCGAGAGCCTAGAGATGGCACCGGTAAAAAGAAACGGGAGAGGAAGAGGTAAAACAAGGTTGCTTCTTCGACAAACGAGTGAGACCACGAACCTGAGAGGTTGAACAAATTGAATAAAGAATACAATGGAGATGAACGAAGATGAAAACACTCCGTTAGAAAAGAGGAACAAGGAGCATTATGAGAACCTTGTAGGTTGAAAGACATGAAGCAAGAGCTCACGGATGACGAAAGAATTTCGAAACCACTCCGGTTAACCAAGATTGAGAAGGAATAAGAACGAAATAATTTGGACAGCACTCCGTCTGAAAATGGAAGGAGTTAACATGAGTTTGAGGAGATGGAGTGATACTTGATGAAATCAACAGCATACAGCCTCTAAAACAATTAAAAGAATGACACAAGGGGTAAGAAAGATTCAGACAACACTCCGGTTGAAAAGTGAGGCAAAACTAGATAAGATGACGGAACTTGAATGGAGGACACAACACTCCGGTTAATTAGACAAGCAAGGGAAGAATATGATCTTGATAAAAATGAGATGATGGTCAAAGAGAGAGCAACATCACAATGCCTCCGGGATGAAAGAATAGCATATAAATCAGCGAAAAAAATGAATGGAGAAGAAATATGACAACTTCTCTCAAAATTGAATTTGAAAGAGCATCCTTACGAAGAAGGGTTTAATGGATTTGTTGGAATAATCAACAACGAAAAGAATAAGCTCGTTGTGGGCTTATGGAAAACATCTCAAAATTAAGAGGTGACAACCAGCCACAAACGAAAACATTTGATTGGATTGAAATCAACAAGGAGATGAAAAACTTATTTCACCGGAAGGATAAATGAAGAACTTGGGTCATTATAAGCACCATAATTAGCAACAATCCTTAGGGAAAGCTTTTAGGTGAAATACAACCCAAGATTACTCCAACAAAGAAAATGACGGGATTAAATATCTCATTCCTGACAACTTGTGAATCATGAAACCTGAAGGGAAATTGTCAAGAATGGCATAACACCGTCTGAAAAGATAAGGTAGAAAGGATTGCAATTGGAAAGCAAGATGAAGAATGCTTGAGGTCCAACCATAATCCTGACGAAGACCTCAAGGATGAATTAAATGATGATGAACCACCATGAAGAACTTCGGTAAAATGAAAGCATGAGAAGTGAAAAATGAAAAGAATAAGATTCAAGGCCTGCGATGAATTTGATGGAGCTCTGAAATGATATAATTGAAATAACTTGAAGCTCCGGAAAACAAGATGAACAACTTAGAACCGAGAATATGATATGATGAACAAGCTCCGGACAAAAGAATTAAATCACCTTGAAGGAATAAGAATAAGAATTATGTCGTGCATCTCCTTCACCAATTTAAATTGATGACAACCAAAGGATTTGGAATACTACTTATTCTCGTTGGAAAGGAATAAAGAGAGATCTCGCACAAGCTTGGGTACATCTTCAACGAGCACCGGTAGGATTATGAAAAGAACAAATGAATTAAAATGATAACAACGGAAGGGTAATCTTGAAAGAACCACCGTAAAAAATATAGAGACGAACGAAGAGGCATCAATGAAGAAAATTTGGAGGATGAAGTTGAAAACTGAGAACGAAGAATCTTCTGAAATGATGGCCTTCGAAGGATCACAACGGAAAGAATTCATGAAATGCTTCGGATGGGTATGAAAAGAATTCTCGTGATCGAAACAATAATGAGGATGGCATGAAGCTAGAACCACGAATCTTGAGAGAACGGATAAGGATTCAAGAGGAACTCGTCTTCGATTCTTCAAAATCTGAGAAGACGATGAGATACACCACCATGAATTGTATAGGCACTCCGTAATGAAGAATTAAAAGGTTGAACCAATGATGAAAAGAATTTGAAAGCGATCTTGGAGAAGGCATGTGACTGATGGGAATTATTCTACGTCACACTTTGAAAAGAGTTTGAGTATAACTCCAGAAAAATTGGAAGAGTCAGGTAAGATCCTTGGAAAAGACCTGTGGGTTAGGGCCCACTCAAAGAAATCACCGTTGAAAAAGATTGGTGAAGAGATATTGCACCGGTTGAATTAAATGACTAGAGTAAGATGACAATCCTCAAAAATAATTTGAACGGATTAAGAATGGAATTATGAATCTTCAGCACTCCGGATATGAATAGCAAGAGGATAATGATTAATTGGTAGACCGGAATAAGAAAGCATTGTGAAAAGAGGAAAATGATAAGATCAACACCGAAATCTTGAATTACATCCACCGGCAGAATTTGAGAACAAAAGAATGATGAACTTGAAGCTCTTGAGCATCTTCACGATAAATCACCGGATAAGAACATTGAAGGAAATGAATGAAGAAATATCACATGAATAAAATGGATATTTCATTAGGGAATTTATGGCTCCAAAAGAGAAAGGGAGGGAGGGCGGGGAAAACAAAGATAACTTGGGATGAATGAAACAGACAAATCGTCAGATTTCTCAACGGCGTCGGTATGGAATAACTTGAAGAGAAGGCACACCGGTTGAAAAGGATTAACATGAAAATCTCGATGGTCAAGAAGAATTAGCACTCCCATAGAAATATGAGAACACCGATTAGGAAGGTATGGAATCAACATTTGACATCGAAGCAACTCGAATACCAGAATCAAAACAAAACAACGGATAGACATGTTGCAACATGATCTTCACGATATCATTCGAACAGAGAATTGAACGAATGAATTCCGCAGTTACATCAACTTGACGAGAAGTCACTTGAGAGAACAAAAGGTAAATAAGAAAAACAAGGTGCAGATAGAACAAATACAAGATAGAAGCTTCGTCCGACATATTCATGCTGAAAGCTCATGGAACGTGTTACAAAAGGGTTTTGCAATCCCCGGATCAGCATAGCCAAGGACCCTTTAATATGCAACTCTCGATCGGAACAAGCCCATAAAACCACTTCACTCAATGTAGAACCCCGAACTTCATATCATGCATTCGTTGGAAGAATGCCTACAACTACTAGATGAACCCACCTATTAATTTCCGAAAGTTTCCAGTTATGCAATCAGGTGTTGGGGATACAGGGGAAGCACCGCGCACTCAACTCTAATCCTACATCCAGCTGTATCCATCCTTCAACACATAACTAGTTATTTCCGGAAACCGTTTACCTCGGACCTTCGAAACGAATCTACTATACAAGCTATGGCAATACTCCCGAACTACCTCCCCAGTACTGGGTGATATCGGGGTTATCTTGCCACTAACCACATACGAGAGTTTTCGATGTCGGCCGTCTTAAGTATTCTAGAAATGATGCGATATATTTGTGACGACAACACCTCGGAGCTCAACTCCCCGGGACACTGCCACAACCCCTAATGATAGGAGGCATCGAGAACAATGTTCTCGTCACAAAGACATCGGAACAATCAAAACAATACTCGCGTGATCCTAAAAAAAATTTGGTGCAATTTTGAAAATAGAAGAGGCAAGAGTAATCGTCAGGAGTCCTCACCAGAGTGAAAAGAGATGAGGAGCAAAAAGAAGTCCTACTCTCCGATATATAGGACTCAAAACATTTTCAAGTGTGTGCCTAGACTCAACCGTCAATGATACGATCAATCAGTGGGGGCTTCTAGGTTGGAGAAGGCTCTGATACCAACTTGTAATCCCAGGATGGGACTATACCTCCTACGTGTCGAGGCACGACTTAAAGGTATAAGCCCATTCTGGAATGATCTCAAGTTTGGTATCTTTGCACGACTCATGTAAAAGAGGGATTAAATTGCAAAAGGAGATAGTTGGCTTACACTCGCCACTTCACACAATACATTACATAAGCAAAACATCATTCAGAACATCACAACCCGACTACGGGCGAAGATCCAAAAGAAAGATACCAAAAACAACATAAAGCCACAGGTCCGAATCGCCCCTAGTAGAAACCACAAGCATACGGCCAAACTCTTCATCGAGCTCCCAGTGAAGTAGTTGAACCAGCTCCTGCGTCATTCTCGGCTGAACCTGCATCTGGTGTTGTAGTATCTGTGAGCCACGAGGACTCAGCAATCCCATAACCATGGGTATCAAGACTAGCAAAGCTTTATGGGTAGGAAGGAGGTAAAGTGGTGAGGTTGCAGCAGCGGCTAAGCATAATATGGTGGCTAGCTTACGAGTACAAGAATAAGATGAGCATCTACGCAAACGGTCGCAAAAGTAGTGATCGCTAAAGATCCTGAACTACATACGAATCAAACATAACCCCACAGTGTTCTCTTCTCAAAGTGAAAAGAGACAGTCACGGTTACTCACATGGTTGTGTGTTTTACTTCGGATCCTCTGTCAAGTTTTCTACAACCGGACATTAACAAATTCCAATCTGCCACATAACCGCGGGCACGGCTTTCGAAAGATCATAACCCTGCAGGGGTGTCCCAACTTAGCCCATCACAAGCTCTCACGATTAGCTGAAGTGATAAATATAATATCATCACCCCTTATCTTAGGGAAATTCCGATCAGGCTCGGCTTCCCGATGCACAAGACATTTCGACAATGGTAAAACAAGTCCAGCAAGACCTCCCGGTGTGTCGACACCCTGATAGTAGCCGCGCGTATCTCGTCTCAGGCCACGACTGGATGGGCGACGCTAAAGGTAAAACCAAACCTCTATTTTCCCCATGGTGGCCCTGCAGGACCCCCGTTTTGGACCAACACCATCAGCACTGGCCCCCCTGCTATGTAGAAAGAATCCTCGGGTAGCGCTAACTCCTTATGCAATTTAATTAATTAATTAAATTGTTATTATGAGCAAATTAAAACCAATGTTGGGCCTTGCTGGAGGAGTTTTATTCAAAGTCGAACTGTCAAGGGGTCCCCATCCACCCATCGTGTAAGGAACGCAAAATCAAGGAACATAATGCCGGTTTATCGGCGCCTAAGGTGGCATGAGTGGAACAAAACACCGAGCAAAAGGCCAATCCTTCCACCCATGCCCAGTATATAGGTGTGTTAATAATAATTATAGATATTGTGATATTCCAACAACAAGTTCCTTCCTGGAACAAACATCATCTTCACCTGCAACTAACAACGCTATAAGAGGGGCTGAGCAAAAGGGTAACATAGCCAAACAGTGGTTTTGCTAGGAAGGTGTCAAAAGGTTAGAGGTTTCATGGCAACAAGGAGAGGCTGACATAAAGATGGGTAGCGCGACATGTAACGATAGCATCGAGACAACTAAGCAAAGGCAATGGTAGTAAAGATATCCAAGGGTATAATCATCTTGCATGGGATTCCACAAGAAGAACGGATCCATGAAGTAGACGGAGCAACAAGTCGAGCGAATCCTCACAACTCCGGAACGAAACCAAAGCTAACAAGAGAAGCTACCGGAAAGAAGCAAAAAACACGGTAAACACACAATCATAAACATGGCATACGATGCACATCCAAGTATGATGCATGACCGGTTTAAATATGCATGGCATGGCAAAGTGCACAAACAAGACTACAAGTTAAGTGGAGCTCAATATGCAACGAGTTGCATATTGACGAAACACCACATGTTATTTATTTAGTTGACTCTCGTTTATTTAGTCATTTTAAATGAGGCCGGAAATACTAACAACAATTCCGGAAAAATTCCCATGAGCATGTTTAGCAATTATTAAAGCAACAACAATTCACACATTTTAATGTTGTTAACATGATGCGGATGACATGATCAAGTTTTATGCAATTTTTATTAAAAGTTGACATGAAGATGATAAGGAGTATTGTCACCGTGGTGGAAGGAAAAGAGTGCCACGACAACGATCCAAAAATGATGCAACGCAACATCTCGGTTCCGGTAACCCGTTGAGAGACCGGGGCAAAAGAAAGATGGCGTGAACGAGTCAAGCAAGAAGAAAGGTGGGTGACCCCGTCACCGGGTTCCCACGGGTCGGCAACGAGGCAACCGAGGAGCACGACAAAAGATGAAACGGGCACGATGCACACAAGGGAAACATTTCATACAACACAAGCATCACACGGGTCATCGACTCGGGGTTATACCTTCGGAACATTTGTTTCGGGGGGTTCAACTCGTCGAGGGACGTAGTGGAAGTAGTTGTTCCGTTCGTAGTCGTACACGGGGCGACGGTAGAGGTACTTGGCGTTCACGTGGCGGTAGTGGAAGTAGTTGTACACGGTCATCGAGGAAGTAGTGGTACATGGCGACGGTAGTCGAACTTGGCGCATCCTTGTTCTTTCGGGTTCGTAGTGGTACTTGGCGTTCGTCGTGTAGGTGTACTCGGTCCTCGGGGCACCGGAGAGGAACATTGACGCATCGTGTAGTCGTTCTCGTAGCGGTCTTGCCGGACACGGTTCTCGCGACGTAGTTGAACTTGCGGGTCTTGGCGACGGTGGTAGTAGAGGTACATATCATCCTGGCACTAGGCGAAAAAAAAAACAACAGCAAAGCCACAGACAAGCATGGCATAGCCTCGATCACGGCCAAGGAAAGTTGGGCAACGGAGCAATGGCGAACTTGGCGAAGCAGACAAGGGCTTGGGGCGGCCATGGCGGGGATGCAGCAGGGAGCTCCTCTCCCTGCAGCGAGGAAGAGAGGCACGGGCGTCGCGACGCGCTGGAGGCCCTGGAGATGACGACCGGAGAGGCAGGGGCCGCGGGATCCGGCCGCGGAGGAGAGGAGAGGCGCGGCATCGGCGATGGAGGGCGCGTCCAAGGCAGCGACGACGACGGCTTGGCGGGCCTGGCCGGACGAGGAGAAAGGATGGGGCGGGCGCTGCCATGGCGCGAAGAGCTGTCGTTGGAGGACGGCGCGGCTCCGATGGCCGGCCGGCGAGGCGAAGCCGGGGTGATGGCGGAGGAGAGCCCCGGCTCGGGAGATGGAGGAAGAGGCGGGTCCTGGCTGTCCCGCGGGAGCAGTGGCGCGGCAGGGGACGGAGGGAGGCGGGGCCTGGCCGGTCGTCGCTGGCGGACGGCGCGGTGATGAGTCAACCGACGAGGGGAGCATCGAAGGGAGGAGAGAGTGGGGCTGAGCGCTCGCGCGAGGGAGAGAAAAGGAGATCGAGGGGATCGGGAGAGAGGCCAGAGGGGATCGAGACGAGGGACGATGGGGTTCGGTGGGAGTGCGGCGGCTGAGGGAGGAGAGCGAGGAGGGAGCTGCGTCGGGCTGCTAGGGGCTAGGGTTTGGGGAACCTGGGCCGCGCGGGAAGGGCCGGCCTAGGGAGGCTGAAGCCCATATGGCCTAGGAGGGAGGGAAACGGCTGGGCTCTCTTCTTTTAACTGCTGCTGTTTTCCCAAAAAACAAAAACAGCAAAGGAGAAAGAAATGGAAGGAGGTGTTCTGAAAAGGATTAAGGCACAGGGTAAAATTTCCTAGACTCACAAAAATGTAAGGAATTAATTAAAATTGTTGGAGGGGTTTTTGGAGGAACCTCGATAAACGAGAAAGAAATATAGGGAGGGTTTTGACGGTGAAACTTGAATTAAAGAGGCACGGGGAAAATTATGCACGTGTGTTATGCTTAATTCCAAACAAATGGAATATTTATTTATATAGCTCCCTAAATATTGGGAGGATATGTTATAAAGAGAAGACACACTTCCCTCGATTTAAATGGACCGAAGGTCCACACAATTTATTTAAGTTGAGATGCAAAAGATTAATGACATGATGGCATGATGACATGATGCAATGCAAAAAATAAATAACACAAGCACAAATGAAACACACGGAAGAACCCGGCACATCTGGAATCTTCTGGAATCTTCTGGGATGTCGGTCTTCGGGCGTCACAAGATTCATTAAAGACTTTTCTATAACTTCTAGGCCTCTTACAAATCTTCTGCAAAAGGTTGTTCCTTTTGCTTTTGACGATGATTGCTTTGAAGCCTTTGAAACACTAAAGAAAGCCTTAATTTCTGCACCTATTGTTCAACCACCTGATTGGAACGTGCCTTTTGAAATTATGTGTGATGCTAGTGATTATGTTGTTGGTGGTGTTCTAGGACAAAGAGTTTTTAAGAAACTAAATGTTATTCATTATGCTAGTAAGATTCTAGACAGTGCTCAAAAGAATTATGCTACTACTGAAAAGGAATTCCTAGTAGTGGTATTTTCTTGTGACAAAGTTAGATCTTACATTGTTGATTCAAAAGTAACTGCTCACACTAACCATGCTGGTATTAAATATATTATGGAAAAGAAAGATGCTAAACCTAGACTTATTCGGTGGGTTCTCTTGCTACAAGAATGTGATTTGCATATCACTGATAGAAAAGGAGTTGAGAACCCCATAGCTGATAAACTGTCTGGGCTTGAAATTATGCTCGATGACCCACTACCTATTGATGATAGTTTTCCTGATGAGTAGTTAGCTGCAATAAATATTACTAATAATACACCTTAGTATGTTGACTATTCTAATTACATTGTTGCTAAATATTTATCACCTAGTATTACATACCAACAAAAGAAAAAAATCTTTTATGATTTAAGACACTATTTTTGGGATGACCCACATCTTTATAAAGAAGGAGTATATGGTATTGTTAGACATTTCGTACCTGAGTATGAACAGGGACAAGTCCTTCAGAAATGTCACTCCGAAGTATATGGAGGGCATCATGCTGGAGATAGAACTGCTCACAAGGTATTGTAATGTGGATTTTACTGGCCTACTCTCTTCAAGGATGCCCATAAGTTCGTATTATCTTGTGATGGATGTCAAAGAATAGGTAATATCGGTAAGCGTCAAGAAATGCCTATGAATTATTCACTTGGTGTTGAACCATTTGATGTTTGCAGATTTGATTACATTGGACCTTTTCCTTCCTCTAATGGGTATACACATATTTTGGTTGTTGTTGATTATGTTACTAAATGGGTAGAAGCTATTCCAACCAGTAGTGCTGATCACAACACCTCTATTAAAATGCTTAAGGAAGGTATTTCCCCAAGGTTTGGAGTCCCTAGATATTTAATGACTGATGGTGGTTCATGCTTTATTCATGGTGATTTCTGTAAAATGCTTGCCAAGTATGATGTTAACCACAGAATTGCATCACCTTATCGTCCTCAATCTAGTGGTCAAGTTGAGCTTAGTATTAGAGAAATAAAATTAATTTCGCAAAAGACTGTCTATAGGTCCAGGAAGAATTGGTCTAAGAAATTAGATGATGCACTTTTGGCTTACAGAAGAACTTATAAAAATTCTATGGGTATGTCTCCTTATAAAATGGTTTATGGAAAAGCTTGTCATTTGCCTCTTGAGTTGGAACATAAAGCATTTTGGGCAATCAAAGAACTCAACTATGATTTCAAACTTGTCGATCAAAGGAGGTTACTTGATATTAGCTCATTAGATGAATGGAGAACCCAAGCTTATGAAAATGCTAAGTTATTTAAAGAAAAAGTTAAAAGATGGCATGATAAAAGAATCCAAAAGTGTGAGTTCAAAGTTGGAGAATATGTTCTTTTGTAAAAACCACGTTTCAGGTTATTTTCAGGAAAATTACTCTCTAAATGGGAAGGCCCCTATTTCTTGGAGGAGGTTTATCGGTGTGGAGCCATCAAAATAAATATTGCCGAAGGTACTAACCCATAGGTTGTTAATGGGCAACGAATACAACCTTAGATCTCAGGTACGCCCATTAATGTTGAAAGCAATATTATCCAAACTTTGACACCGGAAGAACACATAAAAGAGTCCTTTCGAAACACTCCAGAATCGTGAAAATAAGGAGGTACGTGATATGGTAAGTAAATGGACTCCGAAAAATTTGCAAAAATATTTTTTTGTTACTTTTGGAATATTTAGAAAATTTGGAAAATAAGAAACTTCCAGGAAGCGTACCCTGGTGGGCACAAGAGCCTTGCACACCCTGGTGGGTTGTGCCCACCTCGGGCACCTTACGGACTTTGTTTTTCTACAGTTTGCTTGTTTCCCAAGATAAAAAAATATTACTATACCCCCCGAACCTGTTGACCACCGTAGCGCAGAGAAATCTTATGTTTTCTTTTCTTGTTGTTTTCCTGTCAGATCTGAAATCATGTCATCTCAAGACTCTAAGGGTGAAAGTTATGTTGTTGATTTCATCTCAAACCCCAAGTCCTATGGGGATGTAGAGCATTATGGCTGGACTACGGAGGAAGAGGAAGACTATTATCGTAGGGAAAAGGAGGAGACGAGCCCAGATGTGGACGAATCTCCATTGCCTCAACCTGTGGGTATGCATGTGGAATTCAAGAAGTCAAGTCTGCCACAGAAACCAAAGAGGCCTAAGATTCAATTAATACCTTACCATCTTTTGCTGGAAAATAAGCAAGACCTATGCAACAAGGTACTGGAGCTTGAATAGGAGGTCGGTGAACTGAAGGAGGAAAATGCCATCCTCAAGCACAAGCTAGGGAAGAAAGACAAACCCTCTACATCACCACCACCACCATCTTCTTCACCACCAAAAGAAAACTGACTATCGGGTATGGGTAGGACTGGGCATTCGGTTACACCGAACCGATCGGTTCGGTACCTCGGTTAATTTTGGAATTCGGTTTCCAGATTTTACTAACCGATCGGTATTCTGAGAAACCACTAACCGAGAGTTCGTTCCACCGACGATTCGGTTCGGTCGTTGGTATAACCGAAGAGAGCCGAGATTGGCGGAGAGGAAGAAAGTCAATCCAGTATGCCAGCCGTGAAGGAGGGCCATGGGCACCGCCGCTGGAAGAAGGCCTGTGGGAGCCATGGCCGCCTGTCGCCGCCGCTGGACGCAGGCGTGTGGGAGCCATGGCCGCCTATCGCCGCTGGTCGCCGCCGTGTGGGAGCCATGGCCGCCTGGCGCTGCGGGGCGCGCTGCCGTATGGAGCTACTCCTTGAAGCCGGCCGGCCGCCGCCTGGAGCTGGGCAAATCCGCAACGGCGGCGCTGCGTGATGTGCCTCAGCTCTGGAGCGCATTAGGATAAGCTGCAGCTACTGTGCCTGCACGTGGATGAGAAAAGGGTAGGAAAAGGCTTCGTTTTTTTAGAACTAGGAAAAGGCTTCGTGTGGTGTTGGATGGTCTGTCTCACGTGGATGGGCTATTGGGCTTTGCACGGTCAGCATAGTATTTCGGTCAGTTCGGGGAATCGGTTAACAAACTCCAACAACCGAATTCACCGAGCTAAATTCGGTTTCTGCCAGTTGGCAACCGAGCTAACAACCGAATTCTCGGTGCTCGGTTACTTCGGCTTCGGTCTTGGTTTTTTCGGCTCCGGTCTTCGGTTCTCGGTTTTTATGCCCACCCCTAGGTATGGGCACTCCCCTTGGTCTCCGCCAAGCTTGGGGGAGGTGCCCCGGTATCGTATCATTCCCACTATCTTTTTGCATTTACTTATTCTAGTTCGATCTTTTGCATTAAAATAAAGGAAATATTAGTTCGATCCCTTATTTTCGTGAGTTTGCTTAGTGATCTATCTCTGTAATCATGTGCGAGATATATTATAAAGTTTAGTTTTGAGTTTTTGCTTTCTTTACCTTCCTATTGCAAAAGTTTATAATTGAATGAATAAAAGAAAGGAAATAAATTAAGAAGATCATATGCTAATCTTATGGTAGGTGATGGCACCACATAAGGAAAAGTATAAGTAGAAAATTTTATTAGAGATTGACAAACATAGCATTGGCAATGATGCAACTGATGAAAGAATTAAGAAGGGAAGAGAAGATTCACATATAAATATACTATCCTAGAAATCTTTTGTGATTGTGAGCCCCCATCAAAATATTATATGCCAAAATTGTTGACGTTGGACAAGGAAGACAACCTAATGATTTATGTTTGTTCATATTCACAAAGAAGTCATATTGTCATAAATCCTTTAACATGGGGTGCTTGCTCAATATCTTTTCTAGCCAAAAATTCCGCACTAAGTAGAGATACTGCTTGTGCATCCAAAACCCTATAAACCCAAACCTTTTTCGAAAGTCCACCATACCTACATATGGATTGAGTAAGATCCCTCAAGTAAGTTGTCATCGGTGCAATAAGGCAATAAAAATTGCTTTTAAAAATGTGAGATCATTTAGTGTAAGAGAAAATTGAGCATTGCACGAACTTGTGATATTGAAGAATAAAAGCGACAGACTGCATAATAAAGGATGCTATCACAAGGGGCAATGCAACATGATGTTTTTTCCACTAAGGGGTTGAGCATACAAACAAATAAGCGCATGGAAACTTATGCTTCCCTTTGCGAAGGGCCTATCTTTTACTTTTATGCAACAAGTCAAAGTTCCTCTCTATTCCTTTATTTTATCCTTTGGCAAGCATCATGTGGTGAGGAAAGATCTAGGAACATATGTCCAGTTGAATATGGGTGGCATGAGTTATTATTGTTCACATCACCCTTGAGGTGAGTACGTTGGGAGGCAAAACTATAAGACCCTATCTTTCTATGTGTCCGGTTGAAATGTTTTGCTCATGTGTATGCTGTGAGTGTTAGCAATCATGGAAGACTATATGATGGTTGAGTATGTGGACTTGCCAAAAGGCTCTGATACATGACCCTTCCTGAAAAGATGATGAATTGTAGTTGCAAAGTTGACTGAGAACATAGTTTGTTGGTTTCTAATAGAATTTATGCTTCATACTTCAATTGTGTGATGAACTGTTACTTGTTCATGAGAAGTCTATGATACAAATCCTTTGATAAAAGTCTTATGTTTAAATTCGTTGTTGTTATAAAAATCAACATGATGCTTCTATGTCCGTATTTTGTTTTATAGACGCCTCTCTCCCAAAGCATGTGGACATGTTTTTCGATTTCGGTTTTCGCTTGAGGACAAGCTAGGTCTAAGCTTGGGGGAGTTGATACATCCATTTTGCATCATGTTTTCTTGTTGTTATTTATGTTGTTTTTACATATAACAATGCTTATTTGGAGTTATTCTAATGCCTTTTCTCTCATAATTTGCAAGGTATACACCAAGAGGGAGAATTCCGGCAGCTAGAAATCTGGACCTAAAAAAGCTACATTAGGCCACCTATTCTACACAACTCCAAACAAGATGAAACTTCACAGAGAATTTTTATGGAATAGTTGAAGAATATTGGAGCAAATAAGTACCAAAGGGGGCCCACCAGATGGGCACAACCCACCTGGGCGCGCCAGGCAGCCCAAGCGCGCCCTGGTGGGTTGTGCTCACCCAGGCCCACCTTCGGTGCCCATCTTCTGGTATATAATCCATTCTAACCTAGAAAAATAAGGAGAAGACTTTCGGGACGGAGCGTGCCATCTTGAGACAGAACTTGGGCAGGAGCACTTTTGCCCTCCGGCGGAGCGATTCTGCCGGGGGAACTTCCCTCCCGGAGGGGGAAATCTTCGTCATCATCATCACCAACAACTCTCCCATCATGGGGAGGGCTATCTCCATCAACATCTTCAACAGAACCATCTCATCTCAAACCCTATTTCATCTCTTGTGTTCAATCTTGTTACCGAAACTATAGATTGGTGCTTGTGGGTGACTAGTAGTGTTGATTACATTTTTTAGTTGATTACTATATGTTTTATTTGGTGGAATATTATATGTTCAGATCCAATATGCTATTTAATACCCCTCTTATCTTGAGCATGTTTACCAATCGTGAGTAGTTTCCTATGTTCTTGAGGTCACGGGAGAAATCATGTTGCAAGTAATCATGTGAATTTGATATGTGTTCGATATTTTGATAGTATGTATGTTGTGATTCCCTTAGTGGTATCATGTGAACGTTGACTACATGACACTTCACCATATTTGGGCCTAAGGGAATGCATTGCGGAATAGTAATTAGATGATGGGTTGCGAGAGTGATAGAAGCTTAAACCCCAGTTTATGCGCTATTCCGTAAGGGGCCGATTGGATCCAAAAGTTTAATGCTATTGTTAGAATTTATTCTTAATACTTTTCTCATAGTTGCGGATGTTTGCGGGAGGGTTAATCATAAGTAGTAGGTTTGTTCAAGTAAGAACAACACCAAAGCACCGATCGACCCACATACCAAATCATCAAAGTAGCGAACATGAATCGAACCAACGTGATGAATGTGACTAGATGAAATTCCCGTTTACCCTCAAGAATGCTTTGCTTATTATAAGTGACCGTCTTGGCCTATCATTTGCCTCAAAAGAATTGGGCTACCTTGCTTCACTTTTTCTACTACTATCATTACTTGTTCCTTACAAAATTATCTTGCTATCAAACTACTCTGCTACTTACAATTTCAGCACTTGCATACATTAATTTACTGAAGAACACTTGTCATTTCCTTCCGCTCCTCGTTGGGTTCGACACTCTTACTTATTGAAAAGAGCTACAATTGATCCCCTATCCTTGTGGGTCATCAATTACCAAGACCAGCCGGGGATTAGTTGCACTTTCAATCTCCCCCTTTTTGGTAATTAATGACAACATATAGATTAAAGCTTCGACAAATGATAATAAGAGTGAAATATATCGTCGCTTTGAGAAGTATGTGATAAGCAAGAGCTTCCCCTAAATTTGTGCATTATTTAAGATTTGCTTTTGAATTCAAATGCACAATCGGTTAGGATCATGGGTTACTCTTCCATGTCACATACATCTTGGTGGAGTGCTCAGAATGTTAAGATTTAAGCAACAAGTACTCATCACCAAAATAACCAAGTGAATGATCATACACAATCAAATAGGCACACATTAAGCTTAGTATGATATGATCAAGCACATGAACATAAAGTATCTCACACGCACATAAGCAAATTGTAGCAATAACCAAACGCAAACGAACGAAGTAGCAAGCAAAAACCAACAAAGAGAAGCAAAACTCTCTCTCTCTCTCTCTCTCTCTCTCTCTCTCTTGAAGCCTAATGATCTATATACTTTCTCCCCATTTAACAACAAGTTACCAAAAAGCTTGAAAGTGCATAGTACTATATGGCACTCTAGGCACGATCCTTGGGAGCATATGAAGAAGTCTTCTCGATGGTGGGTCATGTGTACGTAGACGGCATGGAGATAAGAGCATCAGCAAATGCTTCTGACGAAGTCTATGGAACTGGAGGAGTTGATACAGGAGAAACAACTATGGCAGTGGTTGCAGGTGCTGAAAGTGTAGGCCTGGGCTCGACAACTGGCACATATGAAGATCTTGGTCCTCTTGGGACTCTCTGGAAAGCATCAGTGGTATCTCTTTCCTTTGCAGCTTCCTTGAGCTTCTCCATAATAGTCTACATCTCAGTGATCTTCACATCAAGATCATAGAATTTAGCTTACACTATCCTCTCAAGACTCTCTTGATTCTGGCAGTAGTCTTTCTAGCTTTGTTATTTGTTCCAGCTAGCTCATCATCTCTTGTTCCAAAAGTAAATACCATGGTTTATTGTGTGGAAGGTCTGGTCTTTGACACTGTAGCTCTCTTGGCAGGAGCCTTCTTGTTTAGACCAGGCTTGACAATTCTAGCAGTTTCCTCCTTCCTCATGGGATGTTTCTTTGAAGTGACCTATTGAGCCACAAAGTCTTCATCCTCATTGTCAAAATTCCTCTTCTTCCTTGTCTTGGTGGCAGCCTTTGGCAGATTGCTTGGAGTGCTTCTGCTGCTCTCATAGTAGCTCTTGTTGGAGGGACTAGAGCCCTCACTAAGATCTGCCTGTTCCACTGACCTGTTCTGGCTGTCACTGCCCTTAGACATTTCTGAAACTGACCCTGAAAGCTGACCCTGTGAATATATATAGTTGAGATAGAGTGGATGAGCATCACAAAGTGCAGAGATTTTGCAAAACAATTGAGTCAAAAACATAGTTTTAGGTTTCCACAGAAAGCATTTTGGAGCTACCGATTTGTTAAACTCGGTGACACCGAAGCAATATTAGAGTCTAAACTAGTGGAATCGGTCAGACCGAGACACAATTCGGTGACTCCAAGATTGCTAGGGTTTCACTGAGAATCGAACTCGGTCACACCGATTTGTAAGTTTCGGTCAGACCAAAAATCACAAGTGCAATGGCCTAAACCAAATCGGTGAGACCAATTTCTACAACTCAGTCGGTCCGAGATGAGTACGGCGAAAACCTAAACCTAAAATTTTGAATCAAATCTAATCTAAAGGAAGTTTTTGCTAGATAGGATAATCTCAAACGTGGCAAGAATCATGGCATTTACTTCATGCTAAGAATTTGATTGAGAAAGCACAAAGGATCGAACGCACACCCTAACTTGGCGATGAGTTCGCTACGACGACAACAGCAGCGAAGATTCCCGTTGACGGTGGTGGAGACCAGCGGCAGGGGGTCGCTGGCGATGAGGAGACGATCCGGAGATCTCGAGTCGACTGATCTGGACAGGAGCGGCTGAAGGGTTTCAGAGAAATTTCCAAAATTCGACCAGTGGGTATATATATTCAGACCCTATCAGTGTGACCGAGTGGAACGGCTCGGTGCCACCGAGATGTAGAATCTCAAGTGGTTACTGCAACTCGGTGAGACCGAACTATTCAAATCGGTTGCACCGAGATTGAAACCTAGATCAACTTAATGAACTCGGTATGACCGAAAGGAATGAATCGCGCAGACCAAAATACACTAACAGGTTTTAGAAGTTTAAGTCTATGAAAAATCGGTGGCTCCGAGTGCTCCTCACCTAGAGGCTTCAAATTTGACTTGATCAAACTTTGTGATTTAGCATGAATGGAGTTTTAGACAAGAAAAGCATAGATAGCTAGAGGGAGTTCTTAGGCATTCTTGTCCATCCATTTGGCAAAAGAAAAAAACCAAACAATCAAAGCAACAAATGGATGTCCTCGAATGAGAAAAATATGCACTCAACATGCTCACACAATAAGATGGCAAATGAAATATGTGGCAAAGCATGCACAAACACTCTAGCATCTATCAAGCAATTGGCGATGACTAGGTCATCTATATATGAGTATATTGACTTAAGAGTCAAATGAGAACATTTGATCATAGGTCATAATCATCGTTTAAGAACAAGTGCGGTTACCACTTTTACATACACCATTGTTGTGTTCACACCATTAGAGTTAATTTTGCTCAATTCTTAGAGTAAACTCCCCCTAGATGTGATATCCCCCCTAAGAGGGATGAACAAACCTTGGGTTTTGTCGAGGATGACTTCATGTAGGTGTTGAAGATGTAGGTGCTCAATGTTGATGTAGATCATTTGGAGTAATCCATTGGAGTGAGTTGCACTTTCAATACCTACATGGGTTAGTCCCACAAGGAACAAACAATGATATCCATAGATATAGAGTGAAGTACACACAAGATGATGTCCATGAAAGCATTAGGTTACCGTGTCGCTTGACTTACCAACAAGAAGGTTTGTGACTCCTTGAACTAGTGCAAGATGTGGAAGTTGATTGCACTTGTCCTTGCTAATATGAATATGAGTGAAGTATGTTGGCAGAGTCACCCTCAAGAACTCTCCAGTTGTTCTTCTTGGGGATACACATCATCTTGATGGGAATCCTTGGAGTTGTAGATGTACTTGATGAAGTAGAACTTGAAGTAGTCTTGGGAACCCACTTGACCAAGGCCTCAGGAGCTTCTTCAAATGCATCAATTTCCTCTTGAAGCTTGTCCTTGCCTTTTAGCTCGTGGTCTTCCAGTGCCTTCCTTGCTTGCGTACAATTTCCTCGAATTGCTTACTCCCGTCAAGGCTCTTATAAACACCTTTCTCTATAATTCCCTTTAATAAGATATTTTCTTGCTCAAGTGTAACTTGGCTAAGAGAATCATTAGTGGAATCAAGAGAACTACTAGAAGCAACAATATTGGATTTATCATGATTATTTTTACTACTAAAAGAAGAATCTTTCATACTCTTGTTGCTAAATTTTACTTGTGGCATGTATGTAGACAAGAGTAAACGCTTGGCAATGTAAGAAGAACTTTTATTACAAACATCATCATTGATTGCTTTTAAGAACCCATGCTCTTGCTCTAGATTGAGCTTTTCAAAGCGTAGCTTCTCATGAGACCTCAAAAGCTCTCGATGATCTTCTAAGGTAGTTTCATGAGCTAACTTAAGAGTGTTTAGTTTTTAGTTAAATGCTCAATCTCCTTCTTATCATCATCATTCGTTTTATCTTGATTAGCATGATTAATAGCAATATCATCATAGTTTTCATCACTATTGCTACCAACAAGTAAATAATCATCTCCTTGCAAGTCATCTTCATCACTATTGAAATCAAGATACTCGGGGTGTGATACCTTAGGGCCTTTAGCCATGAAGCATCTTCCAATTCCTTCATTTGGTGAGTCAAATATGTCGTAGGAGTTGGTTGACACAAGAGCAATTCCGGCAACACCTTCATCTTGAGTATCTTTGGAGTTGGAGTAATAGCCTCTCTTGCAGTGGTCATCGGAGTCGGAACCGGATACCAATTCACCAACATGAGCTTGATGTCTTCGTCTTGTATAGCTCCTTGATGATTTGTCCTTCCTTTCTGAATCCTTGCTTCTACAAGAGGGTCTTCGTTCATAACGATCATCTCTACTCCTTCTCTCTCTTGGTGGTGATTCATATCTTTTGCTTCTTCTTTTGGGTGAATCTTCTCTTCCCTTGTGTGGAGTCGTACACTCATTTGAGTAGTGTCCGGGTCTGCCACAATAGTAGCAATTCCGATCACGGCTAGATGATCATTTGTCATTGTAGGACCTTGACTTGGAACTTCTTTCTTTGCTTCTATTCTTGTAGAACTTGTTGAAGGTCTTCACCATTAAGCGCAATTCTTAATTGAAGACTTGTTTCTCACTTGATGATGTAGGAGCATCACATGGAGCTTTGTAAGCGCCACTAGACTTGTTGTGAAGCTCTTCTTTGTCCTTGAGTGACATCTCATGAGCAACAATTCTACCAATGAATTCCATTGGCTTGAGATCTTTGTAATTCAGCATCATTTCGATCAATGTGCACACGGTATAATATTTTCCATCCAAGGCTCTTAGGATCTTATTGATGATAAATCAATCAGTCATCTCTTCACTTCCTAAGCCGGCAATTTCTTTTCTGATGGGAGCAAGCCTAGATTACATTTCAGTGACACCTTCACAATCCTTCATTTTGAACTTGTCAAGTTGATTTTGAAGCACATCCTACTTGGATTCCATGACGGAGTCAGTACCTTCGTGCATATCAATCAAAGTATCCCAAATTTCCTTTGCATTCTCAAGACGGCTGATTTTGTTGAATTCTTCGGGACACAATCCATTGAAGAGGATATCACAAGCTTGAGCATTGTATTGCAACATCTTCAATTCTTCAGCGGTATCTTCACGATTCGGTTCTTTCCTATCGAAGAATTCACCTTGCAAACCAATACACACAATAGCCCTAACAGCCGGGTTATGTCCAAAAATATGCATTCTCATCTTATGCTTCCAGCTAGCAAAATTAGTACCATCAAAGTAAGGACCTCTACGGTGGTAACTTCCCTCGCTAGACCCCATACTCTCCTAGGTTGTGAAACCAAGGCTATGATCACCAAAGCTATGGAAATCAAGGAAAATGGAGACCAAAGCTTTGATACCACTTGTAGGATCGAAAGTATGTCCAGAGGGGGGTGATTAGACTACTTGACCAAATAAAACTTAGCCTTTTCCAAATTTTAAGTTTTGGCAGATTTAAGCAACTTAGTACAAGTCAAGCAATCTGCCTACACATGCAATTCTAGAGTTGTGGCAGCGGAAAGTAAAGCATTGCATATGAAGGTAAAGGGAGGGGGTTGAAGAGTGCAAACGCAATGGAGACACGGGTTTTTTTGGCATGGTTCTGATAGGTGGTTCTTTCATACATCCACGTTGATGGAGACATCAACCCACGAAGAGTAACGGTTGCGCGAGTCCACGGAGGGCTCCACCCATGAAGGGTCCACGAAGAAGCAACCTTGTTTATCCCACCATTGTCGTCGCCCATGAAGGGCTTGACTCACTAGGGTAGATCTTCACGAAGTAGGCAATCTCCTTGCCCTTACGAACTCCTTGGTTCAACTCCATAATCTTCTCAGAGGCTCCCAAGTGACACCTAACCAATCTAGGAGACACCACTCCCCAAAAGGTAATAAATGGTGTGTTGATGGTGAACTCCTTGATCTTATGCTTCAAATGATAGTCTTCCAAACACTCAACTCTCTCTCACAGATTTCCATATGGTGGAAAGATGATTTGAGTGGAAAGCAACTTGGGGAAGGCTAGAGATCCAGATTCTTGTGGTTGGATTGGAATATCTTGGTATCAACAGATGAGTAGGTAGTTCTCTCTCAAAAAATGAATAGTGGAAGTGTAGGCACGTTTTGATGGCTCTCTCTCTCTGATCGAGAAGGGGGTGGAGGGGTATATATAGCATCCACACAAAATCCAACCGTTACACACATTTGACCCAACTCAATCTGGCCGAATAGATGAACTCGGTCAGAACGAAGTAGTTCAAAATATGAACGTTTGGCTTTTCGGTGGGACCGACAATATCAACTCGGAGACACCAATGTGCTAGGGTTGCGGCTAAACCTCCTCTCAGTGAGACCGATCACATGAACTCGGTGAGACCAACTTTAGTAATGAGCAAACAGAGACTTGGTCAGGCAAACTTGGTGGGACCGATCACTCATTTTGGTGAGATCGAAATGTTACGAAAAGGAAACAGAGAGTTTGCATTACCAACTCGGTGGGTCAGATCGCTCATCTCTGTTAGACTGAAACATTACAAAGGGAAACAAAGAGTCTACAATCCCATCTTGGTGAGACCGAGATCCCTATCAGCGAGACCGAACTGATTAAGGTTTGTGGCAGTGGCTATGTCAAGTGAACTCGATGGCGCCGGAAAGATCAAATCGGTGGGGCTGAGTTTGACTTTTAGGTTTAGGGCACATGTGTAAATGAACAAGTGGTTAAGGGTTTTTGGAGCATATCACTAAGCATTTTTAGTAAGTAAGCCATTAAGCAACACCTCATCCCCTTTTAATAGTATTGGCTTTTACTATGGACTCAATGTGATCTTGGATCAATAAAATGAAAATGTAGAGTCTTGAGCTTTTGCTAATCTTTGTCCTTAGCATTTTGAGGGGTCCACATCTCTAATCCATGTCATGCCAATCATTGAACTTCCTGAAATATTTATCTTGAAAGGATGTTAGTTCAATGAGCTATATATTGTTATTAATTACAAAAACCACAGGGGGATTAGTTGCACTTTCAGTCTATCTAGGCCACACTCTCTCGGTAACTATCTTCCTCCAGCCATCACTGCAGCTTCGCCGCACGATACCTCAACGTACCGTCTTTAACATTTGAGTGTACGCTAGGCCACACTCACTCAATCTCTCCCGCTAGAAATGACTCGATTAACCCCGCTTTCTCGCATCGTCTCTCTCACACCGAGGCGGAGCTGTGTAGATTGTCGGGGGGTAGCCCCCCGACCTTATACAAAATTGTAAAGCTCTGTTTAGGATTGTTTAGATTATATTTTTTTAACATTATATTTTCCCCCACCCTCCCAAGCACCGATGGTTTGTGCACCACCCCCCCCAGGAGAATATCATGTGCCCACACACCTTAGATGCTATATGGTGATACGAGTTCCTTGGAGCGTGTAGATCTGAGATATAGCTGCTCCCAAGATGTCTTAATATTTTTACAAGAAAGCTTAACGAGTGTGGGAATTGCACACGGTTAGTACCAAAACTACTCGGATGCCCTTGGATCCCATATCCAATGGTCTCGAAGCTCATATCATCGTAGCATCTAAAATGAGGGAAGACCTCATATTGTCTTGTATTTAAGAATATCACGTGCTACCACACCTTAGATGTTGTGGTGACTGATACGTCTCGAACGTATCTATAATTTTTGATTGTTCCATGCTATTATATTATCCTTCTAGGATGTTTTATAGGCTTTTATATACACTTTTATATGATTTTTGGGACTAACCTATTAACCTAGAGCCCAGTGCCAGTTTCTGTTTTTCCTTGTTTTTGAGTTTTACAGAAATGGAATATCAACCGGAGTCCAATTGACGTTCCAATTTTTGATGATTTTCTCTGGACCAAAAGAAGCCCCCGAAGTAAAAGAGTTGGGCCAGGAGAGCCACGGGCTGCCCATGAGGGTGGGGGCGCGCCCTGGTCCGGTGGTGGCGCCACCCTATCTCGTGGACGGCCCGTAGGGCCCCCTGACTTGTGCCCATGCCAAAAAATCATATAAATACTGAAACCTTCGGAAAATAACCTAGATCGGGAGTTTCGCCGCCGAAATCCTCTGGTGCCATTAAAAACCAATCTAGACCCTGTTCCGGCACCCTACCAGAGGGGGAATCCCTCTCCAGTGGCTATCTTCATCATCCCGGTGCTCTCCATGACGAGGAGGGAGTAGTCCACCCTCGGGGATGTGTGTATGTACTAGTAGCTATGTGTTTGATCTCTCTCTCTCGTGTTCTTGAGATGGAACGATCTTGATGTATCGCGAGCTTTGCTATTATAGTTGGATCTTATGATGCTTCTCCCCCTCTACTCTCTTGTAATGGATTGAGTTTTCCCTTTGAAGTTCTCTTATCGAATTGATTCAGGATTTGAGAACACTTGATGTATGTCTTGCACGTGCTTATCTGTGGTGACAATGGGATATCATGTGATCTACTTGATGTATGTTTTGGTGATCAACTTGCGGGTTCCGTGACCTTGGGTATATATGCATAGGGTTTGGCACACATTTTCGTCTTGACTTTCCGGTAGAAACTTTGGGGCACTCTTTGAAGTTCTATGTGTTGGTTGAATAGATGTTTCTGAGATTGTGTGATGCATATCGTATAATCATGCCCACGAATACTTGAGGTGACAATGGAGTATCTAGGTGACATTAGGTTTTGATTGATTTGTGCCTTAAGGTGTTATTCTAGTACGAACTCTACGATAGATTGAACGTTACTATGGACTCTTGAATAGATCGATCAGAAAGAATAACTTTGAGGTCGTTTCGTACCCAACCATAATCTCTTCGTTTGTTTCTCTGCTATTAGTGAATTTGGAGTGACTCTTTGTTGCATGTTGAGGGCTAGTAATATGATTCAATTATGTTATCCTTGTTGAGGGAACTAGCACTAGTGAAAGTATGAACCCTAGGCCTTGTCTCCTATCATTGCAACACCATTTATGCTCACGTTTACCACTTGCTACCTTGCTGTTTTTATATTTTCTTATTACAAAAACCTATATCTACCATCCATATTGCACTTGTATCACCATCTCTTCGCCGAACTAGTGCACCTATACAATTTACCATTGTATTGGGTGTGTTGGGGACACAAGAGACTCTTTGTTATTTGGTTGTAGGGTTGTTTGAGAGAGACCATCTTCATCCTACGCCTCCCACAGATTGATAAACATTAGGTCATCCACTTGAGGGAAATTTGCTACTGTCCTACAAACCTCTGCACTTTTCTGGCGCCGTTGCTGGGGAGGTGAGTGCTTGAAGGTATATCTTTAGATCTTGCAGTCGAATCTTTTAGTTTCTTGTTCTATCACTAGTTTAGTTAATAAAAGAAAACTACAAAAAATGGAATTAAGGTTACCTCATATGCTTCATCTTTTTAATATCTTTCGGGAAAATGATGGGAAGGAAAATTGTGCTCAAGTACTAGAAGAAGAATTACATAGAATGCTTGGAATAAAATATGTGCATGATGAGCATGATTGCAATGTTGTTAGTATGAATTCTTTGAATACCCATGATGATAATGATATGCAAAGCCACAAGCTTGGGGAAGCTACATTTGATGAAGATGATATTTTTAGTCCCCCAAGTTTTGATGAGGAAATTTATTATGATGAAAACATGCCTCCTATTTATGATGATTATATTGATGAAAGTGGATTTGGAGAGGTGATGATTTTATTTAGTGATGAATCCACTATTTCGGAAGAGGTTCCAATTGATTATGAGAACCAAGTTGCTATCTATGATGATTATTGTGATGACATGTATGCTATAAAGAATAAAGATAACCATGAAACTTGTCATCATGATTTTAGTTTTCAATTGGATTATGCTTCACATGATAGTTATTTTGTTGAATTTGATGCTCCCACTATTCTGAATGAGAAGAATTTTGCTTATGTGGAGAGTAGTAAAATTTCTATGCAAGTAGATCATGAAAAGACTGCTTTATGTGCTGGTTATATTGTTGAATTCATTCATGATGCTACTGAAAGTTATTATGAGAGAGGATCATATGCTTCTACATATTGCAATAATATCAAGTTTCCTCTCTATGTGCTTAAAGTTTTGAAGCTATGCTTGTTTTCCCTTCCTATGCTAGTTGATTATCGTTCCCATAAGTTATTTTCTCACAAAATCCCTATGCATAGGAAGTGGGTTAGACTTAAATGTGCTAGTAATATTCTTCATGATGCTCTCTTTACGTTTCAATTCTTATCTTTTACGCGAGCATCGTTGAAATCATCATGCCTAGCTAGGGGCGTTAAACGATAGCGCTTGTTGGGAGGCAACCCAACTTTATTTTATTTTCTTTGCTTTTGCTTCTGTTTAGGAATAAATATTGCATCTAGCTTCTGTTTAGATGTGGTTTTGTGTTTTAATTAATGTTTGTGCCAAGTAGAACCTTTGTGAAGACTTGTGTGAAGTTTATATGATCTTGCTGTGAAAAACAGAATCATTAGCGCTCGCTAGAATGGTCATCAGATTTTACTAGAGCGTGCTATTTAGTTGATTATTTTTGCAGATGACTAATATACAAATTCCTCACTTTTACCAATTTAGTTTGAGTTTTTTGGAGTTACAGAAGTATGCAAAACCTGCAGATTACTACAGACTATTCTGTTTTTGACAGATTCTGTTTTTTGTGTGTTGTTTGCTTATTTCAATGCATCTATGAGTAGTATTGGGAAGTATGAATCATAGAGAAGTTGGAATACAGTAGGTTTAACACCAATATAAACAAATAATGAATTCATTGCAGTACCTTTGAGTAGTAGTTTGCTTTCTTATACTAACGGAACTCACGAGATTTTTGTCTAAGTTTTGTGTTGTGTAGTTTTGAAGTTTTGAGTATTGCTTTGATGGAATATGGAACAAAGAGTGGCAACACCCTAAGCTTGGGGATGCCCAAGGCACCCCAAGGTAAATTCAAGGACAACCAAAATCTTAAGCTTGGGGATGCCCCGGGAAGGCATCCCCTCTTTCGTCTTCATCTATCGGTAACTATACTCGGAGCTATATTTTTATTAACCACATGATATGTGTTTTGCTTAGAGCATCAATTTAGTTTATTTTGTTTTGCTTGATGTTGGAATAGTATCTCAAGATCTGAAGTTCTTAAATGTTGGAGAGTCGTCACATAGTTACATAATTATTCAACTACTCATTGATCTTCACTTATATCTTTCGGAGTAGTTTGTTGTTTGCTCTAGTGCTTCACTTATATGTGTTAGAGCACGGCGGTGGTTTTATTTTGAAGAAATAGATGAAATCTCATGCTTCACTTATATGCTTTTGAGAGTCTATTAAAATAGCATGGTAATGTGCTTAGGCTATAAAACTAGTCTTCACATGATAGACATCCAATATCAATGTAGTAAAAACTTTCACACTAAGTTCATTGAATATGATGAGAAGTTGGATCCTTGATAATTGTTTTGAGATATGAGGAAAGTGATATTAGAGTCATGCTAGTGGAGTTATTATGAAATTGAGAAATGCTTGTGTTAAGGTTAGAGATTCCCGTAGCATGCACGTATGGTGAACCGCTATGTGACGAAGTTAGAGCATGAGGTATTTGTAAAGTGTCAACATTTGTGTGGAGGTCGGGGGCGCACGATGGTTAAATCCTACCAAACTCCCCCCTAGGATCATGCGTTGATTGCTTTGTTTTGATGACTCGTAGATTTTTGCAATAAGTATATGAGTTCTTTATGACTAATGTTGAGTCCATGAATTATACGCACTCTCACCCTTCCACTATTGCTAGCCTCTCTTGTACTGCGCAACTTTTGCCGGTACCATACACCCACTATATATCCTTCCTCAAAACAACCACCATATATTTTCCTCAAAACAGCCACCATATCTACCTATCATGGCATTTCCATAGCCATTCTGAGATATATTGCCATGCAACTTTCCATTGTTCCGTTCATATGACAGGCTTCATATTGTCATATTACCATGCATGATCATGTAGTTGACATCGTATTTGTGGCAAAGCCACCATGCATAATTTTTCATACATGTCACTCTTGATTCATTGTACATCCCGGTACACCACCAGAGGCATTCATATAGAGTCAAATCTTGTTCTAGTATCAAGTTGCAATATCGAGTTGTAATTCAATGAAAGTGTGATGATCATCATTATTAGAGCATTGTCCCATGTGAGGAAAGGCTAAATCAAGAAATCCCCTCCAAAAAAAGGCCAAAGAAAAAAAGGGCCCAAAAAAGAAAAAAAAAGAAAGAAGAAAAGAAAAGAAAAAGGGACAATTGCTACTATCTTTTTCCACACTTGTGCTTCAAAGTAGCACCATGTTCTTCATGATAGAGAGTCTCATGTTTAGTCACTTTCATATACTAGTGGGAATTTTAATTATAGAACTAGGCTTGTATATTCCAACGATGGGCTTCCTCAAACGCCCTAGGTCTTCATGAGCAAGCAAGTTGGATGCACACCCACTTAGTTTCTTTTGTTGAGCTTTCATACATTTTTAGCTGTAGTGCATCCGTTGCATGGCAATCCCTACTCACTCACATTGATATCTATTGATGGGCATCTCCATAGCCCGTTGATACGCCTAGTCAATGTGAGACTATCTCCCTCCTTTTTGTCTTCTCCAAAACCACCTCTCTATTCCACATAGTGCCATGTCCGTGGCTCACGCTCATGTATTGCATGAAAATTGAAAGGTTTGAAAGAATAGAGGATGAAAACAAGTGCTTGACTGAAACTGAGGTTGTGCATGATATGAATATTTTGTGTGATGAAGAGGGAGCATTGCCAGATTATATGATTTTGTAGGGATAACTTTCTTTAGCCATAGTATTTTGAGAAGACATGATTGCTTTGTTAGTATGCTTGAAGTATTATTATTTCTTATGTCAATATAGACTTTGTCTTGAATCTTTCAGATCTGAACATTCATGCCACAATTAAGAGAATTCCATTGAAAATTATGTTGGTTAGCATTCCACATCGAAAATTCTTTTTTTATCATTTACCTACTCGAGGACGAGCAGGAATTAAGCTTGGGGATGCTTGATACGTCTCCAACGTATCTATAATTTTTGATTGTTCCATGCTATTATATTTTCCTTCTATGATGTTTTATGGGCTTTTATATAAAATTTTATATGATTTTTGGGACTAACCTATTAACCTAGAGCCCAGTGCCATTTTCTGTTTTTTTCCTTGTTTTTGAGTTTTACAGAAATGGTATATCAAACAGAGTCCAATTGACGTGCCAATTTTTGAAGATTTTTTCTGGACCAAAAGAATCCCCCAAAGTAAAAGAGTTGGGCCAGGAGAGCCACGGGCTGCCCACGAGGTTGGGGGCGCACCATGGGCAGGTGGTGGCGCCGCCCTATCTCATGGACGGCCCGGAGGGCCCCCTAACTTGTGCCCTAGGCCAAAAAATCCTATAAATACTGAAACCTTCGAAAAATAACCTAGATCGGGAGTTCCGCCGTCGAAAGCCTCTGGTGCCACCAAAAACCAATCTAGGCCCTGTTTCGGCACAGTACTGGAGGGGGAATCCCTCTCCGGTGGCTATCTTCATCATCCCGGCGCTCTCCATGACGAGGAGGGAGTAGTCTACCCTCGGGGCTGAGAGTATGTACCAATAGCTATGTGGTTGATCCCTCTCTCTCTCTCTCTCTCTCTCTCTCTCTCTCTCTCTCTCTCTCTCTCTCGTGTTCTTGAGATGGAACGATCTTGATGTATCGTGAGCTTTGCTATTATAGTTGGATCTTATGATGCTTCTCCCCCTCTACTCTCTTGTAATGGATTGAGTTTTCCCTTTGAAGTTATCTTATCGGATTGAGTCTTTAAGGATTTGAGAACACTTGATGTATGTCTTGCACGTGCTTATCTGTGGTGACGATGGGATATCATGTGATCTACTTGATGTATGTTTTGGTGATCAACTTGCAGGTTACGTGACCTTGGGAATCTATGCATAGGGGTTGGCACACGTTTTCATCTTGACTTTCCGGTAGAAACTTTGGGGCACTCTTTGAAGTTCTATGTGTTGGTTGAATAGAAGTTTCTGAGAGTGTGTGATGCATATCGTATAATCATGCCCACGGATACTTGAGGTGACAATGGAGTATCTAGGTGACATTAGGGTTTTGATTGATTTGTGTCTTAAGGTGTTATTCTAGTACGAACTCTTTGATAGATTGAACGTTACTACAGACTCTTGAATAGATCGATCAGAAAGAATAACTTTGAGGTGGTTTCATACCCTACCATAATAATTTCGTTTGTTCTCCTCTATTAGTGACTTTGGAGTGACTCTTTGTTGCATGTTGAGGGCTAGTAATATGATCCAATTATGTTATCCTTATTGAGAGAACTAGCACTAGTGAAAGTATGAACCCTGTGCCTTGTCTCCTATCATTGCAACACTGTTTATGCTCACGTTTACCACTTGCTACCTTGCTGTTTTTATATTTTCTTATTAAAAAAACCTATAGCTACCATCCATATTGCACTTGTATCACCATCTCTTCGCCGAAGTAGTGCACCTATACAATTTACCATTGTATTGGGTGTGTTGGGGACACAAGAGACTCTTTGTTATTTGGTTGCAGGGTTGCTTGAGAGAGACCATCTTCATCCTACGCCTCCCACAGATTGATAAACCGTAGGCCATCCACTTGAGGGAAATTTGATATTTTCCTACAAACCTTTGCACTTGGAGGCCCAACAATGTCTTCAAGAAGAAGGTTGTGTAGTAGACATCAGTGAGACAAGTTCCTCGGAGCCGCTGGATCTCAAATCCAACGACTACTTCGTGGTTTGAATGTTTTTTTGCAGAAAAGCCCCCAAAGAGTTCGAACACAACCCACAAGCACATAGACTACTCAAATGCCATTGGATCTTAGATCGACCGACCTCGAAGCTCGTATCACCGTAGCATCCAAGCTGCGAGAGCACCTGATGTTTTCTTGCACGGGGGAATATGAGGTGCTCCCACACCATAGACTCTATGGTGATACGAGTTCCCAGGAGATCTAACGGCTCATAGTAGGAAGTTTGAATGTTTTTGCAATATATGCCTCAAAGAGTTTGGGAATTGTGTAGAAAGTACAAATACTACGCACATGGCATTGGTTCTCAGATCCAACAATCTATATGCTCATATCACCGTAGCGGCTAATTAAGCTACGGGGAGCACCTAATATGAGCTACTAGGAGTTGTTGGATCCAAGATCTAGTGGCTCACATGAGGTCTGGAAGTTTTTTTTCAAACAAACCCTTGGAGAGTTTGGAAATTGCGCATAATTGCAAAGACTACTTCCAAGCAATTGGATCTCAAATCCAACGATGTAAAATCTTGTTTCACCATAGCATCTAAGCTGCCGGGAGCATGTGATATTCTATGCCATTGTTATTTTTGTTCCTAAACTTGCAAAATATGTCTAACTGCAGGCGTAACTTGTCCAACCGCGCAGAGTGTTTGTGCAAAAAACCCGTCCTACATCGAAATATCCGAACAACACACGGGGGGGGGCACTTGTCATTGATCAAATTTGGACCTAAAACTAACAAATCTGAAGGATGAGACTCGAACCGACAACCTGGAGTAAAAAGCGTATTCGATAGTTTTTTTGCATCGAACGTATGTCGATAGCCTGAAACCACAACGGTTGTTGGCTTTGTCGCGTAACTTGATTTTATACAGTACTAGCAAGATGCCCGTGCATTGCACAGAACATCAAGATGCATTTTTATGAGTAGTTTATCCTGTGGGAGATAAGGATGAACGAGGGAAGGGCTTATCTGCAAATGTGGAGAGGAGTGTGGGTATCTTTTTGCAAAATTATCATAGTTTCCTTCGTATCCGTCAGATATAGATCGGACAGCCTATATTGCAGGATGGCAAGCACACCATTATCACCAACTCAGTTCTATGGTGTACAACCCGTAGGTCGGTGGCAACAAATAGTCTGCAGAGTTTAATTAGTGCAACTTTGCTTCTCTGTAGTAAGCACTACTTGTTCAGTACTTGATTTGTGTGTATGAACCCTGTATTGTATAGTACTGTCGCTTTTGTTGTGTGGTGAGTCCTAAGAATAGTCTATGTTAATGTTTGTCCAGTCAATACAATATGTATATTTTGATGTATCCAGATCGTATTTTTTGTGAGGATGATGGTTACACTCCAATATCTGTATGCATTGAAGGGTTTATCGTAGCCTCCAGGATTTCCAGTCCGATGGATGTTCCCTCCAAATGAGTTGTCATGACCTTTGGATTGTCCTGCTTGTGGGAGTAAGTGGGGCCCGTGCATGCCACCCCTAGTTGGACAATCAACCTTCTATTTAGAACTTGAACATAGTGATATCCTGGTAAGGATTGACTCGTGTCACATCAAGTAAATCTTATTGATTTTACTGTCATGTTTTCTTACTTTTGGTACAATTTTTCGATGCAGGTTTTGCCATGTCACATTTGTTACAGAATAAATGGTTTGTTTGCTCTATGATGGTTATTTTAGCAGGTTTCACTTCTTATGACATTTCAATAACGAATGCACTGCCCATCACTTATATTACTGGATACAATTGGGTCAATCTGTTGTCTGAGTACAATCTGAAGCCCTGTGATGAACTGCAGTTTGTTTTAACAAACATGCCACACTTAGCCCTTCTTGCAATTAAAAGAAGTGAAGAAAAAGGCTGGATCTAGGTCACAGAGCCTAGCAAAGTTAGAAAGCTGAATTATGAAATTATAGTAGACCAGATATGATCGCTACTGTCTCGCACATCAGTACCACCTTCAGCATCGGATCGAGCACCGGCACCTGCTCCGACGGCAATGGCTCTAGCACTTACAGCGGCAGCAACTTAGTTTGTTCCACCAGAGGATTGGGCACCGACCGCGTCAGCGGATCAAGCTGGTCTACCGAAGGATCGAGCACCAACACGGGCACCTTCTCCGACACCAGCACCATCTCCGACAGCAGCAGCAGCACTACCAGTCGCACCGGCACGGGCACCAGCAATGGCTCCGGCACCTGCACCAACACTTCAAGTTGCACTTGCATCTGCTCGGGAACTTGTAGTGGCAACATAACTGGCACTTGCACAGGCAACAAACTGGGCTGCAGTTCGGACTGCGCATACCAAAGTCCTTACAAAAACCGACATCTCCACCATCTTGGTAAGCATTGGCAACCCAAGTGCTTCGTTTTTTTCCATGCCGTTTCACAGTTTTCACTATGTTGATCTAACTATTTGTGTATGTCTAATTGTTTGCAAACAGAGAATTCCTAGAGCAACGAGGGAGTCATTAAATAATCCAGGTGACTGTGGCCAAGTTTCTCTTACCATGCGCAACCTTGGTGTGAATGAACCTGCTCAATATACAATAAGTACAAAGGATGGCCGCATGATGATTGATGCTAAAGGATGGTCAAGGTTCAAAACTCTATCAAATATTGCGGTTGGGGATGATGTCAAAATCAAACTTTCTCGGCAAGGAGAGCTGGTCCTAATCAACTTTGAAATTCTTCAGTAGCAGCACACAACTGCCAAACTAATCTATCCTCCGAGTGCTTTTGATGTAATTATATGGCATGGTGAAACAAGTGTCCTATGTGTATAAGTAGTACGATAGTATTATTTATCATTTAGGATATCGTGAGAGAATTGCAACTCTGATTGTTGGTTAGGAACTGTCCCTCGATTTCATTCTAACAGTTATCGTGCTTTATTTAATTTTTTGTACGCCTTGGGACAACATCTAAAACTAGCGTCATACCGATCACTTGCAATATGAAATGTGCTGAGTTAGAACACATGGCCCCCCAAACATGCAGGCCCACTGGCTTGTGACCCAAAGTCTAGAAACGTGAGCATGTATGAGTATTATATTCTCAGCTAAACTCCCATATTAAGTTTTATATATCCCCCTTGATTTTTCTGATGTAAGTATAAAGTTGTGATATAAAAGAATTTTATATTTCTTTACAGAGGGAGTATCTCTCTGTCAAAAATATATTTATGTGTAACTAGTTACTCGTGCATTTCTACTTCCTTTCGCTGATATGTGGGGTGTTCGGCAACGGGGTCCATGTGCCATGCACCAAATTAGAGTGCACAACTTCATGGTAGACTCACCCCGGTCATAGCGCCGCAGTAATGGCCAATGAGCCATCAAATCACAAAAAACACCTTTCTAGGAAGTAAGCTAGACGAATGAAGCAACAATATTTCACTTGTCCTGAATCCCCTTCTCCCTCGTCTGCTTGTTCAGTGAAAACCCCCTCTCGGCGATTGCATAGTGTTTTCTCATGGAGAACTAGGTACAGATTCTTCATCCATCCCCGATAAATCCAAGTCCCTTGGTAGCGAGTAATCCTAGGATGGCAGCCACCGCCGTTGATGCATTTTTCTTCCTACTGAATCTAGTGTGTTTCATTTGTAGTGCCCAAAGTGCGAGGACCCTACAGGTTTCTGCGCCCTCGGCGAGATGCCCCACTTGTTCCTTCTCATCCTAATACAATTTAAAACGTACAGCGTATGTTTTGAAAATCCTCTTTTCTATCCGGGAGGGTGGGGGTTTTTGAACATGCTTTCGACTAATTTGGAAATTTGGATTTCTATATTTGGATAAAAGGTACTAGTAGCATGGTCAACACTGACGTGAAGGAGGAAATTATTTCTAGATTTGGATAGCGAATACATTGTGTTCTCATATTATTTTTCCTGTAGTGCATTCCTTGCTTTGTGAGAACACATGTACTCAAGATGGTCGGCCTTGCCATAACTGAATGCACCAGTTTAATGGTCACATTGAAGACTAGACATGGATATAAGTTCCGTGTTGGGTTCATGAACCAAGAAGATCGCTGCTTTTTTATGGCCAAACTTGGATAAACTTTCTCAAGTGTTATGGACTGAAAGTTGGCGCACGAATGTTGATGGAAATAGCAGAACCTGGTCTCATCTTCACTATTATCTTCCACCCCGACGTCTTTCTAGTAGTTCATCCATGTTAGTTTTGTATCTGGTTCTTCCAGGTTGTCTCAATTACTTCTTAATCCAGCTATTATGTCTAACTAATCCCAATTTAACTTTAGAAGTAGCAACGATTTGTGATTCCTTTCTCTCACGAAGATGCTACTAATAACCAATATTTCTTATAATTGGTGGCACGTGTAGGTTATTTCAAAGTTAAGCATGCTACTCGTTTGTTATTCTATAAGAACTCCATTGTTACTGATGGCGTTGAAGTTCACTGGGACAACATCCACCAGTTCCTACACTTTATTGATCATCTTGAGGTCCTTGTGGGCCGTTTCAATGGTGGAAGGCCACGTGGGATGTATGTGCCACTGCTGCACATGTTGAACAGCTCCAACTGTGTCGAGAAACTTATGGTACGAGTTGTTTTCTGTTATATATGTTGTTTGCTTATACACAATTTTACAGATGTGATCTTGTTGAAACAGAAACTACCCAGTTCTATTGTTCCTATACATATGCCTAACCATGGTCGGGTCAGACTTGCGCTTGGTCACAACATGATGTTTATGTCGACCTATGTGACGCCCGGGTAATCAAGCTACAGTAACCCTCTGGTAATGATGCCACATCACCTCGATTACTGTTGGTAATCTCGCGTTAGTTCAAAACCGGTTCAAATCTAAATTTGAATTAATATCGAACGATAAAAGTTTTCAAAAATTAAAACGAAAATGTTCGGGTTGTGCCAAATAATGCGTAAGTAATATGGTGAAGAAACCACACTTCCGTAAAGAATTCAAATACACGGAAATAGTTAAAACAGTAGTGAAAACAATTAAACAAATACCTATTGAGATTTATGAAATATTAAAACTATTTTAATATGAGTTAAGAATCAATGTGACAGTAGTTTGTTTATAAATACAAATTTAGTTACTAGTGGTAATTTTTGTAAAAATAAAAATAAAAGAAACTAGAAATAAAATAGAAAAGAAAATAGTAAATAAAAGAGAAAGAAAATTACAAAACAAAAACAAACAACAAGAAAAGAAGGGCAAAGTCCCCTCTCCCTGGGCCGGATGGGCTAGCTGGCCATCCAGGCCACCTGCAGGCCCACCCATTCCTCCCTTATTCCCTTCGAAACCCTAACCCCCTCCCCCAGACGCCCACTTCGCCCCCACTCGTTCCACTCCTTCTGCCCCCCTCCTCGATCCAGATCGGGATCAGGGGCATTCGCCGCCGCCGCCGCCCGGAACCCCGCTGGGCCGCCCCGCCACCCGCCGTCGTCAGTGCTACCTCCTCGTCTTCATCGCTCGTCCTCTTCCCCCTCCTCGTCGGGTGCCGTCCACGCACGCCGCCACCGCACACAGACACTATCGGATTATGGGCTCCGCAAACCCAAAGAAGTTCGAACACAGGGGCGTGAACAAAGATCTCTCCCGCTCACGTCTACTTAGCGCCACGCCCTCGCCCGGTGGTGAGATTCAAGGAAGCAACAAGTAAAAGCACACACGAGTTTACCCAGGTTCAGGCCACCTTGCGGTGTGAAACCCTACGTCCTGCTTGAGTGGATTAGCCTCTGGAGGGCTTGAGTATGAACAAGTACAGTGGTTCTTGAGCTCAGGAGGAGAGCTCAAAAGGGTCAGGAGGCAAGTGTTCTTGCTCCTTGAAGCGAAGGTGGGGTGTTCGAGATGAGGTCCATCCAGATGCCTCCACAGTGGAAACCCTAGCTACTTATATAGGCGGCCAGGGTCCTCTTCCCCCGGAATGTTTAGGCGGGAAGGGATCCCACAACAGCCATTTTGAGCGGGAACACAAGGACGTTCCTATCCTGACAAAAGGGGTCTTCGCCTGCAAACAGATCAGACGATGAGGCGGTGGTGGGCTCGGTGGTGACATCCTCCCTGTCATCCTTCCCGTCTTCGGTCTTGTTGCACCGAAGGGGAAACCTTTGTCTCGCCCCCGGGGAACCCGCGCCTACGTTGTCTCCTTTGCACCAAAACGGCAACTACGCCGCTGGCACGCACTGGCATGTGCTGGCGCGGTGCGTCACTGCTCACGTCACTGCGTCCTCCTGAGGCAGGCCTGTCCTTGAGTTCTCCGCCCCTCCGGAGCAGCCTAGCCGAGGCTGCTCCTGAGAGGATCTTGGTGTCGTTCTCCTTGCGAGGCTTAGCCCCCTTGCGAGCGTCTTCAGCAGCTGGTCGATCAGCTAGGCCGTACCAGGCCATAGTAGGAGCGCGTCGCGGGCCGCAGGCAGGCAAGTCTGGTATCCTGGTTCCCAGAATGCTGACAGTAGCCCCCGGGCCCAAGGCGCGCACGGAGTTGGCTTCGAGGACGAAGCACCGCGGGCCCCAAAAGACTGCGGGCCAGGCTGGCGCATGACGGTTGGATGGGACGTGGCGTCTTCGCTTCCCCAGGCAGCCTTGGTGTCCGTGCGACTTGACAACTCCCCGGCGTCGATGACGGGGTCACTATGGCTATGACGCCGGTGACTGGCGGTTGGGCTCCTTCGCCCTATATATGGGAGTAGGGGGGAGCCCCCAAGCCATCTTCAAGCCAGCGCCATCTGCTTTCTTGTTCGCTCCCTGTTTTTCTTCTCTCTGTGAGGCCTCCATGGCTCCACTGAGGAAGTTGTCCGCCGCAGAGGAAGGGGAGGCCTCGAAGGAGCTGGCCTCGCCGCCGCTGAAGAGGGGTCGTGGCCGCCCCGCAAGTATGCCGCTATGCCCGCGGTGGCTCCTCGAAGAAGCGGGCGTGGCCTTCCGTGGTCCGACGCGGGTGCTGGCGGGAGGCGTGGCGCCTCTTCTCGCGACGGAGGTGGTCGTGGCCGCGGAGGATGAGGGGGCGCGGGACACTATCTGGCGGTTGTGCGTCCTCCGCGCCCACACCTCCACTCCTTCGATGTGTCGTCGGAGTTCGTGGTGTGGGCGGAGATGCCTGGCGGCTTGTGGCTCCGGCTCCCCCGCTCGTTCGGGAACGTGCTGCCAGCCGGAGGCCCCGACGGCCTCGGGCTATAGACCGATGGCTGCTGTAGTGGTGCTTCCTAGGTGGAGGTCGATGTTGCCCCTCAGGCAATGTGTTCCTGGAGCGCGGCTGGCAGTCGTTTGTGCGTGCGCGCCGGCTGCAGGGGAGGTGCACGCTCCACTTCAGGTATGACGGTGTCTCAACGCTGTTCGTCTGGGTCTTCTCGGAGGAAGGGAGGCGCGTTAGGTGCTGTCCCGAGGCCGACGAGGATGAGGAGAGTGGCGACGGCGTCTGGAGGAGCAGTTCTTCCTCTGGAGACAAGCTTGGTCTTGGTGGGCACCGCGGTTCCCCCCTCTGTGGCAGCAGCAGCTCCTCCAGCAGCGGCGGCTACACTGAGCCTCCGCGCCGCCGAGCTCGGCTCGGTGAGGGGGGAGAGTCATCGCGCCGCCGCGCTCCGGTGAAGCGGGAGGAGCTGGATGACTCCGACAGAGTGGGGGCAACGGTGCCGAGCTGCGGCTCAGTGGGTCAACCTCTTCTTCTTATTTTTTCTTCATTTCCTTCCTGTATCAAAATTTTAGGTTGCCTCGAGATGGCGTGTAATGGACTATGGCATATGTATGAAACGAGAACTTACTATTATGTTTTTGGTCTGGATGAGATTACTTAGCTTATGTGTTGCGATGTCTTTAGGCGAAGTGCTCCTGACTCATCGGCGTCATGAGCCCCCAACAGGTGTCACATCCTGATTTTCATGTCACTTTGCTTAAACTAATTGTCATGTTAAAAATGTGGATTTGCAAAAACTTTTGAGTGTTTTTGACTTTGATTGATTTTACTCTTGTCTGCTGTTTGCTAGTGCTCTAAAAATCAATTAAATCCTCCAACTCTTATACTTCATCTCCTTGACCCAAAACCTTTTCCCAATGATCATGCCATGTGTATAGACCAGTATAGAATTTTCTTATAAAAATATTTTGGCCAAATGGTATTTTCTAAAATTACTTTTCCAAAAACCCCTGAATTGAGGTTTTCACTGCAAGTACCTTATTTAGGGTGTGAAAAATCTTTCAAAAAGTTTATTTGAATCCTATTAGGTATAGGACTCCCAGAAACCACAAAAGTATAATTTTAAAAGTTATTTTTATATTTTATTTAAAAGCTTTTTCTTAAGGCCAGAAATGGTCTTTAATAGGGAAAAATTATTTAATCATTTCAAAAATATTTGCCAATATTCAGGGAGACTCATAGGACATATATTGTCCATATATAAGAGTTTCAACACATGGTCATGTTCAAAATATTGGACAAATCCTTTCAAAACCCTTTCTGGATATTTCAAGCTTTTGAAATATTTACAAAGGAAATGTTCTCCAAAATTTCCACGAAAATTCTATCATGTCATATATGACATATTTGATGATCTTGCAAAGCCTCATGCCTTGAAGATCAAGGAAACATCCTCAAACCACTTCAAAACCATTCTGTCCATATTTGAAGTTTGAGCAACTCTACATTGCCAAACTTGTCCAAATGCTCTCAAATTTGGTGCACATGCTTGAATGGCCTAATAAGGCATCTAGACCAAATGGCACAAGATTTGGAATAGAGCAACTTGATCAGATCACCTCAAAACCCCTTCTGTTCAAATTCAAATTTGAACAACTTTACATTGTCAACTTTTTATCTCGAGCCTCAAACTTTGTGGGCATGTTCATAACCCCAAATGATGATGCTACACCAAGTGGTGCATCAAGGGGAGATGAATTACTTGACTCAAACATGGTGAAACCATTTCTGTTCATTTCTAGGGTTCACCAAAGTTACATTGGCCACTTTGCCCAAATGAGCTCAAATTTGGTGTAGGGGCCTAATTATATGTGACCTTTGATCCTGTTAAGTCCCATGCCAAGTGGATGTCATTTTCTTGACCAAACACTGATCAAACACCTTCTGCTCATTTACCAAAACCAGTGTTTGAACCACCTTTACTTTTTCTCCTTACCTCAAATTCTTACCACAGCCTATTCTGATCATCATCTACCCCCAGTAACATTCCATTTGCCTCAGCTCAATTATTGGAGGGGGTAAAACCCCAATTTACACTGCTGGACAGTAGGTTTCACCCTCTTCTTCACCTTCCTCCTCTTTCCAGTGGCTCATCAGAGCATCCAAGACCTCAGAGCACTTCTTTACTCCCCCTGACCTTCTAGACAACCTTGGGCAGGTTGAACACGACCAGAGCGACGGGGACGTGGCCATGCCAGCCAAACGCATGCTCTGGAGCGCGCTACAGTGCGCTCCCGCATTGTAGCCGCCCCCAATTGGCTGCTTCCGACAGCATCGGGCCTCCCCCTCGTGTCCCCCGAGGAGGCCTCAACGTCCGCAACCTGCCGGGCGGTCGGCCCCCTCCTCTCTCCTCCTCCCTCACTCCTGCTCGCACACGCGCCGTGGCCGCCCGAGTGCTCCAGTAAGCAAGCTCACACGCGCGGCCCTCTGACGCCTCCCAGCTCCTCCTCTCTCTCCCTCTAAGCGTGGACTAACCCCACGAACGCCCCGGACACCCTGCGACAGGCTCGTATGGCCCGTGGCAACGGCAACACGCTCGCCGGCGCATGGCGCCTCGGTGGACCGGCGCTCGCCTATTAATAGGCCGCCCCCGAGCCCCCTCGCGGCTCCAATGGACTCCACTCCCACTCCTGATCCTCTTGGACCACCCCACTCCTCCTCCCGTGGCCTCTTTCGCTCACCATGGCCGCCGTGGTCGCCGTCGGACTCTGCCCGGCACTGGTGAACCAGGGCCTCTCCTCCTCTTCCTTGGCCACCAGGAGAACCGCAGCAGACCGGCGGAGCTCCCCGACCCCTCGCCACTCCTTCCCGTGCCCTGTGGTGCCCGCTCCACCATCAACCGACAAGGCCGCCGCCATGGTCAGGTGAAGGTGGTGCTCCGGCTCCTCCCCTGCCGCCCCAAGGGGCTTCCCCGACGCGCCGCTCCCCGAGGAACTCTCCGGTGGCCTCGGCCTGGCCAGAGGTGGCCCCTGCCGCCGGGGCCGGGCGCCGGCCGGCGCGCAGTCGCGGCAACCAGCCCCTCCGTCGCGGGCGCGGGAGGTAGGGGATGACCCTGCGGGAGGGGCCCGCAGGTCAGAGACCCCGGGGGCCAGGCCCACCCGTTTAAGTGGAGGCGGCTTCGCCGCAGCCCGCCTCCCCCGCGCGGAAGCGCCTTTACTGGCGGGCGCTTTCGACGTGGCCGAGTCCCTGCGCGCTGCTGTGCAGATGGGCCGGCCCACAAGCTATCCTCCGCCCTGAGCGCAGTGGAGGGTAAACCCTTATCCCTTTTTCTTTTTCTTTATTCTGTCAACTTCAAAAATGCCTAGAATATTCAAATAAACTCCAAACTTGATGATTCAAATTTCCTATGACTCCATAAATCATGCTCTATCTGTTGGTGCTATATGCACATTATTCCAAAAACTTTCCCTACACAAATATTTATCAAATGCCCATATTTCATTTCTGTGATGAACTTTAGAAAATCACAGAGGGCTCAATATTGATCCAAATGCAGTGATTCAAGTTCCTAGATGCTTGTCATGTCCAAACTTAGTTTTGGAGCATTTTTAATAATAGTTTCTGTACCCCACCAAATATTGAGCCATTTCTTCATATTTATCAGCTTTGCAAAATCCTAGGAAATTCATTTCAAATCCAAATCCAGTGAAACCAACTCCTAAATGCTTCTAAAATCATGACTTGATGATGGGTACCTTTGCTCATCATTCAAGAAAATATCTCTGTATACTTCTTCCAAATCCATAAACCCTTTGGTTCCATCACATTGAAATGTTCCAAACTACCTATTGATCCAACACCTGTGAAACCACCTTAGTTATTTTTCATATGACCAGAGGTATCCTAGAAAAGTCCAACTCCTATTTTTAGAGCACTTTCATTTTTGCTTTGATTGTGTTGCTTATTATGATTGTTTCCATCGTTAGTTGACGTAAGAAACGGTGTATTCGGAGATGGACCAGAAGATTTGAAGACTCTGAAGAATAAGGCAAGCAGCCCTTTGACCATGTTCGAGAAACCTTTTATGCATGTCTCATAACACCTTATTATTCAATGCATCGGAATCATGTTGAGATGGAAACCACTTTGGTTGCTACCTTTGTTACTTTACTGTTGAAACTTGCATCAAACATGACCCTACCTTCGTATGAGGGTTATGTGGGTGGGAGTAGTTAGGTTGCTTTAATAGTGGCTACGCAAATGGGACGGGTATATGCATGGTGACGGAGGCAGGATACTTTCAAAAGACTTTTCGAAAACCCCGTCGGGTGCCACTTATGCCCGAGTGAGATGGTGAGATGGGTAACCACTTGATGACGAAGTGGTGTACCGAGGCAAGTGTGTGTGTGTTGTTTTGAAAACGGATTGGTTTAAGTTGCGACCGTTATTCCAACCTTACATGCGCAACCACTCTACCCTTATATGGGAAAGGGCATTATTGATTACCTAGGTCGATACTAGCATGGTGCCCGCATTACTAGTGACGGGGGTGACATGAGGTCACTCTCGGGATGGGGTCGTGCTTGGATAGGCGGCCATGACTGTTTTCACAGGGCACCGGACACGCCGTTGGTACCCCGTGCTTGTGATATGTGATGAATACGGAGCGAGTCTCCACAAACCTTGAGATGTGAAATGTTTGGCACGGGGCTGTTACCAATCGAGTGGACTCCATATTAGTGTCGCCTAGGGAAAGATAGTGATCGGGTGCTTACCCCGGGTACTTGAGGTATCGCGGGTCGTGGATGACACGGAAGTTCCCCGGATCTAGTGGGTAAAGTGTGCAACCTCTGCATAGTGTAAAACTATTCGAATAGCCGTGTCCACGGTCATGGACAGTTGGGTAACCGCTCTTGGGCTACGTCCAATGTTTGCGAAACCTGGTGTGTGTGTGTGAGGAAACAACATGGTTCAGTGATGTTGATGATGTGATTGTGAGGAAGTCACAATGAGCTTGAACATGAGTTGATTACAACTCTTTCTCGATATTGATGTCTGTGACCTCCTGATACTTGTTACAGACACATGCATATCCTTGTTATATGTTGAACATACTTGCATATGAAAAACTAGCTTTCCGCGAAACTGCCAACCTAGCAGTAGAGCCTTGCATAATTATTCTGTTATCACACTTGGGATGCTTGCGAGTACATTCAATGTACTCATTGGCTTGCCACTGGTTATTTTATTGGCCAGGCAGGAGAGAACAGGTTATGATGAAGATTTCTTGGTGACGAGCATGCGAGCTAGGACGCTTCCCAGTCAGAATGCCTGTAGGGTTAAGGCAGATGGCATGGGTCCATGTTGACATTGAAGATTTCCGCTGCGATGATATACTCAAGACTTGACCATTATGGTCCTATTTATGTAATACGGTATGAATGGATGTAAGACTCTTGTTATTCAGCTTCTGTGCGTTCAGTGAGCATTGATCTCTGGGATCACTGTACACGTGCATTCGGTGATCACGACTTATGAGTCGGGGTCCCCACATAGCTGGTATCAGAGCCATCCTGACTGTAGGAAGCCTTAGTTAGCATGGTCGTTAGTTAGAGTAAAACTATTTCCAAAACTATTAGTAGTTTACAAAACTATCTATACTTCTCTTCCCTTCTCAGTTTTTTGAAAACTAGGCTATACTTGATCTCTTCCCCTTCAAAACCTTGGTCGCTAAAAGCCTATGCCCCTGACCACTGGATTTTCTGTAATCCTCGTGGAATGCACCTTGCCGAACACTCACCCACCACTTTTGCACACAAGGTTGGAGACACCACGACAAGATGATACCAACAGAAAATCCATCCTCGATGAGTGAGGACATGAAGCCCCAGAAGATGGGGGACACCCTTGACAAGAGCCCCCAAGACGATGCAACATTGGCCTATGATGACCAGGGTATAGGTTATGCAAAATCATGATATGCATCGCTAATAGAGTAATCCTGTCACTACCGTTGTTGTATCGGCAACCACCGGTGGATGAGAACCTCGCCATTTGGTCCGCCTCACTATAGTGAGCAGGAAAACGGTCCTCTTCATCCCCCGCTCTCGGTGTCGTTGTTTTCATCAACGAAACCGACATGTTGGACCTCTATTATGCCTTGTTATTGTCATTGCATACGGATTGCCTACCTGGTACCCTGGACGCCCCAGAAGGCACAAGGGATCGTCATGATTAAAGAGACAAGAGAAGACCAAGTCAACGCCAGCTACAAGGAGGCACCTTCACCCCATCACCTCATCAGGCGAGAAGATGTTGAAGAATCTTCAGGCTCAACCTGGATCATTCATCAAGCAACTACAAGGGACATGGCAACACCTGAGGAAGCCCAGAAGACTGCACGAGGCACAAGTCACGACACAGAGTCCGAGAACCCCTAGGGTAGGATGAGTCGTGTACCCCCTATGCGCAGTCGAGTCCATATGATGGTTCGAATAGAACCATGATTGTGTGTTGTTTGCTTCTATTCGTTTGTGTTTTGATATAAGTCGCACTTTTGCCCCAGGCAACAAGTGCATGGCTATATCACCTTCCTTGCCTTGTTTCTTTTGTTTCGGCCTTTTTGCTCCTGTTTGTTGCACCTGCACTATAGAACCCCCTTTAGGCATTTCCCTCCTCTACGCTGCTTCTTCCCTCTCTTCTCTCTCTCCCCAATTGAAGACCCGCAAGACAAGATGCACCAAGGATTCTACCTCGACGGCCAACTGGCACCGAAGACTTCTGCTACAACCTCCACGATCTATTGCAACCCTGTAGAGTTATGTTTAACCCTCCAGACCAGTAACCCCATTCCTAGACCCTTTGAGACTTCACGAGACACTCCAGCACGAATCCTTAACCATGTGCCTAACCCGTGGTAAGGCGAGAGAACCTGTTAAGCCTTTGTAACCATGCACAACACTGGGTTCGTAAAGGAGCTAGTGGACACGATGAGTGAGCACATTTTCTTCCTGATATAGCACGAGGTCTGACGATGCCATAGATAGACCAGTTCGAGGATATTGGACCGATGACTTGGTGGTTTATATCAGTGACTTCGAGGAATTATCTGAGACCTTGATGGATTGTGAGGTTTTCATGATGGTAGGATCATGACTTTGGGGAAGTATGTAGGAGTGCCCGTTGGGCATGAGATTTGGATTTATGTAGGTGATTCTGGTTGGTATAATGCTGGATATGTCTGCATGATTCGGAGTAAGATTGGATTTAGGCCTATGATCCTGATTATGATATCATGCATCTCGGTGGACAATAACCTAGGAGATTGGATTATTTGTCGGAATTGATTTAGGGATCTATTTAATCGTGATCTTGGAGTTACTTGACCCGGATGATGAGAATTTGGTGGACATACTATCGTGATGCATAGTCCTTCCGAGTATTTGGGGATCATAGGGACTTGAGATCTTGTGGAGCACCGTAGACACCGGATTTGTAGGATTGTTGGATTATGTGGTGATTGATGGAATTACCGGGCTATTGGAGTTGATCTATAGGAAGGAAACAAATCTTGGAGTGGCATATGACGTGTTTCCTTAGAATAGAGATGCATTATCTTGAGACTTGCAAGACTAGGTTGAGTGCTTGGATTGTGGAGATTAAGTTAAGCTTAGCAGCATGTGTGATCTACCCTTGGATTTTAGGGGTAGACATACACATGGATTTGGGGATCGTAGACAAGTATAATTTTGTTAGACCGTCTCTTGAGAATCATGAGGATATGTATGGCATGAGTGGTGATTGAAGTTGGTCTCTGCAAGAAGATGCTTTTGTTCGGAGTACTACATAGAGCTATTGGCATCTCAGAAACTGTGCTTAAGGATAAGATGATATAAGTTCACTCACTCACTAGAATCCTTGAAACCCTTAAGCCCCGCCGAGCCACCACCTGGTCAGATTCTGACCACGGGCCTTGACTCAGAGTCAGGAAGGCCTCTGCAATACTCAACCGAGACCACCACCAATACCCCAGCCTACCTGGCGTACCCCTTAGACCTCATGGAGCGATTGGACAAGTTAGGTAACATCATTATTTGATTGCCTACTTGTCTGCCCGAAGATGAAGAAGCGACAGACAGCTGGATAGAAGACAATTGAAGACCGCCCTGTCAAGAAGGGAGATCTACACCGACCACCGTCATCAAGAAGAAAACTTCCGCGATGAAGACCGGCCGTATCTGCAAACCACCCCTCTCAAGGAGCCGAGCATTTCCGTGTCGAAGGAACGCTCACACCAAGATGTATCAAGACTTGAAGGCACGATTCTGGTGGCGCGAGATGAAAAGAGAGATTGCAACCTATGTTGCAAAGTGTGATGTGTGCCAAAGGGTCAAGCTGAATATCAGCGACCTGCTGGATTGCTACAACCACTCAAAGTTCCTGAGTGGAAGTGGGATAAAGTCGGAATGGACTTTGTCACTGGATTACCAAGGTCGGGTAGAGGACATGACTCTGTTTAGGTCATAGTCGATCATTTGACCAAGGTGGTCTATTTCATTCCTGTCAAGGCCCCTTATGATGGCAACCGGCTGGCAGCTCTCTACATCGACCGAATCGTAAGTCTTCACGGCATTGCCCAAGGAGATTGTGCCGGATCGAGGAACCCAGTTCACCTCAAGGATTCTGGAAGAAGTTCCGAGAAGCCTTGGGAACCAAGTATCTTTCAGCACGGCTTTCCACCCACAGACCGGAGGTCAGACTGAGCGAGTCAATCAGATTCTCGAAGTCATGACTCGGAGCCTGTGTCTTGGCATATGGAGCCAAGTGGGAGGTTTGTTTTGCCGAGTTCTCCTATAACAACAGTTACCAGTCGAGCCTTCTGATGGCACCATTTGAGGTGTTGTACGGACGCAGATGTCACACACCCCTCAACTGGTCAGAGACTGGAGTAAGGCTAGTCTTTGGACCGGATATTCTCCGCGCAGCGGAAGAGCAAGTCCAACTAGTTAGAGAACGTTTGAAGGCAGCCAAGTCAAGGCAAAAGAGCTATGCTGACACTCACCATCGGAACATGAGTTTCCATGTCGGGGACCACGTGTACCTGCGGGTAACCCCTCTGAAGGGAACCAAGCGTTTCCACGTCAAGGGGAAGCTCGCACTAAGGTTCATTGGACCTTTTGAGATCACTGCAAGTCATGTGGTAGACGGTTCCCCAGCTAGGTCTACCACCTGAGATACTCTCCGTGCACCAAATCTTCCATGAGCCCCCACTCTGGAAGTACTTCTTACCTCCTAGCTAGCCCGATGGCCGCAAGGACATCGATCACCGAGCCTTTGACAACTAACCCAACCTAACCTATGCAAGAGACCCCTCAGCAACCTCCATCAAGGACGACATCAAGCAAGAAGCCATACCATCAAGCACTTCAGATTCAAAGGAGCACCGCTCGGAAGCAGAACCAACAAGAAGTGAAGACTACCCCGTATCCAAGACTCCGCTTTTCTTTCCGCGCCTAGTCTGGGAATCTCGGGGACGAGATTCTTGTAAGGGGGGTAGGTCTGTCACATCCTGATTTTCATGTCACTTTGCTTAAACTAATTTTCATGTTAAAAATGTCGATTTGCAAAAACTTTTGAGTGTTTTTGACTTTGATTGATTTGACTCTTGTCTGCTGTTTGCTAGTGCTCTAAAAATCAATTAAATCCTCCAACTCTTATACTTCATCTCCTTGACCCAAAACCTTTTCCCAATGATCATGCCATGTGTATAGACCAACATAGAATTTTCTTATAAAAATATTTTGGCCAAATGGTATTTTCTAAAATTAGTTTTCCAAAAGCCCCTGAATTGAGGTTTGCACTGCAAGTACCTTATTTAGGGTGTGAAAAATCTTTCAAAAAGTTTATTTGAATCCTATTAGGTATAGGACTCCCAGAAACCACAAAAGTATAATTTTAAAAGTTATTTTTATATTTTATTTAAAAGCTTTTTCTTAAGGCCATAAATGGTCTTTAATAGGGAAAAATTATATAATCATTTCAAAAATATTTGCCAAAATTCATGGAGACTCATAGGACATATATTGTCCATATATAAGAGTTTCAACACATGGTCATGTTCAAAATATTGGACAAATCCTTTCAAAACCCTTTCTGGATATTTCAAGCTTTTGAAATATTTCCAAAGGAAATGTTCTCCAAAATTTCCAAGGAAATTCTATCATGTCATATATGACATATTTGATGATCTTGCAAAGCCTCATGCCTTGAAGATCAAGGAAACATCCACAAACAACTTCAAAACCATTCTGTCCATATTTGAAGTTTGAGCAACTCTACATTGCCAAACTTGTCCAAATGCTCTCAAATTTGGTGCACATGCTAGAATGGCCTAATAAGGCATCTACACCAAATGGCACAAGATTTGGAATAGAGCAACTTGATCAGATCACCTCAAAACCCCTTCTGTTCAAATTCAAATTTGAACAACTTTACATTGTCAACTTTTTATCTGGAGCCTCAAACTTTGTGGGCATGTTCATAACCCCAAATGATGATGCTACACCAAGTGGTGCATCAAGGGGAGATAAATTGCTTGACTCAAACATGGTGAAACCATTTCTGTTCATTTCTAGGTTTCACCAAAGTTACATTGGCCACTTTGCCCAAATGAGCTCAAATTTGGTGTAGGGGCCTAATTATATGTGACCTTTGATCCTGTTAAGTCCCATGCCAAGTGGATGTCATTTGCTTGACCAAACACTGATCAAACACCTTCTGCTCATTTACCAAAACCAGTGTTTGAACCACCTTTACTTTTTCTCCTTACCTCAAATTCTTACCACAGCCTATTCTGATCATCATCTACCCCTAGTAACATTCCCTTGGCCTCAGCTCAATTATTGGAGGGGGTAAAACCCCAATTTACACTGCTGGACAGCAGGTTTCACCCTCTTCTTCACCTCCCTCCTCTTTCCAGTGGCTCATCAGAGCATCCAAGACCTCAGAGCACTTCTTTACTCCCTCCTGACCTTCTAGACAACCTTGGGCAGGTTGGACACGACCAGAGCGACGGGGACGTGGCCATGCCAGCCAAACGCATGCTCTGGAGCGCGCTACAGTGTGCTCCCGCACTGTAGCCGCCCCCAATCGGCTGCTTCCGACAGCATCGGGCCTCCCCCTCGTGTCCCCCGAGGAGGCCTCGACGTCCGCAACCTGCCGGGCGGTCGGCCCCCTCCTCTCTCCTCCTCCCTCACTCCTGCTCGCACATGCGCCGTGGCCGACCGAGCGCTCCAGTAAGCAAGCTCACACGCGCGGCCCTCTGACGCCTCCCAGCTCCTCCTCTCTCTCCCTCTAAGCATGGACTAACCCCACGAACGCCCCGGACACCCTGTGACAGGCTCGTGTGGCCCGTGGCAACGGCAACACGCTCGCGGGCGCATGGCGCCTCGGTGGACCGGCGCTCGCCTATAAATAGGCCGCCCCCGAGCCCCCGAGCGGCTCCAATGGACTCCACTCCCACTCCTGATCCTCTTGGACCACACCACTCCTCCTCCCGTGGCCTCTTTCCCTCGCCATGGCCACCGTGGTCGCCGTCGGACTCTGCCCAGCACTGGTGAACCAGGGCCTCTCATCCTCTTCCTTGGCCACCAGGAGAACCGCAGCAGACCGGCGGAGCTCCCCGACCCCTCGCCGCTCCTTCCCGTGCCCTGTGGTGCCCGCTCCACCATGAACCGACAAGGCCGCCGCCATGGTCAGGTGAAGGTGGTGCTCCGGCTCCTCCCCTGCCGCCCCAAGGGGCTTCCCCGACGCGCCGCTCCCCGAGGAACTCTCCGGTGGCCTCGGCCTGGCCAGAGGTGGCCCCTGCCGCCGGGGACGGGCGCCGGCCGGCGCGCAGCCGCGGAAACCAGCCCCTCCGTCGTGGGCGCGGGAGGTAGGGGATGACCATGCGGGAGAGGCCCGCAGGTCAGCGACCCCGGGGGCCAGGCCCACCCGTTTAAGTGGAGGCGGCTTCGCCGCAGCCCGCCTCCCCCACGCGGAAGCGCCTTTACTGGCGGGCGCTTTCGAAGGGGCCGAGTCCCTGCGCGCTGCTGTGCAGATGGGCCGGCCCGCAAGCTATCCACCGCCCTGAGCGCAGTGGAGGGTAAACCCTTATCCCTTTTTCTTTTTCTTTATTCTGTCAACTTCAAAAATGCCTAGAATATTCAAACGAACTCCAAACTTGATGATTCAAATTTCCTATGACTCCATAAATCATGCTCTATCTGTTGGTGCTACATGCACATTATTCCAGAAACTTTCCCTACACAAATATTTATCAAATGCCCATATTTCATTTCTGTGATGAACTTTAGAAAATCACAGAGGGCTCAATATTGATCCAAATGTAGTGTTTCAAGTTCCTAGATGCTTGTCATGTCCAAACTTAGTTTTGGAACATTTTTAATAATAGTTTCTGTACCCCACCAAATATTGAGCCATTTCTTCATATTTATCAGCTTTGCAAAATCCTAGGAAATTCATTTCAAATCCAAATCCAGTGAAACCAACTCCTAAATGCTTCTAAAATCATGACTTGATGATGGGTACCTTTGCTCATCATTCAAGAAAATATCTCTGTATACTTCTTCCAAATCCATAAACCCTTTGGTTCCATCACATTGAAATGTTCCAAACTACCTATTGATCCAACACCTATGAAACCACCTTGGTTATTTTTCATATGACCAGAGGTATCCTAGAAAAGTCCATCTCCTATTTTTAGAGCACTTTCATTTTTGCTTTGATTGTGTTGCTTATTATAATTGTTTCCATCGTTAGTTGACGTAAGAAACGGAGTATTCAGAGATGGACCAGAAGATTTGAAGACTCTGAAGAATAAGGCAAGCAGTCCTTTGACCATGTTCGAGAAACCTTTTATGCATGTCTCATAACACCTTATTATTCAATGCATCGGAATCATGTTGAGATGGAAACCACTTTGGTTGCTACCTTTGTTACTTTACTGTTGAAACTTGCATCAACATGACCCTACCTTCGTATGAGGGTTATGTGGGTGGGAGTAGTTAAATTTGCTTTAACAGTGCCTACGCAAATGGGACGGGTATATGCATGGTGACGGAGGCAGGATACTTTCAAAAGACTTTGCGAAAACCCCGTCGGGTGCCACTTATGCCCGAGGGAGATGGTGAGATGGGTAACCACTTGATGACGAAGTGGTGTACCGAGGCAAGTGGGTGTGTGTTGTTTTGAAAACGGATTGGTTTAAGTTGCGACCGTTATTCCAACCTTACATGCGCAACCACTCTACCCTTATATGGGAAAGGGCATTATTGATTACCTAGGTCGATACTAGCATGGTGCCCGCATTACTAGTGACGGGGGTGACATGAGGTCACTCTCGGGACGGGGTCGTGCTTGGATAGGCGGCCATGACTGTTTTCACAGGGCACCGGACACACCGTTGGTACCCCGTGCTTGTGATATGTGATGAATACGGAGCGAGTCTCCACTAACCTTGAGATGTGAAATGTTTGGCACGGGGCTGTTACCAATCGAGTGGACTCCATATTAGTGCACCTAGGGAAAGATAGTGATCGGGTACTTACCCCGGGTACTTGAGGTATCGCGGGTCGTGGATGACACGGAAGTTCCCCGGATCTAGTGGGTAAAGTGTGCAACCTCTGCAGAGTGTAAAACTATTCGAATAGCCGTGTCCACGGTCATGGACAGTTGGGTAACCGCTCTTGGGCTACGTCCAATGTTTGCGAAACCTGGTGTGTGTGTGTGAGGACAACATGGTTCAGTGATGTTGATGATGTGATTGTGAGGAAGTCACAATGAGCTTGAACATGAGTTGATTACAACTCTTTCTCGATATTGATGTCTGTGACCTCCTTATACTTGTTACAGACACATGCATATCCTTGTTATATGTTGATCATACTTGCATATGAAAAACTAGCTTTCCGCAAAACTGCCAACATAGCAGTAGAGCCTTGCATAATTATTCTGTTATCACACTTGGGATGCTTGCGAGTACATTCAATGTACTCATTGGCTTGCCACTGGTTATTTTATTGGCCAGGCAGGAGAGAACAGGTTATGATGAAGATTTCTTGGTGACGAGCATGCGAGCTAGGACGCTTCCCAGTCAGAATGCCTGTAGGGTTAAGGCAGATGGCATGGGTCCATGTTGACATTGAAGATTTCCGCTGCGATGATATACTCAAGACTTGACCATTATGGTCCTATTTATGTAATACGGTATGAATGGATGTAAGACTCTTGTTATTCAGCTTCTGTGTGTTCAGTGAGCATTGATCTCTGGGATCACTGTACACGTGCATTCGGTGATCACGACTTATGAGTCGGGGTCCCCACAACAGGTCATGAGGGTGGCCGAGTTTGGGGGTCCTGACTTGCGGGCTGCCGAGGACTTGCGCCCTTGGGCTCGCTTGAGAGTGTCGAGCGTGGATTAAGGTACCAAGGCCTGAGCAGGCTCGGCCGAATAGGTCATGTGGACTAAGAAGCCTGATGCCAGAGCTTGAGCAGGCTTGGCCAGGTGAGGTCACGAGATCGCAGCAGCTGAGAGCCGAGACCGACCGTGTCCTAGCCCCCACGCGTGAGGCGCACGACGGAGAACAAGCGGCGCAGCCCCTGCCTAAAAAGCTGAACTTAAAATAAGCAAGAGAAACTCCAAGCAAGACTCCCAACCAAACACAAGAAACACGAGAACTTCATAGCATGGGGTAGAGGAAGGGTTGATAGCCGAGGAAGTAGAAAAGGCTGACAGCCAAACACCAAGCCAAAAAAGGAAAAAGGTCACGTCCGACACCTACACTACGTCTTCTTCCCAGCGTAGAGCTCAGGACTGCCACTGGGACGTGGGTGGGAGCCCCGTCTGATGGCCCACAGGCAACGCTCAGGAGACTCCGAGGCGTGTACAGCCCCAACTCATTATTACATGAGAGTGACACGAGCGGAGACCTTCACGGGCACGGAGCCTTGATTACGGATAGAAACTCCCGAGGTGCTGAATGTTCGGGGAATTCTGGATAGGTACCCCATCCTGCATCTCCAGGCACACAGCACCAGGCCTAGAGACACGGGCAATTCTGAACGGGCGCTCCCACATGGGCGAGAGCTTGTGTAACCCCTCCCTGGAGAGGACCCGCCTCAGGACCAAGTCACCAACTTCAAGTGTTCTTGTGCGGACGCTGCGGCAGTCGTACCGCCGCAGCGCATGCTGATATCGTGCTACCCTGAGCGCAGCTCGGCGGCGGCCCTCCTCGCCGAGCACGAGGTCCATCCGCCAGGCGGCGTCCTGGCGTTCCTCATTGAAGGCCAAGACCCGTGGGTAGCGATGCTTGACCTCGTGAGGGAGGACCGTCTCCGCCCCGTAAACGAGGAAGAAAGGTGTTTCTCCCATGGGTTTGGTTGCGGTGGTATAGATTGACCATAGCATGGACTGGAGCTCATCGATCCATCCCCTGCCGCAAGTCTCGAGCTTTTTCTTAAAGCTGCGCGTCTTGAGGCCACGCAAGCCTTCTGCGTTGGCGCATTCGGCCTAACCGTTGCTCCTCGGGTGAGCCGCCAAGGCGTAGCAGATCTGCATTCCAAGGTGAGCACAATATGACCTGAAGAGATTGCTCGTAAACTGTGAACCGTTATCCGTGATGATGTGGTTGGGGACCCCAAATCGCCTCACGAGGCCCTCGATGAACTTGACCGCCGACCCGGTAGGGATCGCGCGAACAGGCTTCACCTCCGCCCACTTGGTGAACTTGTCGATGGCAATGTACAGGAAGCGGTAGCCCCTCGCCGCCCGGGGAAATGGACCCAGGATGTCCAATACCCAGACCGCGAAGGGCCAGGAGAGCTGGATCGTCTGGAGGCCCTGCGCTGGTTGGTGGATCTGGTTGGCGTGAAACTGGCATGCCTCATAAACCTGCACAAGCTCTGTGGCGTTGCTGAGTGTTGTGGGCCAGTTAAAGCTGATGCGGAAGGCCTTGCCCCCAAGGGTGCGGGACGACAAATGGTGGCCGCAGTCTCCGACGTGGATGTCAGCCAACAGCTCACTTCCTTGCTTCCTCGAGATGCACTTTAGTAAGACGTCATTGGGGCACCTCCTGTAGAGCTCGCCGTCTTGGATGCAGTAAGCCGAGGCCTGCCGAGCCACGCGCTCCGCGTCTTCCTCCTTGTCTGGCAAGGTGTCGTGTAGTAGGTACATCTTGAGCACTTTGGTCCAGCAACCCTCCTCAGGCTTCGCGGTGAGTAGCAGGTGGGATCCAAAGGTCGGCCCTCAGGGCGGAGCTCCAGCTGCGGACGCCGCAGGCGGCCCCTCCCAAGGGGATGCCGGCTCAGGAGCGGGCGGTGCTGCAGACGGCTTGAGCAACTGCTCCTCGAAGACGCCCGGCCTCTGGGGTTCCTGCCTGGAGGCTCATTTGGCGATGTCGTCCGCCTGCCTGTTCGTGCCCCTTGGCATGTGCTGCAGCTCCAGTCCTTGGAACCGCTTTTCCATCTTGCGCACCTCCTCCAGATATGCCTCCATGTGCTCGTCCTTGGGCTTGTATTCCTTGTTGGAGAAGTTGATGAGGAGTTGCGAATCACCTTTAATGGTGAGGCGCTTGACCCCCAGTGCAGTGGAGGCCTTGAGCCCAGCAATCAGGCCCTCATACTCTACTATATTGTTGGAGACCTTCTCGCCTCGCTGGAAGCAAAGCTGCATGGCGTAGTACAACTTGTCCTGAGTGGGAGATACTAACATGGCGCCAGCTCCTGCGCTAAGGCGCGAGAAGGCGCCGTCGAAGTACACCACCCATCCGTCTAGGGCTTCATCACAGGGGGCCAACGAGCGATTCTCGCCAGCCCCCTATTCCGGTGCGTCGGTCCATTCTGCCACAAAGTCTGCCAGGGCCGCTCCTTTGATCGCTCGCGTGGTGCTGAACTTCAATTGGAAAGCCTGTAGCTCGATGTACCACTCAATGACTCTCCCGATGACGTTCGGGCCCCGTAGCACCTTCTCGATAGGGTACGACGAGACAACCTTGATGGGGTGGCCCTGGAAGTAATGGTGCGGCTTCCTAGAGGCAACAAGGAGCGCTAGGAGCAGCTTTTAAGGCATCGGGTAACGCGAGCGCGCGCCGCGCAGTACGGTGCTGACGAAGTACACAGGGTGCTCCATGAGGGTCGGCACCGCAGGATCTTCAGGCGCTTCAGGAGTCTTGGGTGCTTCTTGCTGGACGGCGGGGTTATCAGCAACCATGGTCGAATCTACCCCCGGAGCTGCGTCAGGGGGCGAAGGAGGTCCTGAGGATGCTGACTTGCCCCATGGCCTCACGCTTCGAGGCCTCTCCTCGCGCTCCACAACCAACGCCGCACTGGCGGAGTTAGGTGTAGCGCCGAGATAGAGAATCATGGGCTCGAAGGGCCCCTTCATCTTCATGAGCTTGAAGAACGGGAGGGCGCGTTTACCAATCTTAGAGATGAAGCGCCCCAGGGACGTCACGTATCCCGCAAGCTTATGCATCTCCTTCAGGGTCATAGGCGGCTTCATTCTTTCGATTTCTTTGACCTTCTCCGGATTAGCTTCAATGTCCTAGTGCGAAACTAGGAACCCTAGAAACTTGCCGGAGGGTGCGCCAAACACGCACTTGTCCGGGTTGAGGCACAGCTGCCCTTTGCGCAGGTTGGCGAATGTTTCTTCTAGGTCCTAGATGAGAGTCTTGGCCTCTCTGGACTTGACCACAATGTCATCGACGTAGGCCTCCGCGTTTCTCTCGAGCTGATGGCCGAGGGTGATGTATATCAGGCGCTGAAAGGTGGCGCCCGCGTTCCTCAGCCCAAAAGGCATGCAGGTCTAGCAGTAGACCCCGCAAGGGGTCAGGAACACCGTCTTCTCCACATCCTCCATCGCCATCTTGATCTGGTGGTAGCTCGAGATGGCATCAAGGAAGTTGAGCAGGTCACACTCAGCCATTGAATCCACGATCTGGTCAATGCGCGGGAGAGGGAACGGGTCCTGAGGGCAGAACTTGTTGAGGCTCGTGAAGTCGACAAACATGCGCTCCTTGCCTCCTTTCTTCGGGACGAGGGCAGGGTTGGCCAGCCACTCCGGGTGTCGTACCTCCCATATGACGCCTGCTTCCTCTAGCTTCCGAACCTCCTGAACGATGAAGGCCTGCTTCTTCGGGCCCTGCCTACGTGCTTTCTGCTTGATAGGGCACGCGTTGGGGCACATCGTAAGGTGGTGCTCGATGATACGCCTAGGCACCACGACCATGTCAGTGGCCTTCCATGCGAACACATCCTTGTTAGCCCTGACGAAGCTAACCAATGCTGCCTATTGCTCAGGGTCCATGCCAATGCCGATGGTAAAAGTGGCTCCTGAGTCCTCATGAGCAGGCACCTGCTTCGTCTCGGCCGGGTCATGAGAGAATAGCTGCTTCTTCTTGGCTGGCGCGGCTTCCGACGTCTCCGGAGCCCCCGCCGTACTTGAATAGGCCATGGCTACAGCCCTGTAAGCATGCCCGAGGACCTGAAGGGCGGCCTTGGGGTCCCCTTCGACGGTGATGACGCCGCTGCTCCCGGGCATCTTGACGGTGTTGTAGCCCGGGTGAGTCGCCGCCATGAACTTTGCCAAGGCTAGGAAACCAAGGACGACGTTGTAGGGTAGGTGGATGTGTGCGACGTCAAAGTCAAGGAGCTCCGTGTGGTAGTTGACGGGTGTGCCGAAGCTGACTGGGAGGCGGACCTAGCCGACCGGGACGGCCGAGCCCGCGACCCCCGAGAAGGGCTTGGTGGGGAGGAGCTACCTGTACGACACTAGCAGATGACCAAAAGCCTCCGCGCAGAAGATGTTGAGCCCGGAGCCGCCGTCGACGAGGGTCCTTGTGACAGCCACCCCGCAGATGTTGGGGGTATGCAGCTATGTTATGGTCGCCGGGGCCAAAACCGATGGCGTGCCCGTGCGCGTCCCGCCCCCACGGGACCTCCCGCGACTGGGCGGCGGCCCCGATCCGTTGAAACTATGACTTGACGTGCCGGGCTGACGTCGGTGCTTGGGATCCTCCGATGATGCAGGCGACCACGCGGTAGGGCAACCCCCCACCGGCAGCGCCCAACAGCTCATCGACACGGGCCACCCAAGCGTCGAGCTCCTTCGTTGGTGGCCGGTACCGGAGCAGCTTCTGCGCCTCTAAGAGTGCGGTCAGCGAGGCCACGGGGAGCGAAAATGGCGAAGCAGGCCGCTCCCCGGTGGCCCAGCCGGCAAAAATGTCGTCGGGGGAGGGGCGGAGCACCCAGGGGTGGCGCGGTCCGCCGACGCCGCTCGGACGATGGGGACAGCACCAGCCTCCACGCGGATGCGGCAGGCTGCGGCCATCATGGCAGCGTGGAGCAGGAGAGGGGAGGCAAGGTCGTCGGAGAGGCGAGATTACGACCCGCCCCCTACACAGCGCACCAAATGTCGGATTACGGGCTCCGCAAACCCAAAGAAGTTCGAACACAGGGGCGTGAACAAAGATCTCTCCCGCTCACGTCTACCTAGCGCCACGCCCTCGCCTGGTGGTGAGATTCAAGAAAGCAACATGTAAAAGCACACACGAGTTTACCCTGGTTCAGGCCACCTTGCCGTGTAAAACCCTACGTCCTGCTTGAGTGGATTAGCCTCTGGAGGGCTTGAGTATGAACAAGTACGGTGGTTCTTGAGCTCAGGAGGAGATCTCAAGAGGTTCAGGAGGCAAGTGTTCTTGCTCCTTGAAGCGAAGGTGGGGTGTTCGAGATGAGGTCCATCCAGATGCCTCCACAGTGGAAACCCTTCCTACTTATATAGGCGGCCAGGGTCCTCTTCCCCCGAAATGTTTAGGCAGGAAGGGATCCCACAACGGCCATTTTGAGCGGGAACACAAGGATGTCCCTATCCTGACAAAAGCGGTCTTCGCCTGCAAAAAGATCAGATGATGACGCGGTGGTGGGCTCGGTGGTGACATCCTCCCTATCGTCCTTGCGGTCTTTGGTCTTGTTGAACCGAAGGGGAAACGTTTGTCTCGCCCCTCGGGAATCTACACCTGCGTTGTCTCCTTTGCACCAAAATGGCAACTGTGTCGCTGGCATGCGCTGGCACCCGCTGGCGCGGTGCTTCACTGCTCGCGTCACTGCCTCCTCCTGAGGCAGGCTTGGCCTTGAGTTCTCCGCCCCTCCGGAGCAGCCTAGCCAAGGCCGCTCCTGAGAGGGTCTTGGTGTCGTTCTCCTCGCGAGGCTTAGCCCCCTCGCGAGGGTCTTGAGCAGCTGGTCGATTAGATGGGCCGTACCAAGCCGTAGTAGGAGCGCGTCGCGGGCCGCAGGCAGATAAGTCTGGGTACCCCGGTTCCCAGAACGCCGACACACGCCGCCCCCCTGTCGTCGCCGTCACATCGTCACCGTCGCCACCACCGCCTCGAGCTGGTTGTCGCACACCTGCAGGGCCAAGTGAGCCACCGCCCCCTCCCTATCTACTATGCCCTTTCTCACCGCATCTCTCCCCATCACCGCTCACCGTCCGTTCGCACCCAAACCGCGCTCTCCGCTCCCCGTGCGCACCAAAGGCCGCACGCGCACCCGCGCACGCATCACCCTCGCACCGCTCGCCTCACCTGCCTGCTGCCACTGGCAGCTCATCCGTGCCACGCCATGCCTCGCGCTCGCCTGCACCATGTCGTGCGCCCGCCGCTCCCCGCGTCTGTTGTCGACCGCCGCCTCCCCTTGCTATGCCTGCTTCCGCCTACCTTCCTCCCCCCTCGCCGCCGTCACTGCCCCGGCCATGGGCCACCACCACCCTGCTGGTCGCTCGCCGTCACAGCGGCGCCAGCCCGCTCCTCGCTGGCTCCCACCTCCAGCACCCTGCCTTCCTTGCCCTGCAGCTAGGCGGGCTCGGCCTCCGCTTCGGCGGCGCCTAGCGCCCACACCCGCTCGCCCGTGACCTGTAGCGACCTTGATCCCAATGGACCGAAGTCTTTGTGCTCAGTGTCATCCTTGGATCAGTAAACTGACACACAGTACTTGGAGGATTTATAGCAGAGTTTCAATCACACTTTATTAAATCAAAAATCCTCATAATGACTCTTATTACCAGAATATGGCTGAAGGCCATCTAACAATAATAAACTAAACTGAACTTGCGGAAGCATCAAAGATAAGTTGAGTCCGTCCAACTCCACGGCAAACATTGAGTCCATGACAACGATCTAATCGTACCTTTTTCTTCGTCGGAAAACTCTGCAACATGAGATGTTGCAGCCGTGTAGGTCAGCACATTGAATATGCTGGCAAGAACACACTGTAACAAGTAATGATGAACAAAATGTCTACAACTATATGCATATTTGGCTGGTGGAGGCTGTAAGTTTTATTTTTGCATAAAGCTAATTTTTCCCTACAACAAAGGAATAAATTTTATTTCCTACTATATTGTATTAAGCAATATTGAGAAACGGTTGCTCCATCTCAATCCCAAATTTAACCGAAGTCATTAATAACCGTACAAAATTAATTAAATAGAATGTTGAGATCAGTCCATAATTCAAATACCAGGATACTCAAGATGTCCATAACCGGGGACACGGCTACTCATGAATAGATTGTACACTCTCCAGAGGTTTGTGCACTTTTCCCCACAAGACTCGACCGCATCCATGATCGGAAGATCGCGACATAGTCTTTCAGAAGTGCGCGATTACTAACAATATTTTTTTTTCAATTTTTTTCGGTTTTTCTTAATCTCAGGTCACTATGGCTTAATCTCGAGTCAATATGCTTAATCTCAAGTCAAATCGCACTCCATGGTCAAACTTCCCGGAAGGTCATCCATCCTCACACTACTCCAGTTCTATCCAACCCCATCACCAGCTCACTTCACACGCACTTGTTGATATATCTATCATATCAATCTTATTGAACCTTGTTGATGTCGAGGACTTTGTTCATGTTCATGAGTGTGATGAAATTTTGAAGAAATATTTCAAACTTCCCCGTCATATTACGTATCATATTTTAAAAAAAAATTCCAAAAAAATTTTGAAACCAATTTTTTTTCTGTTACTAGTGGCGCACCTAGCAAATGGTGCGCCACTAGTAAGTTTAATTTTTTTTAATTTTACCCCCTCTAGATCTTAAAAGCCCCATAACTTTCGTTCTGTTAGGTTTTTGGGGATTTTGAAAATGTTCAACGGGGTTCCCATATAAAAAACTTTTTAATTCGAGTTCGTATGCAAAAGTTACGCCCATTTTACTAAATTCCAGAGAGATTTTGCAAATAAAGTCAAAATTCATATTTGTAAATTTTCTCAACAACAAGACCACATGTCACATGGGAAAGTTATTTTCGTTTATTTTTTTCACATTTCCATCATTTTCTTTTATTTATTTTAACCTGAAAAGGCGGTCCACGGGGGGGGGGGGGGGGGGG
>LR738712.1:168661515-168693758 GCA_902687465.1 Secale cereale
TATGACTTGGTCAAACCTTGGTCAAACTTAGTAATGGCGCACTTTGTGGAGGTGCGCCATTACTAAGTTTGACATAGTAATGGCGCACCTATGCAAAGTGCACCATTACTAAGTTTGACCAAGTGTTGACCAAGTCATACACATAGTAATGGCGCACTTTGTGAAGGTGCGCCATTACTATGTCGACTAGTCAACTAGTAATGGCGCACTATCCCCTAGTGCGCCAATGCTAACAATTTTTTTTTATTTTTTTTCTAAACTAGTAATGGCGCACCACACATCAGGTGCGCCATTAGTAATGTCAGTAATGGCGCACCTGTATCTGGTGCGCCACTGCTATATAGCAGTGGTGCACCAGATACAGGTGCGCCATTAATGTTCATATTAGCTATAGCCATTTTCCTAGTAGTGTAATATAATAGCATGGAACAATAAAAAATTATAGATACGTTGGAGACGTATCAAGCATCCCCAAGCTTAATTCCTGCTCGTCCTCGAGTAGGTAAATAATAAAAACATAATTTTTGATGTGGAATGCTACCTAACATAATTATCAATGTAATTTTATTTATTGTGGCATGAATGTTCAGATCCATAAGATTTAAGACAAAAGTTTAATATTGACATAAAAATACTAATACTTCAAGCATACTAACAAAGCAATTATGTCTTCTCAAAATAACATGTCCAAAGAAAGTTCATCCCTACAAAATCATATAGTTTGGCTATGCTCCATCTTTGTCACACAAAATATTCAAATCATGCACAACCCCGGTTTCAGCCAAGCAATTGTTGCATACTTTAGTATGCTCAAACTTTTTGAACTTTCAAGCAATACATGAGCATGAGCTAGCACTATAAGTGGAATAGGGTGGTGGTTGTGGAGAAGACAAAAAGGAGGAAGATGGTCTCACATCAACTAGGTGTATTAATGGGCTATGGAGATGCCCATCAATAGATATCAATGTGAATGAGTAGGGATTGCCATGCAACGGATGCACTAGAGCTATAAATGTATGAAACCTCAACAAAAAAAGTAAGTGGGTGTGCATCCAGCTTGCTTGCTCACGAATACCTAGGGCATTTGAGGAAGCCCATCGTTGGAATATACAAGACAAGTTGTATAATGAAAATTCCCACTAGTATATGAAAGTGACAAAACAAGAGACTCTCTATCATGAAGATCATGGTGCTACTTTGAAGCACAAGTGTGGAAAAAAAGATAGTAGCATTGTCCCCTTTTTCCTTTTTTTGGGCCTTCCTTTTTTTTATTTGGCCTTTCTCTTCTTCCCTTTTTATATGGCCTTCCCTTTTTTGGACTTGTTTTTAGACAATGCTCTAATAATGATGATCATCACACTTCTATTTAATTACAACTCGATACTAGAACAAAATATGACTCTGTATGGATGCCTTCGGCGGTGTATCGGAATAGGCAATGAATCAAGAGTGACATGTATGAAAAATCATGCATGGTGGCTTTGCCACAAATAAGATGTCAACTACATGATCATGCATGGCAATATGACAATGATGAAGCGTGTCATAATAAACGGAACGGTGGAAAGTTGCATGGCAATATATCTCGGAATGGCTATGGAAATGCCATAATAGGTAGGTATGTTGGCTTTTTTAGGAAGATATACAATGTGTTTATGGTACCAGCGAAAGTTGCATGGTACTAGAGAGGCTAGCAACTGTGGGAGGGTGAGAGTGCGCATAATCCATGGACTCAACATTAGTCATAAAGAACTCACATACTTATTGCAAAAATCTACAAGTCATCAAAACCAAGCACTACACACATGCTCCTAGGGGAAGGGTTGGTAGGAGTTAACCATCCCGCAATCCCGACCTCCACACAAAGGATGGCAATCAAAGAAATACCTCACGCTTCAAATATGAAAGTGTATACCCCTCTTGGATGCCCATCATATTAGAACTAAATTCATAAACAAAGAAAATTACCATGCTGTTCTACAAGACACTCAAAATAATATAAGTGAAGCATGAGAGTTCATCAATTTATTCAAAATAAAACCACCGCCATGCTCTAAAAGATATAAGTGAAGCACTAGAGCAAACGACAAACTACTCCGAAAGATATAAGTGAAGATCAATGAGTAGTTGAATAATTATGTAACTATGTGAAGACTCTCTAGAATTTAAGAATTTCAGATCTTGGGGTATTATTCAAACTGCAAGCAAAACAAAATAAAATAATTTGACACTCCAAGCAAAACACATATCATGTGGTGAATAAAAATATAGCCTCAAGTAAAGTTACCGATAGACGAAGACGAAAGAGGGGATGCCTTCCCGAGGCATCCCCAAGCTTAGGATCTTGGTTGTCCTTGAATATTACCTTGGAGTGTCATGGGCATCCCCAAGCATAGGATCTTGCCACTCCTTATTCCATAGACCATCAAATCTTTACCCAAAACTAGAAAACTTCACAACACAAAACTCAACAGAAAACTCATAAGCTACGTTAGTATAAGAAAATAAAACCACAACTAAGGTACCGTTGTGAACTCATTCTAAATTCATATTGGTGTAACATCTACTGTATTCCAACTTATCTATGGTTCATACCATCCGATACTACTCACAGATTCATCAAAATAAGCAAACAACACATAGAAAACAGAATCTGTCAAAAACAGAATAGTCTGTAGAAATCTGTAACTTTCGAATACTTTTGTAACTCTAAAATTTCTAAAATAAATTCGTGGACGTGAGTAATTTTTCTACGAATCATCTGCAAAAATAATCAACCCAAAATCACTCTGCGGTAAAAAATGGCAGCTAATCTTGTGAGCGCAAAATTTTTGTTTTTTACAGCAAGATCGCAAAGACTTCACCCAAGTCTTCCCAAAGGTTCTACTTGACACATTATTGAAACAAAAGCTATAAAACATGATTAATACAGTAGCTTAATCATGTGGACACGCAAAAATAGTAAGGTTAAATATTGGGTTGTCTCCCAACAAGCGCTTTTGTTTAATGCCTTTTAGCTAGGCATGATGATTTCAATGATGCTCACACAAAAGATAAGATTTGAAACATAAAGAGAGCGTCATGAAGAATATAACTAGCACATTTAAGCCTAACCCACTTCCTATGCATGGGGATTTTGTGAGAAAACAACTTATGGCAAGAATCAATTAGAATAGGAAGGCAAAACAAACATTACTTCAAAATTTTCAACATAAAGACAGGAAACTTGATATTATTGCAATACATACAAGCATATGTTCCTCTCTAATTATAATTTTCAGTAGCATCATGAATGAATTCAACAATATAACCATCACATAAACTAGTGCACCCAAGCATATAAATTTTATTACTCTCCACATAAGTGAATTTCTTCTCATGAATAATAGTGGGAGCAAACTCAACAAAATAATTATCATGTGAGGCATAATACAATTGAAAACTAATATCATGATGACAAGTTTCATGTTTATCATTATTCTTAATAGCATACAAGTCATCACAATAATCATCATAGATAGCAACTTTGTTCTCATAATAAATTCGAACCTCTTCCAAAATAGTGGATTCATCACTAAATAAAGTCATGACCTCTCCAAATCCACTTTCATCAATATGATTATCATAAATAGGAGGCATGCTTTCATCATAATAAATTTGCTCATCAAAACTTGGGGGACTAAAAATATCATCCTCGTCAAACATAGCCTCCCCAAGCTTGTGGCTTTGCATATCATTAGCATCATGGATATTGGAAGTATTCACACTAACAACATTGCAATCATGCTCATCATTCAAGTATTTAGTGCCAAACATTTTAATGCATTCTTCTTCTAGCACTTCGGCGTAATTTTCCTTTCCATCATTTTCACGAAAGATAATGAAAAGATGAAGCATATGAGGCAACCTCAATTCCATTTCTTTCTAGTTTTATTTTATAAACTAAACTAGTGATAAAACAAGAAACTAAAATATTCGATTGCGAGATCTAAATATATACCTTCAAGCACTCACCTCCCCGGCAACGGCGCCAAAAAAGAGCTTCGTTGACGGGATGTGAGTGTCTCTTACCTAGCCTCTCCGGCAACGACGCCAGAAATGAGCTTCGTTGACGGGATGTGAGTGCCGCTTACCTAGCCTCCCCGGCAACGGCGCCAGAAAAGAGCTTTATGTCTACTACACAACGTTCTTCTTGTAGACATTGTTGGGCCTTCAAGTGCATAGGTTTGTAGGACAGTAGCAAATATCCCTCAAGTGGATGACCTAAGGTTTATCAATCCGTGGGAGGCGTAGGATGAAGATGGTCTCTCTCAAACAACCCTGCAACCAAATAACAAAGTGTCTCTTGTGTTCCCAACACACCCAATACAATGATAAATTGCATAGGTGCACTAGTTCGGTGAAGAGATGGTGATACAAGTGCAATATGGATGGTAGATATAGGTTTTTGTAATCTCAAAAATATAAAAACAGCAAGGTAACTAATGATAAAAGTGAGCACAAAAGGTATTGCAATGCTTCGAAACAAGGCCTAGGGTTCATACTTTTACTAGTGCAAGTTCTCTCAACAATAATTACATAACTGGATCATATAACTATCCCTCAACATGCAACAAAGAGTCACTCCGAAGTCACTAATAGCGGTGAACAAACGAAGAGATTATTGTTGGGTACGAAACCACCTCAAAGTTGTTCTTTCTGATCGATCTATTCAAGAGTACGTAGTAAAATAACACGAAGCTATTCTTTATGTTCGATCTATCCTAGAGTTCGTACTTGAATAACACCTTAATACACACATCAACCAAAACCCTAATGTCACCTAGATACTCCATTTTCACCTCAAGTATCCGTGGGCATGATTATACAATATGCATCACACAATGTCATATTCATCTATTCAACCAACACAAAGAACTTCAAAGAGTGCCCCAATGTTTCTATCAAAGAATCATGACGAAAACGTGTGCCAACCCCTATGCATAGATTCCCAAGGTCACGGAACCTGCAAGTTGATCACAAAAACATACATCAAGTGAATCAATAGAATACCCCATTGTCACCATGGGTATCCTACACAAGACATACATCAAGTGTTCTCTAATCCTTACAGACTCAATCCGATAAGATAACTTGAAAGGGAAAACTCAATCCATTACAAGAAGGTAGAGGGGGAGAAACATCATAAGATCCATCTATAGTTGCAAACCTCGCGATACATCAAGATCATGCCATATCAAGAACACGAGAGAGAGAGATCAAACACATAGCTACTGGTACATACCCTCAGTGTCGAGGGTGAACTCCTCCCTTCTTGTCATGGAGAGCGCCAGGATGATGAAGATGGCCACCGGTGATGGATTCCCCCTCCAGTAGGGTATCGGAATAGGGTCCCGATTGGTTTTGGGTGGCTATAGAGGCTTGCAGCGGCAGAACTCCCGATCTAGGTTATGTTCTGGAAATTTGGGTATATATAAGAGGTGTTGGAGTCGGGAACAAGTCAGGGGGTCCCCGAGGCGGCCACGAGGTAGGGGGCGCGGCCACGGGGGTAGGGCGCGCCTCCCACCCTCGTGGTGGCCTCGGGACTCTTCTGGTTCATCTCCGGTACTCCGTGGGCTTCTTCTGGTCCGAAAACAATCTATGTGAAATTTCAGGTCAATTGGACTCTGTTTGGTATTCCTTTTCTACGATACACAAAAACAAGGAAAAAACAGAAACTGACACTGGGCTCTGGGTTAATAGGTTAGTCCCAAAAATCATATAAAAGTGTATATTAAATCCCATTAAACATCCAAAACAGATAATATAATAGCATGGAACAAGCAAAATTATAGATATGTTGGAGACGTATCAGGGGTCTGACATCTATAGAATAGAAATAGATAAGAACTAGAATGAGTAGAGAAGAGCATCATGTGGCTTATGCTAGTGGTTGCATCCTACAGTCAGCGTGTGCTATGATACCATCTCTGTAGCGACCTCGATCCCAATGGACCGGTGTCTCTGTACTCAGTGTCATCCCTGGATCGGTATGCTGACACACACGGTACTTTGAGGATTTATAGCAGAGTTTCAATCACACTTTATTACATCGAAAATCGTCATAACGAGTCTTATTACAAGAATATGGCTGAAGGCCATCTAACAATAATAAACTAAACTGAACTTGCGGAAGCATCGAAGATAAGTTGAGTCCATCCAACTCCACGGCAAACATTGAGTGCATGACAACGACCTAATCGCACCTTGTTCTTCGTCAGAAAACTCTACAACATGAGATGTTGCAGCCGTGTAGGTCAGCACATCGAGTATGCTGGCAAGAACACACTGTAGCAAGTAATGATGAACAAAATGTCAACAACTATATGCATATTGGGCTGGTGGAGGCTGTAACGTTTATATTTGCATAAAGCTAATTTTTTTCCTACAACAAAGGAATAAATTTTATTTACTACTCTGTTGTACTAAGCAATATTGAGAAATGGTTCCACCATCTTAATCCCAAATTTAATCAAAATCATTAATAACCCAACAAAATTAATTAGATAGAGTGTTGCGATCAGTCGATAATTCAAATACCAGGATACTCAAGATGTCTATAACCGGGGACACGGCTACTCATGAATAGATTGTACACTCTGCAGAGGTTTGTGCATTTTTCCCCACAAGACTCGACCGCATCCATGATCGGAAGATCGAGACATAGTATTTCAGAAGCATTTGTTCTTTACCCTGGATAGACCAGTACACCTACTGTCCCCTACATCTTCTAGTCCACCACTGAAAGAGCTCACACAACATACTCAACTATGCCAGAGCCCATAATGGCTTGTGGCTGCACACAGAAGTTTCTAGGCATGAATGATATATGATCCCTTTGAGCCTAGGTGGCATTCAATAGGATGATCACACGGTTCCTCCGGGATGTCCTAGGACAACACTGGGTTCTCCAGGTGCCCTGCAACCAATCCACCCAGCTATGTATTAAAGTTGCCACCTTAAAACATTCCCTTAGTTGTTATTACAGTCACAACTTTCATGAAATTCTCACATCCCTATCCACGTCTACGAGAATGGCTAAGAAATAAGTAACAAAGCGTATATTCCTTGTGTTGATCTCAAGTCATTGGGTTCCAACCTTAGGAACTACTTAGAAATACCACATGTATCCAAGTCCTACTCATGCAATCTTTGAGGATAGAACTAATACAATAAAAACTGGGTATTGAAAAGTATGATCAAAGTATGAACTTGCCTTGCTGACGATTGTTGAAACCTAGTGACTCGTAGTAGCAGGCTTCGCACTCCGGAAATTTTATCGATATCAAACAATAGCATACATAAGCAATCTTGCAACAAAATTCAAAGAACAGATCTCGAAAAGTCTCGAAAACAAAAGAATAACTCTTGCAACAGAAAACAATTTCTAACAGTACCAAAATTAAGTAAACTTGGCCTTATCAGAAAATTTAGGTCAACTGTTTTGATTTGCAAAAAGAATCAACTCAAACGGAGTTAGGAAACTGAAGTTACGATCAAAACAAGTTCAAATACAAATCGGCTTGAGTTCAAATTTGAAAACATTAGAAAACAGATTTGAGTTGTATTACTGGAAAGATGAGATCTAAACGAAGAGTTTGGCATTGGTTTCATCTAATTCCGACTGACGAGCAAAAACTAGTAATCGTTTGAAGATTAGGGATTAATCTGCAAAAAACTTTAATAGCAGATAGGTCCCTGACGAAACAGAAACGGAAAAACACTAAATAGCGAACGTTCGTTTTTCTAAAATAAACAGCGGACGTTTGCTATTTAAATAAACCTAAAAACGAATCTAGGGTTTTCTATAACACGATATATGTTTTTTTAAACGAAAACGAAAATCGGGAAAAGGCCGGCGGTCTTACTGGTTCGGTTGCGGGTTCGGCCGGCGACGGATCAGATTCGGGAGCGGGGCATCGAACTCTAGCAGGCGGTAGCGGTGGCGTCGGTGGCGGTGGCGGGGCGGCTGCTTGGGGCGACGACGGTGGCTTGCGGCAACGGCGGCGGCTAGCGGCAGCGGAGGCGACGGGCGCGGGCGCTGGCGGCGGTTGGCGCTGGCGGCGACGAGGTGGCGCGAGGCAGCGATGGTGGTGGCTAGCGGCGGCGACGGCTTGGGCTCGAGGGGGGTGCGGCGGCCGTTTATAAAGGGGCATCGGGTAGTCCGACTTGGGCGAGGGGCGACGCGAGGCGCGGCGGAGTTGGACTCGTCGGAGTCCGGCCGGTGCACAGCGGCTGTAGGAGTAAGGCGGTGGCGCGGCGAGTTGGGTTGGGTGGCTGGACTTCGGCCAAGTGGGCCCGGTCCAAATTTTTTTTAAAAAAAATCAAAATAAAATCCTAATAATTTCAGATAAAATTTTCACCATTCCCTCCTAATATTTGGGACAAAGTGAACATTTTTCGGAACAAAAATACCTAAAAAATAGAATAAACTTTTTAATGCAATTTAAAATAAATAAACTGCAAATAATAATGAAATAAAAATATTTTTACTCAAAATTCAATTTCCAACTTTTTTTCTTGTTTTGAAGAAGTCATATTGGCTGTGTTTGTTTGAGCTTCGGTTTCAGCAGTTTCAGCTGTGGACTTGCTGTGCTGGCAAAACTGTTGTGCTGAGGAAACAACTGTAGTGAAGGTTAGCTGTTTGGCAACGCAGCTGTGGAAACGACTGTGAGCTGGTGAAAACGCTATGTTTCAGGAGGAGGGGGGCGAACGTAGAGATATGTCATGCCTACGGTGGCATTTACGACATAATTATGACCAAACGCCAAAGATAGAGGGGCTAGGGAAACAGTTTTGGCCCAAAAGTACACCGAGACCAGCTTTATGCTGTTACACTGAAAATCTCCCGAAACAGTTTTGGGTTGTGGTTCCACAGCTGTTCTAAATAACCTGTTTGTTTCAGCTTCAGCTTTTTTCAATCCTAAAACTGCTCCAAAAGCTGAAACAAACACAGCCATTATCTTCTCTCATTCATTTTAAAAATATTGAAAATGAAAAATGGCAAAAATAACATTTGATCCAACCGCACTTGTAAAATAAAAAATTTGTGGGTTCTCTTTGGAAAACTTCCAACTCTCTCACTTGGATCCTTGAGTTGCTCAAAGTCTTTTGGATCAAGTTTCTAAATTAATCAAATTCGAAATGCACAAATGATGAATGCATATGAATGATCTATGATAACATCCAAATTGAAAATTGGGATGTTACATGACTCGTTGCCCGCTAGGCCCCCAGGGCCTATGACAAAGGGGCCCGCGCCTAGAACGTAATTTTAAAAAATAAAAAATATATAATAAAAATACAATTAATTAAAAATAAATAAATAAATAATAAAATATTAATTAATTAATTAATTAGAGAATTAATTAAATTAAGTAATCTTGATTAGATTAAACTAATCACTAATTCACCTAATTAAATTGTTAGTTAACTAAACAGTCAATGCCATGAGGGACCCTCACGTCTGTTTGACTAGTCAACACCTCTGTTGACTGCTGAAGTCATGCTGATGCAATAATGTTATTTTCGAATTTATTTAATAATTAATAATCTAGAAAATGATTTAAAACTTTAAAAATTAATATAAAATAATCCATAATTCGGATGAAATTACTTTGTATATGAAAGTTTCTCAGAATTTCGAGACTGATCCGAATAAGCAAACTGTTCGTCAGCCAGACGTCCCTCGCATAGCGAACATGCAACTTTCCCCCTCCGATCCGTTTGTCTGAAACGTCAAACACCGGGAATACTTTCTCGGATGTTTCCCCCCTTCGCTAGTAGCACCCGGTACTACGTTAGGGCACACCTAGCACCCGTTATATGTCATGTCATGCACCACTACCTGGAGTGATGTTGTTACTGCCCCGATCGACTATGGTGTTGACGACCCCTCCTTCGCTGCCGAGCTTCCAGGCAAGCCCCCCCCCTTGATCAACCTGATATCACCTATTCCTTCTCTCTACTACTTGCATTAGAGTAGTGTAGCATGTTACTGCTTTTGGTTAATCCTATTCTGCTGCATAGCCTGTCATTGTTGCTACAACTATTGATACCTTTACCTGCAATCCTAAATGCTTAGTATAGGATGCTAGTATTCCATCAGTGGCTGTGCACCCTTGTCCATCTGCCATGCTATTCTATCGGGTCGTGATCACTTTGGGTGTGATCACGGGTATATACTACATACATATTATACATGATACATGATGTGACTAAAGTTGGGTCGGCTCGTAGAGTGCCCGCAAGTGATTCACGAATTGGGGGCTGAAAGGACAGGTGGCTCCATCCAGGTAGTGGTGGGCCTGGGTTCCTGACGGTCCCCGGGTGATTCTTTGTGGCGGAGCGACAGGGCAAGTTGAGACCCCAAGGAGTGACGTGGCCTGGCACTGGTCGTTGTCCGCGGTGATTTCATAATAACACGCTTAACGAGTTTGGATATTTGATCTGAGTCTGGCCACTGGCCTATATGCATAAACCAACTATGTGGGATTAGATATGGGCTCTCGACGTCGTGGTATCAGCAGAAGCCTTCTTGATGTCAGTGACTGAGCGGCGCGCGTCGGGTTGGACCACGTAATGTAACTTCCTTAGTAATGGAGGTTGCTAGGTCTGCCCACCGGCCGCGTACGCGACGTGCAGGTGTGCAATGGGCGATGGGCCCAGACCCCTGCGTGCTTAGGGTTTAGACCGACGTGCTGACCTCTTTGTTGTGCTTAGGTAGGCTTGCGACGTGTTGATCTTCCGAGGCCATGCATGACCTAGGAAAGTGTGTCCGGCCAGAGGGGATCAAGCGTGCTGGGTAATGTGGTGCACCTCTGCAGATAAGTTTATCTATTCGAATAGCCGTGTCCCTCGGTAAAAGGACGACCCGTAGTTGTACTCCGACCTCATGATAACTAGGACCGGATACTTAATAAAACACACCCAGGCAAGTTCCAGAGATAACCCGGTGATCGCTTTCCCACAGGGCGACAAGGAGAGGATCATCGTGTAGGATTATGCTATACGATGTTACTTGGTGAACCATCTAGCTACTCAAGACGGAGGCTGCCGTAAGAGATGATACTTGTTACTTTCCAACAACTCTCTTCTACTGCTTCAAGATGGAGGCTGCCAGAAGCGTAGTCTTCGATTGGATTAGCTACACCCTCTTATTCTGGCATTCTGCAGTTTAGCCCACGGATATTACCCCCTTTACACAGATACCATTGCATATGTAGTGTAGATCCTTGCTTGCGAGTACTTTGGATGAGTACTCACGGTTGCTTTGCTCCCCTTTTCGCCCTTTTTCCTTTCTTCTCGGATGATGCAACCAGATGATGGAGTCCAGGAGCTAGAGGATCCTGAGGATGTTTCTACATGGAGTTCGGCTTTGAGGAGTAGTTAGCAGGTCACAGGCAGGAGGCCTTGCCTTTTTTATCGTTGCTACCTTGGTGCTAGCCTTCTTAAGGCAAACTAGTTTAACTTATGTATGTACTCAGATATTATTACTTCCGCTAACTCTTGTGTATTCGAGCTTACGTATTCGAGCCCTCGAGGCCCCTGGCTTGTAATATAAAGCTTGTATTATTTTAATTTGTATCTAGAGTTGTGTTGTCATATCTTCCAGTGAGTCCTTGATCTTGGTCGTACACATTTGGGTGCATGATTAGTGTACGGTCAAATCGGGGGCGTCACAAGTTGGTATCAGAGCCGACTGCGTGTAGGAATCCCCCTTTCCAACTCCTTGGCCGAAGTTGAGTCTAGTCAGTGAAAACTATTTTACTAATATGGTTGTGTGGCTTACGGGCCCACATCGCCATTGGGTGGTATTAGGATCTTTTATATCTCGTCTATGCTCTGGGACTCTGATCTCTCTTCTACTCGGGTTAAGTGATTTTGCTAAAATCTAACTATAGGTTCTCGAAATACTTTCGCTCAGAGAGCCCCTCACTCCAGATGATCTCATACTGCACCAGAACATTCCGAAGATACTCTCTGAAGTTCTCTCAAGACTCTGTGCCCGTCGCCTTTGCAATCCCATATCATCGATATATCCCTATGAAAAAAATACATACACCAGTTGATCTTATTCTCATTCCCAGTTGCCCTTGCTATTACAAGACGCATCGAATTATTCTCCGACTTTCTAAGAAGCCCTTGTGACGCTGCTTCATAGGTCTTTGCCGCATGAATACCCCTATGAATAATTCTTCACACTTATCGAGGATTCGTTCATCCTCAGTTGTTCATGCATTTCACAAAAAAATTCTAAATACTATTCGGTTTTATGGGAACCCTCAACAACCTAATGTTCCTGAATTCCTTGCCTTCCGGCACTAAGGTTAATTCCATATTTCTAGCAATCTCTGTTGATATCCTTTTTCACTATCATTTTGAGTCTTTTGATTCAATATGTGGCGAATGCTCACAATCCTCAATCAGATCCTAGCATTTGTCCTTCTGACTCAGACGTCAATTTAAACCTGAGTTGGATCTCGACGAATCAAATTATCATCGATTGTACCCATAAGTCTATTCAACCTATCGAGCCTTTATCAGAGCGTTTGCTTCTGATCCTTGATTTGGAATTCTTAATTCCTTCGTATTTGAACTTTGAATTAGTCAGTTGTTGCTATAATCCAATGCCTTTGTTTGTTTCTTCCTCTGGTTGTGTGCCGATGCTCTGTCAACTCCGTTATGGACCGTCAGATCCTTTGTTGAATTATCACCGACAGTGTCCATCGTATGCAAAAACCTCGAGAAGATCTTTCCCTGATACATAATGCCTTCGTAAATTGTATCATCTGCCTTGTCGGACATGCTCTACTTTTGATCTTGTGTTGTTTTCTCCTGAAGTTTGTGGTATATGTTCCTAAGGTGCCCCTATGGGTTGAACCAATGCCTTCCCTAATCTGTATGAACCCGAGAACTTCTATGGGTCATACTCTACTGGTATTATTCCAAATATAATTTCGTCGAAGGCGAGGAGTGATTGAAAGGTTATACATTGGAGAAGTGGGAGTCGACCTTGAACTTTGTGTTCATGCCCATGGAAATGATGTTAAGCTTATCATGATATCTTCTCATAACAATAATTATTCACTTGGCATGATTTGGTCTTGTATCTATGATTTTGTCCTTTGCAATCATGATTCCGCCTGTGATTGTTCTTCTTTTATCCTATTCTCGGACAAACTAAAAGTACTTGCCTTCTGCAGATCATTACGTCTGTCCAACCTCTATTTTAATCTACCCATGAGTATTACCCTCTGGTATCTCGAGGATATCAACCCATTACACTACATCTTATGAATTTCTGATGAAGTAGTACTTTTCCCCGTCATAGTCACTACACGGGTTCTAGGTTATCGTCAACCAAGAACACCAAATTTTGAATCAAATCAACACTGTGATTCAGTACTTCCAGTACTTTGTTGTTGAGAAGTATAATACTCCATCACGTCATTCGTTGCCTGATCGGCTATATCATATTTGTGCTAATTTTAACTGTGCTACTTGGTCCTTCCCGGAGCACAATTTTCGACGATGAGCTAAGATTACGTCGACTTTCCTCGTCATATCATTTTGCCTTAAACAACAAGTTGGATTCCGAGTTTGTGACGTACCCGTGGTTCCAATAACCTTTCACTTCATCATTCCTGTGACTTGATGTCATCGCCGATCGATTACACCTTCATGAAATCTCTTGGCAATTGTGTCGTGATCAGCATCAACATTTTGAGCTCTTCTGGGATATCAATAGAATTCAAGATGGGAAATGCCACCTTGCCCCTCGATGAATTGTATTATCATCGACAACATTATTGCTTTCCCTCCAACACAAAACTGGTTCTTTGATTGCGTTGTACCTTGAGTTCCTTGATATCCAGCTTATGTTATGTTCTACCTTGGAGTATTACCACCTTTTATGTCAAGGATGTTGTAAGAATTGATCCAACTATCAATTCTTGATATCCTAATATATCTCGACATCTCCGTTCATATCTTGGTCCCCATGTTGTTTCTAGCCGGAATACCGACCAATGAACTATAATGTGTGAATCCAAAACTTCTAGCAACATTATTTCTTTGAAATGAATGGTCGATAGTTTCGTTCCAAGTCTTTTGGTTATTGAATCACCATTCTAACATTTCTCGTGCTACTAAGCCCATATTTCAGGTGCACCTTTCAACCAATGTTTAATTATGTATGTTTTCCTCGAGCATAGATCATTATATCATTTTATCTAACAAATGTTATCTCCTTTTACACTTAATTGTGAAAATTCATGTCTATGGAAATCTCGAGGAATTGTTTCTGAGCCCGTTGGCCACATCCTCATCTTCCCTTGCTGAAATTCTATGACTTGTTTTATAAGTTGTTTCCGATAGATCCTTTGTGTATCCAAAGTCTGACATTTATCTGATGACCATGTCAATGCTATCTCGAAGAATGTCTGTGGTACTCCTTTCATCAATGAGAACATTGAAGCGCAATGCTAAATTCTCTTTACCAATTATCCCAAACACCGTCGTATGGGTAACATCATGAGTTTCCTCGCCCCTCTCCCAGGATGGTTATGTACTTGAAGACCTCTCATGATTTTCTCGATCAGCTTGCCCATCAGAAGGATTATACTTGTGTATAAATACATTTTCCTTTCCATTGGTTTGTTTAACTTTTCTGGTAAACTAACTTATCTGAGCAATGATAATTCCCTGCTTATGCAAACACCTCGGTGTACAACTTTGTCAGTAAGACCCTGTTACTATTGTTGCTGACAGTTTGATAACCACCGATGGACGAGAACCTTGCCTATTGGTCCGCCTCGTTTCAACGAACAGGAAAATGGTTCTCTTCCTCCCTCGCCCTTGGTACCGATGTTCTCGCCGACATAACTGAAAGTCTACTCCCTAACATGCCTTGCTATCTTGACCGTGCATGATGTCAGTGCCCTTCCTACTTTTAACCCACATGGTATGCCCATAACCCACAGTTCCACAGAATCGAAACCTGACTCTCCTGTACACCCCTTGTTCCCGACGTTATTCCTCGTGCGTGGCCTCGTAAGTAGTCCATCAGCCACCTTCTGAGAAATCATCCATTCTAGTATCAAATACAATACTTATTCTCGTTACTTTGAACCCCTTTGACACTCGGTTTTAGGCAATGAATGATTGCCTATATGCTCGAAACTTCTTATTGCACCATCTTACCTACTCTCGATGTTTTCTTAAGTTTGAATTCGAGAGTTACTTTCTGTCACCTTCGTTGATTTTATCTACCAGATAAGCAACCTTGTAGAGGACCGTCCTTCCCGTGTCTTCCCCCTTATCCTTTACATAAGTACGATGGAGATCCTGAAGAAAGGATGATGGCTTCATCATTCCGACCTAAAGAAGGGCATTGAAGACATCAACTCTTGGATCGACCTATTTGAGAAGAGCAATTAAGACCAAGAAGATTTGTTAGAATTTCATAACCAGACCTTCCCCCCTTACTCCACCTCTTAAATCTCGAGATGAGATTTCTTGTAGTGGAGGAGAATTGTGACGCCTGGGTTATCAAGCTACAGTAACCCTCTGGTAATGATGCCACGTCACCTCGATTACTATTGGTAATCTCTCGTTAGTTCAAAACCAGTCCAAATATAAATTTGAATTAAAATCAAATGATAAAAGTTTTCAAACATTAAAACGAAAAATGTTCGGGTTGTGCCAAATTATGTGTAAGTAATTATGGTGAAGAAATCACACTTCCATAAAGAATTCAAATACAGTAGTGAAAACAATTAAACAAATACCTATTGAGATTTATGAAATATTGAAACTACTTCATCTGAGTTAAGAATTAGTCTGACAGTAGTTTGTTTATAAATACAAATTTAGTTATTAGTGGTAATTTTTATAAAACTAAAAATAAAATAAATGAGAAATAAAAAAGAAAATAAAATAGTAAATAAAAGAGAAAGAAAATTACAAAACAAAAAAAACGACAAGAAAAGAAGGGCAAACCCCCATCTCCCTCGGCCGGATGGCCTGATAACCCACAAGTATAGGGGATCGCAACAGTTTCGAGGGTAGAATATTCAACCCAAATTTATTGATTCGACACAAGGGGAGCCAAAGAATATTCTCAAGTATTAGCAGTTGAGTTGTCAATTCAACCACACCTGAAAGACTTAATATCTGCAGCAAAGTATTTAGTAGCAAAGTAGTATGGAAGTAACGGTAGCGGTGGCAAAAGTAATAGTAGCAGTTTTTGTAGCAATCGTAACAGTGGCAATGGAAAAGTAACTAAGTAAAGATCAATATGTGAAAAGCTCGTAGGCAATGGATATTGATGGATTATTATGTCGGATGTGATTCCTCATACAATAGTTATAACATAGGGTGGCACAGAACTAGCTCCTGTTCATCAATGTAATGTAGGCATGTATTTCGAATATAGTCATACGTGCTTATGGAAAAGAACTTGCATGACATCTTTTGTCCTACCCTGCCATGGCTGCGGGGTCCTATTGGAAACTAAGGGATATTAAGGCCTCCTTTCAATAGAGTACTAGCCCAAAGTATTAACACTTATTGAATGCATGAACTCCTCAATGTACGGTCATCACCGGGAGTGGTCCCGATTATTGTCACTTCGGGGTTGCCGGATCATAACACATAGTAGGTGACTTGCAAGATAGGATCAAGAACTCACAAATATTCATGAAAACATAATAGGTTCAGATCTGAAATCATGGCACTCGGGCCCTAGTGACAAGCATTAAGCATAGCGAAGTCATAGCAACATCAATCTTAGAACATAATGGATACTAGGGATCAAACCCTAACAAACTAACTCGATTACATGGTAAATCTCATCCAACCCATCACCGTCCAACAAGCCTACAATGGGATTACTCACGCACGGTGGTGAGCATCATGAAATTGGTGATGGAGGATGGTTGATGATGATGATGGCAACGGATTCCCCTCTCCGGAGCCCCGAGCGGACTCCAGATCAGCCCTCCCGAAGAAGATTAGGGCTTGACGGCGGCTCCGTATCGTAGAACGCAATGAATCCTTCTCTTTGATTATTTTATCCTCGAAAGTGAATATATAGAGTTGGAGTTGAGGTCGGTGGAGTCCCAAGGGCCCACGAGGCAGGGGGCGTGCCCTAGGGGGGCACACCCTGCACCCTCATGGATAGGGTGTGGGCCCCCCTGATGCTGATTCTTCCGCCCGTATTTTTTATTATTTCCAAAATGTGTCTCCGTGGATTTTCAAGTCATTCCGAGAACTTCAATTTCTGCACAAAAATAACAGCATGGCAGTTCTGCTGAATACAGCGTCAGTCCGGGTTAGTTCCATTCAAATCATGCAAGTTAGAGTCCAAAACAAGGGAAAAAGTGTTTGGAAAAGTAGATATGTTGGAGACGTATCAACACCCCAAGCTTAAACCTTTGCTTGTCCTCAAGCAATTCAGTTGACAAACTGAAAGTGATAGAGAAAAACTTTTACAAACTCTATTTGACCTTGTTGTTGCAAATATGTAAAGCCAACATTCAAGTTTTCGGCAAAGATTATGAAATAACCATATTCACAATAATTTTTAGGTCTCATGTTTACTCATATCAATGGCAGAATCAACTAGCGAGCAATAATTATAAATATTGGATGACAACACTTTTCCAAAACGATCATAACATGATATAACAAGGTAGTATCTCGCTAGCCCTTTCTGAGACCGCAAAACATAAGTGCAGAGCACCCCTGAAGATCAAGGACTAACTAGACATTGTAATTCATGGTAAAAGAGATCCAGTCACAATCATACTCAATGTAAATTAATAGCAATGCATGTGAATGACAGCGGTGCTCTCCAACTGGTGCTTTTTAATAAGGAGATGATGACTCAACATAAAAGTAAATAGATAGGCCCTTCGTAGAGGCAAGCAGGGATTTGTAGAGGTGCCAAAGCTTGAGTTTTGAAACAGAGGTAAATAATATTTTGAGTGGGACATAACAACCAAGAGTTCTCGATATCTTCCATGCTACACACATTATAGGCGGTTACCAAACTGAATGGTAAAGTTTATACTTCCCCTCCACCAACAATCACACTCCATGACCATCCGAATCCAGGGGGTACCATCCAAACCAACAACATTCCTAGGGGAGCTTTGTTTAATTATTTGCAATTTTGTTTTTGATCTTTTGATCATGGGACTGGGCATCCCGATTACCGGCCATTTTCTCGTGAGTGATGAGCAGAGTCCACTCATCTTGAGAATAACCCACATAGCATGGAAGATATAGACAGCCCTAGTTGATACATGAGCTATTCGAGCATACAAAATAGAATTTCATTTGAAGGTTTAGAGTTTGGCACATACAAATTTAGTTGGAACGGAAGATAAATACTGCATATAGGAAGGTATGGTGTACTCATATGGAATAACTTTGGGGTTTATGGAAGTGGATGCACAAGCAGTATTCCCTCTTAGTACAAGTGAAAGCTAGAAAGAGACTGGGAAGCGACCAAATAGAGAGCGACAACAGTCATGAACATGCATTAAGATTAATCAATGATGAGTGCAATCATGAGTAGGATATAATCACCATGAACATATATATCGTGGAGGCTAAGTTGATTTTGTTTCAACTACATGCGTGAACATGTGCCAAGTCAAACCACTCGAATCGTCCAAAGGAGGATACCACCCTATCATACCATATCACAACTATTTTAATAGCATGTTGGCATGCAATGTAAACCATTATAAACTCCTAGCTAATTAAGCATGGCATGAGGAACTGTAATCTCTAATTGTCATTGCAAACATGTTTCATTCATAATAGGTTGAATCAGGAATGATGAACTAATCATATTTATAAAAACAAGATAGGTCGAGTTCATACCAGCTTCACTCATCTCAATCAGTCCATCATATGTCGTCATTATTGCCTTTCACTCGCACAACCAAACGGTGTGGATAATGATAATAGTGTACGTGCAATGGACTACGTTGGAATCTGCAAGCATTTAATACAAGGGAAAAGACAAGGTAATGTGGCCTCTTGGTTAAATCAACAATAATGCATATGAGAGCCACTCAACATTTTCATCATGGTCTTCTCCTCTCAACCCCCAAAGAAAAGAAAAGAAATAAAACTATTTACAAGGGAAAGCTCCAAACAAGCAAAAGAAGAATGCGAAATCTTTTTGGGTTTTCTTTTAATTATTAATACTACAGGCATGGAAAGTAAACTAGCTAAAAGCTATAACTATTTTTTTATGGTTTTTCAAACACACAAGAAGAAGGCCTGGAAAAGAAAATAAACTAGCATGGATAGTACAATGAAAAATTATGAGCACCGACAACTGGCATGAGTGTGTGAACATGAATGTAATGTCGGTGAGAAATACATACTCCCCCAAGCTTAGGATTTTGGCCTAAGTTGGTCTATCGACACTGCTGGCCTGGCCGATATCCAAAGTCGTAGCTGGGGTTGTACTGAGATGCAGCAGCTACTGCCTGAAGAGCTGCAGCTTGGAGGCGAGCTGTCTCCGTCCTCCTCTCATACTCGTTCGCCTCCTCCCTGGTTATAACACAACTCCTTTTTTCCTGAAAGTTAAAGAAAGTAGGAGTAGGGAGGGCAACATGGAAAATGCGCTATCTGTCAATGATTAGTCGATACTGGAGGAACTGTTCATTCCTCTCAAGAGACTGATGGTGAAACCATAGCACTATAATCTAGATAAGCAGGAGACAACTCCATATCATTTCCATGTATGGGTACACAAGGATAATTAGCTACACGAGTTGCATAAATTCCACCAAACAAATCTCCACTTGTAATGTTAAGATGCAAACTTCGTGCAACAATGGCCCCCAAGTTATATTGTTTATCGCCTAATACCGCACTCTTGAGGATACTAAGATCTGGAACACACATGTGATAAGCCTCATCTTTACCATTAATGCATCTACCTATAAAGAGAGCAAAATAATGTATGGAAGGGAAATGAATGCTCCCTATGGTAGCTTGTGTGATTTCTCTAGATTCCCCCACAGTGATACTAGCAAGAAAGTCTTTATATTCAGATTTGCGAGGTTCACTAACATTACCCCACTACGGGAGTTTACAAGTAGTATTAAAATCTTCTAGGTCCATGGTATATGATTTATCATAAAGATCAAATAAAACAATGTGAGAATTGCGCGAGGATGTAAATTTAAACCTTCTCACAAAGGAATTAGTTAGGTAGTGGTACAGTGGGCACTTATCTGACACGAAGTCCTCAAGATCACCATTACACACATACACGTCGAATTCATCCTTGATGCCTGCCTGAACCATAAACTCCTCTAACGGCCATTCGCAGGGCCGCACATGAGCTTCCATCGGTGGTTCATTGTCCGGTTCACGTATCGCGAGCCTTGGTCCTTGCTTCGTTGAGGAACCACCTTGGTATATTTTCCTATGCATTCTTTATTTTTCTGAAAAATTTCTAATATTTTAGTGACTCAAAATAAAAGTGAACCAATGTGGGGACCCCGACTCATAAGTCGAGATCACCGAATGCACGTGTACAGTGATCCCAGAGATCAATGCTCACTGAACACACAGAAGCTGAAATAACAAGAGTCTTACATCCATACATACCGTATTACATAAATAGGACCATAATGGTCAAGTCTTGAGTATATCATCGCAGCGGAAATCTTCAAAGACAATTGGGACCCATGCCATCTGCCTTAACCCTACAGGCATTCTGACTAGGAAGCGTCCTAGCTCACATGCTCGCCACCAAGAAATCTTCATCATAACCTGTTCCCTCATGCCTGGCCAATAAAATAACCAGTGGCAAGCCAATGAGTACATTGAATGTACTCGCAAGCAACCCAAGTGTGATGACAGAATAATTATGCAAGGCTCTACTGCTAAATTGGCAGTTTTGCGGAAAGCTAGTTTTTCATATGCAAGTATGATCAACATATAACATGGATATGCATGTGTCTGTAACAAGTATCAGGAGGTCACAGACATCAATATCGAGAAAGAGTTGTAATCAACTCATGTTCAAGCTCATTGTGACTTCCTCAGGAATCACATCATCAACATCACCGAACCATGTTGCTTCCTCGCACACACACACCAGGTTTCGCAAACATTGGACGTAGCCCAAGAGCGGTTACCCAACTGTCCATGACCGTGGACACGGCTAATCGAATAGTTTTACACTCTGCAGAGGTTGCACACTTTACCCACAAGATCCGGGGAACTTCCGTGTCATCCACGACCCGCGGTACCTCAAGTACCCGGGGTAAGCACCCGATCACTATCTTTCCCTAGACGACACTAACATAGAGTCCACTCGATTGGTAACATCCCGGTGCCCCACATTTCACATCTCAAGATTTTTGGAGCCTCGCTCCGTATTCATCACATACCACAAGCACGGGGTACCAACGGTGTGTCCGGTGCCCTGTGAAAACAGTCATGGCCGCCTATCCAAGCACGACCCCGTCCCGAGAGTGACCTCATGTCACCCCCGTCACTAGTAATGCGGGCACCATGCTAGTATCGACCTAGGTAATCAATAATGCCCTTTCCCATATAAGGGTAGAGTGGTTGCACATGTAAGGTTGGAATAACGGTCGCAACTTAAACCAATCCATTTTTCAAAACAACACACACACTTTTCTCGGTACACCACTTCATCATCAAGTGGTTACCCATCTCACCATCTCCCTCGGGCATAAATGGCACCCAACGGGGTTTTCGAAAAGTCTTTTGAAAGTATCCTGCCTCCGTCACCATGCATATACCCGTCCCATTTGCGTAGCCACTATTAAAGCAACCTAACTACTCCCACCCACATAACCCTCATAGGAAGGTAGGGTCCCGTTTGATGCAAGTTTCAACAGTAAAGTAACAAGGGTAGCAACCAAAGTGGTTTCCTCCTCAACATGATTCCGATGCATTGAATAATAAGGTGTTATGAGACATGCATAAAAAGGTCTCTTGAACATGGTCAAAGGGCTGCTTGCCTTTTTCTTCCGAGTCTTCAAATCTTCTGGTCCATCTCCGAATACTCTGTTTATTACGTCAACTAACGATGGAAACAATCATAATAAGCAACACGATCAAAGCAAAAATAAAAGTGCTCTAAAAATAGGAGTTGGACTTTTCTAGGATACCTCTGGTCATATGAAAAATAACCAAGGTGGTTTCATAGGTGTTGGATCAATAGGTAGTTTGGAACATTCCAATATGATGGAATCAAGGGGTTTATGGATTTGAAATAAGTATACAGAAATATTTTCTTGAATGATGAGCAAAGGCACCCATCAACAAGTCATGATTTTAGAAGCATTTAGGAGTTGGTTTCACTGGATTTGGATTTGAAATGAATTTCCTAGGATTTTGCAAAGCTGATAAATATGAAGAAATGGCTCAATATTTGGTGGGGTACAGAAACCATCATTAAAAATGTTCCAAAACTAAGTTTGGACATGACAAGCATCTAGGAATTTGAATCAATGCATTTGGATCAAGATTGGGCTCTCTGTGATTTTCTAAAGTTCATCACAGAAATGAAATAAAGGCATTTGATAAATATTTGTGAAAGAAATGTTTCTGGAATAATGTGCATGTTGCACCATGTGATAGAGCATGATTTATGGAGCCATAGGAAATTTAAATCATGCAATTTGGAGTTCATTTGAATATTTGGGAGATATTGGAAGTTTACTGGAATAAAAAAATAAAAGGAAAAGGGGGTTATACCCTTGCGCGCAGGGCGAAGAATAGCTGCACAGCAACTGGGCCGGCCCATCTGCACAGCAGCACGCAGGGACTCGGCCACGTCGACGGCGCCCGCCCGGAAAGGCGCTTCCGCGCAGGGAAAGCGGCCGAGGCCAGATCCGCCTCCACTTAAACGGAGGGGCCCAGCCTCCAGGTCGCTGACGCGCGGGTCCCCAGCGGCAGGCCGTCTTCTTCCTCCCGCGCGAACAGAGGCGAGGCAGAGGAGGCACGGCCGAGCGCTCGCCGGCGTGGCCCTGTCGACTCAGGCCGTCTCCGGCGACGCTCCGGCCACCGGAACGACCAGCGCGGAGAGGCGCATCCGGCCGTGGGTGACACGCCTGCCGGGGAGGGCCAGATCGAGCAAGGGGGCAACCATGGCGGAGGAGGGCTCCGGCCATTTTGGGCCTCGAGCGCACGTCGGCTTGGGGAGGATTGGCGGAGCACGGGGAGGCTCTAGGGGGTGCGTGAGGGGCTCCGGTGGTGGCTAGGTGGAGAGGGAGAGGCCGGGGTGCCCGAATTCGAGCAGGGCCCCGAGGCGTCAATGGCGACCGAGGAGGAGAGAGGGGGGCTCGGGAGGGAGCGTGCTTTGCTCAGGGAGGTTTACTGGAGGGTGAGGGAGTGTATGGAGTACGGAGAGGGGCTCGGGGAGGCCTTCTATAGGCTAGCCCGAGGTTCACCGTGGGGCTGTGCGCCGACGGGGCCGTGGCCGTTGCTGGAGGCCAATCTGGCTCTTCGGGGCATGTCTGAGGCGCTCGTGGACGAGGTCCAGTCCAAGGGGGAAGCAGAGGAGGAGCGGGGAGGTGCCAGAGTCTTCGCGCGTGTGAGCTTGCTCACTGGCGCTCAGGGTTGGCCGGTGCGCGTGTGAGCAGGGGTGAGGGAGGAGGAGAGAGGAGGGGGCCGACCGCCCGGCGTGTCCTGGACGCCGAGGCAGCCTCGGGGGACACGAGGGGAAGGCCGTAGGTGGTCGGGGCTGGTGATTTTAGGGCGGCTGCAGTGCTCCAGAGCACTGTAGCGCGCTCCAGAGCGGGCTTTTGGCTGCCATTGGCGTGGCCTGGCGCCCAGGGCGTGTCCAACGGTGTCCAGAGGGTAGAGGGAGTAGTAAAGAATTGGCATGTGGCCTTGGATGCTCTAGGGATGCTGAGAGAGAGGGAGGATGCTGGTAACTTGGTGAAAGTCTGCTGTCCAGCAAGGTAGACTTGGGTTCTTACCCCTCAATCATGGAGCTGGGGTGCTGGGGAACTTACTGGAGGTAGCCATTAGCTGAATGATCATGTGGTAAAAAGTTGAGGCCATGGAGAAGAGTAAAAGTGATCAAGATGAGGGTTTTAGTAAAAAGCCAGAAGGTGTTTGATCAGTGTTTGGTCAAGCAAATCACCTCCACTTGACATGGCACTTAACAGGATTGAAAGACATGAGAAAATAGGGTGCTTCACCAAGTTTGGGCTCATTTGAAGAAACTAGCCAATGTAACTTTGGTGAACCCTAGAAATTAACAGAAATGGTTTCACCATGTTGGAGTTAAGCAAATCATCTCCCCTTGATGCACCACTTGGTGTAGCATCATCATTTGGGGTATTGATCATGCCCTCAAAGTTTGAGGCTCCAGATAAAAAGTTGACAATGTAAAGTTGTTCAAATTTGTATTTGAACAGAAAGGGTTTTGGGGTGGTCTGATCAAGTTGCTCTATTCCAAATCTTGTGCCATTTGGTCTAGATGCCTTATTAGGCCATTCTAGCATGTGCACCAAATTTGAGAGCATTTGGACAAGTTTGGCAATGTAGAGTTGCCTAAACTTCAAATATGGACAAAATGGTTTTGAGGGGATTAGAGGATGTTTCCTTGATCTTCAAGGCATGAGGCTTTGCAAGATCATCAAATATGTCATATATGACATGATAGAATTTCGCTGGAATTTTTGGAGAATATTTTCTTTGTAAATATTTCAAAAGCTTGAAATATCCAGAAAGGGTTTTGGAAGGATTTGTCCAATATTTTGAACATGACCATGTGTTGAAACTCTTATATATGGACAATATATGTCCTATGAGTCTCCCTGAATTTTGGCAAATATTTTTGAAATGATTAAATAATTTTTCCCTATTAAAGACCATTTCTGGCCTTAAGAAAAAGCTTTTAAATAAAATATAAAAATAACTTTTAAAATTATACTTTTGTGGTTTCTGGGAGTCCTATACCTAATAGGATTCAAATATACTTTTAGAAAGATTTTTCACACCCTAAATAAGGTACTTGCAGTGCAAACCTCAATTCAGGGGTTTTTGGTAAACTAATTTTAGAAAATACCATTTGGCCAAAAAAAAAATTATAAGAAAATTCTATACTGGTCTATACACATGGCATGATCATTGGGAAAAGGTTTTGGGTCAAGGAGATGAAGTATAAGTGTTGGAGGATTTATTTGATTTTTAGAGCACTAGCAAACGGCAGACAAAAGTCAAATCAAGCAAAGTCAAAAACACACAAAAGTTTTTGTAAATCCACATTTTTAACATGATAATTAGCTTAAGCAAAGTGACATGAAAATCAGGATGTGACAGACCTACCCCCCTTACAAGAATCTCGTCCCCGAGATTCCCAGACTAGGCGTGGAAAGAAAGGCGGAGTCTTGGATACGGGGTAGTCTTCACTTCTCCTTGTTGGTTCTGCTTCCGAGCGGTGCTCCTTGGATTCCTGAAGTGCTTGATGGTATAGCTTCTTGCTTGGTGCCTTCCTTGATGGAGGTTGCTGAGGGGTCTTTGCATAGGTTAGGTTGGATTAGCTGTCAAAGGCTCGGTGATCGATGTCCTTGCGGGCATCGGGCTAGCTAGGAGGTAAGAAGTACTTCCAGAGTGGGGGCTCGTGGAAGATTTGGTGCACGGAGAGTATCTCAGGTGGTAGATCTAGCTGGGGAGCCGTCTACTACATGACTTGTAGTGATCTCAAAGGGTCCAATGAACCTCGGTGCGAGCTTCCCCTTGATGTGGAAACGCTTGGTTCCCTTCAGAGGAGTTACCCGCAGGTACACGTGGTCCCCGACATGGAAACTCATGTCCCGACGGTGAGTGTCAGCATAGCTCTTTTGCCTTGACTTGGCTGCCTCCAAACGTTCTCTGACTAGTTGGACTTGCTCTTCCGCTGCGCGGAGAATAACCGGTCCAAAGACTAGCCCTTCGCCAGTCTCTGACCAGTTGAGGGGTGTGCGACATCTGCGTCCGTACAACACCTCAAATGGTGCCATCAGAAGGCTCGACTGGTAACTGTTGGTATAGGAGAACTCGGCAAAAAAGGAGACAATCCTCCCACTTGGCTCCATATGCCAAGACACAGGCTCGGAGTCATGACTTCGAGAATCTGATTGACTCGTTCAGTCTGACCTCCGGTCTGGGGGTGGAAAGCCTTGCTGAAAGATACTTGGTTCCCAAGGCTTCTCGGAACTTCTTCCAGAACCTTGCGGTGAACTGGGTTCCTCGATCCGACACAATCTCCTTGGGAAATGTCGTGAAGACTTACGATTCGGTCGATGTAGAGAGCTGCCAGCCGGTTGCCATCATAAGGGGTCTTGACAGGAATGAAATGGACCACCTTGGTCAAATGATCGACTATGACCCAGATAGAGCCATGTCCTCTTATCCGACCTTGGTAATCCAGTGACGAAGTCCATTCCGACTTTATCCCACTTCCACTCAGGAACCTTGAGTGGTTGAAGCAATCCGGTGGGTCGCTGATATTCAGCCTTGACCCTTTGGCACACATCACACTTTGCAACATAGGTTGCAATCTCTCTTTTCATCCCGTGCCACCAGAATCGTGCCTTCAAGTCTTGATACATCTTCGTGTGAGCGTTCCTTCGACATGGAATTTGCTCGGTTCCTCCGGGGGGAGTGGTTTGCAGATACGCCCGGTCTTCGACGCGGAATTTTACTTCTTGATGACGGTGGTCGGTGTAGATCTTCCTTCTTGACAGGGCGGTCTTCAAATGTCTTCCATCCAGCTGTCCGTCTCTTCTTTGTCTTCGGGCAGGCAAGTAGGCCATCAATTAATGATGTTACCCAACTTGTCCACTTACTCCATGAGTTCTATGGGGTACGCAAGCTTAGCTGGGGTATTGGTGGTGGTCTCGTTTGAGCTTAAGGGTTTCAAGGATTCTAGTGAGTGAGTGAACTTATATCATCTTATCCTTAAGCACAGTTTCTGAGATGCCAATAGCTCTATCTAATACTTCAAACGAAAAGCATAGACCAATCTCAATCACCACTCATGCCATGCATATCCTCATGATTCACAAGAGACGGTCTAACAAAATTATACTTGTCTATGATCCACAAATCCATATGTATGCCTACCTCTAAAATCCAAAGGTAGATCATACATGTTGCTGAGCTTAAATTAAGCTCCACAATCCAAGCGATCAACCTAGTCTTGCAAGGCTCAAGGTAATGCATCTCTATTCTAAGGAAACACGTCATATGCCACTCCAAGATATTGTTTCCTTCCTACAGATCAACTCCGATAGCCCGGTAATTACCATCAATCACCATATAATCCAACAATTCTACGAATCCGATGTCTACGATATTCCACAAGATCTCAAGTCCCTATAATCCCCAAATACTCGGAAGGGCTATGCATCATGATAGTAAATGCACCAAATTCTCATCATCCGGGTCAGTAACCTCCAAGATTACGACTATATAGATCTCTAAATCAACTCCGACAATTAATCCAATCTCCTAGGTTACTGTCCACCGAAAAGCATGATATCATAATCAGGATCATAGGCCTAAATCCAATCTTACTCCGAACCATGCAGACATATCCAGCATCTATACCAACCAGAATCACCTACATAAATCCAAATCTCATGTCCAACGGGTACTCCTACATGCTTCCCCAAAGTCATGATCCCACCAACATGAAAACCTCACAATCCACCAAGATATCAGATAATTCCTCGAAGTCACTGATATAAACCACCAAGTCATCTGTCCAATATCCTCGAACTGGTCTATCTATGGCATCGTCAGACCTCGTGCTATATTAGGATGAAAATATGCTCACTCATCGTGTCCACTAGCTCCTTTACGAACCCAGTGTTGTGCAAGGTTGCAAAGGCTCAACAGGTTCTCTCGCTTTACCATGGGTTAGGCACATGGTTAAGGAGTCGTGCTGGAGTATCTTGTGAAGTCTCAAAGGGTCTAGGAATGGGGTTACTGGTCTGGAGGGTTAAACATAACTCTACGGGGCTACTCTTGGCCACGGAGGTTGTAGCAGTAGTCTTCAGTGCCAGATGGCTGCCGAGGTAGAATCCCTGGTGCATCTTGTCTTGCAGGTCTTCAGTTGGGGGAGAGGGAGAATAGAGGGAAGAAGCAGCGTACAGGAGGGAAATGCCTAAAGGGGGATCTATAGTGCAGGTGCAACAAACAGGTGCAAAAAGGCAGAAACAAAAGAAACAAGGCAAGGAAGGTGATATAGCCATGCACTTGTTGCCTGGGGAAAAAGTGCGACTTATATCAAAACACAACGAATAAAAGTAAACAACACACAATCATGGTTCTATTTGAACCATCATATGGACTCGATTGCGCATAGGGGGTACACGACTCATCCTACCCTAGGGGTTCTCGGACTCATTGTCGTGACTTGTGCCTCGTGCAGTCTTCTGAGCTTCCTCAAGTGTTGCTATGTCCCTTGTAGTTGCTTGATGAACGATCCGGGCTGCGCCTGAAGAATCTTCAACAACTTCTCGCCTGATGAGGTGATGTAATGAAGGTGCCTCCTTGTAGCTGGCGTTGACTTGTCTTCTCTTGTCCCTTTAACCATGACCATCCCTTGTGCCTTCTGGGGCGTCGAGGGTACCAGGTAGGCAATCCATATGTAATGAAAATTAACAAGGCGTAATGGAGGTCCACCATGTTGGGTTCGTTGATGAAAACATCGACACCAAGAGCGGGGGACGAAGAGAACCATTTTCCTGCTCACCTTAGTGAGGCGGACCAAATGGCAAGGTTCTCATCCACCAGGGGTTGTCGATACAACAACGGTAGTGACAGGATTACTCTATTAGCGATGCATATAATGACTTTGCACAACTCATGCCATGGTCATCGTAGGCTAGGGTTGCACCATCTTCTGGGTCTTCATGTCCTTACTGATCGAGGATGGATTTTCTGTTGGTATCATCTTGTCGTGGTGTCTCCAATCTTGCGTGCAAAAGTGGTGGGTGAGTGTTCGGCAAGGTGCACTCCACGAGGATTATAGAAAATCTAGTGGTCAGGGGCATAAGGGTTCTAGCGACCAATGTTTTGAAGGGGAAGAGATCAAGTATAGCCTAGTTTTCGAAAAACTGAGAAGGGAAGAGAAGTATAGATAGTTTTGAAAACTACTAATAGTTTTGAAAATAGTTTTACCCTAACTAACGACCATGCTAACTAAGGCTTCCTACAGTCAGGATGGCTCTGACACCAGCTCTGTGGGGACCCCGACTCATAAGTCGAGATCACCGAATGCACGTGTACAGTGATCCCAGAGATCAATGCTCACTGAACACACATAAGCTGAAATAACAAGAGTCTTACATCCATACATACCGTATTACATAAATAGGACCATAATGGTCAAGTCTTGAGTATATCATCACAGCGGAAATCTTCAAAGACAACTGGGACCCATGCCATCTGCCTTAACCCTACAGGCATTCTGACTGGGAAGCGTCCTAGCTCGCATGCTCGCCACCAAGAAATCTTCATCATAACCTGTTCCCTCATGCCTGACCAATAAAATAACCAGTGGCAAGCCAATGAGTACATTGAATGTACTCGCAAGCAACCCAAGTGTGATGACAGAATAATTATGCAAGGCTCTACTGCTAAATTGGCAGTTTTACGGAAAGCTAGTTTTTCATATGCAAGTATGATCAACATATAACATGGATATGCATGTGTCTGTAACAAGTATCAGGAGGTCACAGACATCAATATCGAGAAAGAGTTGTAATCAACTCATGTTCAAGCTCATTGTGACTTCCTCAGGAATCACATCATCAACATCACCGAACCATGTTGCTTCCTCGCACACACACACCAGGTTTCGCAAACATTGGACGTAGCCCAAGAGTGGTTACCCAACTGTCCATGACCGTGGACACGGCTATTCGAATAGTTTTACACTCTGCAGAGGTTGCACACTTTACCCACAAGATCCGGGGAACTTCCGTGTCATCCACGACCCGCGGTACCTCAAGTACCCGGGGTAAGCACCCGATCACTATCTTTCCCTAGACGACACTAACATAGAGTCCACTCGATTGGTAACAGCCCCGTGCCCCACATTTCACATCTCAAGATTTTTTGAGCCTCGCTCTGTATTCATCACATACCACAAGCACGGGGTACCAACGGTGTGTCCGGTGCCCTGTGAAAACAGTCATGGTCGCCTATCCAAGCACGACCCCGTCCCAAGAGTGACCTCATGTCACCCCCGTCACTAGTAATGCGGGCACCATGCTAGTATCGACCTAGGTAATCAATGATGCCCTTTCCCATATAAGGGTAGAGTGGTTGCGCATGTAAGGTTGGAATAACGGTCGCAACTTAAACCAATCCGTTTTTCAAAACAACACACACACTTTCCTTGGTACACCACTTCGTCATCAAGTGGTTACCCATCTCACCATCTCCCTCGGGCATAAATGGCACCCGACGGGGTTTTCGAAAAGTCTTTTGAAAGTATCATGCCTCCGTCACCATGCATATACCCGTCCCATTTGCGTAGCCACTACTAAAGCAACCTAACTACTCCCACCCACATAACCCTCATAGGAAGGAAGGGTCATGTTTGATGCAAGTTTCAACAGTAAAGTAACAAGGGTAGCAACCAAAGTGGTTTCCACCTCAACATGATTCCGAAGCATTGAATAATAAGGTGTTATGAGACATGCATAAAAAGGTCTCTTAAACATGGTCAAAGGGATGCTTTCCTTTTTCTTCCGAGTCTTCAAATCTTCTGGTCCATCTCCGAATACTCCATTTATTACGCCAACTAACGATGGAAACAATCATAATAAGCAACACGATCAAAGCAAAAATAAAAGTGCTTTAAAAATAGGAGTTGGACTTTTCTAGGATACCTCTGGTCATATGAAAAATAATCAAGGTGGTTTCATAGGTGTTGGATCAATAGGTAGTTTGGAACATTCCAATATGATGGAATCAAGGGGTTTATGGATTTGAAAGAAGTGTATAGAAATATTTTCTTGAATGATTAGGAAAGGCACCCATCAACAAGTCATGATTTTAGAAGCATTTAGGAGTTGGTTTCACTGGATTTGGATTTGAAATGAATTTCCTAGGATTTTGCAAAGCTGATAAATATGAAGAAATGGCTCAATATTTGGTGGGGTACAGAAACCATCATTAAAAATGTTCCCAAACTAAGTTTGGACATGACAAGCATCTAGGAATTTGAATCACTGCATTTGGATCAAGATTGGGCTCTCTGTGACTTTCTAAAGTTCATCACAGAAATGAAATAAAGGCATTTGATAAATATTTGTGAAAGAAATGTTTCTGGAATAATGTGCATGTTGCACCATGTGATAGAGCATGATTTATGGAGACATAGGAAATTTAAATCATGCAATTTGGAGTTCATTTGAATATTTGGGAGATTTTGGAAGTTTATTGGAATCAGAAAATAAAAGGAAAAGGGGGTTATACCCTTGCACGCAGGGCGAAGAATAGCTGCACAGCAACTGGGCCGGCCCATCTGCACAGCAGCGCGCAGGGACTCGGCCACGTCGAAGGCGCCCGCCAGGAAAGGCGCTTCCGCGCAGGGAAAGCGGCCGAGGCCAGATCCGCACTACTAGGAAAAGGGCTATAGATGAAATTGATACTAATGGCGCACCATACAGCAAGTGCGCCATTAGTATATAGTAATGGCGCACCAGCAACAGATACGCCATTAGAGTTCGAAGTACTAATGGCGCACCTTGCCCGGAGTGCGCCATTAGTATCAAGAAATTTTTTTTAACTAGCGCGCCTGTCCAAACATACTAATGGCGCATCTATTAATAGTGCGCCATTACTAGTTGTAAATAGTAATGGCGCACCAGCAGTAAAGTGCGCCATTAATGGTCTTTTTTTATGATATTTTTTATTCTGTTTTTTTACAAAACTACTAATGGCGCACTTTCCCAAAGTGCGTCATTACTAGTTTGAACTAGTAATGGCGCACTGTGTCGAAGTGCGCCATTAGTATGTTTTTTTTTTGCAAAACTTTTAATGGCGCAGCAACTTTAAATGCGCCATTAGTGACCTTGATTACTAATGGCGCATTAGTAGCTGGTGCGCCATTAGTATGCGGGCAGCAACTAGATATTTTGGACAGCCTCTCTACCACACTCACTTTCCCCCCC
>LR738712.1:168698613-168740195 GCA_902687465.1 Secale cereale
CGGCCCACTACACCTCCCCCCTCTCTCTCCCTCGCCTCGCCCTCGATCCCCTTCCCCTCTCCTTCGCCGCCGCCCCCGTGCCCCCGACGTCGCCGCCCCCCGCGCCCAGCCCGAGCCCTAGCGCTCGCCGACGCCCGCGCCGACGCCGACCCACGCGCCCCCGAGCCCTAGCCCTAGCGCTCGACGACGCCGCTGTCCCCCGCGCCCCCGAGCCCTAGCCCTAGCGCTCGACGCCGCCCCACGCGCCCCCGCCGCCGGAGACTTGGAGCCTTGGAGCCTCGGAGCCGCCCCACGTCCTCGGAGCCGCCGCCGGAGACTTGGAGCCGCCGTCTATCCCCACCTCCCCAAGCTCGCCATCTCCCTCTGCCTCTTCTCGGTTAGTTCATCCCCTCCCAATTTGATTTGCATCACTAGGGTTTTTGTTTGGCAAAATTAGGAGGATGAATAGATGAATGACTCTTCTGGCCTCGGTTGTTCTACCACAAAGCACAACCAAGATGCTAGTAGTAATCTTTAAAATGTTTTGATATTTAGCTGAGAAATTTCGTCGGTATGCTGCTACTTTAGTAAATAAACCTGTCATGGAAATGTTTAATTGCAGCCAATGAACTGAAAAAAAACAGCGTGCAAACCATATAATCCCACCTCCGTTAACGATCAGCTTAGGATCCAGCATGAGTATTAGTTTTGTTTACCTTTGATCGCTGCATCATCATCATCATCACGCCAGTAACCGGTGGGTGGGCATCTGCCACTCGGTGAGGTTTGTTTTGTTTTTGTGTAGCATATATATGTATGGCTGGAGAAATGTTAACTTGTGTTATAGCTGTCTGTATATCTGTGGATTTGATTTGTGTTTATAGAGAGAAGAGATGCTGCTATACTGTACCGGTTCTAGTTGTGTCTTCTTCATTTTTTTGTAGTGATCGATTCTTCAATTTTTCTTAATTTGTTTTCAAACACATTAGTCAAATTATTTTCTTAGTTTTACTTTACCTGGCGTCGTTCAATCAAGTAGCTAGTCTTGTGAACTTTTATTTTGTCCCTCTACATAAGGAAAAATCTTTCCTTGCCGTGTTAGTTGTTTGCACGAGGAGGGGCAGGGATCACGGCACCAGAGGAGTCAACCTCTCGGCTTAAACTAAATTGGAGACTACGCTCTAGATAATACTGATTCTAGAAAGAAAGAAAAAATGACATGTTGTGATCCTTGAAGTTCATCTTCTCCCGTGGTATGAACGCAGAACATGCAAGTTCTGTTGGCTTAAGTGTTAACTTGCGATGCTGAACATGTAGAGAGGAAGCTGTCAGCCTGACTGGTTACTCGACGCATGTTTCTTTAGTTTACTTATCTTTTCGGTCAACGGTTATCCTACGTGACATCATGACAAAAGTTTAATAATCGTGTTCTAGCTACTGTAGTAGTATCGTTGTAAGTTTTTTTGTTTTCCTTTGATGTTAGAAGTAGAGTCATGAAAACTAATGACCTAAATTAGTCACTTACGAAGTAGCGCATAAACATGCAAGTTTCCAGGTTCCTAATATTCTGCATTAGGTGCAGAGCTCAGTGTTATCAAACCGCTTTTGCTATATTGCCTTGCTATAAACAAGATGGTGTTTACTGTACTGCCTTTTATGCACATTTGGTGTAGTATTATCTTATGATCTGCTCTTGTCATGTACACATAGAAGGTGAACTATCTTCACTGAAATTTACGGTTGGATTTGTGATAGTTGCGGCAACCTGAATCTGCGTAATAGCGCGGAAACAATAATTGTAATATGCCAGTGGTATTTTTGCTACGTTTTATCTTCGGCCATCGTGTCGTGATAGTTTTGCAGGTACCCCGAGAGGCCCTTGAGTTTGCTGGAATGTCGATTAACTTCCGTTCCGGCAAATTCGGGTACTCCATATGTCCTATTTTCAGCAAAGGTCATGCTGAAATTTTCCGTGAATTTTAGCATGACTTTGCTAAAAAATAGGACATATGGGGTACTTGTGACTAATCCATGGGCCGGGGTATCTTAGTAGTTAATTAAGTAGGATCAAGTGCCCCTTTGTTCTAGCTACATTAAACCATAGGCGGCAATAGAGCCAAGTGATTAGGCCCAGCTTAGCTTTTAGGATGCCTCGGTGTCAACAAACCATTAATTATAAAACCTTGGCTTTTAGGGTGCCTCGGTGTCGATGAAAACCGAAATGATGAAAGCTTAGGCTTTTAGGGTGCCTCGGCGTCGAAAAACCCTCAATTATAAAAGCTTAGCTTTTAGGATGCCCCGGTGTCGACAAACCCTAAATGATGAGACCATGATCTTGTTCCTTGACAATAACCAACTTTTTGACCAAACTTTGTTCCTTTTTAGAGAGAAACATGGCCAACAATGATGAGGCCGTCGGTTCGGGCGGGAAGGCATTCTGGCAGCTTTCCCAGGAGATGGAGGAACAACCTCACTTGTATGAGGACGCCGCCTTCCACACCGATCCTGAGACCACTGATGGTACCGCGGAGGATGACCCCACTGATGCCACCACTGATGGTGCCGCCGAGAATGCCACCACTGATGATGGTGGCGCACGCACAGATGGCAGCCAACCGAAGAGGCAACGGAAGGACCGGCGCCCGACCGTGCTCCGCACGCTCAAGGAGGAAGTTACTGAAGTGGACCCCGACGGGAATCCAACGGCGCCCGAACGAATAGTCAAGGGGTACTCGCTTCAGCTCGGGTGCATTCTCCGGAGCACCATCTCGATCAACAGCGAGAACCTGAGGCATCCTGACAACGCGAATTACCGCAACCTCCTCTTCACGAAGCTGCACGAACGATACAAGTTCCCCGCTCAATTTGATAACACAAGCCTCAAAGGGAATAAAGTGAACAATGCTGCCCTCACGAAGATGAGCAAGGCCCTGTCTACTTGGAAAACTAATGTGAAGATAATGATCAAGAAAGGTGAGAGTTATGAGACGATGAAGCAGAAACATCCTTCGATCACCGAAGATGACTACAACGAATTCAAGATCACTTGCTCGAGCGCCTCACACTCCGAATCAAGTCAGTGGGGGAAAGAAATGCGGGAGCTCAACTTAGGGGAACACAGACTCGATCCCGGCGGTTACAGAGTGGCGGAGCCTATATGGGACAAGGAGGAGGCGGACCGTGCCGAGCAAGGCCTACCGCCCCTCTTCGATAAATACGATGACAAGCAGACCAGGAACTTTATCAGGGCCCGGTACAAGAAGGACCCGAAAACAAAGGAGCTAACCACGGATCCGAAGACCAGGGCGCTTGAGCTTGTTCTGGTAAGGAATACACCCCCGCGTAATTAGCTCCATATGGTTGCATTCTAATTAATGAAGCCAAATTTCTAAATGATCCACATTCCTTCCGCAGGCGACTGAAAGCAGTAGCGCGGGGTCGACTAAGAGCGGCCCTTGGGACACGACTCTAAATAGGGCGTTGAATGTAATGAAGAACAAGGATAAGCTCGAGAAGCCGACGTCAGCTGGTCGTGTGGCCGGCAAAGGCTTGTCGACAAAATGGTCGTCATACTATAACGCTGGTGGGCGAAAGGAGAAAAAGACCAGCTCGGAAAGCCAGGCGCGCGAGGTTCAAGAACTCAAGGCACAGGTGGCGCGGATTCCGGAGATTGTCCAAGAGCAAGTGCAACAACAGCTCGGAGTGACGATCACCGCCATTGTGCCTAGCTTGATCGAGGGGTTGAGTGCGTGGATTGCTGGCGGCCAACAGGGGCCGCCCCCGATTCCCAGCTTCACGGCCAGCAACTCGCAGAACGAGATGGCGGGGCCATTGGTGTCTTCGGCGGAGGCGGCATTGGTGTCTCCGACGCCGGCACGGGAGCTTAATGCACCCGTGTGTACGTCGGCCGGCACCTCTGCAGCAAGCGGCCCCTCCGTCAACTGCACGCCCGCCATTGGCGGTGCCTCGACATTAGCCGAGCTCGACGCCATCATCATGGTAACTAATTAAGCCTCTCTCGGCCGAGGACTTCATCTCCTTGCCTTTGACTGGGCATCCCTGACGCCCTACATATTTTCACAGGGCGCCGCCGACGTTCCGTGCACTCTACTGCACTTCGTGAACAACGAGTTGGTCGATGTCGCCAAGGGCAAAATCGTTCAACCGGGCCATCCCTTGTTCCACGGTACCCAGATGCCACCCAACTTGCTTAGGGTTCAACTGGTTCGGGTGCTGCCAGGCTGCGACGACGTGTTACCTCCGATTCGACCCGTCGGGGCCGACGATTATGACGTCATGACCCTCAGCGCCTGCCTGAGCTGGCCCCTGCTTTGGCCGAAGAGCCAGATTCGTTTGGGGGCGGGGGAAACCACACCAAAGACAACACCGCCAGTCGTGCCGGCGCCAAGTCGTCCCCATGGCAAGTCCGCCGCAACGGTGCCGGACATCCCTATGCCACTGGATCCAAACATGCATATGGCACAGGATCAGAACGACGACGACGACGATACATTTGCCAACGTCGATCATTACTTTGCCGATCATGGGTACGGTGACGACTTCATGGGGGCTCCTTCTCAAGAACCCAACCCAACAAAAGACATGCACGATCAAGCCGGTACCGCGGAGAAGCCAAGTTGCAACAGGCGTCGTCTGCCGTTCAGCTCTCAGGAGACGCCTCCAGCTGCCGATTTCACCGAGCCTCAGATAGGCGAGGTGCGAAATATGATCAGCCCCAACACACTAAAGAAGGCGGTCTCTGAGCAGAACTCGGTCCCAATTATGGAGATCAAGAAGAAGGCACGCAAAAGAAAAACTAACAAGGGTGCGAGCCAGCCGGCACCGAGTACGATCCGTGCTCAGGACGGGCCACCTTCACCTGAGGATGTAATGAGGAGGGTGCATGTGGCGGGTAGGCCGATGCTACCGACAAATATGCTCGATGCTGCAACCGGTGCCATGCGGAGTCTGCATGACAGTGTTCTTTCTTTGGAGAAGCGGCATCTCACACAGAAGGATGTGGCGTACCCGGTTTTCGCGGCCAAGGTGCCGGAGGGCAAGGGCTTTGTGGATAACTCCATCGGGGGTACGATCGTGCTGCGGTTTGATGACATCCACGCTATGTTGAACCTTCATCCGCTGCACTACACCTTCGTTCGGCTATTTTCGCTGAGTATGGAGATGTGGATCATTCGCGACAAGACCCCGGACATCGTGATAGTCGACCCCTTCTACATGCGTGCCAGGATCTTGGGCAGCGCTGGGGACCGGCAAGTCGCGAGTTCTTACCTCGGAGGCGTCATTCTGGCAAACCGAGATAAGGATAACTTCCTCGTGCCTTACTTTCCCGAGTAAGTCCTCCGCCTCAACCGCCCCGTAACATATTAATTCTTAGATTTCGATCGTTCTTCTATTAACATTCCGTGTTTTCTGCAGAGACACACAGTGCACGCTCATCCTACTAAGCCCCAAATATTCCATGGCCACGTATTTCGACCCGGACCGTAAGTTGGCTGTAGACTACACAAATGTCAAGAAGGTTCTTGATGATGTTCTCGCCGGCTACGCCAAATCTGGAGGCACCTTCACCAGGACAACTCGTAAGTACGGCAAGCACGTGTTCTCCCACAACACGACGTTCTGCTGCGTCAAGCAGCCGCCTGGCGGTCAAAAGGGTGCCTACTACGCCATCCATCACATGCGGGCGATCGTACGGGACCATCATCAACTTCTGCTACCGAGTAAGCTCAAAGATTGGGCCGCGCGCGTGTCGGCAATCCAGGACGCGGACATCAGACAAGATTTCTTTCGCATTCAGTCGGAGTTTGCGGAAATCATCGATCAAGATGTCCTTCATACCTCGGGGCTGTTCTACCTCAGGAATCAACCGTCGAACAGTGACATCGACACAATGCTACAAATGCAGGCTGACAACGCCCGTGATTTCATGACTCCCACGATAGACGGCGGCTTCATCCACGCTCCGATGCATTGAGTCGAGTCGAAAGCAGTGATGCTGCGTCTAGTTCTGAAACATCGATTGGCTCTTGTTGTAATTAAACTTTAATGAACTTGTAGTATGTCTCTTTGGGAGTCGTTCAACTTAGATGTAATCGATGCTATTAATGTCTTGCTTTTCTCTTTCGATCGTTCTGTTGCATACTTATATATTGCTTATGAATTGTCTGTGAATTGATACTCACGTTTCGTTTGGCTAGTGCATATATATAGCGATGCCGTCGTATGTCGTGTACAAGGGTAAGGTTCCCGGAGTCTACGACGACTGGGAGGAGTGTCGGAGACAGGTTCACTGATTCAGCGGTAACAGTTACAAAGGGTACACCACTAGGGCCGAGGCCGAATCTAGATACGCCCGCTATCTAGCGGGAGAGGGGAGGGAGCGTTGGAGGAACCGGATGAAAACGAGTTTCATCGTGATGATGCTCATCGTGACGACCGCAGCTCTCTTCTATGTGATGGTAGTTTAGATGATCGATATCGACTTGTAATGCGAAGACAAACTCGCTACTCGCGATCTCGAGACTTGTAATATATTGTTCTATCTTTGTTCGGTCTTTTCAATTCGGAGACTAATATGATATGATCGATGAATTGTATTCGGAGACTAATATGATGAATTGTATTCAGAGATTAATCTTCTATTGTATTCGATGAATGTGTTGTTGATGTGTGCTGTCTATATTCTGTGCAATTATACATTTTGTAATCTATGCAAAAAAAAAGAAAAATAATATTAAAAAAAACCTAATATTCATACTAATGGCGCATCAGAGAAAAGTGCGCCATTAGTATGCCAAAGCATAGTAATGGCGCATTAACTGGCAGTTCGCCATTAGTATGCCAAAGCATAGTAATGGCGCATTGACACGCAGTGCGCCATTACTATGCGGATAATACTAATGGCGCATCATACTTAGTGCGCCATTAGTATGCCATAGCACCTGGCCCCTGGGAGGCATACTAATGGCGCACTAAGGTGCACACTAATGGCGCATCCCAGGTGCGCCATTAGTATACCAGATACTAATGGCGCACCAGTGGTGCGCCATTAGTATCAAATACTAATGGCGTGCTAGTAATGGCGCACCACTAATGCGCCATTAATGGCCAAATTAGGTGCGCCATTAATAGGCCTTTTCCTAGTAGTGCCGCCTCCACTTAAACGGAGGGGCCCAGCCTCCAGGTCGCTGACGCGCGGGCCCCCAGCGGCAGGCCGTCTTCTTCCTCCCGCGCAAACAGAGGCGAGGCAGAGGAGGCACAGCCGAGCGCTCGCCGGCGTGGCCCCGTCGACTCAGGCCGTCTCCGGCGACACTCCGGCCACCGGAACGACCAGCGCGGAGAGGCGCATCCGGCCGTGGGTGACACGCCTGCCGGGGAGGGCCAGATCGATCAAGGGGGCAACCGTGGCGGAGGAGGGCTCCGGCCATTTTGGGCCTCGAGCGCACGACGGCTTGGGGAGGATTGGCGGAGCACGGGGAGGCTCTAGGGGGTGCGTGAGGGGCTCCGGTGGTGGCTAGGTGGAGAGGGAGAGGCCGGGGTGCCCGAATTCGAGCAGGGCCCCGAGGCGGCAATGGCGACCGAGGAGGAGAGAGGGGGGCTCCGGAGGGAGCGTGCTTTGCTCAGGGAGGCTTACTGGAGGGTGAGGGAGTGGATGGAGTACGGAGAGGGGCTCGGGGAGGCCTTTTATAGGCTAGCCCGAGGTTCACCGCGGGGCTGTGCACCGGCGGGGCCGTGGCCGTTGCTGGAGGCCAATCTGGCTCTCCGGGGCATGTTTGAGGCGCTCGTGGACGAGGTCCAGTCCAAGGGGGAAGCAGAGGAGGAGCGGGGAGGTGCCAGAATCTTCGCGCGTGTGAGCTTGCTCACTGCCGCTCAGGGTCGGCCGGTGCGCGTGCGAGCAGGGGTGAGGGAGGAGGAGAGAGGAGGGGGCCGACCGCCCAGCGTGTCCCGGACGCCGAGGCAGCCTCGGGGGACACGAGGGGGAGGCCCTAGGTGGTCGGGGCTGGTGATTGGAGGGCGGCTGTAGTGCTCCAGAGCACTGTAGCGCGCACCAGAGCGGGCTTTTGGGTGCCATTGGCGTGGCCTGGCACCCAGGGCGTGTCCAACGGTGTCCAGAGGGTAGAGGGAGTAGTAAAGAATTGGCCTGTGGCCTTGGATGCTCTAGGGATCCTGAGAGAGAGGGAGGATGCTGGTAACTTGGTGAAAGTCTGCTGTCCAGCAAGGTAAACTTGGGTTCTTACCCCTCAATCATAGAGCTGGGGTGCTGGGGAAGTTACTGGAGGTAGCCAGTAGCTGAATGATCATGTGGTAAAAAGTTGAGGCCATGGAGAAGAGTAAAAGTGATCAAGATGATGGTTTTAGTAAAAAGCCAGAAGGTGTTTGATCAGTGTTTGGTCAAGCAAATGACCTCCACTTGACATGGCACTTAACAGGATTGAAAGACATGAGAAAATAGGGTGCTTCACCAAGTTTGGGCTCATTTGAAGAAACTAGCCAATGTAACTTTGGTGAACCCTAGAAATCAACAGAAATGGTTTCACCATGTTGGAGTTAAGCAAATCATCTCCCCTTGATGCACCACTTGGTGTAGCATCATCATTTGGGGTATTGATCATGCCCTCAAAGTTTGTGGCTCCAGATAAAAAGTTGACAATGTAAAGTTGTTCAAATTTGTATTTGAACAGAAAGGGTTTTGGGGTGATCTGATCAAGTTGCTCTATTCCAAATCTTGTGCCATTTGGTCTAGATGCCTTATTAGGCCATTCTAGCATGTGCACCAAATTTGAGAGCATTTGGACAAGTTTGGCAATGTAGAGTTGCTCAAACTTCAAATATGGACAGAATGGTTTTGAGGGTATTAGAGGATGTTTCCTTGATCTTCAAGGCATGAGGCTTTGCAAGATCATCAAATATGTCATATATGACATGATAGAATTTCCCTGGAATTTTTGGAGAATATTTCCTTTGTAAATATTTCAAAAGCTTGAAATATCCAGAAAGGGTTTTGGAAGGATTTGTCCAATATTTTGAACATGACCATGTGTTGAAACTCTTATATATGGACAATATATGTCCTATGAGTCTCCCTGAATCTTGGCAAATATTTTTGAAATGATTAAATAATTTTTCCCTATTAAAGACCATTTCTAGCCTTAAGAAAAAGCTTTTAAATAAAATATAAAAATAACTTTTAAAATTATACTTTTGTGGTCTCTGGGAGTCCTATACCTAATAGGATTCAAATATACTTTTTAAAGATTTTTCACACCCTAAATAAGGTACTTGCAGTGCAAACCTCAATTCAGGGGTTTTTGGAAAACTAATTTTAGAAAATACCATTTGGCCAAAATATTTTTGTAAGAAAATTCTATACTGGTCTATACACATGGCATGATCATTGGGAAAAGGTTTTGGGTCAAGGAGATGAAGTATAAGTGTTGGAGGATTTATTTGATTTTTAGAGCACTAGCAAACAGCAGACAAAAGTCAAATCAAGCAAACTAAAAAACACACAAAAGTTTTTCTAAATCCACATTTTTAACATGATAATTAGCTTAAGCAAAGTGACATGAAAATCAGGGTGTGACAACCAAACACAACAAGATTGATAGAAACTACTCCCATAAGTGCCTAGAGGCCATATCATGCATTAAAACTACTTTGGGCCATATAAATTTGACATGCAAGGTCAAGAACATGGTCACCTTAGCAACAAAAATTTGCAATAAATAAAGCACTAGAACAAAAACTAATTGGACCATTAGAGGAGTCACATGCCGAAGAACTATCCCCCATTGGATTAGTCGGTATTGGAGGAACTGTTCATTCCTCTCAAGAAACTAGAATAAAGTGGAGGGGGTCCACGTGGGGCCACGAGGCAGGGGGTGCGCCCCAGGGGTGTGGGCGCACCCTGGACCCTCGTGAGCAAATGGTGGGTCCCCCTGGTGTGTTCTCAGTGCCAGAAATTCTTAAATATTCTACAAAAATCATATTTCATTTTCAGGACATTTGGAGAACTTTTATTTTCGGGGTATTTTTATTGCAAGGATAATTCAGAAAACAGACAAAAAATATATATTTTACTTTATTTTATCTAAATAACAGAAAGTAGAAAGAGGGTACAAAGAGTTGTGCTTTCTAACTTCATCCATCTCATGCTCATCAAAAGGAATCCACTAACAAGGTTGATCAAGTCTTGTTAACAAACTATTTCCGAATAACATGAGACCGGAGAATTTTCGAATAACACTAGGTTACCCCAACAATAAGAATATCATATTTCTTCTTGATAGTAGGAAGAGGGAATTCGAAACCTCCAATAGTGGTCGTTGAAAATTTTCCATTAGAATTGATACTTTGGACTTGAGGTTGTTTTCTCGGAAAGTGTACCGTATGCTCATTACCATTAACATGAAAAGTGACATTTCCTTTGTTGCAATCAATAAAAGCCCATACAGTATTCAAAAATGGTCTACCAAGGATAATCGGCATACTATCATCCTCGGGAATATCAAGAATAACAAAGTCCGTTAAAATAGTAAAGTTTGCAACCACAACAGGCACATCCTCACAAATACCGATAGGTATAGCAGTTGATTTATCAGCCATTTGCAAAGATATTTCAGTAGGTGTCAACTTATTCAAATCAAGTCTATGATATAAAGATAGAGGCATAACACTAACACCGGCTCCAAGATCACATAAAGCAGTTTTAACATAGTTTCTTTTAATGTAGCATGGTATAGTTGGTACTCCTGGATCTCCTAGTTTCTTTCGTATTCCACCTTTAAATGTATAATTGGCAAACATGGTGGAAATTTCAACTTCTGGTACCTTTCTTTTATTTGTAACAGTATCTTTCGTATACTTAGCATAAGGATTCATTTTAAGCATATCATTCAAACGCATATGCAAAAAGATAGGTCCAATCATTTTAGCAAAGCGCTCAAAATCCTCATCATCCTTTTTCTTGGATGGTTTAGGAGGAAAAGTTATGGGTTTCTGAACCCATGGTTCTCTTCCTTTACCATGCTTCCTGTCGGTGTACTAAGGTAGGGGTACCTCAGTACCCCAACATGTGCACAGGCAGTAGCAGCTTCCCGCGGCAGGGCCTACCACGCGCTTGCCGGAGACCTTCCTGCTCCATATAAAACCATTCAAAAACAAAGTATACAAGACAGAAGATCAAGACCCCGGCAAGTGGAGCTTGTCGGGAAGGCCGTTCCAGGCTCAAGATTACCTCACTCACGCAATGCCCTGGCAAGAGGAGCTTGCCAGGAAGACTAGAAGATTGCGTTACAGAAGACATGCCTCGGCGCAACATGCGCCCCGGCAGGGCCCGGGGAGCGACAAGCTTCAGAGCCCGACAAGCTCCCGGGCCCGGCAAGGTCAAGACCCCGGCAAGGTGCTTGCCGGGGAGAGCTGCGTTGTGTGCCCGCGCTCCAGCTCATCGGTCCACGCGTCGCCCTGGGGCCGCTCAAGGGACGCGTGGCGGATGGCTGTGCAGCCTGGGGGACACGGTGGCACTCCACGGTGGTAAAGCTATCGCCGTGGAAAAGGAGACGCAAGGGCGGGCGCTTTTGGGGTCGACGGCGACGGGCATTAAATGCTCTTGTCCCCCACTGTCAAAGTAGGTAGCGACCACTGTTCATGCAATGTTGCTCCATAAGGCGCGGTTGCCGTGATCCGCTCCGGCAACCACCTTTTGTACAAGCCTTGCCGCTGTTGCATGTAACCCTTTGTACAAAGCCGGGCACAGACCCCGTGCATCAGTAAAGTTTTTGTGTTTTGCGCCATTTGCCTCTTACATGCTTTTCTTTGCTATTTGCATGTGTTATTTGGCATCTTGTGCAACATACATATCCGGTAAGCATTAGCACGCCGAAAGGCCATATACTTGTTTCCCTCTTCTTTTTCCTTGCCTCTTAAGCAGAAGAAATGTTCCTCGCGCACAAGTTTGCCAGGGGGGAAGGAGATGGAAGATGGACCAAGTGCTGTTCAAGAAAGAGAAGCCTTACCGGGAAGCAAGCAATATATGAAAGCTAAGTTATTAGAATTTGAGCAGTTCAAATTTTTAATTTTTAGTTGTCTTCCTTGAACAATCACACTTTGTATGGAAAACCTGTGCGCGGAGGAACCTACCCGTAGCTAGCCGCACCCTTGTCTTGTTTTCGAGTACGCTCAACGACTTAAGTGAGCTGTGACAAGTGTCGCGCCCTTGGTTCGTTTTCGAGTTCACTCAACAAGCTGAGTGCGTCGCGACTAGCTGCGGCAAGGTTGCTTGCCGGTAAGACCTTGGCCAGCAGGCTGCTCAGAGTCCAGCGCTCAGCGCACGCGGCAAAGACCCCTTGCCGGCAAGCTCCCTGGAAGCGTAGGGTGAAAAACATACAAAGTAAATGACAAAGACAAGGGAGATAACATTGCACTGATTGATCAAAATAAGATAAATATCTTACAAGAGATAACTTGTCGCAATAACTAATGAGTTCATAACACCCTATGCAGCAACAAAAGAGATAAAGGAAAAGGAGGCCTAATCTACGCGGTCGCCCTCAATCCTGGAGATCTTGTTCACTTTGGCGATGATGTGGGCGACCTGCGCCTTCAGCGCCTCCGTGTTCGCGTCGGCCGGCAGGCTGCGGAGAACGTTGGTGAGTTTTATACCAGGGTTGCGGTATACAATCTTCGTCAGAACGCGCTCCAAGGTTCCCGCGCAGAGCTGGCGCGACTCCTCGGCCAGTTGCGCGGGGAGCTTCTTCCGAAGATCTGCAAGAGCCGGCGCGATCCCTCTGAAGAAGAGGCTGAGCTTGGCGCTGTGAGGGAGGTTTGGATCCGGAGAGTATATAAGATGCTCGACCTTCAGCGCCAGCAGCTCCTGGTCAATGTTGGATGCAGAGGCCACCAAGTCGTCGGTCCACACCTCGACGGTCCGGCGGAAGTTCTCAGCTGCAGTATTGGCGCTCTCCACCAAGCCTCGCTCCCTGCGGAGCTCTTCCTTCAGCTTGGTTTCCCGGTCCCGGACGGCGTCGAGCGAGTCCTTCAACGTGGAAACCTTTAGCTCCAGATCCTCAATTGAATCCTTGGCGGCCTTCAGCTCGTCGCCCTGCTTGGAGAGGCGCACCTGGAGTTCGTAGTTGGTGTGGGCGTCCTTCTCGCGCTCTGTGTTGAGCGCGGTGACCCTCTCCACGCTCGCCTTCAGTGACTCCTCCAGTTGCGCAACCTTGGCCGCGAGCTCTTCCTTGGCGGTCTCCGCGGCAGCCGCGGCGGCTTTCGCCTCCTTCAGCTCTCCGCCAAGGGCCTGCTCCCGAGCGGCAAGGTCTTCCTCGTGGGAGTCGAGGTTGACCTTCCGTTGGGCGAGCTCTCCTTCTCGCCGGGACAGCTCCTCTCCGACGAGTCGCTGCTGCTCTTCGGCTTCGGCTTTCTCCAGGAGCCACTCCTGGTACTCCCCGGCGAGCCTCTTGCGCTCCTCCGCCACGTCGCGGAGGGCGGCCTGGTTGGCGGCGCGGAGCTCCGCCGCGCGCTTCTCCATCTCAGCGGCGGCCTTGGCGGCGAGGGCCTCCCGAGACGCAAGCTTCGCCTGCCTGGCCCGGTAAAGGGCCAGGAGCTGATGAAGCAGCTTCTCCTCCTCGGGCCCGTCGCTTCCGCCGGGCGCCTCGACGATCTTCAGTCCCGCGGAGGCGAGAACCTCTCCATCAAAGGCCTCGCCCTCCGCGGGGGCTCGCGACGAGGGTCCCCACGGCATTTGGATGAAGACGCCGTTGGGGGCCTCCAGATAGTAACCCGACTGCTCCTTTCCGGCGGAGGGGTCGGCGGCCGACGCAGCGCTTGACGCTCCTGCCGCCTCCGGGCCGGCAGCATCGCCGCCGTCTCCCTCCCCGGCCGCTGCGTCTGCGGTCGGAGCAGTCTCCTCCACCGCAGGCCCGGCGGCTTCCGCCGTGTCTTCTACGACAGGGGCGTTGCCGCCGTCGCCCTGCGCGTCCTCCTCCACGACAATAGTTTCCGTCTCCATCTGCTCGGGGGGAGGAGGATCTAGAAGAAGAAAAAGTAAAAGAAGTTCAAGCAAATATCCAAAAAGAGACGAATCCAAGAAGACAAAATTACAGAACTTACCTTGACGGACATCGTCAGCGGCGGGCTCCCTCGCCGGGGAGCTCTGCCTTGGCGGTGTGGCCGCCCTCGCCGGGCTACTCGCCCTTGGCGGAGTACCCGCCCTTGGCGGAGTGCTCTCCCTTGCCGGAGAGTTCGCCCTTGGCGGGGACAGCGGGGCCTGCGGCTCCTCGGGAGCGACCTCCGGATGCTCCTGTGGTTGTGGCTCCACCTCTGCACAAGACAATCAAGACAAGACAAAAACATCAAGATATTAGCACAAGACAAAATCCTCAAGCGCGCCCGACGAGCGGAAGCATGGAACCCAGACTTACACTGGGGGCTGCGCTGGGGGCTGCTCCTCGGAGCAGCGCTCGGGTCCGGCAGGCTCGCCTCCGGCACGTCCCCAGTCGCCGAGACGGGCGAGTCGTCCGCGACCTCGACCACGGGCACCTTGGCTTTCTTCGCCACTCGCAGGGCCAAGGTCCTGAAATCGAAGCAGAAAGCAAGATCAGAATCAGCAAAAATCAAGACAAAGTTAAAGAAGATGCGAAGCCTCAAGTTCTTACTCCTGTTCTTCGTCATCGTCATCGTCGCTCAGGGCGGAGAAGTCGAACGCCACCTGAGGCGCGTCCGCGCGAGGAGCAGGAGGCGAAGACTCCCTCGGGCGCTTGGCGATCCCCGGGGCTGGGGGCTGCGAGGACCCGGCCCCTGTGGACGCCGAGGCCCGGGGAGCAGGCGGAGCAGCCGCTCCGCCCTGCGAAGACCCTCCTCCGCTTGGCGCTGACGTGCGGGGCGCCTCCGCCGTGGCCTGTGCGCGGGTCGCCCCCGCCGTGGCCTGTGTGCGGGTCGCCCCCGCCGTGGTTGGTGCGCCGGGCGCCCCCGTCGCAGCTTGGCTCCCCCGGGTATCTCGCGCCGCCCGGCGAGTTTGTTGTTGTCGGGGCGCCTGGGCCCTCGTCCCCGTCGTCGCCTTGCGGAGACGCTTTAGCGGAGATCGCCTGGGACTTGCCCGAGGCGGGGAGGTCTCCGGTGACGAGGAGAGGTCGTCAGCGTAGAGCCCCAGAGACCCGTCGGAGTCCTCGTCGGCCCCGGCGTCCTCCTCCTCCTCCTCCTCCTCCTCCTCCTCGGCAGGATTGCTTGGCCCAGCGCCCTGCACTGCGGCCGTTCTCCCTCCAGCGCCTCCGCCCCCTCCGGCGCCTCCACTCCCTGCGGCGCCTCTGTTTCCTCCGGCGGCGCTGCCTCTTGCCGCGGCCTCGGTCACGATTCCGGGGATCCCGGAGTGCCTCAAAGAAGGGACCCCGGCGAGCTCGTCGGGAGGAAGCTGCAGTAGTCTGCGGATCTCTGCCTCCTCCGCTTGGCTGGACGCATCCACAGCCTCTGCCTCGTCGGGCGTAAAGCCAAATTCTCCTGCCGCTGCGGCTGCAGCGGCCTCTTCAACACGAGAAGCTATATAAGCTATCTCCTGGTCGGTGGTGTCCCGTGTGAGCCCCTTGATCTCGTCCTTGTTCTTCGCCACCTCCACCAGGTTGTCGAAGAAGCTCATGATGACGTCTGGCTTGGGCGGAATCCATGTGCGGTCGATGCCATGCGAGTCACACGCGGGCATCATAGCGCGAAGGGAATCCCGGGCCGTGCTGTTGCAGAGGGGCACCACTCCTCGGGGAGCTCTGAACCACTCTGGGTGGGCCGGGTCATGCTTAAAGAGTTCCCGGACCATCCCCTTCAGCTCCAGCACCGTGAAGTTGAAGTTCAGCCCCGGGCGCAATCTCATCACGTCCGCCGTGTTGCCGTACTCCCATGCCGGCCTCTTCCTATCCTGTAGAGGGGCAATACGGCGGCGGAGGAAATCTGCTCCAACTTCTCCGACGGACAACTTTGCTACCCGGAGACGAAGAATTCTGATGAGGGCGACGTTGAGCTTGCCTTCATCCGAATCCAACTCACTCCAGTCCCTGCCGCGCACGATGGCTGTTGTGCGCGGCGCGGTGAAAGGTTGAGGCTCGTCCTCGACTATCCAACACCAGTCTGCACGCCACTCCTCCCACTTGCCGCGGAGCTCCCCCGGCAAGTAGGACTCCTTCTTGTTCAAGCGGAAGACCCAAGAAATCCCTCCGGAGAGGGGAGCGCCGGCTTCTACTCTAGGGGTGAAGAAGTGCCTAAACAGCGCTACGTTCGGATATATCCCAATATAGTTTTCGCACAGATGTGCGAAAACCGCCATCGTGAGGATGGAGTTGGGGGTGAAGTCAAGAAGGTGGAGGCCGTAGGTGTGCATGATATCGCAGTAAAAGTCGGAAAAAGGGGGACAAAGGCCGCAATGGAAGAAAGCTGCGAAGAAGAAGTACCCGCCGGGGTAGTTGTCCTTGGCGGCGGCGGGATAGGCTCTGGTCCGAGGGTGCGCCTTGGTCTCCTTGGCCCAGAACAAGTAGTACTTGTTCCAGAGCTCCCGCACGCTGAGCCTCGGCGAGAAGACGACGTTCCGCTTCCGCAGCAGAGTAAGCCTCGCCGCCTGCTCCGATTTCTCCTTCTTGGTCTTCTCCGCCTTCGCCTTCTCGGTCTTAGGGGCCATGGCGGAGGCGGCGAGGGAAGGGGGACGAAGAGTTCGGCGGCGCCGCAGATGCGGAAGGCGGCGGAGGAGGTGTGGAGGCGGAGCGCAAGAGGGGATCTCTGGAGATGGAAGAAGAAGCAATGAAGGCGTAGGAGGGGAACCGCTCCTGCTTCCTCTGCTTTTATGGGGAAGTGGGGGACGTTTCGCTCTTTCCATTAAAAGAACGTGGCCACGTCCCATCCCACGACGCCGCAATCGACGCGTGCCGTTACGGAGGGACGCGGCGGATGCGGAAGTGGATTCGGCGTGCCTTGGGCCGCGCGTGCCCGTGCACTGTTTTGGGCCTGGCCCAACAGCGCTCGGCATCGTGTGTGGCCCAGGCCCGGGGGCTCCTGTCGGTGTACTAAGGTAGGGGTACCTCAGTACCCCAACTTGTGCACGGGCAGTAGCAGCTTCCCGCGGCAGGGCCTACCACGCACTTGCCGGAGACCTTCCTGCTCCATATAAAACCATTCAAAAACAAAGTATACAAGACAGAAGATCAAGACCCCGGCAAGTGGAGCTTGTCGGGAAGGCCGTTCTAGGCTCAAGATTACCTCACTCACGCAAGGCCCTGGCAAGAGGAGCTTGCCAGGAAGACTAGAAGATTGCGTTACAGAAGACATGCCTCGGCGCAACATGCACCCCGGTAGGGCCCGGGGAGCGACAAGCTTCAGAGCCCGACAAGCTCCCGGGCCCGGCAATGTCAAGACCCCGGCAAGGTGCTTGCCGGGGAGAGCTGCGCTGTGTGCCCGCGCTCCAGCTCATCGGTCCATGCGTCGCCCTGGGGCCGCTCCAGGGACGCGTGGAGGATGGCTGTGCAGCCTGGGGGACACGGTGGCACTCCACGGTGGTAAAGCTATCGCCGTGGCAAACGGAGACGCAAGGGCGGGCGCTTTTGGGGTCGACGGCGACGGGCATTAAATGCTCTTGTCCCCCACTGTCAAAGTAGGTAGCGACCACTGTTCATGCACTGTTGCTCCACTATTCCCGCACTGTTACAACTACCACCACTTTTACATTTTTACCCTTTTCTCCTACGTTGACACCTGTCGGTGACCCCTTGCACTATAAAAGGAGGCCCATGCGCAACGTAGAAAGGGTTCGAAACCTAGATCGCTCATACGCTCGGTGTAGCTAGTTCTTCAAGCTCTCGAGCTCTCCAACTCAATACAAACTAAGCAGGAGTAGGGTTTTACGCGTCCATCGCGGCCCGAACCTGGGTAAACTGCCTGCGTGGTCTCCACGATCTGCTCTTTGTGCTCCCTCCGCCCTCTTACCGCACAAACAAGGGGCTCCGGTCCCATAGGTGTTGGAAAGCGCGCTCGTTGCCTTCCTGCGGGCGAATGTCGATGTGTTTGCCTGGCAACCATCTGACATCCCCGGTGTTCCCAAGAAGGTAATTGAGCACAAGCTTGCTGTTTGTCCTCATGCGCGGCCCGTCAAGCAGAAGGTCAGAAAGCAAGCCGTGGAGCGCCAAGAATTCATTGCTGAAGAAATCAAGAAGCTAGAGGCAGCAGGCCTAGTTAGAGGTGTGATCCATCCGACGTGGTTAGCAAACCCAGTCGTCGTGCGCAAGGCCAATGGGAAGTGGAGACTGTGTATAGACTTCACCGATGTGAATAAGGCATGTCCCAAGGATCCATTCCCTTTGCCGCGCATTGACCAGATCATTGACTCCACTGCCGGATGTGAGCTACTCTCTTTTCTTGATGCATATTCAGGCTATCACCAGATCTTTATGGCCAAAGAAGATGAAGAGAAGACTGCATTTATCACACCATGTGGCACTTATTGCTTCATACGCATGCCATTTGGACTGAAGAATGCAGGATCAACATTTGCAAGGGTAGTGCACACTGCTTTCGAGCCACATATCCACAGAAATGTAGAGGCTTACATGGATGACATCGTGGTGAAGAGCAAGAGCAAGGATACCCTGGTCCAAGATTTGGAAGAGACATTTCAGAACCTGCGCAACATACAGCTTAAGTTGAACCCCGAGAAGTGCGTCTTTGGAGTCCCCTCCGGCAAGCTTCTCGGGTTCTTTGTGTCACAGAGGGGGATTGAAGCTAACCCCGACAAGATTAAAGCCATTGAGCAGATCGAGGCCCCGAAGCGCGTCAAGGACGTCAGGAGGCTTGCAGGTTGTGTGGCTGCCCTCAGTAGGTTCATTTCGAAGTCTGCAGAGCGCGCCCTTCCTTTCTTCAAAATCCTGAAGAAGGCAGGCCCTATGAAATGGACTCCGGAAGCGGAGGCAGCGCTGCAAGACTTGAAACGGTACCTATCCTCCACTCCAATACTTGTCGCACCTAGACCACAGGAAAAGTTGCTGCTATACCTAGCGGCAACCAACTAGGTGGTTAGTGCTGCGTTGGTAGCGGAGAGGGAGGCCGACGAGGAGTCTGCACCACCGGCAAGCGAATCCAGCGACAAGCAGGGGGCTGCTCCGACAAGCTCTGGCCCAGGCAAGGACAACTCTGCGCAGGAACAACAAGAAGTGCGGAAGAAGATGGTGCAGCGCCCGGTGTATTTTGTGAGTTCCCTCTTGCAGGGGGCTAGATCAAGATACTCCGGGGTGCAAAAGTTGCTTTTCGGCCTCCTCATGGCCTCGAGAAAGCTGCGCCATTACTTCCAGGCACATGAGATAACAGTGGTCACTCGCTTTCCGCTGAAGAGGATATTGCACAATCCAGAAGCAACAGGCAGGATCGTTGAGTGGGCACTGGAGCTGTCGAGCTTTGGACTCAAGTTTGAAAGTACCTCAACCATACAGAGTCGAGCTTTGGCAGAATTCATAGCTGAGTGGACCCCAACGCCCGATGAAGAAGTCCAAGAAACAAGTGCACCCGTACAAGAAGCGACAAGTGAATGGGTAATGTATTTTGATGGTGCCTTCTCGCTGCAAGGCGCCGGTGCTGGCGTGGTACTCATCGCGCCCACCGGAGAGCACCTCAAGTATGTTATCCAGATGCACTTTCCCAGGGAGCAAGCGACGAACAACACTGCTGAATATGAAGGCTTGCTTGCCGGCCTCAGAATTGCGGCCGAACTTGGGATCAGGAAGCTGATTGTGCGGGGAGATTCTCAGTTGGTGGTCCGACAAGTTAACAAGAGTTACCAGAGCCCTTTGATGGAAGCTTATGTAGATGAAGTAAGGAAGCTTGAAGAGCACTTTGAAGGTCTGCAAATGGAGCACGTCCCCGAGAGCTCACAATGAAATTGCAGATGGCCTTTCAAAGTGTGCCTCGATGAAGTTACCTGTGGAACCAGGGACCTTCTTGCTCAAGCTGACTCAACCATCCGTTACACCATCAATTGGGCAGTCCAAGAAGAGAAAGTTGGTCTCCGGCGACTACTTGCCGGCGGATCTTCCTGAAACTGCCGCCAAGGTCCCCAAGAACAATGACCAGAACGCTGAGGAACAGTTTGCTCCTGCAGATCCTCGGATCTGTGCAGTTGAAGCAAGTGTTCCCGACAAGCCTCGCCCCGGCGAGCTTGCCGGGGGACCATCAGCTCCGGCAGAACATGAGGTTCTTGCCGTAGAAGCTGAGGTCCCCGCAGCGGCCCTCACGCCTTTAATCCTTGCCGTTGAGCCACGGGCTCCGGCATGGGCGCAGCAGATCGTCCGTTTTCTGCAAACTGGAGAACTCCCCGACGACCCAGAAGAAATAGAGAAGATAACCAGGCAGTCAAGTATGTACCAGTTCGTGGATAACGAGCTGTACAGAAGAAGACTCAATGGTGTCAGGTTGAAGTGCATCTCCAGGGAAGATGGACAGAAGCTGTTGGTAGAAATACATGGAGGCATATGTGGCCACCACATTGGCGCCAGGGCGCTTGCCGGGAAAGCTTTCCGGCAAGGGTTCTTCTGGAAAGAAGCCCTCCAAGATGCAATTGCACTAGTAACCAAGTGTGAAGCGTGCCAGTTCCATGCAAAACAAATTCATCAGCCAGCTCAAGCTCTCCAGACGATCCCTTTGTCCTGGCCCTTCTCGGTCTGGGGGCTCGATATCCTCGGCCCCTTCCCTCGCGCTGTCGGGGGCTTTGAGTACTTGTACGTCGCAATCGACAAGTTCACAAAGTGGCCAGAAGTGGAACCAGTGAGAAAGGTGACAGCACAGTCAGCGGTCAGGTTCTTCAGGTCGATTGTTTGCCGTTTCGGAATCCCTAACAGGATCATCACCGACAACGGTACACAGTTTACTAGTCGCACCTTCATGCAGTACGTCCAAGACCTTGGCGCCAAGGTCTGTTTTGCTTCTGTTGCTCACCCGAGGAGCAACGGTCAAGCGGAGAGGGCCAATGCTGAAGTGCTGCGCGGGCTCAAGACAAGGACCTTTGACAGGCTGCGCAAGTGCGGAAGAAACTGGATAGAGGAGCTACCGGCGGCTCTTTGGTCAATCAGAACGACACCAAGTCAAGCCACCGGACAGACACCCTTTGCCCTAGTCTATGGGGCAGAGGCAGTTCTCCCCACGGAACTCGTATACGGATCTCCTCGAGTACTCGCTTATGATGAGCTTGAGCAAGAGCAACTGCGACAAGATGACGCATTGCTCCTCGAGGAGGAACGTCTCCAGGCTGCTGTACGAGCTGCTCGATACCAGCAAGCCTTGCGTCGCTACCATAGCCGCAAGGTCAAGGCCAGGAGTCTCGAGGAAGGCGACATTGTTCTTCGGCGTGTTCAGTCCGCCAAGAATTCCAACAAGTTGACGCCGAAGTGGGAAGGCCCTTATCGGGTGAGACAAGTCACAAGGCCCGGCGCTGTCCGCCTTGAGACCGAAGAAGGCTTACCGGTGAGCAACTCCTGGAACATAGAGCATCTTCGCAAGTTTCACCCATAAGGCGCGGTTGCCGTGATCCGCTCCGGCAACCACCTTTTGTACAAGCCTTGCCGCTGTTGCATGTAACCCTTTGTACAAAGCCGGGCACAGACCCCGTGCATCAGTAAAGTTTTTGTGTTTTGCGCCATTTGCCTCTTACATGCTTTTCTTTGCTATTTGCATGTGTTATTTGGCATCTTGTGCAACATACATATCCGGTAAGCATTAGCACACCTATGATATCGCAGCAGAGTAAGCCTCGTCGCCTGCTCCGATTTCTCCTTCTTGGTCTTCTCCGCCTTCGCCTTCTCGGTCTTAGGGGCCATGGCGGAGGCGGCGAGGGAAGGGGGACGAAGAGTCCGGCGGCGCCGCAGATGCGGAAGGCGGCGGAGGAGGTGTGGAGGCGGAGCGCAAGAGGGGATCTCTGGAGATGGAAGAAGAAGCAATGAAGGCGTAGGAGGGGAACCGCTCCTGCTTCCTCTGCTTTTATGGGGAAGTGGGGGACGTTTCGCTCTTTCCATTAAAAGAACGTGGCCACGTCCCATCCCACGACGCCGCAATCGAGGCGTGCCGTTACGGAGGGACGCGGCGGATGCGGAAGTGGATTCGGCGTGCCGTGGGCCGCGCGTGCCCGTGCACTGTTTTGGGCCTGGCCCAACAGCGCTCGGCACCGTGTGTGGCCCAGGCCCGGGGGCTCCTGTCGGTGTAATAAGGTAGGGGTACCTCAGTACCCCAACATGTGCACAGGCAGTAGCAGCTTCCCGCGGCAGGGCCTACCACGCGCTTGCCGGAGACCTTCCTGCTCCATATAAAACCATTCAAAAACAAAGTATACAAGACAGAAGATCAAGACCCCGGCAAGTGGAGCTTGTCGGGAAGGCCGTTCCAGGCTCAAGATTACCTCACTCACGCAAGGCCCTGGCAAGAGGAGCTTGCCAGGAAGACTAGAAGATTGCGTTACAGAAGACATACCTCGGCGCAACATGCGCCCCGGCAGGGCCCGGGGAGCGACAAGCTTCAGAGCCCGACAAGCTCCCGGGCCCGGCAAGGTCAAGACCCCGGCAAGGTGCTTGCCGGGGAGAGCTGCGCTGTGTGCCCGCGCTCCAGCCCATCGGTCCACGCGTCGCCCTGGGGCCGCTCCAGGGACGCGTGGCGGATGGCTGTGCAACCTGGGGGACACGGTGGCACTCCACGGTGGTAAAGCTATCGCCGTGGCAAACGGAGACGCAAGGGCGGGCGCTTTTGGGGTCGACGGCGACGGGCATTAAATGCTCTTGTCCCCCACTGTCAAAGTAGGTAGCGACCACTGTTCATGCACTGTTGCTCCACTATTCCCGCACTGTTACAACTACCACCACTTTTACATTTTTACCATTTTCTCCTACGTTGACACCTGTCGGTGACCCCTTGCACTATAAAAGGAGGCCCATGCGCAACGTAGAAAGGGTTCGAAATCTAGATCGCTCATACGCTCGGTGTAGCTAGTTCTTCAAGCTCCCGAGCTCTCCAACTCAATACAAACTAAGCAGGAGTAGGGTTTTACGCGTCCATCGCGGCCCGAACCTGGGTAAACTGCCTGCGTGGTCTCCACGATCTGCTCTTTGTGCTCCCTCCGCCCTCTTACCGCACAAACAAGGGGCTCTGGTCCCATAGGTGTTCGTGGAGGACAGTTTCCCCCGACACTTCCTAGCAGCGAAGTCACTCTTATCATAACGTTGATTCTTTGATTGTGGGTTATCAAGATTAACAACAGGTTCAATATCTACATCATTGTTATTGCTAGGTTGAGCATCAACATGAACATCATCATTAACATTATCACTAGGTTCATGTTCATTACCAGATTGTGTTTCAGCATCAGAAATAGAAATATCATTGGGATTCTCGGGTGTGTCAACAACAGGTTCACTAGAAGCATGCAAAGTCCTATCATTTTTCGTCTTCTTCTTCTTAGAAGGACTAGGTGCATCAACATTAGTTCTCTAAGAATCTTGCTCAACTCTCTTAGGGTGGACCTCAGGATACAAAGGTTCATGAGTCATTCTACCCACTCTAGTCATAACCCTAACAACATTATCATTTTTCTTATTATTTAATTCATTGAGAAAATCATTTTGTGATTTTAAGCACTTGTTCTACCTGAGTGGTAACCATAGAAGCATGCTTACTAATAAGTTTAAGGCCACCTTTAACTCTAGACATATAATCACTCAAGTGTTCAACCATATAAGCATTATGTTTCAATTGTCTACCAACATAAGCATTGAAGTTTTCTTGTTTAACAATAAAATTATCAAAATCATCCAAGCATTGGCTAGCAGACTTATTACAAGGAATATCACCTTCATCAAATCTATAGAGATAATTTACCTTTACTACCTGTGTCGGGTTATTAAGACCATGTATTTTTTCGATAGGTGGTAAATTCTTAACATCTTCAGCTTTAATGCCCTTTTCTTTCATAGATTTCTTTGCGTCTTGCATATCTTCAGGACTGAGAAATAGAATACCCCTTTTCTTTGGAGTTGGCTTAGGAGTTGGTTCAGGAAGTGTCCAATCATTATCATTTCTCAATATTTTATTCAATAGCGATTCAGCTTGCTCAACAATTATTTCCCTGAAAACACAACTAGCACAACTATCTAGGTGGTCTCTGGAAGCATTGGTTAGTCCATTATAAATGATACCAAGTATTTCATTTTTCTGGAGAGGATGAGCAGGCAAAGCATTAAGAAATCGGAGAAGCCTCCCCAAGCTTGCGAGAGACTCACTTCTTCAATTTGCACAAAGTTATATATTTCCCTTAAGGCAGCTTGTTTCTTATGAGCGAGGAAATATTTAGCAGAGAAGTAATAAATCATATCCTGGGGACTACGCACACAACCAGGAGCAAGAGAATTAAACCATGTTGTAGCATCACCCTTTAATGAGAACGTAAATACCTTAAGGATATAGTAGTAACGAAATTTTTCCTCATGAGTGAATAGAGTGGCTATATCATTCAATTTAGTAAGATGTGCCACAGCAGTTTCGGATTCATAGCCATAAAAAGGATCTGATTCAACCAAGTAATTAACTCAGGATCGACAGAGAAATCATAATCCTTATCAGAAATAAAGATAGGTGAAGTAGCAAAAGCAGGGTCATATTTTATTCTAGCATTCAATGACTTCTCTTTTTGCTTAGCTAACAGCTTCTTAAGATCATATCTATATTTGCAAGCCAAAAGGTCTCTAGCAGTTTCTTCATCCACAACATAAACCGCAGGCACATTAGGAAATTCATATCTAGGGGGAGAATCTTCATCATCACTTTCATCAATATAATCTGTTTCAATAATTTCATTCTCTCTAGCCCTAGCAAGTTGTTCATCAAGAAATTCACCTAATGGCATAGTATTATCATGCATAGAAGTAGTTTCATCATAAGCATCTTGCATAGCAGAAGTGGCATCATCAATAACATGCGACATATCAGAATCAATAGCAGGTGTAGGTGTCGCAAATTTACTCATAACAGAAGGTGAATCAAGAGCAGAGCTAGATGACAGTTCCTTACCTCCCCTCGTTGTTGAGGGAAAAAATCTTGGTTCTTTCATCTTTCAAGTTCTTCATAGTGATCAACATATATAAATCCCAAGTGACTCAATGAATAGAGCTATGCTCCCCAAAAACGGCGCCCAAAAATGGTCTTGATAACCCACAAGTATAGGGGATCGCAATAGTTTTCGAGGGTAGAGTATTCAACCCAAATTTATTGATTCGACACAAGGGGAACCAAAGAATATTCTCAAGTATTAGCAGTTGAGTTGTCAATTCAACCACACCTTAAAGACTTAATATCTACAGCAAAGTATTGTGTAGCAAAGTAGTATGGAAGTAACGATAACGGTTGTCGGCGTCCTGGGAATGGGCGTACCCAGACTTGCCTGCCTGCGGCCCGTGACGTGGCTCCATCAGCGGCCTGGTGCGGCCCAACTTCGGCAAATACAACTCAAGACCCTCGCGAGCGGCCAAGCCTCACGAGGCGGGCGACGACAAGACCTCCCTGGGGGCAGTCTCTCTAGGTTGGCTCCCGAGGAGTGGAGATATCTACGCAAGGAGCACCTCGCAAGGTTTACGTGACGTGAGCCATGATGACCAAGGCCAGGCGGGTGCCAGCGGGCGTAGTGTACCAGTTTACTCTTTGGTGTTAAGAGGGCAAGCACATGCTCGGAGTCTCGAGGGATCAGGCAAATATTTCCATATCAGTGCAACAAGACCAAGGACCGTCAGGGCTGCAGAACGGAGGTCATCGTGGAGCACAACGCGGCGTTACCACCAGAGCCTTTGGCAGGCGAAGACTACTTTTTTCAGGATAACTTGTACTAGTTGTTCACCTTCAAAGTTGGCCCTTGTGGGATCCCTTCCCACCGATATTTGGGAAGAGTACCAAGGCCACTATAAATAGGACCTAGCCACCACCATAGAGGGCAGGTCATCTTGATTCGAGAAAGAGATCGCCTAGTAGAAGAGACACCACAAGCTCATCCAAGCCCAAGAACACCTCTCCTCTGGAGGCTGTTCATCCCTTGTACTAGTTAAACCTCAGCCATAAAAGGCAATCCACCACACACACTTGAGTAGGGTATTACACCACAGGGTGGCCCAAACCAGTATAATCCTTTATGTCCCTTGTAGGGTGAGCGCGCTGGGGAAAGAGTGTTCTTCATGCGCACCCTAGAGTTCGAACCTCTCAAGGGTTTGCGGAACCCAAAATCTGACATTTGGAGCGCCAGGTAGGGGTGCGCCGAAGTTCCGCCCCTCCGTCCATCCCGCTCTCCATCCGCCGGGCTCCTATGGCGGGCGCCCCTCCTTTGACTGCCTTGGTGGGCGCGCGCGGTGGTGTTGCAGGCCATCGAGCCTTCACCCCCGCCTTGCGACAGGTGCAGTGGCCACTCAGGTTCAGGCCGGAGATGCCCCCCCCGTTACGACGGAGCGGTAGATCCGGCTATTTACCTCCAGGCCTACGAGGAGGCCGTTTCGGCGGCCCACAGTGACAGCAAGGTCATGGCCAGTTGGCTCCCCATGGAACTCAATGGCGTACCGCACGCCTGGTTTCTCAGCTTGCCAGAGTCATCTGTGGCATCCTGGGAGGACCTGCGCTGTCTCTTTACCGCGCGCGCTTCGCGGTGCCGGCACCCCACACCGTCATGGCCCCCCTCGGCGGCTCTTAGGCGCCGTCCTCAGGTCGCCACGTCAAGTAGTTCTTCCATCAAGTGGGCTCCACCCGAGCCTCGAAGGGATCCCATCCGGGATGGGCTGCGCCTGAGGCCGACCTCACCTTTGACTCCAGAGACCACCCGATGGTCAATGCAGGTGCAGGCGCCCTCCCGATGCTCTGCACCCACAATATCTGCAACATGGCGGTAACCAAGACCCTCATCGATGGCGGGGCCGGACTGAACATGCTCTCCCCAGAAGCATTCGGCATGCTCCATGTGTCGCCCGAACGGTTCCCTCGCTACAGGCCGTTCTCCAGGGTCGTCGACGGCTCCACCAGCCCCATGGGGCAGATCTGGCTCCTCGTCACCTTTGGCACCCGCAACAACTACTGTACCAAGCTTATCGACTTCGACATCTCCCACATCGGGCTCCTGTACAACGCCAATCTCGGGTACCCAACCCTAGTTCATGGCGGCAACTCACCCAGCCTACAACCTCATGAAGATGCCGGGGAGCAACGACATCCTCACTGTGGCCGGAGATACCAAGGAGGCCCTGGGGGCCCTCAAGCTCGCCTTCATGGCCGCAGCGGTGGCACGCCCGGCCAACGAAGCAACTCTGGAGGCCGTGGGGGCTGCGCCAGCCAAAAAGAAGAAGCTTTTCTCTCAAGATCGGGCCGAGACGAAGCAGGTGCTGGTGGATAAAGACGGGGCGTCGGGAGCCACCTTCACCATAGGCGCTGGCCCTCCCCTAGCTCAAGAAAAGGCACTGATCAGTTTCTTGCACGCCAACAAGAGGTGTTCGCATGGGAACCCAAAGATCTGGCAGGAGTCCCAAGGGTGGTGTTCGAGCATCACCTAAATGTATGCCCCAACATGCACCCAGTAAAACAGAAGGTCCGACGCCAGTCCACTGAGAAGTAGTCTTTCATTGTACCAGAGACTCGTAATTTGCAAGAATCTGGTGTGATCCGCGAGGTGCGATATCCAGAGTGGTTGGCGAATCCAGTAGTCGTGCCCAAGAAAGGTGGGAAAGAGCGCATGTATGTCGACTTCACCAACCTCAACAAGGCCTGTCCACAAGACCAGTTCCCACTACCGCGCATCGACCAGATTGTCTACTCCACCGCCGAGTGCGACCTGCTGTGCTTCCTGGATGCCTTTTCGGGCTACCATCAAATCAAGATGGCGGTAAAAGACGCCGAGAAGACCGCCTTCCTCACCTCGTGTGGTGTATACTCCTACACTTGTATGCCGTTCGAGTTGCGGAATGCAGGAGCAACTTTCGAGCGGTCGATGCATATCACCCTGGGAGAAAAACTCAGGAGAAATGTTGAGGCCTACATTGATGACATCGTGGTAAAATCTTGGTGGGCCAAGACCCTCATTGAAGATTTGGAAGAGACCTTCGCTAGCCTGCACAAGGTAGACATGCGGCTCAACCCAGAGAAGTGTGTATTCGGCGTCCCATCAGGGAAGCTGCTGAGTTTCCTAGTGTCGCACAGAGGAATCGAGGCTAACCCCAAGAAGGTTAAGGCCATAGAGAAGATGATTACACCGAAGACCCTCAAGGAGATCCAGAAGTTGGCCGGCTGCGTGACGTCGCTCGGGCGTTTCATCTCCAAGCTGGGGGAGCAAGCCCTTCCCTTCTTCAAACTGATGAAAAGGAAAGGCCCGTTTGAGTGGACCCCAAAGACTGATGCATCATTCGAAGACCTAAAGAAGTACCTCACTAGCCCGCCCATAATGGTGGCGCCGAAACCCCAGGAGCCCTAGGTGCTTTACCTAGCCGCGACACCACACTCCGTTAGCGCAGCGCTGGAGAAAGTCCTGGCGGAGCGCCAGGACAAGGACGCACAGCCCCGGGGCGACACTCACGAGGCTCTACCAGGACCAGCAAACGACCAAGCTCCGTGAGCTGACGCTCCTGAAGCCGCAACTGCTACGTCCGGCGACCAAGCTCCGGAGGCTCTCTTGCCTCAGGAGGCACCGCAGCCATAGGAGAGCCTGGCTCCCACCCTCGTCGAGCACCCTGTGTACTTTTTCAGCACGGTGCTCCGCGACGCTTGCGTGCGCTACCCCATGCCTCAAAAGCTTTTGCTCGCGCTCCTCGTCGCTTCGCGCAAGCTGCGCCACTACTTCCAAGGCCATCCCATCAAGGTTGTATCTTCTTACCCATTGGAGAGGGTGTTGAGGAGCGCCAATGTTGCGGGAAGGGTCGCCGAATGGAACATCAAGCTGCAAGTGTTTCAACTGGAGTTCATCACCAACAGGATTGTCAAGGGTGCCACGCTTGCTGGCTTCGTGGCAGAATGGACCGACACCCCAGAGCCCAGAGTAGGTGAGGACCGGTCCCTCTTGCCAGGGAGTGAAGCACCGGATTGCTGGGTCATGTACTTTGATGGCGCCTTCGCATGCCTGGGTAGGGCACAGGGGCTGGCGCCGTGCTCATCTCGCCCACCAAGGACAAGCTCTACTACACTGTGCAGCTCAGGTTTCAGCACGGTGAGAAGGTCTCCATCAACTTCGCAGAGTACGAAGGCCTGATCGCCGGCCTGAAAATGCGGCCGCACTCGGTGTGAAGCGCCTCACCATCAAGAGTAACTCTCAGCTTCTCATCAAGTTCTCCAACAAGGTATATGAGCTCAGGGATGAGCACATGGAGGCGTACCTAACGGAGGTACGCAAAATGGAGAAACAATTCCTAGGCCTGGGGCTGTAGCACGTATTGCGCGACATGAACAGGGAGGCCGACAACATCGCCAAGAGGGCGTCCAGGCACCAGCCGCAGGAGCCCGGCGTCTTTGAGGAACAGCTCTTCAAGCCCTCGGCCACCCCACCGGCTGCGGAGTGATGTCTACTACACAACCTTCTTCTTGTAGACCTTGTTGGGCCTCCAAGTGCAGAGGTTTGTAGGACAGTAGCAAATTTCCCTCAAGTGGATGACCTAAGGTTTATCAATCCGTGGGAGGCGTATGATGAAGATCGTCTCTCTCAAACAACCTTGCAACCAAATAACAAAGAGTCTCTTGTGTCCCCAACACACCCAATACAATGGTAAATTATATAGGTGCACTAGTTCGGCTAAGAGATGGTGATACAAGTGCAATATGGATGGTAGATATAGGTTTTTGTAATAAGAAAATATAAAAACAGCAAGGTAGCAAGTGGTAAACGTGAGCATAAACGGTGTTTCAGTGATAGTAGATAAGGCCTAGGGTTCATACTTTCACTAGTAAAACTCCTCTCAACAAGGATAACATAATTGGATCATATTACTAGCCCTGAACATGCAACAAAGAGTCACTCCAAAGTCACTAATAGCGGAGAACAAACGAAGAGATTATGGTAGGGTACGAAACCACCTCAAAGTTATTCTTTCTGATTGATCTATTCAAGAGTCTGTAGTAACGTTCAATCTATCATAGAGTTCGTACAAGAATAACACCTTAAGACATAAATCAACCAAAACCCTAATGTCACCTAGATACTCCATTGTCAACTCAAGTATCCGTGGGCATGATTATACGATATGCATCACACAATCTTAGAAATATCTATTCACCAACACATAGAACTTCAAAGAGTGCCCCAAAGTTTCTACCAGAAAGTCAAGAAGAAAATGTGTGCCAACCCCTATGCATAGATTCCCAAGGTCACAGAACCCGCAAGTTGATCACCAAGACATACATCAAGTAGATCACATGATATGCCATTGTCACCACAGATAAGCACATGCAAGACATACATCAAGTGTTCTCAAATCCTTAAAGACTCAATCCAATAGGATAACTTCAAAGGGAAAACTCAATCCATTACAAGAGAGTAGAGGGGGAGAATCATTATAACATCCAACTAGAATAGCAAATCTCGCGATACATCAAGATCGTATCATCTCAAGAACATGAGAGAGAGAGAGAGATCAAACATATAGCTACTGATACATACCCTCAGCCCCGAGGGTGGACTACTCCCTCCTCGTCATGGAGAGCGCCGGGATGATTAAGATAGCCACCGGAGAGGGATTCCCCCCTCTGGCAGGGTGCCAGAACGGGTCTAGATTGGTTTTTGGTGGCAATCGAGGCTTTCAGCGGTGGAACTCCCGATCTTGGTTTATTTCCGAAGGTTTCAGTATTTATAGAATTCTTTGGCGTAGGGCACAAGTCAGGGGGCCCTCCGGGCCGTCCACGAGATAGGAGGGCGCGCCCCTGCCCAGGGAGCGCCCCCCCCACCCTTGTGCGCAGCCCGTGGCTCTCCTGGCCCAACTCTTTTACTTTGAGGGATTCTTTTGGTCCAGAAAAAATCATCAAAAATTGGCACGTCAATTGGACTCCGTTTGACATTCCTTTTCTGTAAAACTCAAAAACAAGGAAAAAACAGAAACTGGCACTAGGCTCTAGGTTAATAGGTTAGTCCCAAAAATCATATAAAAGTGTATATGAAAGCCCATAAGACATCCTAGAAGGATAATATAATAGCCCATCAATAGATATCAATGTGAGTGAGTAGGGTTTGCCATGCAACGGATGCACTAGAGCAAAATATGTATGAAAGCTCAACAATAGAAACTAGTGGGTGTGCATCCAACTTGCTTGCTCACGAAGACCTAGGGCATTTGAGGAATCCCATCGTTGGAATATACAAGCCAAGTTCTATTATAAAAATTCCCAGTAGTATATGAAAGTAACTAAACATGAGACTCTCTATCATGAAGAACATGGTGCTACTTTGAAACACAAGTGTGGAAAAAGATAGTAGCAATTGTCCATTGTTTTTCTTTTTTTGGGCCTTTTTTTCTTTCTTTGGCCTTTCTTTTTTTAGGGGATTTATTGATTTAGCCTTTCCTCACATGGGACAATGCTCTAATAATGATGATCATCACACTTTCATTACAACTCGATACTAGAAAAAAGTATGACTCTATATGAATGCCTCCGGCGGTGTACCGGGATGTGCAATGAATCAAGAGTGACATGTATGAAAAATTATGCATGGTGGCCTAGCCACAAATACGATGTCAACTACATGATCATGCATGGCAATATGACAATATAATGCGTGTCATATGAATGGAACGATGGAAAGTTGCATGGCAATATATCTTGGAATGGCTATGGAAATGCCATGATAGGTAGGTTTTCAGGAAGATATATGGTGGCTGTTTTGAGGAAGGATATATAGTGGGTGTATGGTACTGGCGAAAGGTGCACGGTACAAGAGAGGCTAGCAATGGTGGAAGGGTGAGAGTGTGTACAATCCATGGACTCAACATTAGTCATAAGAACTAATATACTTATTGCAAAAATCTACTAGTCATCAAAACAAAGCAATTAACGCATGCTCCTAGGGGGGAGGTTGGTCGGAGTTAACCATCGCGCACCCCCGACCTCCACACAAAGGTTGACACTTTACAAATACCTCATGCTCTAACTTCGTCACATAGCAGTTCACCATATGTGCATGCTACGGGAATCACTAACTTTAACACAAGCATTTCTCAATTTCATAATAACTCCACTAGCATGAATCTAATATCACTATCCTCATATCTCAAAACAATTATCAAGCATCCAACTTCTCGTCATGTTCAATGCACTTAGTGTGAAAGTTTTTACTACATTGATATTGGATGTCTATCATGTGAAGACTAGTTTTTTTAGCCTAAACTCATTACCATGCTGTTTTAATAGACTCTCAAAAGGATATAAGTGAAGCATGAGAGTTCAACAATTTCTTCAAAATATTATCACCACCGTGCTCTAAAAGATATAAGTGAAACACTAGAGCAAAAACTATTCAACTCAGAAGATATAAGTGAAACACAAAGAGTGTTTTAACAATTCGTAGGCCATATTTAACTCTCTCAAAAAGGAGTGTCCAGCAAGGATAATTGTGGCAAACTAACAAGCAAAGACTCCAATTATACAAGACGCTCCAAGCAAAACACATATCATGTGGTGAATAAAAATATAGCTCCAAGTATAGTTACCGATGGATGAAGACGAAAGAGGGGTTGCCTTCCCGGGGCATCCCCAAGCTTAGGCTTTTGATTGTCCTTGAATTTTACTTGGGGTGAAATGGGCATCCCCAAGCTTAGTCCCTTGCTACTCTTTGTTCCATAGTCCATCAAAGCAATACTCAAAACTTGAAAACTCCACAACACAAAACTTAGACAAAAATATTGTGAGCTCCGTTAGTATAAGAAAACAAACCACTACTCAAAGGTACTGTAATGAACTCATTCTTTGTTTATATGGGTGTTAAACCTACTGTATTCCAACTTCTCTATGATTCATACTTCCCAATACTACTCATAGATGCATTGAAATAAGCAAACAACACACGAAAAACAGAATCTGTCAAAAACAGAACACTCTGTAATAATCTGCAGGTTTCGCATACTTCTATAACTCCAAAAAATTCAAACTAAATTGGTAAACGTGAGAAATTTGTCTATTAATCAGCTGCAAAAAGAATCTACTAAATAGCACACTCCAATAAAATCTCATGACTACTCTCGTGAGCGCTAACGTTTCTGTTTTTTACAGCATGATCATATAGACTTCACACAAGTCTTCCCGAAGGTTCTACTTGGCACGAATACTAATTAAAACATAAAACCACATCTAAACAGAAGCTAGATGCAATATTTATTCCTAAACAGAAGCAAAAGCAAAGAAACTAAAATAAAGTTGGGTTGCCTCCCAACAAGCGCTATCGTTTAACGCCCCTAGCTAGGCATAATGATGCTCACCTAAAAGATAAGAATTGAAACATAACGGGAGCATCACGAAGCATATGAATAGCACATTTAAGTCTAACCCACTTCCTATGCATAGGGATTTTCAAACAACTTATGGGAACGATAATCAACTAGCATAGGAAAGCAAAACAAGCATAGCTTCAAGATTTTAAGCACATAGAGAGGAAACTTGATATTATTGGAATATGTAAAAGCATATGTTCCTCTCTCATAATAATTTTCAGAGGCATCATGAATGAATTAAACAATATAACCAGCACATAAAGCATTCTTTTCAAGATCCCCAAGCATATAAATTTTATTATTCTCCACATAAGCAAAATTCTTCTCATGAATAATAGTGGGAGTAAACTCAACAAAATAATTACTATGTGAGGCATAATCCAATTGTAAACTAAAATCATGATGACAAGTTTCATGTTATCATTATTCTTAATGGCATACAAGTCATCACAATAATCATCATATATAGGAGGCATGCTTTCATCATAATAAATTGGCTCATCAAAACTTGGGGGACTAAAAATATCATCTTCATCAAAGATAGCTTCCCCTAGCTTGTGGCTTTGCATATCATTAGCATCATGGGTATTCAAAGAATTCACACTAACAACATTGCAATCATGCTCATCATGCACATATCTTATGCCAAACATTCTATGTAATTTTTCTTCTAGCACTGGAGCACAATTTTCCTTCCCGTCATTTTCACGAAAGATATTAAAAAGATGAAGCATATGAGGTAACCTTAATTCCATTTTTTGGGTAGTTTTCTTTTATAAACTAAACTAGTGATAAAACAAGAAACTAAAATATTCGATTGCAAGATCTAAAGATATACATTCAAGCACTAACCTCCACGGCAACGGCGCCAGAAAAGAGCTTGATGTCTACTACACAACCTTCTTCTTATAGACGTTGTTGGGCCTCCAAGTGCAGAGGTTTGTAGGACAGTAGCAAATTTCCCTCAAGTGGATGACCTAAGGTCTATCAATCTTTGGGAGGCGTAGGATGAAGCTGGTCTCTGTCAAATAACCCTGCAACCAAATAACAAAGAGTATCTTGTGTCCCCAACACACCCAATACAATGGTAAATTGTATAGGTGCACTAGTTAGGCGAAGAGATGGTGATACAAGTGCAATATGGATGGTAGATATAGGTTTTTGTAATAAGAAAATATAAAAAACAAGGTAGCAAGTGGTAAACGTGATCATAAACGATGTTGCAATGATAGTATATAAGGCCTAGGGTTCATACTTTCACTAGTGCAAGTTCTCTCAACAAGGATAACATAATTGGATCATATTACTAGCCCTCAACATGCAACAAAGAGTCACTCCAAAGTCACTAATAGCGGAGAGCAAACGAAGAGATTATGGTAGGGTACGAAACCACCTCAAAGTTATTCTTTCTGATCGATCTATTGAAGAGTCCGTAGTAACGTTCAATCTATCATAGAGTTCGTACTAGAATAACACCTTAAGACAGAAATCAACCAAAACCCTAATGTCACCTAGATACTCCATTGTCACCTCCAGTATCCGTGGGCATGATTATACGATATGCATCACACAATCTCAGAAACATCTATTCAACCAACACATAGAACTTCAAAGAGTAACCCAAAGTTTCTACCGGAAAGTCAAGACGAAAACGTGTGCCAACCCCTATGCATAGATTCCCAAGGTCACGCAACCCACAAGTTGATCACCAAAACATACATCAAGTAGATCACATGATATCCCATTGTCGCCATAGATAAGCATGTGCAAGACATACATCAAGTGTTCTCAAATCCTTAAAGACTCAATCTGATAGGATAACTTCAAAGGGAAAACTCAATCCATTACAAGAGAGTAGAGGGGGAGAAGCATTATAAGATCCAACTAGAATAGCAAAGCTCGCGATACATCAAGATCGTATCATCTCAAGAACACGAGAGGGAGAGAGAGATCAAACACATAGCTACTGATACATACCCTCAGCCCCGAGGGTGGACTACTCCCTCCTCGTCATGGAGACCGCCGGGATGATGAAGATAGCCACCGGAGAGGGATTCCCCCCTCCGGCAGGTTGCCAGAACAGGTCTAGATTTGTTTTCGGTGGCAGTAGAGGCTTTCGGCGGTGGAACTCCCGATCTAGGTTAATTTCCGAAGGTTTCAGTATTTATAGGATTTTTTTGGCGTAGGGCACAAGTCAGGGGGCCCTCCGGCCGTCCATGAGATAGGAGGGCGCGCCCCCTGCCCAGGGCACGCCGCCCACCCTTGTGGGCAGCTCGTGGCTCTCCTGGCCCAACTCTATTACTTCGGAGGCTTCTTTTGGTCCGGAAAAAATCTTCAAAAATTGGCACGTCAATTGGACTCCGTTTGATATTCCTTTTCTGTAAAACTCAAAAACAAGGAAAAAACAGAAACTCGCACTGGGCTCTAGGTTAATATGTTAGTCCCAAAAATCATATAAAAGTGTATATAAAAGCCCATAAGACATCCTAGAAGGATAATATAATAGCATGGAACAATAAAAAATTATAGATACGTTGGAGACGTATCACGGAGCCGACACTGCCTCAGGAGGAGTTCCCCCCTCCGCCAACCTCGGGAGCTCCTGCCTGCGGCCCGACCTTGGGAGTGCGCTTGCTCCTTGCTCTCAAGCCCCAGGAGGGGTGCTGGACTCAGGAGTTCAAGACCTACTTGCTGCATGGAACCCTGCCAAAGAAGGAGGAGGACGCAGAGCATGTGGCCCGGCAGCCCACGGCTTACTGCCTTCCAAGATGGTGAGTTGTACCGAAAACGACCCAATGACATTTCTTTGAGATGCATCTCCAGGGAGCAGGGGCGCGAGCTGCTAACTGACATACATAGCGGGGACTGCGGGCATCACTCGTCCTCGCGCACCCTGGCGGGCAAGGCATTCCGTAGTGGATTCTATTGGCCAACAGCGCTCAATGATGTTACTGAGCTGGTGAAATCATGTGAGGCTTGCAAGTTCCACGCCAAGCAGATCCACCAGCCCGCTCAGGGCCTTCAGACTATCCCACTCTCGTGGCCGTTCGTGGTCTGGGGGCTGGACATCTTGGGGCCCTTCCCCCGAGCGCCCGAGGGCTAACGCTACCTCTACGTCGCCATCGACAAGCTCACCAAGTGGGCTGAGGTGGAGCCAATGCACACCATCCCTGCCGGCTCGGCGGTCAAGTTCATCAGGGGCATCGTGATCCGATTCGGGGTCCCTAATGGCATCTTCACCGACAACGGCTCGCAATTCACTAACAACTTCTTCAAAACATATTGTGCTAACCTTGGAATGCAGATATGCTACGCCTCAGTGGCGCACCCCAGGAGCAATGGACAAGCTGAGCGCGCCAACGCAGAGGTCCTGAGAGGCCTCAAGGCAAGGACCTTCAAGAAGAAGCTCGAGGCCTGCGGCAGGGGCTAGCATGACGAGCTCCAGTCCGTGTTGTGGTCCATTCACACCACCGCCACCAAGACAACAGGCGATACCCCGTTCTTCCTCGTCTACGGAGCCGAAGCAGTTCACTCTCATGAGGTCAAACATCGCTCCGCGTGGGTCTTGGCGTTTAAAGAGGCATGCCAGGATGCTACGCGGGGTATGGATCTCGTGCTGGGACAGGAGCGCCGCTGTCAAGCCGCGCTTCGAGCAGCAAGGTACCAGCAAGTGTTGCGGCGGTACCACTGCTGCAGCATCCATTCTAGGATGCTCGAGGTAGGCCATCTGGTCTTGAGGCGGGTGCTCTCCAAGGAAGCGATGCACAAGCTCTCTGCCATGTTGGAGGGCCCGTTCAGGATTTCCCACGTCTCTAGGGCTGGCGCGGTGAGCCTGGAGACGGCGGACAGCGTCCCCATCTAGAACGCCTGGAACATCCAGCACCTTTTGAAGTTCTATTCTGAAGCAAGGCCTAGTACCTGTGAAGCCAAGGCCCAATGCCTATGAAGCAAGGCCCGATGCCTATGAAGGTCTCCGCCCGTGACACTCTCACGTAATAATGAGTGGGCCTGTACACGCCCCATGGTCTCCGTAGTGCCGCCCTCAGGCCTCGAGGGCTCCCTCCCACGTCCTAGTGGCAGCACTTAGCTCCGCGCTGGTGAGAAGACTAGACTAGGTGCCGGACACGGCTATTCATTTGCTTTATGTATATGGTTGCGATCTTTCAAAGGATTTGGAGTTCTGGTGTCCCTCGCTTGCTTGGTTGAGTTTTCCCTCTTTCCGCTTTGTTTGCCTCCTTTTTCTCGCCTCAGGGAGGACGACAGTTGCTTGATGTTCTCCCTCGCATGCCTCGCGCGGGGGCTGGGCAGGAGTGTCCGTGACCGCGTGCTAGTCAGCTCACGTCATGGACACACCCTACCAAAACCCCCTTTGACCCAAAGCTTTGGCCTCCTTAATCCCTGCGAGGCACTCTCGTTTGAGCTCGTAACTGGCGCACCCCGCTCAGGTCTGTACCCCACGGATACCGCGACATGGTGCGTCTAGCCATCACCAGCCCACACCAGAGGGCTCGCGCAAGAAGGAACACAGTATCCGGCGGATTCCCTAACAAATTTAGCAGATGCCTCCTCCGAGGCCAGCAGCACCCGCACCAGCGGCGAGGAAGCCTCCCCAGATGCCGGAAGACGCACCCTCCAGCATACCCAGCTAAATTACCCCTCTACCCTCGTGAGGCACATGAATATCGTAACATAACACGGCAGCATTGGCGTCACAGTTCATTACACGCCCCAGTCGGGCCTCTTGCCCTTTTTCGAAAATCAGGAAGGAAGGAAAGCTAAACAAAAGCGGGCCACACAGCCGCAGCAGCTCGTGACACCCGGCTCCAGGGGCCTCCGGGGCTCAGCTCAGTCTGAGCCCTCCTCACGCTTCATCACCGCATGGCGGCAGGATGACCCATCACCGACCTCAAAGTGAGCCCGATGGCGCGGTGGCTGGTCGTAACCACCGCTGCTCGAGCTCTAGCTGGTGGAAGAGCCGCCACCGATGGAGGAATCACGGCCATCACCAAGGGAGAGCCCACCTGCGGCCTCGTCATCCTCACCAAGGCCGAGCCCATCGTCACTGCTGCCGTCTTCAGGGCAACACCCTGTGCGGCAGCCGTCCGCCCCAAACACCCTCACAAAGAGGGTCGCGGCACCATCGTACTTGAAGTGGAGGGTTTATCGCCTGCCCAAGCTACGCATGTGGGCGAATGTCTGCCAACCGTGGGCCAGGGCCACGTTGCCCGCAGAAGAAACCTCCACCGCAACCCAAGATGCTTTGTTGCAGCAGCCATCGGCCTGCAGCCAGAGGCCGTCGAGACCCTCGGCCGGCAGCTCATGGGCGAAGAAGCGCGATAGTTGGAGCTAGGCGCCAATCAGATTCTCCGGCAACATGACGAACTCCAGGAGCGTCTCCGGCGAATGGAGTCCTGACCGAGGAGGCCGGGCGACCATGGCGGGCCTTCCCGCGACGAAGGGGCTTCCGCAATGAGGGAGGCCCCTGCTACAGGAAGAGGTGCCGTTGTGACCACCCGGGGCGGCATTAACCCCAGAAGGAGCACACATGTGACCTTGGAGCACCGCCGCGGGGGTAGCGACGTGCTTACGGGGGCGGCCCCGTCCCTTCTTGAGCGGCGGCAAGTTGGATTCTTCCTGGCGAGCTTTCCCCTTCTCTGCGGTGGAGGACCTCTTGGGTGGTGCCATGCAAGCTGCAACAAGAGGGCGAAGAAAGGAGGAAGAATAAGAGGCGGGAGAAGGAGATGGGAAATTGGGGCTTCACGACCTATCCACTTATAGCTAGGAGGAGGCCAACTGTCGGCCTCCACGATCTCACGTAATGATGTTTCTTCTGTGCATGCAGCAGGGTCTCGTCAAGTCAGGCAGTTGCCGAGGCAGCGTGGGGAAGCGGAGACACCCACGCCCAATCAAGTCCCCACACGTAGACCAAGGTCGCAGGCATTTGGGGTCTGTGGCGCTTCGCCCTTGTATCTTTGGCTTCACCTCGAAGCCAAGCCCGTGCACGCCTTCGGCCCGGGGACTACTGTCGGCGTCTTGGGAACAGGGGTACCCAGACTTGCATGCCTCCGGCCCATGACGTGGCTCCATCAGCGGCCTGGTGCAGCCCAACTTCGGCAACTACAACTCAAGACCTTCGCGAGGGGCCAAGCCTCACGAGGCGGGCGATGACAAGACCTCCCTGGGGGCAGTCTCTCTAGGCTGGCTTCCGAGGAGCAGAGATATATATGCAAGGAGCACCTCGCGAGGTTCACGTGCGTGGGCCATGATGACCAAGGCTAGGCGGGCGGGCGCGGGCGCAGTGTACCAGTTTCCTCTTTGGTACTAAGAGGGCAAACGCAGGCGCGGAGTCCCGAGGGATCAGGAAAAGTTTTCCATATCAGTGCAACAAGACCAAGGACCGCCAGGGCTGAAAAACGGAGGTCATCGTGGAGCCCGGCGCGGCGTCACCACCAGAGCCTTTGGCAGGCGAAGACTACTTTTGTCATGATAACTTGTACTACTTGTTACCCTTCGAATTTGGCCGTTATGGGATCCCTTCCCGCCGATAATTTGGGAAGAGTACCAAGGCCACTATAAATAGGACCTAGCCACCACCATAGAGGGCAGGTCATCTTGATCCGTGAGAGAGATCACCTAGTAGAAGAGACACCACAAGCTTATCCGAGCCCAAGAACACCTCTTCTCCCGAGGCTGTTCATCCCTTTTACTAGTTCATCCTTAGCCATACAAGGCAATCCACCACACACACTGGAGTAGGTTATTACACCACAGGGTGGCCCGAACCAGTATAATCCTCTATGTCCCTTGTTCTTTGAGTTCGTTGAGCTAGGCCATGGAGTCACAGGGTGAGCGTGTTGGGGATAGAGTGTTCTTCGTGCGCACCCCAGAGTACGAACCTCTCAAGGGTTTGCAGAACCGAAATCCGACAACGATGGCTAAAGTAACAGTAGTAGTTTTTGTAGCAATCGTAACAGTGGCAACGGAAAATTAACTAAGCAAAGATCAATATGTGAAAAGCTCGTAGGCAATGGATCATTGTTGGATAATTATGTCAGATGCAATTCCTCATGCAACAGTTATAACATAGGGTCACACAGAACTAGCTCCTATTCATCAATGTAATGTAGGCATGTATTCTGAATATAGTCATACGTGCTTATGGAAAAGAACTTGCATGGCATCTTTTGTCTGACCCACCCTTGGCAGCGGGGTCCTATTGGAAACTAAGGGATATTAAGGCCTCCTTTAAATAGAGTACCGGACCAAAGCATTAACACTTAGTGTGTGAATACATGAACTCCTCAAACTACGGTCATCACCGGGAGTGGTCCCAATTATTGTCACTTCAGGGTTGCCGGATCATAAAACATGGTAGGTGACTATTGACTTGCAAGATAGGATCAAGAACTCACATAAATTCGTGAAAACATAATATGTTCAGATCTGAAATCATAGCACTCAGGCCCTAGTGACAAGCATTAAGCATACCAAAGTCATAGCAACATCAATCTTAGAACATAATGGATACTAGGGATCAAACCCTAACAAAACTAACTCGATTACATGGTAAATCTCATCCAACCCATCACCGTCCAGCAAGCCTACGATGGGATTACTCACGCATGGCGGTGAGCATCATGAAATTGGTGACGGAGGATGGTTGATGATGATGATGGCGACGGATTCCCCTCTCCGGAGCCCCGAACAGACTCCAGATCAGCCCTCCCGAAGAAGATTAGGGCTTGACAGTGGCTCCATATCGTAAAACATGATGAATCCTTCTCTCTGATTTTTTTTCTCCCCGAAAGTGAATATATAGAGTTGGAGTTGAGGTCGGTGGAGAAAAATTATTTCCATAACGTGTCTCCTTGGATTTTTTGGTCATTCTGAGAACTTTTATTTCTGCACAAAAATAACACCATGGCAGTTCTGCTAAAAACAGCGTCAGTCCGGTTAGTTCCATTCAAATCATGCAAGTTAGAGTCCAAAACAAGGGCAAAAGTGTTTGTAAAAGTAGATACGTTGGAGACGTATCATGGCCCAGGTGGCCATCGAGGCCACCTGGAGGTCCACCCATTCCCCCCTTATTCCCTCAGAAACCCTAACACCCTCCCCAGA
>LR738712.1:168740300-169005609 GCA_902687465.1 Secale cereale
CCCACTCGTTCCACTCCCCCTCTGCCCCCTCCCCGATCCACATCGGGATCGGGGGTGTTCGTCGTCGCTGCCCAGAACCCCGCTGGGGCCGCCCCGCCACCCGCCATCGTTGGTGCCTCCTCCTTGTCTCCGTCGCTCGTGCTCGCCCCCCTCCTCATCGGACGCCGTCCACGCATGCCGCCGCCGCAGACCGACGCTACCCCGCTGTCGTCGCTGTCACCTCTTCACCGCCGCCTCGAGTTGGTTGTCACACACCTACAGAGCCCAGTGAGCCACCGCCCCCTCCCTATCTACTCTGCCCCCTCTCACCGCGTCTCTCCCCATTGCCGCTCACCGTCCATTCGCACCCGAACCATGGTCACCTGCGCTCGCCGTGCCCCATTCACGCTCAAGGCCGCACGCGCGCCCGCGGACTTATCATCCTCGCACCGCTCGCCTCACCCGCCTAATGTCGTCGGCAGCTCGGCCTCTGCTTGGGCGGCGCCGGGCGCCCACGCCCGCTCGCCCATGACCCGTCGCCCGCTAGGACCCCAGGGGCTATGGCAAAGGGGCCCCGCGCCCAGAACGTAATTAAAAAAAGGATAAAATATATAATGAAAAAATAATTAATTAAATATATATATAGTAAAATCTTAATTAATTAATTAATTAGATAATTATTTAAATTCGTTGATCCTGATTAGATTAAACTAATCACTAATTAACCTAATTAAACTGTGAGTTAACTAAACAGTCAATGACATGAGGGACCCACACGTCAGTTTGACAAGTCAACACCTCTGTTGATTTCTGATGTCATGCTGATGCAATAATGTTATTTTCGAATTTATTTAATAATCAATAATCTAGAAAATGATTTAAAACTTTAAAAATTGGGCCATTTGCATTGTTGTCCTTAACTCGAACCACCTAATCAGATATACCCCTAATTCGAAAGCTTGCTCAAAAATGCCCCTATGTCGTCATGTGCCCTTATAGAAATGCCCCTACGAACCGTTTCCGTCCAGTCAAGGCTGTTTGACCGCTAACGTGTCATTTCTTTGACATTTTTTCCCCTTCTTCCTTACATCTGGGCCCAACTAACCGGTTCACTCTTAATCCCCCTCTTTCTTCATCCTCGTGATGACAAGGGCATTTTTGAGCACCCACTGGATCAGGCGATTCCGCGGTCGGGGAGAGAGGGGCAGGTCGGGCATTGCACGGTGAGCGATGTGTACGTCAGGCACGTCAGGCATGTCTTCTGCGAGCTCAATGGTGGCCGCCAATGTAAGTTTCAGTGTCGATTTGGGGGAGATTTGGGCATGTTGTGGAATTAGGGTTCATCAATTTGGTGATTTTTTTGCTGTTAGGTCGATGGTTAAGGGATAGTTCAGTTTGAATCAGAGTTTTACATCCCCGACCTAACATTATGTGGCCTTGAGGTTCGATCGACGCGGCGGTGCCTTGGCCACGGGCTTATTCTCGCTCGTCGCGTCGCCTGGGGAGGAGGAAGCTTCGGTAGAAGGTTTTTCGGCTGCCCTCTTGATGTAAGTGTTTGGCTATTAAGATTGATTCAATTTTGGTCTTTGTCCTCTTTGTCATTCGATCATTGATTTTGTAGCTTCCCGATGAATGTGACTGGGTTGTCTGGATTGATCCGCCACCGACCGAACGTGTTGCTCGTGCATTTGAGGAGCTTCATGCAGGATTGGAGAAGATCTAGCTAAAAGCTCATGATTTAAAGAGGAGGGTGATGTATCTAACTTAGAAGAACAAGAAACTGAAGATGAATATGAAGAAGAGGAACGAGCTTATGCAAGCATGGGGATTTATCATAATTTTTGGTATTAGCATTTTGGCCACATTTGTTTCTGGGTGGTATAATAATCCATGCTAAATGGATTTCTCTTTGTAGCGTATGCTGTTATGGAGCTTAGTTTGGGAATGTATTATCACAAGAACAATGTTGCGATTTGAGAATGTTGTGATGTTCCTATTTGGAAATGACTCAATAATCTTGCTTGGCATATTGCTTTGAACAATCACTGAAGTAGCATAGATTGAAATATTTGACCAAATGATTTGTTGTGACAAAATAGCAGCTCACATAATATTTGAAACTAGCAGCTAACAAGATAACATCTCACAAAATAGCATAAATTCAGCATTGCACATTCATGATAGCAGCTCACAAGTTTACCATTACATAAGTTCATAATTTAAGCATCACACACTTAAGATAACAGCTAACAAGTTCACAAATAGTTGTTAAACAACAAAAACAACACTAAATTATTCCAGTCACAGATATTTCATCTTTTTGCTCCTGGTGTTGCAAGCGGTGGTAGTTAAGATCCTTGAACTCCTCCTTGTGGTCACAATTTTGCTCACTTCTTTGCTTAGCTGGTTGCTTCCATTTACAGATCCTACTGTAGGATCTGGTGCACAGTTGAGCCTCTTCTTGGCTGGTGACATCCCTCTATCAGCTGCCCTTTTGTAGTTCTTTCTTGGGCTACAATTGAAATGAGAATATTAAATGAAGTGAAAAATGAAATGAGAACATTAAATGAAGCAAAAATTGAAATGAGAACATCTGTAGCAATTGCACCTTACAGCAGATGACACTGTTGGTGCATCTGTAGCAATTGCGGCATCAGTTTCAAGATCTATAGCATTTTCAGCATCAGTTTCAACCTCTGTAGCATTTTCAGCATCAGTTTTAGCATCTAAATGGTCATCCATTGCATTTTCAGCCCCCGGTGATCTTCTTCTCCAAAAGCTGGGTGAATGGATTCCTTGCAGTTAGTGCCACGATGGCCAAGCCTTCCACACTTCCCACATTTCTTTCTCCTTCATCCAAGTCCTTTTCCCTCAGATTTTGCCCTAATTCTTGTCTTCTGAGGTCTACCAGGGGCCCTGTTTTGCAAAGGAGTAGAAAATTTTAACCTAGGGTCCACCACATCCGACTGTTGTTTGCCCTCCATTGATGGCAAGTTTTCAGCATAAGTGGCATTGTACTTAGCAACAGAAAAGTACTCATGTACATACTGATCGATCTCACTTACTGGGCCTCTCATTGAAGTAATAAAATACAAAGCATTTATGCAAGGTTGTCCAGTTAACTGCCACTTTCTACAACTGCAAGTCCTAGTTTCCAAATTTACTGGATATCTCCACTCTCTATTTTCCTTGTCAACTGCTGTGATCTATGCCTCAGATGTGCTTCCCTTCACTATCTCCATATCAAGGTCCTTAGATTTTGCATGAAGTATTTTCATGACTTTCGGGATTATGATTTGGCCAATGAATGTTCCAGCTGCAATCTGTTGTCTGAGATCAAACTTTTCCATTATAGAATGTCTTATTTTGTCTAGCAAGTCCACAATGTGTATACCCTTCCATTTTTTAATCTCTGAATTAAAGGACTTAGCTAGATTGGTATTAACATAATCTACTTTACACAATTCATTAAACAGTGACCTTGCCCATAGCTTGGTATGATGCTCCTCTAAGTACTCTTTCACACCAGCCTTACTGTACAATTGCCTAAGATGGTAGTTGTGTTTCTTTACGCTATATGTCAATGAGTATGGCCATAATTTTTCATCAAATAATTTCCCCCTAAACTTTTTTGTGAAATTTGCGATCAAATGCCTGAGGCATTCTTTATGCACCTTAACCTGCATCCATCAAAGTTCAGACACATGTCAGAACCTATGTGCTGCAACAAACAAACAAAATACAGTATCAATGCTACAAACTACAAATGAATTGTTAGTTGCTATAGTTTATACCTGAAACAGTGTGCTATGTCTCATTAAGGAGGCATGCATCCTTCATTGGCACCTCTTATAAGCACAATGAACTGTCAACCTAGTATTTTCACTCTTGTCTATCACAAATTCACTTCGAGTCTTTATTGAGAAGGTTGCAAGAGCATTTCTATAGTATATAGCACTGGAAAAAATTATTGCCTATTTCAAATAAGGATCATATCTATTGTATTGCACATCTGGTCTTTCATCATCAGATGTCTCAGATTATCCCATGTCCCTATCCTCCTCCTTCTCATCTTCACCTGCCTCAGCAAACATGCCTTCAGGGGGTGGAACATAATCTTCCTCATCATCATCTTTCTCCTTGCCTTTCTTCCTTGTTACAAACTTTGGAAACAACTTTTCATCCGCATCATCACTTGGCCAATAATCTGGTAGTCCCTCTTCAGTATAAGGGTCACCTGAATCTCTACTATGAGAGGGACCTGCATGCCTAGGAACATCTACAGTAGGTGTTCCTGGTGCCTGCATGGAACTGTTCTCAGACACATGAGTTGTTTTTTTCTGCTCCTTGATTGGCGGGTCCTACCTTTACCTCTAGACATAGACTGAGATCTTGTTCCTTTGCTCTCTGGCTCTCCTCTCTTCCTTTGTATGACACTGATTTCTAGTTTAGGAGGGAAATAATCATGTATTGCAAATATGATACCAAGCTCATTATCACACTGGGCAGGGACCCAAGCTGATTTTCCAATGTCCCAGTACCTGAATTCCACTGCATCCTATAGACCCCGTGGATATTGAGGACATATCGCAGATCTAAACTGATTAAAAGTACATTGATTGTCAGCAACAAAAGGAAAGGAGAATCATGTATTGGATGATTTTGTGCCAGCACTAGCTAGAAGTGTAGTTTCCATTCTACATTCCATCCGAACTGCTCTATTGGGGTCCATCCTACGATGACCTTGGAAAACAGAGAGAGATCCCAACGCCATGAGCACTATGAACTAGGTCAAGAAATTAAACTGCAAGAACAAATTGAAGTACAAACGGCATGAGACAGCACTAAATTAGAAGAGAAACTTACCCCGCCGAAGCATACTTATGTGGCTGCAGTGTGCTCCCTCGTTCGCTGCCGCCACCACCACAACTGTTGTCCCCATCCATTCCGTTGCCGGTGTCTCCTTCACGCCGTAGTAAAGTGCAACACGGAATCAAATCCAAAGCTCCACCGCGGACGCCATCAGTAGATCGAGCCTTCCGAGTTGGGATCGAGCGAGCTAGGGTTAAAGTTATGGCGGGAGGCGATTTGGGGGAGAAAGAGAGAGCGTGCAACTCGAGCGAGAGAATGAGAGGGGGAGAGAGTGAACCGGTGACCTGGGCCCATGTGTAAGGACGGAGGGGCAAAAATGTCAAAGAAACGGCCACTTACAGGTCAAACAGCCTTGATTGGACGGAAACGACACGGAAGGGAAATTCTATAAGGGGACATGACGACGGAGGGGCATTTTTAAGCATGCTTTCGAATTAGGGGCATATGTGAGTAGTGGGTTCGAGTTAGGGAGACAGATGTAAAAGACACTTAAAAATTAATATAAAGTAATCCGTAATTCGGATGAAATTACTTTGTATATGAAAGTTCCTCAGAATTTCGAGATGAATGCTAATACGCAGACCGTTCACCAGCTACACGTTCCTAGCATAGCAAACATGCAACTTTCCCCCTCCGATCCGTCTGTCCAAAACATCAAACACCGGGAATACTTTCTCGGATGTTTTTCCCCATCGCCAGTAGCACCCGGTACTGCGTTAGGGCACACCTAGCAATGTTATATGTCATGTCATGCATCGTCATGCATCTGTTTGCATTATATTCATTGTTTCTTGCCCCACTTCTCTCTGGTAGACTACGAGACTCACACTACTGCTGCCCCGATCGACTATGGTGTTGATGACCCCTCCTTCGCTGCCGAGCTTCCAGGCAAGCCCCCACCCTTGATTAACCTAAGATCACATGTTCCTTCTGTCTACTGCTTGGATTAAAGTAGTGTAGCATGTTACTTCTTTCGGATAATCCTATTCTGCTGCATAGCCTGTCATTGTTGCTGCAACTGTTGATACCTTTACTTGCAATCCTAAATGCTTAGTATAGGATGCTAGTATTCCATCAGTGGCCCTACACCCTTGTTCGTATGCCATGTTATTCTATCGGGCCGTGATCACTTTGGGTGTGATCACGGGTGTATACTACATACATATTATACATGATACATGATGTGACTAAAGTCGGGTCGGCTCATGGAGTACCCGCAAGTGATTCACGGATTGGGGGCTGAAAGGACAGGTGGCTCCATCCAGGTAGTGGTGGGCCTGGGTTCCTGACGGCCCCCGAGTGATTATTTGTGGCAGAGCGACAGAGCAGGTTGAGACACCGAGGAGTGAGGTGGTCTGGCCCTGGTCGTTGTCTGCGGTGATTTCATAATAACAAGCTTAACGAGTTTGGATATTTGATCTGAGTCTGGCCACTGCCCTATATGCACCAGCTACGTGGGATTAGATATGGGCTCTCCGCGTCGGGGTCTCAGTCGAAGCCTTCTTAACGTCAGCGACTAAGCAGCACGTGCCGGGTTGGACCGCGTAATGTAACTTCCTTAGTAATGGAGGTTTCTAGGTCTACTCACCGGCCGCGTACGCAACGTGCAGGTGTGCAATGGGCGATGGGCCCAAACCCCTGCATGCTTAGGGTTTAGACCGGCGTGCTGACCTCTCTGTTGTGCTTACGTAGGGTTGCGACGTGTTGATCTTCCGAGGCCAGGCATGACCCAGGAAAGTGTGTCCGGCCAGAGGGGATCGAGCGTGCTGGGTAATGTGGTGCACCCCTGCAAGTAAGTTTATCTATTCGAATACTCGTGTCCCTCAGTAAAAGGACGACCCGGAGTTGTACTCCGACCTCATGATAATGTAACACCCCAAAAATTTAGCAATGTTTTATTAAATAAAATTTTGCCTTTTGCTATATGTTCCTTGGTTTTCAGAACCATTCTTGTTCTGATATGTTGGAGTTTTTACCCCTAGTAAAAACTTTCCAGCTAATGTTAGATCCTCTTATGCACCCTTTAAAACTTTGCTTATATCAGCAAGATTAATTATATTTTGTCCCCCTAATTATCTTCCCATATAAATGGTTAACCCTAATTTTAAGGCCTCTTTTGAACTGCAACCTCTTGATAAATTTATTTAATACTTCAACCAAAAATTGGGGATGTCAAGTAATGCTATTAGATCACTTTTATGCATGAACATAACTATTTCATTTAATATTTTGAACTCCACATCATGTTTGCCAATCTGGTCGAGTAGACCAAATTGCACTACAACCCTATCAAATATTCCTGTAATGCTTCCACCAAAATTGTGGGATGTTCATAGCATTATGTTATTCAACTTTATGCAAAAACGCATGTTGGTCCTTTGGAAGATTTAAGTGAACCAACCTATTTTCCATTCTGGTTCAGTTTGGTGATTTGCACTGCAACCCTAGCCTATTCGCTCTAGTGCCTTTGATCTTCCTCATGGTTGTAGTCTCTCTTGCAAAACCCTTAAGTTCAGGAGAGTGGGCCTATTGGGATAGTTTTGGTTCATGAAACAATGCTCTACATTTTCTGTCCAGAACAGGGATCTTGCAAAACTTGCACTAACAAGTTGTTGCTTTTGATAAACTAACCTCACCACCTTCTTACTCATCCAAGGAGACATCCATCTGGTAAATTTGGCCACCCCAAGAGTTGGCTAGATGCCACTGGCATTTTGTCAAACACCCTGAGTGCATGACCAGTTTGGCTTAGTTTCTGGTTCATGTTATGAACTTGATCCCCTGACTAGACCAGCATGCCTCTTGAGTTTGTTCCAACCTCTAGGCCCACCCTGCTGGCCCCCTTGCGGTTTGGAGCTCACTAACGCGCCTTGGCATATCGTCGAGCACGTAGCGTGCGTGCTCTGGGCGCGCCCAGAACGCACGTTTTGCACGTGCGTGCGCTCGGGTCGCCACGTCGCGCCCCTGGCCCCAGCTCACCTGCGGAGCCACGCCCGGCCTTATCTGCACCCTATAACACACCAAGCCGTCCCTGGGACGCCACAACGCCGCCGTCAAAACACTTTTGGCGGCACACCGGCGATCACAGTGGATCTCTGCCACGGTCGGCGCCGCCCAACCCACGCGCGCTCGCCAGCTGCCCCCTGGAGCAGTGCGAGCTCATCCGTAGGCCCATCCGCTAGCGTTCGTCGTAGCTACGTCCCCTGCTGCTACAGAATGGCGGTCGCCGGCGATCTAATCCCCTGCCGTCGCGGAACCGCCATGGCTCGTTAATTTAAGGGTGCCCCGAACCTCTCCGCAGCATCAGACCATCACTAGACACCCCGCAGAGCAACCCCGTAGCAGCCATTCGCCCCAGGGGAGTCTTCTTCTTCATCTCCGGCGAACACGGCCGCCGCCATGCTCCGGTTCAATACGTCGCGACCAGTCGACTACCGGGAGGACCGCCAAGGAGTAGCGGATCCATTCACGCATTCAGTATCCCTCGGGGAGCCACCGTTCGCCGGCGACGATCATCGGAGTCCCGCCTCCGCTCGAGCAGAGGAAGAGAAGGGGGGAAGCGACTGGTCAAACCTGACTAGTGGGCCCCCTGGACCCACTGTCAGTGACCCAGCTTCGCCACCGCATGTTTCTAAGTGAAGGCGTAAAACACAGAGTATGTATCCCCTAGCTCGAAGGCGTATTCTCCGCCAAAACGTTTTCTTTTCAGTTTTACTTAAAAATCAGAATTTGACAAAACTTTGACTAGCTTTAACTTTTTACCTATAGATCCAAATGATTTGATTCTTTTTCTGTTGTTTCCCAAATATTGTCTAGTTTATTTTCATATTTATATGAAAATTTTCCAGACAACTTTTTGGGGCTATTCTAATTCTATGTATTAATTTTATACTCTTTCTATTAGGATTTTGAAGAGGGAGAAAACTTCCAAAACTCTTGGAATGCTTTTCTCCTCCCATCTACTTGAAGGCAAGCATCTTGAACCCCGTGATAATACACTTCGTGTGTTGTTTGCTATAACTCAAGAACTCCATTGATATGCCAAAATGGAGCATCATTATTTCATGTAGAAGTCTTACTCTTGCATATCTACTTGTGGTGAAATGTCTTTTATGTTATGTTTGTGATATTGGTGGCAGTAACCACTTCTCTTGCCTCATATGCCTGATGATAGTTCGGATGGAGTCCGAAGGAAAGTTGTGTCCCGGTAAGCACAGCTGAGTGACTGACATCTCGTGGTGACCAATGATGTGCAGTAAGGCATGATGAAGCATGAGGGGTGGCGACCCTGTCTGAGAGCGGTGTCAAGCAATGCGACATTAACCATATAGTAAGGCTGAAACCTCCTGAGTCGACCATAGATCGAGTCTTGTTCCAGTAACCCCCATACTTGTTTCGTACTACCACGTGTCCCTACTTCAGGTAGGGTACGGTTCAGTAAATTGTCGACCCCTGTTTTATCACACACCGTACAGAGAGGCCACGGTGGAAGATACCGGCTGCATCCGGCAGGCAGGCCACCTGGTCCGGGGGCATGGGTGTTTCGGTTGGAACCGAAGGGGATAGCTTCCCCAGTTTTCGCGCGCGTTATAAATTGTTGTGATCCCGTGCTAGTCGAGGTTGTAGCCTCCCCACTTAAAGTTTGGCTTAACTAGTGTCGTGGGTGATTCCAAACACCGGTAAGTTAGGCTGGTGTGTGCAGTCAGGTGCGTATTCAAATTAAAAGATCGTCGGCGGAATTAGTCCAGAGGGGCTATAGAAAATCTGTTATTCGTGAGTAAAAAGTACACCCTCTGCAGAGATATAAAACCTATTCGAATAGCCGTGTCCATGGTTAAGGACCACAGTCTGGGATGGGTCGAGTGTCGGTCTTAGTGTCGGTCTTCGGAGGAGAAATCTATTAAACCAGAACATTATTTATGACCTGTGACAGGTAGTGATTGTGATTTATCATTATTATGGACTAACCATTCTTATTCTTTGGAACAATGAGTATCCTTGGGACGGTTCTACATACCGGATATTTACCGCTATTTACTTTTATTTATAAGCCCTTTATGTGATGTCGCTCAGATGTCCGACTGTGGCATTCTTTTTAAGCCCTTTATGTGATGTCGATCAGACGTCCGACTGTGGCATTCTTTTTATTTACAAGCCCTTTATGTGATGTCGTTCAGACGTCCGACTGTGGCATCCTTTTTATTTACAAGCCCTTTATGTGATGTCGCTCAGACGTCCGACTGTGGCATTCTTTTTATTTACAAGCCCTTTATGTGATGTCGCTCAGACGTCCGACTGTGGCATTCTTTTATTTACAAGCCCTTTATGTGATGTCGCTCAGACGTCCGACTGTGGCATTCTTTTTTTAAGCCCTTTAGGTGATGTCGCTCAGACGTCCGACTGTGGCATTCTTTATATTTATAAGCCCTTTCTGTGGGGTCGCTCAGACGCCCGACTGTGGCATGCTTGTTATTTATTTTATTACTACTTTCCGATTGCATATGCCTCTTACTCGAATGTCCTACTTGCGATTATAGTTTGTCATATCATTATTATCCTATTAATCATAATTTATCCTCGAGCATGTTTATGCCTCTCCCATAATCATAATGTTTGCGAGTACATTCAAAGTACTCACTGGCTTGTCCCTGGCTATTGTCTTGGCCAGATTCCTTGCGTGGTAAGGAACGACGTGATGCCACCCCGGAGCCCACACTTTTGACCTAGCAGCCTCACGAAGATAGGTGTTATCCCGGTCAGCCGTTCCTGTGGGAGTTGGAGTCCCATAGTCACCGATGATCCACAAACCGCTTCCGCCATCAATCACTAAAAGCTTGTGTTGTACTATCAGGCCAGAATGGTCTTGTGCTACATATTCTGCACTTTTCTTGGAGTTTCTGTAACCAGTTTGTGCCTCATCAGCTAACAGTAATCCTGGGGCTGGTGAGCACAAGGTCTGAATTTTGAGAATTTAATACCCCGAAATCCTGGTCCTGACAGATAACTATAACCGGATACTTAATAAAACACACCCAGACAAGTACCAGAGATAACCCGGTTTTCTCTTTCCCACAGGGCGACGAGGAGAGGATCGCCGGGTAGGATTATGCTATACGATGTTACTTGGTGAACCTTCTATCTACTCAAGACGGAGGTTGCCGGAAGTGATGATACTAGTTACTTTCCAACTACTCTCTTCTACTGCTGCAAGATGGAGGCTGCCAGAAGCGTAGTCTTCAATTGGATTAGCTATCCCCCTCTTATTCTAACATTCTGCAGTTTAGCCCACAGATATTGTCCCCTTTACACATATACCATTGCATATGTAGTGTAGATCCTTGCTTGCGAGTACTTTGGATGAGTACTCATGGTTGCTTTGCTCCCTTTTTCCCCCCTTTTTCCTTTCTTCTCGGATGATGCAACCAGAGGATGGAGTCCAGGAGCCAGAGGATACCGAGGATGTTTCTACGTGGAGTTTGGGTTCGAGGGGTAGTTAGGAGGTCCCAGGCAGGAGGCCTTGCCTTTTCGATCGTTGCTACATTTTTGCTAGCCTTCTTAAGGCAAATTGGTTTAACTTATGTTTGTACTCAGAAACGTCGGGCCCACAAGGTAGGGGGCGCGCCCCCCACCCTCGTGGGCGCCACGTGTGCCCTAGTCCGTGGTTGTCAAGTCTCCCATGCGTGATTTTCTCCAAAAATATCTCTCCCGAAGGTTTCATTCCATTTGGACTCCGTTTGATATTCCTTTTCTGCAAAACCCTGAAATAGGCAAAAAAATAGCAATCTGGACTAGGCCTTTGGGTTAGTAGGTTAGTCCCAAAAATAATATAAAAGTGTATGGCAAAGCCCATTAAACATCCAAAACATCATAAATAATAGCAGGGATCAATCAAAAATTATAGATACGTTGGAGATGTATCAAGCATCTCCAAGCTTAATTCCTGCTCGTCCTCGAGTAGGTAAATGATAAAAACCGAATTTTTGACGTGGAATGCTAACCAACATAGTTTTTCAATGTTCTTCTCTTAATTGTGGCATGAATGTTCAGATCTGAAAGATTCAAGACAAAAGTCTATATTGACATAAGAAATAATAATACTTCAAGCATACTAACAAAGCAATCATGTCTTCTCAAAATACTATGGCTAAAGAAAGTTATCCCTACAAAATCATATAGTCTGGCTATGCTCCCTCCTCATCACACAAAATATTCATATCATGCACAACCCCGATTTCAGCCAAGCACTTGTTTTTATACTCTATTCTTTCAAACCATTCAACGTTCACGCAATACATGAGTGTGAGCCATGTACATAGCACTATGGGTGGAATAGAGAGGTGGTTGTGGAGAAGACAAAAAGGAGGGAGATAGTCTCACATCAACTAGGCGTATCAACGGGCTATGGAGATGCCCATCAATAGATATCAATGTGAGTGAGTAGGGATTGCCATGCAACGGATGCTCTAGAGCTAAAAATGTACGAAAGCTCAACAAAAGAAACTAGTGGGTGTGCACCAAACTTGCTTGCTCATGAAGACCTAGGGCATTTGAGGCAGCCCATCGTTCGAATATACAAGCCAAGTTCTAAAATGAAAATTCCCACTAGTATATGAAAGTGACTAAACATGAGACTCTCTATCATGAAGAACATGGTGCTAATTTGAAGCACAAGTGTGGAAAAAGAAAGTAGCAATTGTCCCCTTTTTCCTTTTTCTTTTTTTTTCTTTTTGTTGGGCCTTTCTTTTTTTCCTTTTGGCCTTTCTTTTTTCTCTTTTTTTGGAGGGGCTTTCTTGATTTAGCCTTTCCTCGCATGGGACAATGCTCTAATAATGATGGTCATCAAACTTTCATTGGATTACAACTCGATATTACAACTCGATGCTAGAACAAGATATGACCTATATGAATGCCTCCGGCGGTGTACCTGGATGTGCAATGAATCAGGAGTGACACGTATGAAAAATTGTGCATGGTGGCTTTGCCACAAATACGATGTAAACTGCATGATCATGCATGGTAATATGACAATATGATGCGTGTCATATGAACGGAACTGTGGAAAGTTGCATGGCAATATATCTCGGAATGGCTATGGAAATGCCATGATAGGTAGGTATGGTGGCTGTTTTGAGGAAGGATATATAGGGGGTGTTTTAAGGAAGGATATATAGTGGGTGTATGGTACCGGCGAAAGTTGCGCGATACGAGAGAGGCTAGCAATGGTGGAAGGGTGAGAGTGCGTATAATCCATGGACTCAACATTAGTCATAAAGAACTCATATACTTATTGCAAAAATCTACGAGGCATCAAAACAAAGCAATCAACGCATGCTCCTAGGGGGGAGGTTGGTAGGAGTTAACCATCGCGTGCCCCCAACCTCCACACAAAGGTTGACACTATACAAATACATCATGCTCTAACTTTGTCACATAGCGGTTCACCATATGTGCATGCTACGGGAATCACTAACCTTAACACAAGCATTTCTAAATTTCATAATAACTCCACTAGCATGACCCTAATATCATGATCCTCATATCTCAAAACAATTATCAAGCATCCAACTTCTCCTCCTATTCAATGCACTTAGTGTGAAAGTTTTTACTACATTGATATTGGATATCTATCATGTGAAGACTAGTTATATAGCCTAAGCACATTTCCATGTTGTTTTAATAGACTCTCAAAACGATATAAGTGAAGCATGAGAGATCAACAATTTCTACAAAATATTATCACCACCGTGCTCTAACAGATATAATTGAAGCACTAGAGCAAAAACTATTCAACTCAAAAGATATAAGTGAAGCACATAGAGTGTTCTAACAATCCCTAGGCCATATTTAACTCTCTCAAATAGGTGTGTCCAGCAAGGATGATTGTGGCAAACTAACAAGCAAAGACTCAAATTATACAAGACCCTCCAAGTAAAACACATATCATGTGGTGAATAAAAATATAGCTCCGAGTATAGTTATCGATGGATGAAGACGAAAGAGGGGATGTCTTCCCGGGGCATCCCCAAGCATAGGCTTTTGGTTTCCCTTGAATTTTACCTTGGGGTGCCTTCGGCATCCCCAAGCTTAGGCCCTTACTACTCTTTGTTCCATAGTCCATCAAAGCAATACTCAAAACTTGAAAACTTCACAACACAAAGCTTAGACAAAAATCTCGTGAGCTCCGTTAGTATAAGAAAGGAAACCACTACTCAAAAGTACTGCAATGAATTAATTCTTTGTTTATATTGGTGTTAAACCTACTGTATTCCAACTTCTCTATGGTTCATACTTCCCAATACTACTCATAGATGCATTGAAATAAGAAAACAACACACGAAAACCAGAATCTGTCAAAAACAGAACAGTCTGTAGTAATCTGTAGGTTTCGCATACTTCTGTAACTCCAAAAAATTCAAATTAAATTGGTAAGCGTGAGGAATTTTTCTATTAATCCTCTGCAAAAAGAATCAACTAAAGAGCACACTCCAGTAAAATCTGATGAGCATTCTAGCGAGCGCTAACGATTCTGTTTTTCACAGCAAGATCGCGTAAACTTCACACAAGTCTTCCCAAAGGTTCTACTTGGCACAAACACTAATTAAAACACAAAACCACATCTATACAGATGCTAGATGCAATATTTATTCCTAAACAGAAGGAAAAACAAAACAAAATACAAAATTGGGTTGCCTCCCAACAAGCGCTATCGTTTTACGCCCCTAGCTAGGCACGATACATGGATAGATCTAGGGAATGCCATAATGATACGATATATCGAGAAAACTCATCTCATATTCCCTATGTTCAGCAGCAAGTTTCCTTTGTGGCAAGAAAAAGTAATCAAAAGGGCTAAATTTAATGGGACAAAAGTCGCCCCACATCAATCTCAGGAGGAATAGGTTCCTCTTTTGGCCCTTTGTAGTGAACGACCAATTCATCATTATAGGCATTCTTTTGGAAGAAGGTCATAAGCCTTCGCTCAAGGGAGAAGCCTAACCCATTGTTTCGAATAGCAAAATCATCATTCATCTCAGAAATTCTATCAACCAAGACATCGATAGGAACCTTCTTTTCAAAGGTTTTCATTAAAAGCAACATGATCAGGAGATCGCAACCGCATTATGTCTTCTTGATTAAATAAGATAGCCTCTATGGGAGGTCGACCGGCATCTACCCCGTAATGAGCAAAGATTTCTTTGGCCTCTTTCATGATAAATCTAAATTCATGAGCCAAAAAGATAGTTGCTGCACGCTTAACAGAAGAATGCTCAATATTGGAAAACTCCAAAAAGATTCTCTGAATACAAGGATGCATATGGATAAATTGCCTTCCAGTTTCAACTATAAGCATAGATACAGCATCCGCAAGGCTACTAGTTCTGTGAAGAATAGAGCCACTCATAGTGGGAAAAGCACCGGCACAAGTAAAGAAGTCTTGAAGAACTCCTTTTGCAATGATATTACCACTACCAACCCGGAACTTCTTGATATGTAAAGTGGTAGTTTCATCCCGGGGGTCAACATAGACGTTACACTCGACATTACTACCCTTCTCGATAAAATCGTCCCCCATCTCAGACATGCGGGCAAGCGAACGATAAACACACGGCAGAAGAAGGGCAAATAAAACGGCAAGGGTGAAGTGGGGGAGAGGAAAACGAGAGGCAAAAAATGTAATGTGAAGGATAAGGGTTTGTGATAGGTACTTGGTATATGACTTTTGCGTAAGCCTCCCTGGCAAAGGCGCCAGAAATTCTTCTTGCTACTTCTCGAGCTTGCGTCGTATTCCCTCTAAGAGGAAAGGGTGATGCAGCACAGTAGCATAAGTATTTCCCTTAGTTTTTGAGAACCAAGGTATCAATCCAGTAGGAAACCACGCGCGGGTCCCTCGCACCTGCACAAACAAATAAGAACTTCACGACCAACGCGATAAGGGGTTGTCAATCCCTTTACGGACACTTACGAAAGTGAGATCTGATAGAGATGATAGTTTGATATTTTTGGTATTTTTTATTATAAGAACAGAAAGTAAAAAGCGGAAAAGTAAAGTAGATTGTAGATTAATATGTTGAGAATAGACCCGGGGCCCATAGTTTTCTCTAGTGGCTTCTCTCATGATAGCGATATTCTACGGCGGGTAAACAAATTACTGTCGAGCAATTGATATAAACGCGAATAATTATGAGACTATCTAGGCATGATCATTATATATAGGCATCACGTCCGAGACAAGTAGACCGAAACGATTCTGCATCTACTACCATTACTCCACACATCGACCGCTATCCAGCATGCATCTAGTGTATTGAGTTCATAAGAACAGAGTAACGCCTTAAGCAAGATGACATGATGTAGAGGGATAAACTCAAAATTAGTGATATAAACCCCATCTTTTTATCCTTGATGGCAACAATAAAATACGTGCCTTGCTTCCCCTACTATCACTGGGAAAGGACACCACAAGATTGAACCCAAAGCCAAGCACCTCTCCCGTTGCAAGAACTATAGATCTAGTAGGCTAAACCAAACCAATAATTTGAAGAGACTTGCTAGGATATTATAATCATAAATAAAGAGTTCAGAGAAGAACCAAATATTTCTCATAGATAATCTTGATCATAAACCCACAATTCATCGGATCTCGACAAACACACCACAAAAAGAGATTACATCGAATAGATTTCCTCGAAGACCGAGGAGAACTTTGTATTGAGATCCAAAGAGAGAGAAGAAGCCATCTAGATACTAGCTATGGACCCGAAGGTCCGTGGTAAACTACTCACAACTCATGGTGAGGCGATGATGATGATGTAGAAGGACTCCGTGGAAGATCCCCCCTCTGGTGGAGCTCCGAAACTGGCCCCAATATTGGATCTCATGGGAACAGAAGGTTACCGTGGTGGAACTAGGGTTTTTTCTCCTCTTCTGATGGTTTTGGGGTACGTAGGCATATATAGGAGGAAGAAGGGCACCGGGGGCCAAACGTGGGGCCCACAAGGCAGGGGCGCGCCCTATAGGGGGGGGGGCGCCCCACCCTCGTGGTTGCCACGTGTGCCCTACTCCATGGTTCTCAAGTCTCCCGTGCATGATTTTCTCCAAAAATATCTCTCCCAAAGGTTTCATTCCATTTGGACTCCGTTTGATATTCCTTTTCTGCAAAACCCTGAAATAGGCAAAAAACAGCAATCTGGAATGGGCCTTTGGGTTAGTAGGTTAGTCCCAAAAATAATATAAAAGTGTATGGCAAAGCCCATTAAACATCCAAAACATCATAAATAATAGCATGGAACAATCAAAAATTATAGATACGTTGGAGACGTATCACTAGCTAATCCTTATGCAGGAGACGGAACCAAACATCCTGATATGCACTTGATATATGTGGAACAAATTTGTGGATTGTTTAAGCTTGCAGGTCTACCCAGAGATCAAGTTGTGAAGAAGGTTTTTCCTTTATCTTTGAAGGGAAAATAATTAGCATGGTATAGGCTATCCGATGATATTGGATCTTGGAACTGGAACTGATTGAAATTGGAGTTTCACCAAAAGAATCCTATGCATCTACTCTTCATCATGATCCCAATTGTATATATAATTTTTCTACCTCATGAAGGAGAAAGTATCGCTCTAGCTTGGGGGAGGCTTAAGTCAATGTTATATTCATGCCCTAATCATGAGCTCTCAAGAGAAAATACTATTTGGAATTTTATGCTCGGCTTTCTCGTAATGATCAATCCATGCTTGATACTTCTTGTGCTGGTTCTTTTATGAACAAAACTATTGAATTCCGGTGGGATCTTTTGGAAAGAATTAAATGCAACTCTGAAGATTGGGAACTCGACGAAGGTAAAGAGTCAGTTATTAAGCTTAAGTATGATTGTGTTAAATCTTATGGACACCGATGCTTTTCAAAAGTTTAGCACTAAATATGGACTTGACTCTGAGATAGTAGCCTCATTTTGTGAATCATTTGCTACACATGTTGATCTCCCTACAGAGAAGTGGTTTAAATATCACCCACCCATTAAAGAAGAAATTAAAGAATTGACACTAGCTAAGGAAGAAACTATACTTTATAATGTTGATCCAAATGTTCCTATTGCTTATATTGAAAAGGGATAACTTATTTTATACCCCAAGTTGGGTCACACTCGGCAGGTTTACCCCTAGTTTCCGAAAACACTTGTTCCTGCCCAAACCACTTTGCTCCTCTTATGCTTTTTCCCTTTGACCGTTTGATCATCACTTTGAAAACTTCATAAAAAATTCATACTAACTCAGAAAAATTCAAAGAAGATATCAAAATGTTTAGAAAAGCATCACATATATGTGCATGTCATTTGCATTCATGAAAAAAGTGTTGGACAGTCCTCATCTCAGTTTTAGCTCATATGATCTTAGCATGAACAGTAAAAAACTAAAAATTCTAAAAATTCTAAAAAAAAGTGGCAAACTTTGACCAATGTTTTGAGTGCTTGCCTAGCTTCATAAGGGAATGACATTCGTGGAAGTTGTGGCACAAAAACAAAAATCAATGCTCCAAAATTTCATTTTTTTACCAAGACTTCCACGAATGTCATTCCCTTATGAAACTTGGCAAGCACACAAAACATTGGTCAAAGTTTGCCACCAATTTTTTTTAGAATTTTTAGATTTTTTTATAAGATTTTACTATTCATGCTAAGATCATATGAGCTAAAACTGAGATGGGGAATGGCCATCACTTTTTTCATGAATGCAAATGACATGCACATAAAGGTGATGCTTTTCTGAACATTTTGATATCTTATTTAAATTTTTCTGAGTTAGTATGAATTTTTTATGATGTTTTCAAAGTGATGGTCAAATGGTCAAAGGGCAAAAGCATAAAAGGAGCAAAGTGGTATTGGCAGGAACAAGTGTTTTCAGAAACTAGGGGTAAACCTGTCGAGTGGGACACTGTCACGCCCAAGATGCGATTCTATCCCAATCACGTGATACACTCGTGATTGGGGCACAACCGCATTTCAGGCGCTTAGCAAGATGGATATCATTACATCGTACCATTACATAAATACATGGGGATACAAAAATTCATACAAGTCACATGAATACAACACCATCAAATACAAGACATCCGACTACAGATGCAAACATGAAAAGCACAAAGACATCCATCCTGCTATCCTAGGCTTGTGGCAAAAAAAAAACAAAAATCAATGCTCCAAAATTTCATTTTTTTTTACCATGACTTCCACGAATGTCATTCCCTTATGAAACTTGGCGAGCACACAAAACAGTGGTCAAAGATTCCCACCAATTTTTTTAGAATTTTTAGATTTTTTTAGATTTTACTATTTATGCTAAGATCATATGAGCTAAAACTGAGATGGGGAATGGCCAACACTTTTTTCATGAATGCAAATGACATGCACATATAGGTGATGCTTTTCTGAACATTTTGATATCTTATTTAAATTTTTCTGAGAAAGTATGAATTTTTTATGATGATTTCAAAGTGACGGTCAAAGAGTCAAAGGGCAAAAGCATAAGAGGAGCAAAGTGGTTTGGGGAGGAAGAAGTGTTTTCGGAAACTAGGGGTAAACCTGCCGAGTGGGACACTGTCACGCCCAAGATTTGATTCTATCCCGATCACGTGATACACTCGTGATTGGGGCACAACCGCATTTCAGGCGCTTAGCAAGATGGATATCGTTACATCGTACCATTACATAAATACATGGGGACACAACAATTCATACAAGTCACACGAATGCAACACCATCAAATACAAGACATCCGACTACGGATGAGAACATGAAAAGCACAAAGACATCCATCCTACTATCCCAGGCTGCCGACCAGGAACCAATCCCAAGACTAATGAAGTAGAAGAAGAAAGAACTCCGACACAAGAACATCGCTCTCACGTCAAGTCATCGGAAACCTGCACCTGCAACTATTGTTGTAGTATTTGTGAGCCACGAGGACTCGGCAATCCTATAACCATGGGTATTGTAGGGACCCCGATCCTAAGCCACACAGGTCTAGCCTGTAACACATCATATCACTTTGCGGCCTCACGCACGGTATTCCCACGGGTGCCACCTTACCTGGCCCGGGATCGTTTGCGCATTTTGGCACACATATATGATAGTGTCGCTAGCATCCATATGACAGAGAACCTGGGCCGACATGACCAGTTATAAACCAAAAGTGGCACTAAATTACAGAGACAGGCATACATGACCCAGCAACGAACATGTCGGTCATCAACGTATGAACCCAAGTCGTAGCAAGCTACAAGGACTTAAAGGAGCAACGCGTGACATTTCCCCTAAGGGACAGACACAGGAACGAATAAGGACACATGCCGGCCAGCCTAAGTGTTCCGGAGTAGTAGCAAGCTACCAAGGCTCAGTGGAAGCACTAGGAGACATTTCTCTGTAAGATAGGCTACCAAAGGTAAACAACTAGGTGTCGGATCCCACACATAGCAATACACATTACACGTACGCATAACATGCACGTATGTGTTGTACAATATGGCATCACAACATAACTCAACAACTCATATAGACAAAGGCCCAGAAAAGCCATCATAGCATTTATTACAATCAGAGGTCACATGACCCAACATACAGAGCATACAGGCAACGGAAGCATAACATGTCTGAGTACAGACAACTACAAATGAAAAGACTAAGAAGCCTGACTATCTACAAGACCCTCCCAAGGGTACAAGACCGTAGCTGAGGTAACAAGCTAAACGTCAAAGTCCACGCGGAACCACTAGCGAGACTGAAGTCTCGCTGCAAAAACATAAATTAAGCAAACGTGAGTACAAAGGTACTCACCAAGACTTACATCAGAACTATCTACATATGCATCAGTATCAACAAAGGGGTGGTGGAGTTTGACTGCAGCAAGCCAGCTCTGACTCGGTGGCTATCCTGAACTACGACTGCAAGTAACTCTTTTGAGGTGGCGCACACGAGTCCACATATTCACCAATCAAAACACCACTATGGATCCGCTCCGTCTCCCTACGAGAACGCCATCCATAGCACTCACACTTGTCTTGAGTATTTTAGAGTATCCACTTTCGATTGTCTATGTACCACGTAAGCACCCAAGAAGTCCATAACCGCGGACCCGGCTATTCGAATAGATCATGTTAACCCTGCATGGGTGTACTTCTTCACACACGCTCTCGCCACTTACCGCCATGTACATGTCGTGTATCTCGGCAACCTTCAAGCGGAAGCCTGGCGAGGGTGTCGGCCACGACCTGACTAACAACACAAGTCTCTCGTCCAGGTTTATTGCCTATTCGGGTTCCATCCGTGGGGAGATCCGGCCGGGGTGTCGCTCACGGCCCCAAAAGATGTGCGCAGGGTTCCCAAGCCCACCTCGTCGGATGGATCTACGCTTGGTACACCGTGCCACGGTGCCTAGTCTGACCCAAGCCCACATGTATCGTGTGCCACTTGGTAGACTACTAATACTACCTACAAACACCAGAAACTAGTTGCAACTCCTGGACAGAGATCTAGTTGATTAGTAAGTCGAGAGGGGTCGAGTTACCGGAACCCAATGTGTGGTAGTAACTATGTCATTGGACAGCTTACACAGAATTCAGTTCTTAAGGACGGCTCCAGTGAGACAACCCACCATGTACTCCTACATGGCCTCTCACCGCTACCTTTACCAAATCGTGGTCACACACTTAGCTCTCAACAGTAGGGCATGTTCACCACATTCCAATTCATCCCCGATGAATCAGACCTGACACAACTCTAAGCAATAGCAGGCATAACCAGAAAGCATGAATGAGTAGGCACAACATGGCTCAAACAATTCCTACTCATGCTAGTGGGTTTCAACTATTTACTGTGGCAATGACAGCTCAAGCAGAGGAAAGGGGTTCAACTACCGCAACAATAAGCAGTTCAATCATTGTTGTTCTAATGCAGTAAAAGAGAGCAGGAGCGAGAGAGTGGCATTGTATCGGGATGCTCAATGGGGGTTTGCTTGCCTGGCACTTCTGAAGATAGTAATAGTTCTTCGTCGGTGTCTCATTGTCGGAACGTCGTCTACTGAGAGGGAACAAAAACCGACAAACAGAGAAAGATCACAATCAATGCAATGCACAATATGATGCATGAACATGACATGGCAATATGATGTGACTTGGCCTAATGCAACTAGCAACCAAATTAAATGAAGTTAGTTTGAACCAAGGGTTCAAGTTCAAACTCCATATATGATTATTCCAATGATATTTATTCGAATTGTCCTAAACAGTGGCTGTAAGATATTCAAACATGCATGAAATTGCCATAAACAGATTCCTTGGATTTTTTTGATCAATTTTCATATATAAATTATTTTCATGTGAGCTATGGTTGATTTTATATGATTTTTAGAAGTTTCAGCTATTTTCTGAAATAAATAAATCATTTCTGATTTATTTAAAAACCCAGAAAACATTTACTGCGTCAGCACTGCGTCAGGCTGAGGTCAGCAGGTCAACTGAGCGGCAAGGTTCAAACCTGACGTGTGGGGTCCACACGTCAGTGACACATGGACTCATTCCGGTCAAAACCAGCGCTGATTGGGGTTTGACCAGGGCAAGGGCCCACTGTCAGTGGCTGTGAGGGTGATTAGCGGGGTCATTAGTGCTAGCAAAGTGAGCCACGTCGGCGGTTTAACGCCGGCGACCAAAGAACACGGCGGAGGGTCGCCGGACTTGCTCGGGACGGTGCTACGGAGCTCCGTTTCGTGCGTGGTTTGCGCCTACGGCGAGCTGGTGGTGCGGTGCATCTTCTGGCGCAAACGCGAGGAGCCGGGGTGGCCGGAGCTCGTCGCAAACGAGCTCGCGGTGGCGCCGGAGTTCGGGCACCGTCGGGTTTGGGGTTGTGGTGCACCAGGAGGTGAGCTGGTGGGTGCGTTAGGCTCCTGGGAGCTCGGTGAGCATGGTGACGTGCTCGCATTCGAGCATGCGTGTTTGTGGCTACGACGGCGACAAGCTCAGCGGCGGCCGGCGACGGTAAGGAAGGGGGCGACGGCTACGGCGAGTTGCAGGCCACGGGGACAGGGGGAAACGATGGAGGAGCTCACAGCGGGGTCGACGGGGGTCTCAGGAGGCTCGGGGAGGCGCCGGACGTAGCGAATCGACGGCGAGGTCGACGGCGGCCGAAGGTTGAAGAAGACGAAGACGGCGGCGTTTCGGCTCGTGGACACTTCGCGGGGGCGTGGGGAGGGCTGTGGTCACGGTGGTGCTCGCCGGCGGCGACGGCTTCGTTCGGTCGCCGCGTGAGAGAGAGACAGAGGAGGGAGGAGTGAGTAGCGAGTGAGGAGGGAGGTCAAGGGGGTTCCAGGGGTGTCGTGGGGTTCGTCCAGGGCATCGGGGAGGGAAGCAGGCAGGGAGGAGGTGGAGGCCGCGGGCGTGCGTCGTCGCCACGCACCTGCCTGTCCTCCTGGCAGGAGGAAGAAGACCACACAGCCCCTGGTGGGCTGGGCCTCTTCTGCCAGGTAAGGCCCGGGTGAGTTCTTCTCTCTCTCTTATTTCTGTTTCTGTTTTCTATTTTTCTTTCTTTGTTTTATTTTCTTTTGCCACTGTTTTGAAATTTAAACAATTTCAAACAATGCCAAAAACTCCTCTAAACAATTTTATGTTGCTAGATGGACTTTTCCAAAAGCACATAAAATATTTCACAGTTATTTGAAAATATATTCTATATATTATGAATATAGTTCCAAATTCAAATACAATAATAAATTAAATTCCATGCCCAAAATATTCAACAGAAATGTCCATTATTTTTGGTTTGCTGCAAAAGCCTTGCCAAAAATATCCAACAAATATTAGGAACATTTTGGAAACATTGAATGCATTTTTTTGACTGGACCTATTTGGAATTTGAAGTGCTAGGGTTTGAACAATCCCCATTTCAAGTTAACAAAATTTTAAACATGATGCACAGCCAACCTAGCACTAGGCAGACAGGAGCTAGGGATGTGACAGGTATCAAGACTAGCAAAGCTTAATGGGAAAGGAGAGGATAGTGGTGAGGTCGCAGCAGCGGCTAAGCAATATGTATGGTGGCTAACTTACGAGTACCAGAATAAGATGAGCATATACGCGGAACGTCGCAAACTAGTAATGATCGCTAGAGATCCTGAGCTACCTACGAGTCAAACATAACCCCACCGTGTTCTCTTCTCAAAGTGAAAAGAGACGGTCACGGTTACTCACGCGGTTTGTGTGTTTTAATTCGGATCCTCTGTCAAGTTTTCTACAACCGGACATTAACAAATTCCAATCCGCCACATAAACGCGGGCACGACTTTTGAAAGATCATAACCCTGCAGGGGTGTCCCAACTTAGCCCATCACAAGCTTTCACGATAAGCAGAAGCAAAAGTATTACACCTTATCATAGGTACAATCCGATCAGACTCGGAATCCCGGTGCACTAGACATTTCGACAATGGTAAAACAAGTCCTGAAGACCTCTTGGAATGCCGACACCCTGATAGTAGCTGCGCGTATCTCGTCCCAGGCCACGTCCGGATGAGCACTACGTATAGCAACCGAAGACCCCAGATAACTTGGTGGCACCACAAGTGGCTCTAGTTTGGGACCAACACCATCAGCATTGGCCCCCCTGTATGTAGAAGAATCCTTGGGTAGCGCTAACTCCCTATGCAATTAATTAATTAAGTTTTTATTATTATGTTGCAAATAAGAGCAATGTTGGGCCTTGTTGGAGGAGTTTTATTCAAAGACGAACTATCAAGGGGTCCCCATATACCCAACCGCGTTAGGAACACAAAATCAAGGAACATAACACCGGTTTATCAGCTCCTAAGGTTGCATGAGTGGAACAAAACACCGGACAAAAGGCCAAGCCTTCCACCCATTGTCAAGTATATAGGTGTGTTAATATATATAAGATATATTGTGATAACCCAACAACAAGTTCCAACATGGAGCAATATTCATCTTCACCTGCAACTAACAACACTATAAGAGGGGCTGAGCGAGCAGGTAACATAGCCAAACAATGGTTTGCTGGGAAGGTCTCAAAGGTTAGAGGTTTCATGGCAATAAGGAGAGAGGCTGACAATAAATGATGGGTAGCGCGACATATAACGATAGCATGGAGACACTTAGCATGGCAATGATAGTAAAGGTATCCAAGGTGACGGTCATCTTGCCTGAGATCCCGCAAGGAAGAAGAATGAGTCCATGAAGAAGACGAAGAAGAAGCCACGAAGACGAACCACGTGTAGACGAACGAATCCTCACGATCGCAACGGAATATGAACTAGCGAGAAGAAGCACACAACAAGGTAAACACACAACACAAGAACATGACAAGATGCTCAACCAAGTATGCTGCAAGACAAGTCTATATGATGCAAAACATGGCAAGGGATGATGCATACAAGAACAACACAAACCAACAAGTTTAAATAAGGCCATAAACAACATATCACAATTCCGGTAAGCCCTCATATGCTAATTTCGAAATTGGTCCAGATCTGAACAAACCTTAAGTTAAATTTGTTAAACAGCAAGTTAACATGCACCATGATGATCTACTCGAAATTCTAGTCAAGTTACATATAAAGTTTATTTAATTCGGAGCTACGGCCTAGAAAATATGAGCAAAATAAGTCAAGCATGTCATTGATGCAAAACGCATCCAAACATCAAGCAAACACACTCCAAACAGGTTTAGAACATGTTATTATGCATCTACATGCAAAAACACACAAGTTTCTGATAGAGCACGCTCAAAACGGAGCAACAGTTCATCACATACACATGAAACAAGCTATATCAACAAGCTGTCCAAAAACAACAACATGGCACTTAGTCGACATCAAAACAACATGATACAATAACACTTCATGGCAACAAAGGACATGGCAAGCATGTACTTGTCCAGCACTACAAGCATGACCAAAGAGCTACTACAAAACACCACTAGAACATGCTCAAAATATCATGGCCAGATTGCAAAAGATAATAGTTTCACAGACTTGGTGAAAATAAACTAGACATGGCAGCAACAATGAGAAGTAGGCATGTTTGCAAGCTTGTGCAACTCAACTCAAAGCATATCATGGCACTTGAATATAACCAACAGCTAGAAGACATGTTTATGAAGCTACTCATGGCAAGAACATGGTCATAGGATGCATAAAACACTAGCTATTCACATGGCAAAACTGAACTTGCTGATAACAGGCTGACAGAAACATTTTATAGCAACTTGAGAGCAAGAAAACATAAAGCTACAGCTGGCCATATATGCAAATAATGACATGGATGGATAGAGCATAACATGCACACCAAGACATGATCATTGGGCATCCCAAAGCAAGCATGGATTTGAGTGGGGCATCAAGCAAACATGGCATCAGATTATAACAGTTTCAGACTTAGCAGTTATCAACAAGTCTCGGAAAATAACAACAACGAGTAGGGCACTTTGCAAGCTTGTTGCAAACACCACAAGACATATCATGAAAAGTGGATTGCACCACAGCAAAGATGGCATGATTTTGCTTCTAAACCATATTGGCATGTAGCTCAAATAAAATCACACATAAAGATACGAAAAAGAAAAATCAGCATCTCATAACAAGTTTCAGCACTTAACAGCCACATGCACTTTTGCAATAGAGATAAACATGGCAATATGGCACATAACATTAATGCTATAGCAGCCATCATCTAGAGCACTTCACAATGAACATTTTGACATATCATACACTCCATTTGGACCAACATGCGCAAAGATACAACCTCACAAACATGGTAACATAATAACAGTTATCAGCAGCTTATATCAAATAGCACTTTTGCAACGATGATTAGCGCGTCAAGATGAACTCAAACAAACATGACAAAGTACAACAATATGGAGAGCATCACGAGGCAAACATTTTGACATATAATATGCTTAAATCGGACCATCACACGAAAAGTTATCATAGGTCAAACATGCACACATTTTAAAACATAATAAGGACTTAGCCATTTTTTTCAAAAATAACACAGTGTGGGCGTAGTATAGCTATCTTGCGCCCAGAGCGAGGTTTAGCGGCACCACTACTGGCCGAGGCCCATGTTGGCAGGGATGATGAGGCGGGCTGGAGCGGTGGGCCTCGGGGCCTGGCGCGGCCCTCGACGCGGAGGAGGCCGGAGGATGGAGCGAATCTGGGCTCTGGGCTCTGGGCCGGCTTGGCGGATGCGGCCCAGGGAGCGGCGGCACTGGCCGGCGCTTGTCGCGCTCGATGACGAGCGGGAACGAGGCAGGGGCGGCAGTGCTCGATGGTGAGGAGTCGAGGGGAGCGGAGGAGGCTGGGATGGGGGCCGCACGTAGCCGGATCCGGGGCGCGGGTCGGTTCCCGGCGAGGAACGGCGGCGGAGCTGATACAGAGGGGCGGCGGCGCTAGCACAGGGCGGCGGCGGATCTTGCGATGCGGAGGTGAGGCGTGACAGAGGAGGCGGGGAGACGAGGCCAGGGTGCGGGGCGGCGACTCCTGGCTGGCGAGGCGGACGAAGGTTGCCGGTGGCGAGCTCCTGTGGCTGGCCGGCGATGCTGACGAGGAGGCGGAGGTGGAGCGGAGCGCTCGGGGTGCGAGAGCTCGCGCGCTGCGGGAGCGTTGCCGTCGTGCGGGCTGTGGCCCGATTCGGGCCCGGGCGGGCCGTGATGGGCTCCGTCGGGCCCTGCGCGGTGGGAGGCAAGGGGAGGCTGAGGTGGCGGTTCACGGTTGGCGGGGAGCGGCGTTGGGTGACGGCTGGCCCAATCGGGGCGTGCCAAGTGGCGAGGATGAGGTGGTGGGCACCGGATCTGAAGGAGAGAGGGGTTGGCTGCGCGCGGAAAACGAGGAGGGGGCTAGAGGTTAGGGAATGCTAGGTCTAGGCCAAAATTGGCAAGGGTAGGGGGTTTAAATAGGCAGGGGGCTAGGTTAGGAGGGTTTTGAGGCCGTTTTCGGACCGTACGATCTAGATCGGACGGTTCGGAGTGGAGGGGGACCTAGGTGAGGGGCTAGTGGGTTGTGTAGATGGGCTAGGCTTTGTGGAGAGAAGAGACAGAGGCCCGCGGGGGTTTTTCGAGACCGAAAACATCCGACGAATTAACCGACGATAGTGACGGTATAGTTTAATGGTTGTTCTATCAAACGAACCCCGAATGCGACGAAATTTGGCGGGCGACCTGTCTACACTATAATAAGACCACACGCCAAGTTTCACCCCATTCCGAGAATGTTTTTCGGCGACTCATAAAATAATTATTCGGACGTGCCGCGAGCGCGTGCAAGTGTGTCTGGGCTCAGAATGGACAACGGAAAGGACGGGGCAGACTCGCACGAATGCATGTTTTGGAAACATGATGATGTACTGCACATGATGACATGGCAAAAATGCAACACGCAAGTAGATGACATGGCAACGATGACAAATAACTGGCTGACACCTAGCACGTCGGTCTCGGGGTGTCACAACACTCCCCTACTAACAAGAGATCTCGTCCCGAGATCTTAGGAACGAGACCGAAGGAAAAAGGAAGAAGGTGAAACCAAAGAACCTTGAGGGGTTGAACAACTTGAAAGAAAGGATACAACGGAGTTGAACGAAATTCCAAAGACTTTGTTAGACAAGAGGAACAAGGAATACGACGAGTATCAAGGAGGTTGAAAGGCACGAAACTAGATTTGAAGGAACAAGAATGAATTCGAAACCACTCCGGTTAGTACGAGATAGAAAGGAATTTGAATGATGGAATTTGGGCAGCACTCCGGCTGGAAATGGAATGAATAGTACACTTGTTGAACATGGAAGGAATATGAACTTGAGAAGACGGAACGATACTTATCGAGTGGAAGAATGTAATGCCTCCGGAAGAATTGAAAGAGTGGAATGAAAAGTACGGAGAAGAAAGATGACAACTTGTACCACAATGAATTAAAAGCATCCTTGCGAAGAAGGGATGAACGGAGTTGTTGAGAAATCAACAACAAAAGAATTAGCTTGATGTGGGCTTATGGAAATCATCCCAAAACTTGAGGTGAATTATGCCACAACGAAACGATTGAATAGATGAGCTGAAGGAAGAAATGCAAAACTCCTCTTCAAAAGAATACAGAGAATTAATTGCATCTCGAGGTGCAAGAAGAATAATGATTGAGTTGCTCGACACGAATTAATTAAGAACACTTGACGGAGGAATTAACTCATGAAGAACTCCGGTGCCAAAAGGATGATGATGACGGATGAAAAGAATAAGATTAAAGTCTTCTGATAATTTTAGACGGGGTTCCGACGAGAAGGCTGGGAAACTATGAACTCCGGAAAGAAAAGAACAAAAACACTTGGGATTAGAATTTATTCATCAAGAACAAACTCTAAAAGAAGGGATTAAACAACTTGGTGAAAGAATACGAATTATGTTATGCTTATCCTTCATAAATTAAATTGATAAGCAACAATGGATTTGCATACTACTTATTCTCGTTGATAAATGAATAAAGAGGGATATATCATGAAACGGCGGTAGGATTGGAATAAAAATGAATGGATTGATATGATAACATCTGAAAAGAACTCTTGAGCGAACCACCGTAAAAATTGAAACCGAGTGAAGAAAAAAAGAACGAACCACCGGGAAGAATTAAAATCGAGTGAAGAAAGAGAACAAACCACCGTAAGAAATTAAAATTGAGTGAATAGAAGAGAATGAATCGCCGGGAAGAATAAAGCACTTGAGGAAATTCAGATGCAACAGAACGAAGAGATCGCAAACTGATTAAAGAATACTTGACAAAGCATCGGAAGAATATGGAGACGAACGAAGAGGCATCAATGAAGAATATTTGGAGGACGAAGTTGAAGACTGAGAAGAAGAAATCTTCTGAAATGATGGCCTTCGGAGGAATACAAAGAAAAGAATTGATGAAATACTTAGGAAGAATGAAAGAAGAAAGGTTGAACCAATGATGAAAAGAATTAAAAGCAATCTTGGAGAAGGCACAAGACTGATGGAATCCATTCTTACATCACATTATTTAAAGAATTTGGGAATAACTCCGGATAAATTAGAAGAGTCAGGTAACATCCTGGGAAAAGAACTGTGGGTTATGAGCCCACTAAAAGAAAATCACCGTTTAAAAGGATCGAAAAGGAGATGATGCACCGGAACGATTGAATGACTCGAATGAAGTGACAACCTCGAATTAATTGGAACACCGATGAATCTGCTAAGATGTCTTAGGAACTCCAGAACAATTACATGGCGAGAGGTGAACGAGCAATTGGAAACATTTGAGCCGATGAAAGAATATGAACAACACCGAGAAATTGGAATTGAAATCCATCAGAAAAACAAAAGAGATGAAGAATGATGAACTAGACGAGAATTCACCAGTTGAAATAATTGATGAAATAAAGCAAAGACTTCACACGAGTAGGATGGATACTCAATTAAGGACTCCGGCTCTGAGAAGAAAAGGGGTGGGCGGGTGGGAAAAAGAAAGACCACATCGGACGGGAAAAACGATGTCGGTAGGTAGAACTGAGGAATGAACTTGCGAAGATGAAGAGGAAACAAAACAACTTGACGGGAATGCACCGGATGAAAGAGCAAACATCACAACGAACGAAAACTAACCATGTGATCCTAAAATAATTTGAAGGGGAAGAGGAGTAATTCAAAAACACCAACGCTAAGATTCCTCACCAGAGCGACGAAGGGACTGAGGAGTACAAACAATTCCTACTCTCTAATATAACTAGACTCCGAAAAAGTTTTATTCTAGAATCAACAACGGCCAAGCTACGATCAATCAAGGGGGCTCCTATGGTCGGTCGAGGCTCTGATACCAACTTGTCACGCCCAAGATGCGATTCTATCCTGATCACGTGATACACTAGTGATTGGGGCACAACCGCATTTCAGGCGCTTAGCAAGATGGATATCATTACATCGTACCATTACATAAATACATGGGGATACAACAATTCATACAAGTCACATGAATACAACACCATCAAATACAAGACATCCGACTACGGGTTCAAACATGAAAAGCACAAAGACATCCATCCTGCTATCCTAGGCTACCGACCAGAAACCTATCCCAAGACTGACGAAGCAGAAGAAGAAAGAACTCCGACACAAGAACATCGCTCTCACGTCAAGTCATCGGAAACCTGCACCTGCAACTTTTGTTGTAGTATCTGTGAGCCACGAGGACTCAGCAATCCCATAACCATGGGTATCAAGACTAACAAAGCTTAATGGGAAAGGAGAGGATAGTGGTGAGGTTGCAGCAGCGGCTAAGCAATATGTATGGTGGCTAACTTACGAGTACCAGAATAAGATGAGCATCTACGCAAACGGTCGCAAACTACTAATGATCGCTAGAGATCCTGAACTACCTACGAGTCAAACATAAACCTACCGTGTTCTCTTCTCAAAGTGAAAAGAGACGGTCACGGTTACTCACGCGGTTCGTGTGTTTAAATTCGGATCCTCTGTCAAGTTTTCTACCACCGGACATTAAAAAATTCTTATCTGCCACATAACCGCGAGCAGGGCTTTCAAAAGATCATAACCCTGTAGGGGTGTCCCAACTTAGCCCATCACAAGCTCTCACGATCAGCGGAAGTAAGAGTATTACCCTTTATCTTAGGGACAATACGATCAGACTCGAAATCCCGGTGCACAAGACATTTCGACAATGGTAAGACAAGTCCAGCAAGACCTCCTGGCGTGCCGACACCCTGATAGTAGCCGCACGTATCTCGTCTCAGGCCACGTCCGGATGAGTACTACGTACAGCAACCAAAGATCCCAGATAACTGGTTGGCACCGCAAGTGGCTCTAGTTTGGGACCAACACCATCAGCACTGACCCCCCTGTATGTAGACGAATCCTCGGGTAGCGCTAACTCCCTATGCAATTAATTAATTAAGTTTTTATTATTATGTTGCAAATAATACCAATGTTGCACCTTGCTGGAGGAGTTTTATTCAAAGACGAACTGTCAAGGGGCCCCCATATACCCAACCGCGTTAGGAACGCAAAATCAAGGAACATAACGTCGGTTTATCGGCTCCTAAGTGTCACACCCAACATTTTGTAACATGTCATTTGCATCAATAAAGCATGAAAAATTGGACGAGCAAAATTTTTTGGCATCATTTGGCTTTTATTTGGAATTGAGTTTTTCTTCCTGTGTTTTTCAAGTGCTCATTAAAGTCAACTATTACCTCTTGTAGAATTCATCTCCTTACCCAAAACTTCTGCCCAATGATCATACCAAGTGTTTATAGCAGTATAGTATTTTCTTATAAAATTAATTTGGCCAAAATGTATTTTCAAAAATTAGTATTCCAAAAACCCCTGAATTGAGGTTTGCACTTCAAGTGCTTGATTTAGGGTGAGAAATGTATTTCAAAAGGTATATTTGAAACCTAGTAGATATAGGACTCCCAGAAACCACAAAGTATAATTTTAAAAGTTATTTTCCTATTTTATTTAAAAGCTTTTTCTCAAGGCCAGAAATGGTCTTTAATAGGAAAAAATTATTTAAGTATTTCAAAAATATTGGCCAAAATTCAGGGAGACTCATAGGACATATATTGTCCATATATAAGAGTTTCAACACTTGGTCATGTTCAAAATATTGGGCTAATCCCTCAGAAACCCTTTCTGGACATTTCAAGCTTTTGAAATATTTACAAAGGAAATATTCTCTAAAAATTCCAGGGAAATTCTATCATGTCATATATGACATATTTGATGATCTTGCCAAACCCCATGCCTTGGGAAGCAAGAAACCATCATCAAAACCCCTCAAAACCATTCTGTCCATATCTGAAGTTTGAGCAACTTTACATTGCCAAACTTATCCAAATGCTCTCAAACTTGGTGCACATGCTAGAATGGTCTAATAAGGCATCTAGACCAAATGGCACAAGCTTTGGAGAAGGGTAACTTGATCAGAGTACCCCAAAACCATTTCTGTTCAAATTCAAATTTTAACAACTTTACATTACCAACTTTTTACCTGGGGCTTCAAACTTTGTGGGCATGATCATAACCCCAAATGATGACACTACAACAAGTGGCACGTCAAGGGGAGATGATTAGCTTGACTTAAACATGGTGAAACCATTTCTATTGATTTCTAGGGTTCACCAAAGTTACATTGGCAAGTTTCTTCAAACAAGCCCAAACTTGCTGAAACACCCTATTTCCAGATGACATTCAATCCTGTTAAGTGTCATGGCTAGTGGAGATCATTTGACTGCCCTAAACTTCATCAAACACCTTCTGCCATTTTACCAAAACCACTGTTTTGGCCCCTTTTACTATTTACATTTGCTTCAACTATTACCACAGCCTCACCTAGTCACCTTCTACCTCCAGTAACTTCCCCATGACCAGAGTTCAATAATTGAAGGGTGAAAATCCAAATTTACCTTGCTGGACAGCCCAGTTCTTATCTTCTCTCAGCTTCCCTCCTCTCCCACTGGACAGCCAAGGCATCCAAGGCCACAGCCAGATTGTTTACTCTGTGCTTGACCCCCCCCCCCTAGACACGGCGGACGCGCCCAGCTAGCCAACGGCATGCCGTGGCATGCAGAAGGCACGCTCCAGAGCATGCTACAGTGCACGCCCGCACTGTAGCCTCGCCCAATCAGCTGTCCCCGACCACCTCGTGCTCCCCCCTCGCGTCGTTCGATGCGTCTCGGCGTCTGCAACACCCCCCGGCGCTGTCCCCCTCATCCTTCTCCCTCCAGTGGACGCCCTCGCACGCGCGCCGGCCGCCCGCGAGCTCCATTCTTCGACCTCACACGTGTGAAGCACCAGAAGCTTCCCCCGCTCCCTCTCTTCCTCTCCTCTGCGCTGGACCTCGTCCAGCAACCCCGCAGACACCTCCCCAGCACCTCCCGTGCCCTGTGGCAACGAGCAGGGGCTCGCCTGCGCACAGGTCTACGGCACCTCGCCGTTCGCCTATAAATAGACCCCCCCGAGCCCCTCCTCTCCTCACCAGTCGCACTCTCCCTCTCTCAATCTTCCCCCAGAGCCACTCGCCCCACTCCAGACAAGCCCGAGCTCGAGATCCGCCGCGGCGGCTCCCCGTCGGTTGCTCGGTACAGGACGCCCCAGCCTCTTCTCTCACTCGATCGAGCACCACGGCACCACACTGACGCGTTTCCCCCTCTTTCCCCTCTCAGCAGCTGCCGGAATCGACCGGAGCATCACTTGCCCAAAACTCCTCTGCCGCGTGTCCTCGCTGCCGGCGAACCAGGCCCCTCCGGGGACCCGCACCACCTCCACCAGATCGGTGACATCTTGCTGAGTCCATCCCTGCCCTTAGCTCGTCCCGCCGTGCCCGGAAACTTCACCGGTGAGCTCGCCGGCTCTCTGCAGGAGGGTTTGGGATGACAGGCGGGCCCTGCCTGTCAGCCTCCCCTCGACCTCGCCCCTCTCTCCTCTCACCGACGCCGGGCCCCGCCCGTCAGGTTTGAAAACCCTGGCGCGCGCTGGCGCCCGTGCGGTGGGCTGTTTACCCTGGGCCTGCTGCATTGTGGCCGATCTGGCCCAGTGGCACAGGGCCCTTTTTCCTTTTTTCTTTTCTGTGGATTTTCAAATAATTCCACAGAATTAAATATATATCCAAATGAATTAATTCCAGTTTCTAAAAACTTGTAAAAATCCAACCTATTTAATGATGTCACTTTCACACATGTCCATGGACCTTTTCTGTTCTGTTCAAATTTAAATTCATATTTGAACATTAAAACTTTTGTTCAAATATTCATGTACCTCATTCTGCCACTCCAAAACTCAAACTAAGAATTTTTGCCATCTTAGTTTTCCCTCTAGTATTTGATAAAAATAAGTTGGCATTTTTCTGAGCACTTTGGTTTTTCTGTTTTTATTGTGGTCTTATTTTCCCGTTGTTTATTGCGTTCTTCGGAGGGGAAGGAGGGGAAGGATTTGAAGACTTTGAAGACCAAGCCAATCCAGGAAAGCAGCCCTTTGACCATGATACCCTTGTGTTCTTCGGAACCCATTTATTTCCGAATGCATGATGATAAGAGTGACGGTGGTGACCTAGTTGAGGACCACCACATGATCACTGTTCAAGATATCTTCCGATATGCCGATAAATCGTCCGATTTATCGCTTATCGTTGTTTGGCCGATAAGATAAATCGGCCGATAAATGAGCTGATATGGTGATAAATCGGCCGATATGCCGATAAACTGGCCGATTTATCCCTTATCATGGGTCGACCGATAAGTTCCCGATAAGCGATATCCCCAACATTACACATGATGCATGCTTTATTCATGATCTTGCTAAATGCTTAGATGCAATGCAATGATTAGTAGTGATGCTTAGTGATGCATGTGTGCCATGAAACCATCGTGGTTGCATTCTTTCCAAAAAAAAAACCATCGGGTGCCCCTAATGCCCGAGGGTGATGTTGAGTTAGGTCATCACTTGAGGAAGAAGTGATGTGCCGATAAAGATCTGGTGTGTGGGTGAAATGATAGATTAGATTTATGTGTGACTACCATCCCAACCAAACATGTGCAACCACTCTACCCCTTATGGGACGGGGCATTATTGATTACTTAGGCCGATACTAGCATGGTGCCCACATTACTAGTGACGGGGAAGACTTGAGGTCTTTCCCGGGACAGGGTCGTGCTTGGATAGACGACCATGACTGTTTTTACAGGGCACCGGACACACCGTTGGTCCCTTCTTGTACGCGTGACATTGAAATTAGGGCAAGTCCCATGATCTATTGTTTGTACTCGAGGGCCGTGTACCAACGAGTGGACCCTATGCTAGTGTCGTCTAGGGAAAGATAATGACCGGTTGCTTCCCCCCGAGTACTTGAGGTACTGCGGGATCGTGGGTGACACGAAAGCTTCCCGGATCTTGTGGGTAAAGTGCGCAACCTCTACAGAGTGTAAAACTATTCGAATAGCCGTGTCCACGGTCATGGACAGATGGGTGTTGCTACTTAAACTATGTCCAGAATTTTACAATCCCAGTGAAAGTGTGTGTGTGTTGAGTCAAGGTGGTGACTTGACTCGTTGAAGTGAACTCTGCTCATGTTGATATCTGTGACCTGTCTTCGAGGTTACCCAAATATATTGATGCATGTTACATGATGGTAGAATGTTTAATCTAGCTTGTAGCTAGACTGCTCGTTGTTGAATATTTGCATTGTTACCTTGAACCAAATCATGGGTTGCTAGCGAGTACATTCAAAGTACTCATTGGCTTGCCGCTGGTTATTTAATTGGCCAGGCATGGAGGAGCAGGAATTTGAAGAAGAATTCTATGGAGACGAACATGCGAACTAGGACGCTATCCCAGTCAGAATGCCTGTAGGGTTAAGGCAAATGGCATGGGTTCTACTTATCTTCGAAGACTTCCGCTATTCGAGTTATTTGCTATTCAGCCCTTGAGGCTTTATCTTTGTAAGACTTGGCCATAATGGCCATAATTTGTGTAAGGCGATATGTATGGCTGTAAGACTCTTGTTATTCAGCTTCTGTGTGTTTAGTGAGCATTGATCTCTGGGATCACTGTACACGTGCATTCGGTGATCTCGACTCTTAAGTCGGGGTCCCCACAAAGCTGGTATCAGAGCCATCCTGACTGTAGGAAGCCTTAGTTAGCATGGGCGTTAGTTAGATGAGACCCCTTTTCGAAAACCTTCTGAACCTCTCTTCTTTTCTAAACCTTACCAACCTGAGATATCATCGGCTTATTAACCTCTCCTATTCACCCTTTGTAGATGGCCGCTGTACCTGAAGAGCACCTGACCACTGGGTTTCCCTTGCTTCTAGAGGATAGCCTCCAGGAGTGCCAGTTCCACCGAGCGCCCATCCTCACCTACCTTGAGCATTGGGTTAGCGACACTGAGGTGGAGTACCATGTGGAAGTGATCGTGAAGGCAAACGATCCTCCCACAAGTTGGTTCTTCGAGGGACCCAAGATGGCAACACTGCCTCTCGCTTTCGAGGCTGCTGCACTCAAGGCACTAACCCGTCTCCGCGAGCTTCTTCCGGAGATGGCAGCCAAGATGACAACCCGCTTCTTGCCTTACCGAAAGGAAGGTGAAGATGAAAGTAGCGCTCAAGCCCCTCCACTAAAGGAAGGACTTCCACTTCGATTCTAGACCTACTTCAGCCTATGTGCCGACAGCTTGGCACAAGATTTGGCCTCTGAATCGATGAAGCTCCGAGAAGAACTTCACAAGACCAAGGCACTTCTTCGTCGAGCACAAGAGAAGACATATAGGATCAAGAAGGAAGGTGCACCTCCCGGACAGTCTGCTATCGCATACCGAGGTGGAAGGCCCTCAGGAGATGTATCTTCGAAGGATGAAGAACCACCTCGGCGACACCGTATGACGGCAAGGGAATATCGCAAGCTTTTCCCTGCACCACCGACAAAACACCGCCGTATCCAACTCCTCCACTCCCCCACACCCTCAAGTGACAAGGGGGCCCAGACATATGAAGACAAGGAGGAAGACCCAGAAGAGCCAAAATACGCGACCAAGCATTCCGCCGCTTAGGCATTATTCGCAACTCGGATATGCCAGTTCGTGACCTCTACGGTAGGATAGGTCGTGTAACCCCTATGCGAAGTCCATTCCTTGTATGGTTCATATGAAGCCATCTAGTGTTTGCTTTTGTTGTGTTTGGATGTACGTCGTATTCTCCCTTCGGGAATATGTAAACGACTACATCACCTAATTGAATTTTAATGATGTGTTTGGCCATTCGGCCCTTGCATGATTTGATTAGTGTCACACCCACCCCCTTACTAGGCACCCATCTTTATTGCTTTCCCTCTTCCAAATCATGAGACCTTATACCGCTCCAACAGGATGCCTGTTGTAACTCGTACTGGTACCTCTACCCAGCAGCCTGAAGCCGGAGCATCCGCTCAATCAGAGGCCGGCCACGACCAAACCAACGACCAAGCTCCACCACCACCACCTCCTCCGAACATGGACATGGCTCAACTTCTCCAAGCTTTCCGAGAGGAACGCCAAGCCAACACCGCAGCCCTTCAGATGATTGCACAAGCTGTCACCAACAACCGCCAGCCGGCGGGGAATGGCAATGGACGTTCCACGTTGGCAGAGTTCAAGAAGCATGCACCTCCAACTTTCATCGAGACTGCTGAACCCCTAGATGCAGACGACTAGGTCCGCACCATTGAGGACTTGCTAGAACTAGTTGGATGCACCAAAGACCGCGAGAAGGTGGCTTATGCAGCCCACTGCCTCGGGGGGACTGCTAGAGCTTGGTGGGATGGATTCAAGGTCATGTGCGCTGGGCAAGACATCACTTGGGACAACTTCAAGGCAGAATTCCGCAAAGCCCACATTCCTTCCGGAATCATGGCTATCAAGAAGCGTGAATTCCGAGCCCTGAAGCATGGAAGTGGCACTGTCAAGGAGTACATGCAAAAGTTTAGTGTTCTATCAAGGTATGCCCCTAAAGATGTCAGCACTGATGCTGCAAAAAGGGAGCGCTTCATGGAAGGCCTCAATCAGACTCTGTAGTACTCGCTTGTCGTGTGCGACTGCCCAACCTTCCCTGACCTGGTGAACAAAGCACTCATGCTTGAAGACAAGCGGCGTGCTCTGGAAGACACTCGCAAGCGCAAGATGGTCAGCAAGGGAAGTTCCAGCAACCAGAAGCCTCGCCAGTGGCAGTCAGCCCCGGCCAAGCCAACCTATCAGCAACCAAGAGCTCCTGCATCTCGCACCAACTTTCAGCCTCAGCAGTATGCCAACCTGTCAGGACCCCGATCCTAAGTCACACCGATCTAGCTGTAACACGTCATATCACTTTGCGGCCTCACGCACCGTAACCCCACGGGTGCCACCTTAACTGGCCCGGGACCGTTTGCGCATTTTGGCACACGTATATGACAGTGTCGCTAGCATCCATATGACAGAGAACCCGGGCCGACATGGCTAGTTATAAACCAAAACTGGCACTAGATTACAGAGACAGGCATCCATGACCCAGCAACGAACGTGTCGGTCATCAACGTATGAACCCAACTCGTAGCAAGCTACATGGACTTAAAGGAACAACGCGTGACATTTCCCCTAAGGGACAGACACAGGAACGAAGAAGGACACATGCCGGCCAGCCTACGTGTTCCGAGCAGTAGCAAGCTACCAAGGCTCATTGGAATCACTAGGAGGCATTTCCCTGTAAGGTAGGCTACCAAAGGAAAACAACTAGGTGCGGATCCCACACATACCAAGCATTTCAACCATACACACAATATGCTCAATATGTGCAAATACAACATTGCATCACAACAGAACTCTATGACACTTTATTTAAAGGCTCCAGGAGCCATACATAACATATCCATACAGGTAGGGGTCACATGACCCAACACTCAAGTCATACAGTCATACAAGCACAAGCGGAAGCTACATGTCCGAGTATAGACAACTTAGAAAATAAAACAGGCTTGGTGTAGCCTGACTATCTACAAGGCCCTTCACAAGCTCCAGATCTCCGTCTGGGTGTCAAGCTACTCGTCGACGTCAACGTCTATGTAGAACCCATCAGCAGGGGCAGGGTTCTCCTCTGCAACAGTTGTTAAGCAAACATGAGTACAAAGGTACTCAGCAAGTCTTACCACAGAACCTATCATACATGCAACATTATCAAAGGGGGTAGTGGAGTTCATAGCAGAAAGCCAGCTTTGACTCTTGGCTAACCTATACTACAACTCTCAACGGATTGCAAGATGTTATTACGAACACGAGTCCACTACTCACCACAACAATACACTACCAAGGATCCTCTTCCGTCATCCTACGGAAGGGCCATCCACGGTACTCACACTTATCTTGAGGCTTTTAGTAGTATCCAACAACTTGTCTATGAACTGTAAGAGTAACCAAGTAGTCCGTACCGCGAACAACGGCTATTCAAATAGATTGATAACCCTGCAGGGGTGTACTTCTTCACACACGCTCCCACCACTTATCGCCGTCTACTCGGCATGTACTCGGCAACCTTCAAGCGGAAGCCCAGCGTGGGTGTCGGCCATGACCAGACTAACTACTCAAGTCTCTCGTCCAGGTTTATCACCTATTCGGGTTCCATCCGTGGGGAGATCCGGCCGGGTGTCGCTCACGGCCCCAAACGATGTGTACAGGGTTCCCGAGTCACCAAACGGGCAACCGGTACACCGTGCCACGTACCTGTCGCATCACAACCCACCCCGAGGGTCAGCGTTGTGCACGACCTCCAGTAAACTATAAACACCAGAAACTAGTTGCAACTCCTGGACAGAGATCGAGGGTAATTAATAAGCCGAGAGGGTCCATTGGTTTCGGGCCCAATGCATGGTAGTAACTGTAACTTGAATCACACACACAGATCTCGGGTCCTATGGATGATTCCAATGAAATAACCCACCATGTACTCCTACATGGCCTTTCATCGATACCATTACCAAGCATATTCCACACTTCCTTCTCTTTACCGATATGATTGTTTCACTCTGATCCATCACCCAGATGAACCAGACCATACACAACTCAAAGCATAGTAGGCAACATAAACAAGTAGCATGGTGGATCACACATCACATGGCTCAATCAACTCCTACACATGCTAGTGGGTTTCAACTATTTACTGTGGCAATGACAGGTCATGCAAGGGAATAGGGTTCAACTACCGCAGCAAGTAGCAGTTCACACGATGTTGCCTTTATGCAATAAAAGAGAGCAGGAACGAGGAGATTGGGTTTGTATCGGAATGATCAATGATTGCTTCCCTGACAAAGTGGTTGTCGGGTACTGCTCTTCAGCTAGATACGCAGGAGTATCCTCGGGAGCAGGACCTAACACAAAGAATACCGGCGATACAATCATTAAACAAACAAATGCAACAATATGATGCATGCTCATGACATGGCAAGATGCATGTGTTTTGGCTAGTGCAACTAAAACCAGAAGGGCTTGAACTTATTTGAATCAAAGATTCAAATTGGAATTCAAATTATTATTTAATTAAGTGCATTATCATGTTCTAATGTATATAGCAAGGTTAACTTGCTCAAACATGCATGAAACCAGTGCCATTGGAAAGGTTGGATTTTTCTGATCATTTTTCATATATAAATCTTTTCCATCTGAGCTATTGTTGAATTTATATGATTTTTTGAAGTTTAGGCATTTTCTGGAATTTCCAGAATTATTTTGAATCTAAAAAAAATACCAGAAAATCATTTACTGCATCGGCATGACATCATGCTGACGTCAGTCAGTAAACAGGGCGGCCCAGGTCAAACCTGACAAGTGGGACCCACTGGTCAGTGTCACAGTTAGTTAATCAGCTAATTATTATTAAATTAACACTTAAACTAGGTTTGACTTGCAGGCAGGGCCCACATGTCAGTGACCCAGGGGGGTCAAACCCGTGGTCAAACAGGTCCAACTCGCCGGCGTTTAGCCGCCGGCGAGGCCAAACACGGCGGTGAGGTGCGGGTTTCGTGCTCCGGCTGCCAAATCGACGCCGGAGCACACCTACGCGTAGCTAGAGGCAAACCGCATCGAGTGGAGGTGGTGGCTGGCCTCGGGGTCGCCGGAGATGACGCCGGCGACGAGTCCAGCGGCTGCCGGAGTTCGGCGAAGTCGAAAACGACGGTGCGGTGCTCGTAGAGGAGCGTGGAGTGGTCCTACAGCACCTACGCGTGACGGTGAAACTGATAGGCACGGTGGCCGGACCATTGGATGGTCGGAGCCTCGTCGGTGACGAGCTCCGCGGCGGTGCGTGCAGGTGAGCTTCGTGCGGTGCGTTCTAGGGCAGTAGAGAGCCAACGGAGAGGGGGAGGATGAAGCTGGGCTCACAGGGGTTGCAGCAGACGCTGGAGCGGGCTTGGGGGTGGTCGGAGCTGAGCGGGATGGCGAGGGGGATCTCCGCGGCCGGAGTTGGGGAAGAAGGAGTCGGGGGCGTCTCCAGGGCGGGCGAGCGCTCGGGGCTCGGCCTACTCGAAGTAGTCGAGGGCGGCGGAGACGACGGACACGGCGACGAGGCTCAGGGACGACGGTGGGCGCGGCTCCTACGACGGTGCGAGCACGGCGGCGTCGGCCATGGTGCGGGGAGGGCGAAGGAGGGAAGCTGGGGATAGTGGGGGGTGTCTGCGAGGTCGGGGGCGAGGTGGACGACCGATCCAAGGCTCCAAGGCGGCGAGGGGAGGAAGCAGGGCGGCGGGCAGCTCCGTGGCACGCGCTGCAGCCGCCGCCGAGCACCTGCCTGCCTGCCTGGCTGAGCCAAGCAGCTCGCTGGAGCGGCAGCTGGGCTGGGCCGGCAGGTCGGCCGGGTGGGGCGCCAGGTAATCCTTTTCTCTCTCCTTTTCTATTTCCTTTTCTGTTTCATTTCTTTTGCAGCTTGGTTTAATTAATAAAAATGCCAGAACATTTTTATAACTCATAGAACTTGTCATGCCCACTGTATATATTATGAACAGCGTGGAACATTATAGTTTATGATTATTTGAGCATTTAAAATATTTTATAGCATTTAAATGCCCAAATGCAAATACCATATGATTTAATCCAGAGACCTTGGATGTCCTAGAAAATTGTGCTCCATTTTTGGCAGAGGTTTAGGACCAAGGCAGAAATGATGAACATTTCTGAAGGGCATTTTGGGTACATTGGAAAAGATTTTATCAAACCCTAGTTGTTAGAAGAGGGGTGCTGGGGTTTCTGTCATTCCCATTTCAAGTTTCTTTGATAAGTAAACATGATGAACACTCTAGCTAGTCCTAATTCAAGTACTAAACTAGGGATGTGACAACTCACCCCCACTTAAAAGAATCGCGTCCCGAGATTCGGGTTCCTCCGGAACGAGGGTGGGGTACTCAAGTCGGAGACGATCCTCCCTTTCCCAAGTAGCTTCACTCTCGGAATGATGTGACCATTGAACCTTGAGAAACTTGATATTGTGGCGTTGAGTGGTGCGCTCGGTTTGATCAAGAATACGAACGGGGTATTCTCGATATGTGAGATTGTCCTGGAGATCAAGCGTTTCGTGGTCCACTCCGCGGATAGGATCCGAGAAGCAACGCCTGAGTTGAGAAACGTGGAACACATCATGAACTCTGGATAGGTGCGGAGGTAGTTCCAATTGGTAGGCAACTTCTCCTCGTTTGGCAAGAATGCGAAAAGGACCGATGTAACGAGGGGCCAATTTGCCTTTGATACCGAAGCGATGGGTTCCCTTAAGAGGAGTAACCCGAAGGTAAGCCTTATCGCCGACTTCAAAAGTCACAGCCTTATGATGGCTATCATATTGGCTCTTTTGGCGAGACTGGGCTGTTTTCAATCTCTCACGAACGATGCGAACTTGCTCTTCTGCTTCCTGGATCATATCCGGGCCAAAGAATTGTCTTTCCCCGGTTTCTGACCAGTTAAGAGGTGCTCGACACCTTCGTCCATATAGAACTTCGAAGGGGGCTTTACCCAGACTGGCTTGATAACTATTGTTATAAGCCAATTCGGCAAATGGTAGACACTTTTCCCATTCCATACCGAAAATAATGACAGAGGCTCGAAGCATGTCTTCCAAAATTTGATTGACTCGTTCCACTAGACCACTTGACTGGGGATGGAAGGCGGTACTGAAAGAGAGATGAGTTCCCATAGCATTCTGGAAACTTTCCCAAAATTGTGAAGTGAAAAGACTTCCACGATCTGAGTTAATCTCCAACGGCACACCATGAAGTGATACTATCCGAGAGATATACAAGTCGGCTAGCTGGCTAGCGGTAATACTCTCTCGAACAGGCAGGAAATGAGCTACTTTAGAGAGGCGGTCGATCACGACGAAGATAGCATTATTCCCTTTCCTGGTCCTGGGAAACCCGGTAATGAAGTCCATACCGACTTTGTCCCATTTCCATTCAGGAATAGCTAAAGGTTGAAGGGTGCCAACAGGCCGTTGATGCTCTGCTTTAACTCGACGACAAACGTCGCAGTTAGCAATGAATTGAGCGATTTCTCTCTTCATCCTAGTCCACCAGAATCTCTGACGTAGGTCCTGATACATTTTGGTACTACCGGGATGAATTGTGAGAGGAGATTCATGAGCCTCCTTAAGGATCAAACGTCTCAGGTTTCATACTTTAGGAACCACTAAACGGTTGCTAAAGAATACAACTCCTTGATCATCAATTGAGAAACATCCTGTGACTCCTTTCTTGATGTTCCTCTTAATACGGGAAATTCCAGGGTCAACCTTCTGTGCTCTGATGACCTGATCCGTAAGGGTAGGTTCCGCCACCAAGGTGGAAAGGAATCCTCGAGGAACAATGTGAAGTTTAAGCTTACGAAATTCCTCGTGGAGAAGTGGTTGCCCCTGTTGTAACATCAAGTTGTTACAATAAGATTTATGACTTAGTGCATCAGCCATGACATTGGCCTTCCCAGGGGTATAAGTGATTCCTAAATCGTAATCTGTGAGCAACTCAACCCAACGTCTTTGCCTGAGATTTAGATCTGGTTGGGTGAAGATGTATTTCAAACTTTGGTGATCAGTGAAGATTTCACAGTGATTACCCAGGAGGTAATGTCGCCATGTTTTGAGTGCATGGACTACAGCTGCAAGCTATAGATCATGAGTAGGATAGTTATCCTCATGTGGACGCAACTGTCGAGATGCGTAAGCAATCACTTGACGATCTTGCATGAGTATGCAACCTAGTCCTTGTCGCGAGGCGTCGCAATAGATAATAAAATCCTTGGAAAAGTCTGGGGGTACCAGTACAGGTGCAGATGTCACGCGTTTTTTCAGTTCCTGAAAACTGGACTCGCACTGTGGGGTCCACTCAAACTTTTTATCTTTCTTAAGGAGTTCAGTTAGAGGTTTAGCAACTTTGGAGAAATTCTCAACGAAGCGTCGGCAATAGCTCGCTAAGCCAAGAAAACTCCTAACTTGCTTGACCGATTCAGGGGGAGTCCAATCAAGGACGGCTTGAACTCGCTCGGGATTGACAGCAATACCCTTGCCAGAGATCACATGACCTAGATAGGTTTCTTCAGGCAACCAAAATTCACATTTAGAGAATTTGGCATAAAGGCGGTGCTCTCGAAGTTTTGTCAATACCAGCCTTAAATGCTCGGCATGATCTTCCTTGTTCTTGGAATAGATGAGTATATCATCGAGGTATACCACGACGAATTTATCCAAGTACTCCATGAATATAGAATTCATTAACTGAGAAAAGGTAGCTGGGGCATTGGTTAATCCAAAGGACATGACAGTGTACTCATATTGGCCATAACGAGTAACAAAAGCCGTTTTAGGAATGTCCCCGTTCTTGATTTTGATTTGATGGTAACCCAACCTCAAATCCATCTTAGAGAAGACTGGGGATCCAGCGAGCTGATCATACAGGTCGTTGATCCTGGGGAGCGGATACTTGTTCTTTATGGTGACTAGATTGACAGGTCGGTAATCTACAACCATCTGCTCCGTTCCATCCTTCTTCTTCACGAAGAGGACGGGGCAAGCCCAAGGGGAAGAACTAGGACGGATGAAACCTTTTTGCAAGGACTCATCGAGTTGTTTCTTTAGCTCAGCTAATTCTAGTGGTGCCATCTTATAAGGTCTCCTAGAGATTGGGACAGTTCCTGGAATAAGATCTATCACGAACTCGACATCTCTGTCAGGTGGAATTCCTGGCAGTTCTTCTGGAAAAACATCCGGAAAGTCACGGACTACCGGGATATCTTCGAGTTCTGGTAGAGGGCTGACATTAAGCGAGTAGAGCTGACGCTCAGCCATTCGGGTCAAGACATTGACTATCTTGCCGGATGGGTGTGTAAGTTGAACGGTCCTAGTATAGCAATCAATCTTAGCGTAATGAGTTGTCATCCAATCCATAACCAAAATGATGTTTATGTCCGAGGACTTGAGAGCGATTAGAGATGCTTGGAAAACAAGTCTATCGACAAGGATTTCATTTCCATGGCTTACCCTAGAGGTTTGCCACTTTGAACCAGGAGTTTGAATAACCATGGAAGTAGGCATGTCACAAAAAGTCATGTTGTGAAATCGAGCATAGCTCTCAGATATGAATGAATGGGATGCTCCAGTATCAAAAAGAACAGATGCCAGATGGCAGTTAACGAGTAGCGTACCAAGGACGATGTTAGGATCCTCATAAGCTTCCTCAGCAGAAACATAGTTGACATGACCACGTGCAGTGGGGATTGGCTTGACATAATTCACCTTGCCGGTTGGCTTACCACGGCCAACGGGTTTTCCTGGTTGGTTCTGAGGACACTCACGCATGTAGTGCCCCGGTTCTCCACACTTGAAGCAAGTCATAGTGCTAGTACGTGGAGCAAAGTTGGAAGGTGGCCCTCCATAGGTCTTAGCAGGTGCAAACTGTTGAGGTTGATGAGGCGCCTCATAGGATGGCCTCGGTGTGTATTTGGGTGGCAGAGCAGTGTTAGGAACCCACACACAGCGCTTGTGAGAGCCAGAGCCGGATGAGGAACCAAAGTCTCGAGTATGCTAGCGTGTGGCCTCAAAGTCGGTCTGGCCCGTTTCAGCACTGATAGCCTTCTTTACCAACTTCTGGAAGGAGGTGCACTCGTGCAGACGTAGATCTCGGCGGAGTTCAGGGCTGAGTCCCTTGCGGAACCTTGCCTGCTTCTTGGCATCGGTGGATACTTCCTCAGGTGCATAGCGTGCCAAGTTGCCAAAATCGCGACTATAGCTATCCACAGTTAACCGGCCTTGGGTGAAATTGCAGAATTCCTCCCGCTTGCGATCCATGAGACCTTCCGGAATGTGATGTTCAAGGAATGCCTCACTGAACTCAACCCAAGTAGTGATTTGGCCAGCAGGACGCATAGCTTCATAGTTTTCCCACCAAAGACTGGCAGTGCCCTCAAGATGGTAGGCGGCATAGGTAACCTTGTCAGCTTCGGCCACACGGGCAGAGTGTAGCTTGTGGGTGATACTACGTAGCCAGTCATCCGCATCCAGAGGTTCAGTGGAGTGATGGAACTTCGGTGGGCACATCTTGATAAAGTCATTGATTGACACCACGTCATTCCTCTGACGGAACCCAGTGTTCTGCTCTATGCGTTCCAGGAGACGGTTGGTCTCTCTCTTGTTCCGTTCTGCCTCGAGCATAACTTCAGCCAAGGAGGGTGGCTGAGGCAGATTCCCATCTCTAGCTCCGCTAGCCTCACCCTGCTCCTAAGCAGCATGAGTGTTGCGAGTGTGGACCATCCTAAGAAAACAAAACAACGGTTTAGACAAAGATGGCAAGAATTTGACATAGGAGTGCAGAATGTAATGGATGACACGGAATGCAGAGATGTTCATCCGTACGACATGGTAATATAGAAACTGCTATATGTACACCTGTGGTCATACACACCATACATATTTTAGTACAAGCCAAGGCTAAAGTACAACTATGGTGAAAGACGATACATCCCATCAGAGGCATTCCAAGCTCCTATACATTATTTAGCTACACCTCCGGAACTCAGTACACACTAAGTCATATTCCACAAGACCCGCAGGACTGTGGGAATACAACTACTACAATACTACTACTGCCACGGTCTAGCTCAGACATTCCCGTAGTAATCTTCGTAAAGATTACCACCGTAGCCTGGAAGTGGAACAGACGGATCTTGAAACTCGCGAGCGCTCGAAGGCTGTGGACCATAGGGACATGGATGTGGCCTCGGTCCCGATGCTGGTGGTAACCGACGCCCACGTGGAGGTGTAATACCCCCAATGTCACGCCAATCCATGCGATCAGGCAGACGAGTCCGCACGGGGTACAAATCCCGCATGTCCAGATATCCGACATGCATAGCAGGTGCAAGCCGTGTCAAAGTAGTCCAGTGGGCGGCTCGAGTGTTATACAGCTCCATTCGGAGGGCACGGACCTCACGGTCCCTATCCTCCAGCATCTGAACAGTAGTCTGAAGCAGTGGCTCTTCATGAGCAGCATCAATATACAGACCAGTGTAGTAGCCTTCCTCTCTGGGAAGTGAGGCTGGCATGTAACAGAACTCAGTGTTCAGCAACAGGGCATGCCTAGCCCGGAGAATGGTCATCATCGAATAGGCGGCATCCTGTACTACCATCTCGATGGTAACCCCGAGTCCATAAGACCAATGGATGGGGTCGTTAGCTCCGGGATATGAGGGGTATATCCGAACGGTGCAGAAATACTGACTCTGATTGAAATCCCGATATTGTTCCTCCACGGTGTACTCAGGATACCAGCGATAACCGGTCTCATTCAGCACACGGACTAGCATTGCCGTGTGACCGGGCACATTAATGCACCGAGTCAAACGAACCACTTGGTGAGGGGTGCGGCCAGACATATGAAACACGAAGTAATGCAAAGGCATTAGTGTTTCTGGAAGATATCGGGCAGCATAACAACTGTAAATGCTCAAACAAAGATTTGAGACATGATACAAATGATAGCATAGCCACTCAACAATTCCATATCAAGGTTCCGGGTCCTACAATCGTCACACTAAAAGGATAGAAACTGAACTGAGGCTTGAAACCAACAATCCTAAGAGTCTACGGATTAGTAACACGTGAACCTAGTAAGGATAAGATGCCTAGTCCTAAATCCCCGTAGAAAGAATAGACTGACTCAGATCAGAAGGGCATAAGGTAAAGGAGTAAAAGAGCCTTACGTTCCCTTCCACAATCAATTCCCCTACATATAACTAAGAATTTTTCTAGACTCAACATCGACCAGTTTGGCTTGAGAAACCTACAGGCAGTCCAGCTCTGATACCAACGCTGTCAGGACCCCGATCCTAAGTCACACCGATCTAGCTGTAACACGTCATATCACTTTGTGACCTCACGCACGGTAAGCCCACGGGTGCCACCTTACCTGGTCCGGGACCGTTTGCGCATTTTGGCACACGTATATGACAGTGTCACTAGCATCCATATGACAGAGAACCCGGGCCGACATGGCTAGTTATAAACCAAAAGTGGCACTAGATTACAGAGATAGTCATCCATGACCCAGCAACGAACATGTCGGTCATCAACGTATGAACCCAAGTCGTAGCAAGCTACATGGACTTAAAGGAACAACGCGTGACATTTCCCCTAAGGGACAGACACAGGAACGAAGAAGGACACATGCCGGACAGCCTACGTGTTCCGAGCAGTAGCAAGCTACCAAGGCTCATTGGAATCACTAGGAGGCATTTCCCTGTAAGGTAGGCTACCAAAGGAAAACAACTAGGTGTCGGATCCCACACATACCAAGCATTTCAACCATATACACAATATGCTCAATATGTGCAAATACAACATTGCATCACAACAGAACTCTATGACTCAAAGTACTTTATTTAAAGGCTTCAGGAGCCATACATAACATATCCATACATGTAGGGGTCACATGACCCAACACTCAAGTCATACAGTCATACAAGCACAAGCGGAAGCTACATGTCTGAGTACAGACAACTTAGAAAATAAAATAGGCTTGGTGTAGCCTAACTATCTACAAGGCCCTTCACAAGCTCCAGATCTCCGTCTGGGTGTCAAGCTACTCGTCGACATCAACATCTATGTAGAACCCATCAGCAGGGGCAGGGTTCTCCTCTGCAACAGTTATTAAGCAAACATGAGTACAAATGTACTCAGCAAGTCTTACCACAGAACCTATCATACATGCAACATTATCAAAGGGGGTAGTGGAGTTCATAGCAGAAAGCCAGCTTTGACTCTTGGCTAACCTATACTACAACTCTCAACGGATTGCAAGATGTTATTACGAACACGAGTCCACTACTCACCACAACAATACACTACCGAGGATCCTCTTCCGTCATCCTACGGAAGGGCCATCCATGGTACTCACACTTATCTTGAGGCTTTTAGTAGTATCCATCAACTTGTCTATGAACTGTAAGAGTAACCAAGTAGTCCGTACCGCGAACAACGGCTATTCGAATAGATTGATAACCCTGCAGGGGTGTACTTCTTCACACACGATCCCACCACTTATCGCCGTCTACTCGGCATGTACTCGGCAACCTTCAAGCGGAAGCCCAGCGTGGGTGTCGGCCACGACCTGACTAACTACTCAAGTCTCTCGTCCAGGTTTATCGCCTATTCGGGTTCCATCCGGGGGGAGATCCGGCCGGGGTGTAGCTCACGGCCCCAAACGATGTGTACAGGGTTCCCGAGTCACCAAACGGGCAACCGGTACACCGTGCCACGTACCTGTCGCATCACAACCCACCCCGAGGGTCAGCGTTGTGCACGACCTCCAGTAAACTATAAACACCAGAAACTAGTTGCAACTCCTGGACAGAGATCGAGGGTAATTAATAAGCGGAGAGGGTCCATTGGTTTCGGGCCCAATGCATGGTAGTAACTGTAACTTGAATCACACACACAGATCTCGGGTCCTATGGACGATTCCAATGAAACAACCCACCATGTACTCCTACATGGCCTTTCATCGATACCTTTACCAAGCGTATTCCACACTTCCTTCTCTTTACCGATATGATTATTTCACTCTGATCCATCACCCAGATGAACCAGACCATACACAACTCTAAGCATAGCAGGCAACATAAACAAGTAGCATGGTGGATCACACATCACATGGCTCAATCAACTCCTACACATGCTAGTGGGTTTCAACTATTTACTATGGCAATGACAGGTCATGCAAGGGAACAGGATTCAACTACCGCAGCAAGTAGCAGTTCACAAGCTGTTGCCTTAATTCAATAAAAGAGAGCAGGAGCGAGGAGATTGGGTTTGTATCGGAATGATCAATGATTGCTTGCCTGACAAAGTGGTTGTCGGGTACTGCTCTTCAGCTGGATACGTAGGAGTATCCTCGGGAGCAGGACCTAACACAAAGAATACCGGCGATACAATCATTAAACAAACAAATGCAACAATATGATGCATGCTCATGACATGGCAAGATGCATGTGTTTTGGCAAATGCAACTAAAACCAGAAGGGCTTGAACCTATTTGAATCAAAGATTCAAATTGGAATTCAAACTATTATTTAATTAAGTGCATTATCATGTTTTAATGTATACAGCAAGGTTAACTTGCTCAAACATACATGAAACCAGTGCCATTGGAAAGGTTGGATTTTTTTGATCATTTTTCATATATAAATCTTTTCCATCTGAGCTACTGTTGAATTTATATGATTTTTTGAAGTTTAGGCATTTTCTGGAATTTCCTGAATTATTTTAAATCTAAAAAAATAACAGAAAATCATTTACTGCGTCAGCATGACATCATGCTGATGTCAGTCAGTCAACAGGGCGGCCCAGGTCAAACCTGACCAGTGGGACCCACTGGTCAGTGTCACAGTTAGTTAATCAGCTAATTATAATTAAATTAACACTTAAACTAGGTTTGACTTGCAGGCAGGGCCCACATGTCAGTGACCCAGGGGGGTCAAACCCGTGGTCAAATAGGTCCAACTCGCCGGCGTTTAACCGCCGGCGAGGCCAAACACGGCGGTGAGGTGCGAGTTTCGTGCTCCAGCTGCCAAATCGACGATGGAGCACACCTACGCGTAGCTGGAGGCAAACCGCATCGAGTGGAGGGGGTGGCTGGCCTCGGGGTCGCCGGAGATGACGCCGACGACGAGTCCAGCGGCTGCCGGAGTTCGGCGAAGTCGAAAACGACGGTGCGGTGCTCGTAGAGGAGCGTGGAGTGGTCCTTCAGCACCTACGCGTGACGGTGAAACTGATAGGCACGGTGGCCGGACCATTGGATGGCCGGAGCCTCGTCGGCGACGAGCTCCGCGGCGGTGCGTGCAGGTGAGCTTCGTGCGGTGCGTTCCAGGGCAGTAGAGAGCCAACGGAGAGGGGGAGGATGAAGCTGGGCTCACAGGAGTTGCAGCAGACGCCGGAGCGGGCTTGGGGGTGGTCGGAGCTGAGCGGGACGGCGAGGGGGATCTCCGTGGCCGGAGTTGGGGAAGAAGGAGTCGGGGGCGTCTCCAGGGCGGGCGAGCGCTCGGGGCTCGGCCTGTTTGAAGTAGTCGAGGGCGGCGGAGACGACAGACACGACGACGGGGCTCAGGGACGACGGTGGGCGCGGCTCCTACAACGGTGTGAGCACGGCGGCGTCGGCCATGGTGCGGGGAGGGCGAAGGAGGGAAGCTGGGGAGAGTGGGGGGTGTCTGCGAGGTCAGGGGCGAGGTGGACGACCGATCCAAGGCTCCAAGGCGGCGAGGGGAGGAAGCAGGGCGGCGGGCAGCTGCGTGGCGCGCGCTGCGGCCGCCGCCGAGCACCTGCCTGCCTGCCTGGCCGAGCCAAGCAGCTCGCTGGAGCGGCAGCTGGGCAGGGCCGGCAGGTGGGCCGGGTGGGGCGCCAGGTAATCCTTTTCTCTCTCCTTTTCTATTTCCTTTCTGTTTCATTTCTTTTGTAGCTTGGTTTAATTAATAAAAATGCCAGAACATTTTTATAACTCATAGAACTTGTCATGCCCACTGTATATATTATGAACAGCATGGAACATTATAGTTTATGATTATTTGAGCATTTAAAATATTTTATAGCATTTAAATGCCCAAATGCAAATACCATATGATTTAATCCAGAGACCTTGGATGTCCTAGAAAATTGTGCACCATTTTTGGCAGAGGTTTAGGACCAAGGCAGAAATGATGAACATTTTTGAAGGGCATTTTGGGTACATTGGAAAAGATTTATCAAACCCTAGTTGTTAGAAGAGGGGTGCTGGGGTTTCTGTCATTCCCATTTCAACTTTCTTTGATAAGTAAACATGATGCACACTCTAGCTAGTCCTAATGCAAGTACTAAACTAGGGATGTGACAACTCACCCCCACTTAAAAGAATCGCGTCCCGAGATTCGGGTTCCTCCGGAAAGAGCGTGGGGTACTGAAGTCGAAGACGATCCTCCCTTTCCCAAGTAGCTTCACTCTCGGAATGATGTGACCATTGAACCTTGAGAAACTTGATATTGTGGCGTCGAGTGGTGCGCTCGGTTTGATCAAGAATACGAACGGGGTATTCTCGATATGTGAGATTATCCTGGAGATCAAGCGTTTCGTGGTCCACTCCACGGATAGGATTCGAGAAGCAACGCCTGAGTTGAGAAACGTGGAACACATCATGAACTCTGGATAGGTGAGGAGGTAGTTCCAATTGGTAGGCAACTTCTCCTCGTTTGGCAAGAATGCGAAAAGGACCGATGTAACGAGGGGCCAATTTGCCTTTGATACCGAAGCGATAGTTTCCCTTAAGAGGAGTAACCCGAAGGTAAGCCTTATCACCGACTTCAAAAGTCACAGCCTTATGATGGCTATCATATTGGCTCTTTTGGCGAGACTGGGCTGTTTTCAATCTCTCACGAACGATGCGAACTTGCTCTTCTGCTTCCTGGATCATATCCGGGCCAAAGAATTGTCTTTCCCCGGTTTCTGACCAGTTAAGAGGTGTTCGACACCTTCGTCCATATAGAACTTCGAAGGGGGCTTTACCCAGACTGGCTTGATAACTATTGTTATAAGCGAATTCGGCAAATGGAAGACACTTTTCCCATTCCATACCGAAAGAAATGACAGAGGCTCGAAGCATGTCTTCCAGAATTTGATTGACTCGTTCCACTTGACCACTTGACTGGGGATGGAAGGCGGTACTGAAAGAGAGATGAGTTCCCATAGCATTCTGGAAACTTTCCCAAAATCGTGAAGTGACAAGACTTCCACGGTCTGAGTTAATCTCCAACGGCACACCATGAAGTGATACTATCCGAGAGATATACAAGTCGGCTAGCTGGCTAGCGGTAATACTCTCTCGAACAGGCAGGAAATGAGCTACTTTAGAGAGGCGGTCGATCACGACGAAGATAGCATTATTCCCTTTCCTGGTCCTGGGAAACCCGGTAATGAAGTCCATACCGACTTTGTCCCATTTCCATTCAGGAATAGCTAAAGGTTGAAGGGTGCCAGCAGGCCGTTGATGCTCTACTTTAACTCGACGACAAACGTCGCAGTTAGCAATGAATTCAGCGATTTCTCTCTTCATCCTAGTCCACCAGAATCTCTGACGTAGGTCCTGATACATTTTGGTACTACCGGGATGAATTGTGAGAGGAGATTCATGAGCCTCCTTAAGGATCAAACGTCTCAGGTTTCGTACTTTAGGAACCACTAAACGGTTGCTAAAGAATACAACTCCTTGATCATCAATTGAGAAACATCCCGTGACTCCTTTCTTGATGTTCCTCTTAATATGGGAAATTCCTGCGTCAACCTTCTGTGCTTTGATGACCTGATCCGTAAAGGTAGGTTCCGCCACCAAGGTGGAAAGGAATCCTCGAGGAACAATGTGAAGGTTAAGCTTACGAAATTCCTCGTGGAGAAGTGGTTGCCCCTGTTGTAACATCAAGTTGTTACAATAAGATTTACGACCTAGTGCATCAGCCAAGACATTGGCCTTCCCAGGGGTATAAGTGATTCCTAAATCGTAATCTGTGAGCAACTCAACCCAACGTCTTTGCCTGAGATTTAGATCCGGTTGGGTGAAGATGTATTTCAAACTTTGGTGATCAGTGAAGATTTCACAGCGATTACCCAGGAGGTAATGTCGCCATGTTTTGAGTGCATGGACTACAGCTGCAAGCTCTAGATCATGAGTAGGATAGTTATCCTCATGTGGACGCAACTGTCGAGATGCGTAAGCAATCACTTGATGATCTTGCATGAGTATGCAACCTAGTCCTTGTCGCGAGGCGTCGCAATAGATTATAAAATCCTTGGAAAAGTCTGGTGGTACCAGTACAGGTGCAGATGTCAGGCGTCTTTTCAGTTCCTGAAAACTGGACTCGCACTGTGGGGTCCACTCAAACTTTTTATCTTTCTTAAGGAGTTCAGTTAGAGGTTTAGCAACTTTGGAGAAATTCTCAACGAAGCGTCGGCAATAGCTCGCTAAGCCAAGAAAACTCCTAACTTGCTTGACCGATTCAGGGGGAGTCCAATCAAGGACGGCTTGAACTCGCTCGGGATTGATAGCCATACCCTTGCCAGAGATCACATGACCTAGATATGTTACTTCCGGCAACCAAAATTCACATTTAGAGAATTTGTCATAAAGGCGGTGCTCTCGAAGTTTCGTCAATACCAGCCTTAAATGCTCGGCATGATCTTCCTTGTTCTTGGAATAGATGAGTATATCATCGAGGTATACCACGACGAATTTATCCAAGTACTCCATGAATATAGAATTCATTAACTGAGAAAAGGTAGCTGGGGCATTGGTTAATCCGAAGGACATGACGGTGTACTCATATTGGCCATAACGAGTAACAAAAGCCGTTTTAGGAATGTCCCCGTTCTTGATTTTGATTTGATGGTAACCCAACCTCAAATCCATCTTAGAGAAGACTGAGGATCCAGCGAGCTGATCATACAGGTCGTTGATCCTGGGGAGCGGATACTTGTTCTTTATGGTGACTAGATTGACAGGTCAGTAATCTACAACCATCCGCTCCGTTCCATCCTTCTTCTTGACGAAGAGGACGGGGCAAGCCCAAGGGGAAGAACTAGGACGGATGAAACCTTTTTGCAAGGACTCATCGAGTTGTTTCTTTAGCTCAGCTAATTCTAGTGGTGCCATCTTATAAGGTCTCCTAGAGATTGGGACAGTTCCTGGAATAAGATCTATCACGAACTCGACATCTCTGTCAGGTGGAATTCCTGGCAGTTCTTCTGGAAAAACATTCGGAAAGTCACGGACTACCGGGATATCTTCGAGTTCTGGTAGAGGGCTGGCATTAAGCGAGTACAGCTGACGCTCACCCATTCGGGTGAAGACATTGACTATCTTGCCGGATGGGTGTGTAAGTTGAACGGTCCTAGTATAGCAATCAATCTTGGCGTAATGAGTTGTCATCCAATCCATACCCAAAATGATGTTTATGTCCAAGGACTTGAGAGCGACTAGAGATGCTAGGAAAACAAGTCTATCGACAAGGATTTCATTTCCATGGCTTACCCTAGAGGTTTGCCACTTTGAACCAGGAGTTTGAATAACCATGGAAGTAGGCATGTCACAAAAAGTCATGTTGTGCAATCGAGCATAGCTCTCAGATATGAACGAATGGGATGCTCCAGTATCAAAAAGAACAGATGCCGGATGGCAGTTAACGAGAAGCGTACCAAGGCTTGGATGTGATCCTAGGCATGAATTGGCTCAGCAAGCACCTAGGCTTGTTAGACTGTGCCAATCGGACTATCACTGTGACCAATGACCAAGGATTCGAAGTTAAGTTTGCTCCCAACTCCTCTTGCGCTCAAGCCGTTCAAGTCAACTGTCTGTCTGAAGTTGGGCTGGAGCAAGTACCAGTAGTATGCGAGTATCCTGATGTCTTTTCGGATGAGCTACCCGGAATGCCCCCTGACCGTGACATTGAGTTCATCATCGAGCTCGTGCCCGGGGCAGGACCCATCTATAAGAAGCCTTATAGAATGGGGACGGAAGAATTAGCCGATTTGAAGAAGCAACTGGAAGAGCAACTGAAGAAGGGATTTATCCGCCCAAGTGCCTCCCCTTGGGGATCACCTGTTCTGTTTGTGGCAAAGAGGGACGGTACCATCCGCTTATGCATTGACTATCATTCCCTCAATGAGGTTACAATCAAGAACAAGTATCCACTTCCCAAGATTGAAGACCTGTTTGATCAGCTCAGCGGAGCCAAGGTATTCTCCAAGATCGACCTCAGATCTGGGTACTACCAGTTGAAGATCAGACCCCAAGATATTCCGAAGACGGCATTCGTAACCAGATATGGCCTGTATGAGTGCACGGTCATGTCCTTTGGTTTAACCAATGCCCCAGCTTACTTCATGTATCTCATGAATAAAGTCTTCATGGAATATTTGGACAAGTTTATTGTTGTCTTGATCGATAACATTCTTGTCTTCTCGAAGACGGAGGAAGAACACGAGCAACATTTGAGGATGGTCATAGACAAGCTTCGAGAGCACCAACTATATGCCAAATTCAGCAAGTGTGAGTTCTGGCTGCATAAAGTTGGATTCTTAGGTCATGTCTTGACCGAAGAAGGATTGTCAGTTGATCCCGCGAAGATCGAAGCTGTGACCCAGTGGCAATCTCCAACGACCGTCAAGGAAGTCAGAAGCTTCCTCGGACTTGCGAGCTATTACCGCAAATTCGTGGAAGGATTCTCTAGCATTGCCCGGCCAATGACTCAGCTCCTCAAGAAGGACAAGAAGTTCGAGTGGACGCCAAAATGCGAAGAGAGCTTCCAAGAGCTCAAGAAGAGATTGACCACTACCCCAGTTGTGGCAACACCTGATATTCACAACGAGTTCGTGATATATTGTGATGCCTCTCGAACCGGATTGGGAAGCGTTCTGATGCAAGAAGGCCGAGTCATAGCTTACCTCTCCAGGCAGCTATGACCTCATGAAGAGAACTACGCTACTCACGATCTTGAGTTAGCAGCAGTGGTTCATGCCTTGACGACATGGCGGCATTACCTCCTAGGGAAATGGTGTGAGATATACACAGACCATAAAAGTCTGAAGTACATATTCACCCAAAAGGAATTGAACATGAGGCAACGAAGATGGTTGGAACTCATCAAAGACTATGACCTCAGTGTTCAATATCACCCCGGGAAGGCTAACGTGGTGTCCGATGCCTTAAGCAGAAAGGCTTGCTCCTTGAATGCCATAATTCAAAAGAGGCAGCCAGCCCTGTTTAAGGAGCTCAAACAATTCAGTTTGGAATTGGTCACCCCTGGATTTCTGGATCATTTGGAAGTCAAACCAACCCTGATGGACGATGTCAAGAAGGCGCAAGGTGGGCACGCAAGCATTGAAGGCATCAAGAAGAAGATGAAGCTAGGCAAGGCCCCAGGATTCTCCAAGGACGAGCACGGGATTGTTTGGTACAAAGGCCGCATCTGCGTACCAAACAAGATGGAGCTGAAGAACCTGATCCTGCAAGAAGCCCACGACACTCCGTATTCCATCCACCCTGGAGGAACCAAGATGTATCAAGACTTGAAGGAAAGATTCTGGTGGCACGGGATGAAAAGAGAGATTGCAACCTATGTTGCAAAGTGTGATGTGTGCCAAAGAATCAAGGCTGAATATCAGCGACCCGCTGGATTGCTCCAACCACTCAAGGTTCCTGAGTGGAAGTGGGATAAAGTCGGAATAGACTTCATCACTGGATTACCAAGGTCGAATAGAGGACATGACTCCATCTGGGTCATAGTCGACCATTTGACCAAAGTGGCCCATTTCATTCCTGTCAAGACCACTTATGATGGCAATCGGCTGGCAGCTCTCTACATCGACAGAATCGTAAGCCTTCACGGCGTTCCCAAGGAGATTGTGTCAGATCGAGGAACCCACTTCACCTCAAGGTTCTGGAAGAAGTTCCAAGAAGCCTTGGGAACCAAGTTGTCTTTCAGCATGGCTTTCCACCCACAGACCGGAGGTCAGACAGAACGAGTAAATCAAATTCTCGAAGACATGCTCTGAGCATGTGTCTTGGCATATGGAGCCAAGTGGGAAGATCGCCTCCCTTTTGCCGAGTTCTCCTATAACAACAGTTATCAGTCGAGCCTTCAGATGGCACCATTTGAGGTGTTGTACGGATGCAGATGTCGCACACCCCTCAACTGGTCAGAGACTGGAGAAGGGCTAGTCTTTGGACCGGATATTCTCCGCGAAGCAGAAGAGCAAGTCCAACTAGTCAGAGAGCATTTGAAGGCAGTCAAGTCAAGGCAGAAGAGCTATGCTGACACTCACCGCCGGGATATGAGCTTCCATGTCGGGGATCATGTGTACCTGCGGGTAACTCCTCAAAAGGGAACCAAGCGTTTCCACATCAAGGGGAAGCTCGCACCAAGGTTCATTGGACCCTTTGAGATCACTGCACGACGAGGAGAAGTGGCTTACTAGTTGGAACTACCACCTGATCTATCCGATGTGCACAACGTATTCCACGTGTCACAACTCCGGAAATGTCTCCAAATTCCGAACAAGCCTGATCTCTACAAGGATGATGATCACCAAGCCATTGATCTCCAGCCTGATTTGACCTACCGCGAGAAGCCCATTCGCATTCTGGATGGGGCAGAACGACAGACACGAAGCCGCACCATCAAGTATTTCAAGGTCTAGTGGAGCAACCACACGGAAGCAGAAGCAACCTGGCAACGTGAAGACTATCTTAGATCCGAGTATCCCGATCTCTTTTAAGACCTAGTTTAGGAATCTCGGGGACGAGATTCTTGTAAGGGGGGTAGGTCTGTCACACCCTGCATTTTGTAACATGTCATTTGCATCAATAAAGCATGAAAAAATTGGACTAGCAAATTTTTTTGGCATCATTTGGCTTTTATTTGGAATTGAGTTTTTCTTCCTGTGTTTTTCAAGTGCTCATTAAAGTCAACTACTACCTCTTGTAGAATTCATCTCCTTACCCAAAACTTCTGCCCAATGATCATACCAAGTGTTTATAGGAGTATAGTATTTTCTTATAAAATTAATTTGGCCAAAATGTATTTTCAAAAATTAGTATTCCAAAAACCCCTGAATTGAGGTTTGCACTGCAAGTGCTTGATTTAGGGTAAGAAAAGTATTTCAAAAGGTATATTTGAAACCTAGTAGATATAGGACTCCCAGAAACCACAAAGTATAATTTTAAAAGTTATTTTCCTATTTTATTTAAAAGCTTTTTCTCAAGGCCAGAAATGGTCTTTAATAGGAAAAAATTATTTAAGTATTTCAAAAATATTTGCCAAAATTCAGGGAGACTCATAGGAGATATATTGTCCATATATAAGAGTTTCAACACTTGGTCATGTTCAAAATATTGGGCTAATCCCTCAGAAACCCTTTTTGGATATTTCAAGCTTTGGAAATATTTACAAAGGAAATATTATCTAAAAATTCCAGGGAAATTCTATCATGTCATATATGACATATTTGATGATCTTTCCAAACCCCATGCCTTGGGAAGCAAGAAACCATCATCAAAACCCCTCAAAACCATTCTGTCCATATCTGAAGTTTGAGCAACTTTACATTGCCAAACTTATCCAAATGCTCTCAAACTTGGTGCACATGCTAGAATGGTCTAATAAGGCATCTAGACCAAATGGCACAAGATTTGGAGAAGGGTAACTTGATCAGAGTACCCCAAAACCATTTCTGTTCAAATTCAAATTTGAACAACTTTACATTACCAACTTTTTACCTGGGGCTTCAAACTTTGTGGGACTGATCATAACCCAAAATGATTACACTACACCAAGTGGCGCATCAAGGGGAGATGATTAGCTTGACTTAAACATGGTGTAGGATCGAAGAAGTAGGTCTAGAGGGGGGGGGTGATTAGACTACTTGACAAGATAAAAAATCTGCCTTTTGGGTGTGCAAAGTTTTAGGCAGTTTTGCAATTAAGATCAAGTCAAGTAACAAACTACACATGCAATTCTAGAGTATGGGCAGCGGAAAGTAAATTGCATATATAGTAAAGAGAGGTGGAGAAGATCAAACGCAGTTTGGTGACACGGAGATTTTTGTCGTGGTTCCGATAGGTGGTGCTATCGTACATCCACGTTGATGGAGACTTCAACCCACGGAGGGTAACGGCTGCGCGAGTCCACGGAGGGCTCCACCCACGAAGGGTCCACGAAGAAGCAACCTTGTCTATTCCATCACGGCCTACGCCCACGGAGGACTAGCCTTACTCGGGGTAGATCTTCACGAAGTAGGCGATCTCCTTGCCCTTACAAACTTCTTGGTTCAACTCCACATCACGACGGAGGCTCCCAAGCGACACCTAACCAATCTAGGAGGCACCACCCCCCAAAAGGTAATAGACGGTGTTGATGATGATGAACTCCTTGCTCTTGTGCTTCAAATGATAATCTCCCCAACACTCAACTCTCCTCACTGATATGGCTGTGGTGGAAGAAAGATTTGAGTAGAAAGCAACTTGGGAAGGCTAGAGATCAAGTTTCATATGGTAGGAATGGAATGGCTTGATCTCAACACAAGGGTAGGTGGTTCACTTCTCAGAAAGTGTATGGTAGAAGTGGTGGTACTTTCTGATGGCTCTCCTCACGAATGAGGAGGGGGTGGAGGGGTATATATAGCCTCCACACAAAATCCAACCGTTACACACACATTTGACCAATCTCGGTGAGACCGAAGTGAAAACTCGGTCAGACCGAAAGTTCAAATATAGTGAACGTTGGGATTTTCGGTGGGACCGAAAATACCATCTCGGTGGGACCGAAAGTGTATCTGATATGAACGTTGGAGATTTCGGTGAGACCGAGAAAGAAAACTCGGTTGGACCGATTTGAGAAAGAGCAGGAACATGCCAGAATCGGTGAGACCGATAATGCAATCTCGGTGAGACCGATTTGACCCAAGACAGAACCTGGCCATTTCGGTAAGACCGAAAATGCAAACTCGGATATTCCGAAATGATGTGAAATGGTTACAGAAGGTTGGCAGTTCAGTTTCGGTGAGACCGATCTCAAACTCGGTATGACCGATTTTTCTAGGGTTTGGAATATGGCTGAAGTGGTTCATCTCGGTGGGACTGAGTTGGAAGAATCGGTTTGTCCGAGATTACTTATGGGTGTGTATAGAAGTGAAAGGTGCTGATAGTTGAAGGAGCTAAATCACTAAGCACTTTGAGCAACCAGATCATCAACACAACCTCATCCCCTTTTAATAGTATTGGCTTTTCCTATGGACTCAATGTGATCTTTGATCACTAAACCAAAAATGGAGTCTTGAGCTTTTGCCAATGCTTGCCTTAGCATTTGAGGGGTCCACTTCTTCAGTCATCTTGCCATACCAAAGTGATTGGGTTTCCTGAAACATACTTGATAAAAGTATTAGTCCAACCACAAAGTATGTTGTCATTAATTACCAAAACCACCCAGGGAGCAAATGTGCTTTCACATGGTGAAACCATTTCTGTTGATTTCTAGGGTTCACCAAAGTTACATTGGCAAGTTTCTTCAAACAAGCCCAAACTTGGTGAAACACCCTATTTCCAGATGACATTCAGTCATGTTAAGTGTCATGGCTAGTGGAGATCATTTGACTACCCTAAACTTCATCAAACACCTTCTGCCATTTTACCAAAACCACTGTTTTGGCCACTTTTACTATTTACTTTTGCTTCAACTTTTTACCACAACCTCACCTAGTCACCTTCTACCTCCAGTAACTTCCCCATTACTAGATTTCAATAATTGAAGGGTGAAAACCCCAATTTACCTTGCTGGACAGCCCAGTTCTTATCTTCTCTCAGCTTCCCTCCTCTCCCACTGGACAGCCAAGGCATCCAAGGCCACAGCCAGATTGTTAACTCTGTGCTTGACCCCCTAGACACGGCGGACGCGCCCAGCTAGCCAACGGCATGCCGTGGCATGCAGAAGGCACGCTCTAGAGCACGCTACAGTGCGCGCCCGCACTGTAGCCTCGCCCAATCAGCCGTCCCCAACCACCTCGTGCTCCCCCTCGCGCCGTTCGATGTGCCTCGGCGTCCGCAACACCCCCGGCGCTGTCCCCCTCCTCCTTCTCCCTCGAGTGGACGCCCTCGCACGCGCGCCGGCCGCCCGCGAGCTCCAGTCTTCGGCCTCACACGCGCGCAGCACCAGAAGCTTCCCCTGCTCCCTCTCTTCCTCTCCTCTGCCCTGGACCTCGTCCAGCAACCCCGCAGACGCCTCCCCAACGCCTCCCGTGCCCTGTGGCAACAAGCAGGGGCTCGCCGGCGCACATGTCCACGGCACCTCGCCGTCCGCCTATAAATAGACCCCCCCGAGCCCCTCCTCTCCTCACCAGTCGCACTCTCCCTCTCTCAATCTTCCCCCAGAGCCACTCGCCCCACTCCAGACAAGCCCGAGCTCGAGATCGAGCTCGAGCTCCACCGCGGCGGCTCCCCGTCGCCTGCTCGGTACAGGCCACCCCAGCCTCTCCTCTCACTCGATCTAGCACCACGGCACCACACTGACGTGTTTACCCCTCTTTCCCCTCTCTGCAGCTGCCGGAATCAACCGGAGCATCACTCGCCCGAAACTCCTCCGCCGCATGTCCTCGCCGCCAGCGAACCAGGCCCCTTCGGCGACCCGCACCACCTCCACCAGATCAGGGACATCGTGCTGAGTCCATCCCTGCCTTTAGCTCGCCCCGCCGTGCCCGGAAACGTCGCCGGTGAGCCCGCTGGCTCTCTGCCGGAGGGTTAGGGATGACAGGTGGGCCCCGCCTGTCAGCCTCCCCTCGCCCTCGCCCCTCTCTCCTCTCACCGACGCCGGGCCCCGCCCGTCAGGTTTGAAAACCCTGGCGCGCGCTGGTGCCCGTGCGGTGGGCTGTTTGCCCTGGGCCTGCTGCACTGTGGCCGATCTGGCCCAGTGGCACATGGCCCTTTTTCCTTTTTTCTTTTCTGTGGATTTTCAAATAATTCCACAGAATTAAATATATATCCAAATGAATTAATTCCAGTTCCTAAAAACTTGTAAAAATCCAACCTATTTAATGATGTCACTTTCACACAAGTCCATGGACATTTTCTGTTATGTTCAAATTTAAATTCATATTTGAACATTCAAACTTCTGTTCAAATATTCATGTACCTCATTCTGCCACTCCAAAACTCAAACTAAGAATTTTTGCCATCTTAGCTTTCCCTCTAATATTTGATAAAAATAAGTTGACATTTTTCTGAGCACTTTGGTTTTTCTATTTTTATTGTGGTCTTATTTCCCCGTTGTTTATTGCGATGATTAGATACCGTATTTGATGAGGTTGCTGAAGAAGAAGGAGGGGAAGGATTTGAAGACTTTGAAGACCAAGCCAATCCAGGCAAGCAGCCATTTGACCATGATACCCTTGTGTTCTTCGGAACCCATTTATTTTCGAATGCATGATAATAAGAGTGACGGTGGTGACCTAGTTGAGGACCACCACATGATGCATGCTTTATTCAGGATCTTGCTAAATGCTTAGATGCAATGCAATGATTAGTAGTGATGCTTAGTGATGCATGTGTGCCATGAAACCTTCGTGGTTGCATTCTTTTCAAAAAAAAAAACCATCGGGTGCCCCTAATGCCCGAGGGTGATGTTGAGTTAGGTCTTCACTTGAGGAAGAAGTGATGTGCCGATAAAGATCTGTTGTGTGGGTGAAATGATGGATTAGATTTATGTGTGACTACCGTCCCAACCAAACATGTGCAACCACTCTACCCCTTATGGGACGGGGCATTATTGATTACTTAGACCGATACTAGCATGGTGCCCACATTACTAGTGACGGGGAAGACTTGAGGTCTTTCCCGGGACGGGGTCGTGCTTGGATAGACGACCATGACTGTTTTTACAGGGCACCGGACACACCGTTGGTTCCTTCGTGTACGCATGACATTGAAATTAGGGCAAGTCCCATGATCTATTGTTTGTACTCGAGGGCCGTGTACCAACGAGTGGACCCTATGCTAGTGTCGTCTAGGGAAAGATAATGACCGGGTGCTTCCCCTCGAGTACTTGAGGTACTGCGGGATCATGGGTGACACGAAAGCTTCCCGGATCTTGTGGGTAAAGTGTGCAACCTCTGCAGAGTGTAAAACTATTCGAATAGCCGTGTCCACGGTCATGGACAGTTGGGTGGTGCTACTTAAACTATGTCTAGAATTTTACAATCTCGGTGAAAGTGTGTGTGTGTTGAGTCAAGGTGGTGACTTGACTCGTTGAAGTCAACTCTACTCATGTTGATATCTGTGACTTGTCTTCGAGGTTACCCAAATATATTGATGCATGTTACATGATGGTAGAATGTTTAATCTAGCTTGTAGCTAGACTGCTCATTGTTGAATATTTGCATTGTTACCTTGAACCAAATCATGGGTTGCTGGCAAGTACATTCAAAGTACTCATTGGCTTGCCACTGGTTATTTAATTGGCCAGGCATGGAGGAGCAGGAATTTGAAGAAGAATTCTATGGAGACGAACATGCGAACTAGGACACTATCCCAGTCAGAATGCCTGTAGGTTACGGCAGACGGCATGGGTTCTACTTATCTTCGAAGACTTCCACTATTTGAGTTATTTGCTATTCAGCCCTTGAGGCTTTATCTTTGTAAGACTTGGCCATAATGGCCATAATTTGTGTAAGACGATATGTATGGATGTAAGACTCTTGTTATTCAGCTTCTGTGTGTTCAGTGAACATTGATCTCTGGGATCACTGTACACGTGCATTCGGTGATCTCGACTCTTAAGTCGGGGTCCCCACACTAAGGTGGCATGAGTGGAACAAAACACCGAGCAAAAGGCCAAGCCTTCCACCCATTGCCATGTATATAGGTGTGTTAATATATATAAGATATATTGTGATAACCCAACAACAAGTTCCGACATGGAGGAATGTTCATCTTCACCTGCAACTAACAATGCTATAAGAGGGGCTGAGCGAGCGGGTAACATAGCCAAACAACGGTTTGCTGGGGATTTCTCAAAGGTTAGAGGTTTCATGGCAACAAGGAGAGAGGCTGACAATAAATGATGGGTAGCGCGACATATAACTATAGCATCGAGACACTTAGCATGGCAATGATAGTAAAGGTATCCAAGGTGACGGTCATCTTGCCTGAGATCCCGCAAAGAAGAAGAATGAGTCCATGAAGAAGACGAAGAAGAAGCCATGAAAACGAACCACGTGTAGACGAAAGAATCCTCATGATCGCAACGGAATATGAACTAGCGAGAAGAAGCACACAACAAGGTAAACACACAACACAAGAACATGACAAGATGCTCAACCAAGTATGATGCAAGACAAGTCTATATGATGCAAAACATGGCAAGGGATGATGCATACAAGAACAACACAAACAGACAAGTTTAAATGAGGCCAGAAACAACATATAACAATTCCGGTAAGCCCTCATATGCAAATTTCGAAATTGGTCCAGATCAGAACAAACCATAAGTTAAATTTGTTTAACAGCCAGTTAACATGCACCATGATGATCTACTCGAAATTCTAGTCAAGTTACTTATAAAGTTTATTTAATTCGAAGCTACGGCCTAGAAGATATAAAAAAACAAGTCAAGCATGTCATTGATGCAAAACACATCCAAACATCAAGCAAACACACTCCAAACAGGTTTACAACATTTTATTACGCATCTACATGCAAAAACACACAATTTTTATATAGAGCACGCTCAAAACGGAGCAACGGTTCATCACATACACATGAAACAAGCTATATCAACAAGCTGTCCAAAAACAGCAACATGGCACTTAGTTGACATCAAAACAAGATGATACAATAACACTTCATGGCAAAAAAGGGCATGGAAAGCATGTACATGTCCAGCACTACAAGCATGACCAAAGAGCTACTACAAAAAACCACTGGAACATGCTCAAAACATCATTACAAGATTGCAAAAGATAACAGTTTCACAGACTGAAAATAAACTAGATATGGCAGCAACAACGACAAGTAGGCATGTTTGCAAGCTTGTGCAACTCAACTCAAAGCATATCATGGCAAGTGAATATACCCAACAGCTGGAAGACATGTTTATGAAGCTACTCATGGCAAGAACATAGTCATAGGATGTATAGAACACTAGCTATTCACATGGCAAAACTGAACTTGCTGATAACAGGCTGACAGAAACATTTTATAGCAACATGAGAGCATGAAAACAACAAGCTACATCAGGCCATATATGCAAACAAGGACATGGATGGATAGAGCATAACAGGGACAACAAGACATGATCATTGGGCATCCCAAAGAAGCATGGATTTGAGTGGGGCATCAAGCAAACATGGCATCAGGGTATGACAGTTTCAAACTTAGCAGTTTTCAACAAGTCTAAGAAAATAACAACAGCGAGTAGGCCACTTTGCAATCTTGTTGCAAACACCACAAGGGATATCATGAAAAGTGGATTGCACCACAGCAACGATGGCATTATTGTTCTTCTAAAACATATGGGCATGTAGCTCAAATAAACTCACACATAAAGATACGAAAAAGACAAATCAGCATATATATCATAACCAGTTTTAGCACTTAACAGCTACATGCACTTTTGTAATAGAGATAAGCATGGCAATATGGCACCTATCATGAATGCTACAGCAACCATCATGTAGAGCACTTCACAATGAACATTTTGACATATCATACACTCCATTTGGACCAACATGCACAAAGATACAACCTCAGAAACATGGTAACATAATAACAGTTATCAGCAGTTGATATCATATAACACTTTTGCAACGATGATTAGGGCATCAAGATGAACTCAAATAAGCATGCCACGGTATAACAATATGAAGAGCACCATGAGGCGAACATATCGACATATCATATGCTTAAATCGGACCATCACACAATAAGTTATCACATGTCAAACATGCACACATATTTAAACAGAACAGGGACTTAGCCGGGTTTTTCCAAAAAAACACAGAGCGAGGTTTAGTGGCTCACCACTGTGGGCCGAGGCCCAGGTTGGCAGAGATGACGAGGCGGGCTGGAGCGATGGGCCTACGGGCCTGGCGCGGCCCACGACATGAAGGAGGCCGTAGGCTGGAGCGGATCTAGGCCGTGGGCTCTGGGCCAGCTCGGCGGATGCGGCCCAGGGAGCGGCGATGATGCATGGTACTCGTCTTGCTCGATCCCGAGCGGGAACAAGGCAGGGGCGGCGGAGCTCGACGGTGGGGAGCGGAGCGGAGCGGAGGAGGCCGGGATGGGGGCCGCGCGTAGCCGGATCCGGGGCGAGGGGACAGTTCCCGACGAGGAATGGCGGCGGAGCTGATGTAGAGGGGCGGTGCTGCTAGCATAGGGCAGCGATGGATCTTGCGATGTGGAGGCGAGGCGCGCAAAGGAGGCGGGGAGATGAGGCCAGGCCGCGGCGCGGCAACTCCTGGCCGGCGAGGCGGACGGAGTTTGCCGGCGGCGAGCTCTAGTGGCTGGCCGACGATGCCGACGAGGAGATGGAGGCGGAGCGGAGCGCTCCCGGTGCGAGCGCTCGCGACCTGCGGGAGCGGCGGCGCCGTGCGGGCTATGGCCGGATTCGGGCCTGGGCAAGCCGCGATGGGCTCTGGCGGGCCCTGCACGGTAGGGGCAAGGGGAGGCTGAGGTGGCGGCTCACGGTGGGCGGGGAGTGGCGCTGGGTGACGGCTGGCCCAATCGGGGCGTGCCTAGTGGCGAGGATGAGGTGGTGGGCGCCGGATCTAGAGGAAAGAGGGGTTGGCTGCGTGCGGAAAATGGGGAGGGGAGGCTAGAGGTTAGGGAAGGCTAGGTTTAGGCCAAAATTGGCAAGGGTAGAGGGTTTAAATAGGCAGGGGGCTAGGTTAGGGGGGGTTTGAGGTCATTTTCGGACCGTACGATCTTGATCGGACGGTTTGGAGTGGAGGGGGACTTAGGTGAGGGGCTAGTGGGCTGTGTAGATGGGCTAGGCTTTGTGGAGAGAAGAGAGAGAGGCCCGCGGGGTTTTTCGGAGACTGAAAACATCCGACGAATTAACCGGCGATACTATATTGCCAATTGGAATTGTTATAGATGTTAAAGTCTTGTGTGGGAAAATAAAATACCCTACTGTTTTTCTTGTTCTTGTTTCCCCACAAGATGACTCTATCCCATTATCTTTGGTAGACCTTTCTTGAACACCGTTAATGCTAAAATAAATTGTAAGAAACAAACTGTCGGTGTTAGTTTTGGTAATGAGTCTCATGCATTTAATTTCTCCAAGTTTAATAGAAAGCTTCTTGAAAAAGAATTGCCTAGTAAGGATGAAATAATTGGTCTTGCTTCTATTGTTGTGCCTCCCACTGATCCTCTAGAACAATATTTGCTAGACCATGAAAATGATTTACATGTGCATGAAAGAAATGAAATAGATGATATTTTCTTTGAATAATGTCCTCTGCTTAAACACAATCTACATATTGAAACTCTAGGAGGTCCCCCTCCACCTAAAGGTGATCCTGTGTTTGAATTAAAACAATTGGCAAATACTTTGAAATGTGATTATCTTGAAGAAAAGAAGATATATCATGTTATTATCAGTGCTAACCTTTCTGAACATGAAGAAGAAAGATTCTTGAAAGTTCTGAGGAAGCACCGAGCTCCTATTGGATATACTCTTGATGATTTAAAGGGCATTAGTCCCACTCTATGTCAGCACAAGATCAATATGGAACCTGATGCTAAACCTGTTGTTGATCATCAACGTCAGTCAAATCCAAAGATGAAAGAAGTGTTAAGAGCGGAAATATTAAAACTTCTGGAAGCAGGTATAATCTATCCTATAGCTGATAGTAGATAGGTAAGTCCTGTTCATAGTGTCCCTAAGAAAGGAGGTTTTACTGTTGTTCCTAATGATAAGAATGAACTTATTCCACAAAGAATTGTTATAGGCTATAGAATGGTAATTGATTTCAGAAAATTAAATAAAGCAACCAAAAAAGATCATTACCCTCTGCCTTTTGTTGATCAAATGCTAGAAAGATTATCTAAGCACTGTTGGCGTTCTAGGAACGGGGGCACCCAGACTTGCCTGCCTGTGGCCCAGAGCGTGGCTCATCCAGCGGACTAGTACGACCCATCTTCATCAGCAAACCACTCAAGACCCTCGCGAGAGGCCAAGCCTCGCGAGGCGGACGACGCAATAAATCCCCTAGGGTGGCCTCACTAGGCAGGCTCCCAAGGAGCGAAGATATCAAGGCAAGGGGCACCTCGTGAGGTTCTCGTGACGTGAGCCATGACAACCAAGGCCAGGCGGGCGCCAGCCGACATAGGGTGCCAGTTTCCTCTTTGGTGCTAAAGGGGCAAGCGCAGGCGAGGAGTTCTGAGGCATCTGACAAAGGTTTCCATATCGTTGCAACAAGACCAAGACCAGAAGGACGGCAGGACGACGGTCACCACGGAGCCCACGACGATGTCACCACCAGAGCCTTTGGCAAGCGAAGACCACCTTTTGTCAGGAAAGCTTGTACTAGTTATCCCCCTTCAAACTTGGCCGTTGTGGGATCCCTTCCCGCTCAATATTTGGGAAGAGGACCCAGGCCTCTATAGATAGGACTGGCCTCCACCACAGAAAGGGGGATCATTCAGACCACCCTTACACCCACTAGCTCGCCGAGCACAAGGACACCTCTCCTCAGGAGGTTGTTCTTCTCGTGTACTTGTTCATCCTCAGCCTACAAGGCAATCCACCACACCACACTGGATTAGGGTATTACACCACAACAGTGGACCGAACCAGTATAAACCCTTGTGTCTCTTGTTCTTTGGGCACGACGAGCTAGGCCTAGAAATCGGTGTGAGAGCGTTCTAGGGCAGAAAGGAGAGATCTTCGCGCGCACCCCGATGTTCAAACCTCAAGGGTTTGTCGGAACCCATAATCCGACATTTGGCGCATCGGGTAGGGGTGTGCCGAAGCTTCCCTTTCGTAAATCCGTGCTCCATCATCCTGCCAGTTCCATGGCAAATGCTTGCCGAGCCCGTGCTGAGCGGCGGGCCGCCCTTGCTGCCCGCGTCGCTCGGATAGCTCCCGCCGGCGGACCTCCTCGCCGTTCTCCATCGCCTGCTGCCAACGCCACCATCGGCCCTGTGCGGCACAAGCACCAAGCCTCATCCCTACACACCTCCGTGCGACAGGATGGACGCATCGCAACCCCGTCGCTGACTCCGGCGGGCGCGTAGTCCCACGCTCGTTGCGGACCTGCTGACACGTAGGCTACGTTGCTCATGACATGCAAGCTCCTGCATTACCACCCAGTCGACGACTTCTACGAAGACTGGCTCGACCGCATCGCCGAGCTTATCAGCGCCGCTGGGGGCTCTCCTGCACCGTCCCTCTCGCTACCTCGTCCGCCTCCCCATGCGGGAAACGTGGCCCATGAAGCACCTCCACCACCTCCACATCAAGGCGTCATCCACGACCCAAGGCACGCGGCCCTGCTGCACGACCCCCCGCGCGCGGTGCCCGTGCACGAAGAAGGAAGCTGCCAAGAGATCCAGCGGCCTCGAGGAGGACTGCCAGCGCTCCCTCCACCGCCGTGTCGAGACAGTGCGCCCGCTACCATGGTGGCGCGTGAGGACCAAGACCAAGCTCCGCCTCCACAACAAGCTCTGGTGTCAACAGCAGGCTGCAAGGCCCTCGCCCCTGAACTGTGCAACGTCAACTGGCTCGGGAAGTTCAAGCCCGACCTGCCTCCACGCTACGACGGCACCCTCGACCCTGCTAAGTTCTTGCAGCTCTACGAGCTGAGCATCGAGGCATCCGGCGGCAACGAGAAGATCATGGTGAACTGGTTCCCCATGGCTCTCAAGGAGGGCGCGCGCTCATGGCTCCTGAACCTGCCCGAGGGATCGATCTCCTCCCAGGGTGAGATGCGCGAGCGGTTCATCGCCAACTTCCAGGGCACCCGTGATCGCCCCCGGCCGCAGGTAACCTACGACGCATCAAGCAACAACCAGGAGAAACTCTGCAGAAGTTCATCCAGCGCTTCAACAGCGTCCGCGTCAAGATCCCCAAGGTCATGAAAGAGGCCATCATATCAACATTCTTCGACGGTGTCCGTTATGTCAAGATTAAGGAGGAGCTCGCCATCCACGAGGATCTGTGCATGACCCTAGAGTTGTTCAACTTCGCGACCAAGTGCGCCAGAGCTGAGGAGGGGCGCCTCTCCCTCATCGAGCTCCCCACCGTTGAACCTGAAGACAAGAAGGCTAGGGGCAAGGACGTGAAGAGCAAAGGAGTGGTTGTGCTCGCGGCTAAGCTAAAGATGAAGCGTGGCCGCGACTACTCGGAGTCATCCAAGAGAAGTCATTCATTCTTAGCCTTCCACAACATACACAGCCACAACACCAATGACTGTCAAGAGCTCAGGGCCATCCGTGAAGGGCGCATCGGCCAATGCCCCGAGTGCAGCAACCGTGGCTACGACCATGGAGGAAGCCGGACCGGGGGCGCTGGGATGACCGAGGCCCCCGTCAGGAGTGGCGTGATCAGCCTCGTGAGGACCGCTGGCGGGACCAGCCTCATGAGGGTGCCTGGGAGGACCAGCCTAGCGAGGACCGTCCTCAGGGCAAGGCCGGCCTCCCTCCGCTGCCACCACCAAGGAGGAACGACGACCAGGACGAGGGGGCTGGGGGCTTCCAGGAGCCTCGTGCCATCGCTTGCATCTTGGGTGGTGCGCAGGCCCCAGCCTCTCAGCGCCTCTTCAAGCAGTTCGCCCGAGAGGTGAATGCGGCTCTCCCCAAGCTCGAAGCCACGCGCCCACTCAGGTGGTCCAAGTGCGCCATCACCTTCAGCTTAGCGGACCAGCTCAAGTGTGTGGCGAGTACTGGCGCCCTCCCAATGCTTTGTTCACCCGTCATCAGCAACGTTCAAGTTACCAAGACCCTAATCGATGACGGTGCAGGGCTCAATGTCATGTCCGTCAAGATGTTCGGTAGCCTCCAAGTGCCCTACGATCAGCTGCCGCGTACCAAGCCCTTCTCTAGAGTGCTCGATGGCTCCACCACCCCGATAGGGCAGGTTCGACTGCCTGTCACATTCGGCACCTGCGACAACTACCACACTGATCTCATTGACTTCGATGTCTCCCACATTCGTCTTCCCTATAACGCCATCCTCGGGTATCCAGCCCTGGCCAAGTTCATGGCGGTGACTCACCACGGCTACAACGTCCTCAAGGTGCCAGGAAGCGGCGGCATCATCGACCTCGCTTGCGAAGAAAAGGATGTGGTGTGCTCGCTCGTGCGCGCTTACCAGGCTGCGGCGGTCGAGGATCCGGACAATGATGGCGCCATCCAACCACCTGAGGCCATCCCCAAGAAGAAGAAGCAGTTGCTTGCCCTAGGGCCTCACGAAGAGGCAGCACCCAGTGGCCATACCTCAGGACCTGCGCCCATGGATGGGGCGCCTCCCTCCCTCGCATAGGAAGGCGCGCCCGGTGCTCCCCTCAGGCTGGGCTCGGGGGCTCTTCTGGAGGGCCTCCGACCTAGCCAATGTCTCGAGGGAGGCACTCGGGCACCATGTGGAGCCGTGATTCGCCGCACGTTTCCCTCCGGAGGCCTCAAGCTACGAGGCACCAAGCGCTTGGGAGTTCATCAGCCAGAAGATCGAGGACTTGCAGGTGCCAAGGGAAATGCGGGGCGAACACCGCCCAGCACCTCGGAGTGAAGCTGTTGCCCTAGGTGTAAGGGCATATTTTTCCCTAAGTAATTTTGGTGATTGATGACAATGCTTTTGCGGACTAATCGTGTGCATTGAGCATTTCAGATATCTCATGTCTAGGCACAAGACAATTAAGTGCCCCTCGGAACCTGTTGAAGACGGCGCTTCCTTTTGTTTCTTTTCGGTGGAATTGAGTCATAGGAAAGCCGTACTATTAAGAGGGGGTTCGCTTCAGAAAGGTTAGGGTGGAATCAACACGTACACATCCATTCATTTGCACCACCTTTCCTTCGCTTCATTGGAGCTCCAACTGTTTTCCTTGTCATTGCAAAAATGGTGGCTTTCTACTACTACTTCTCTGAGGCATGCGATAGTATCGCTCTAAGATAGTGGTTGTACCGCAGGGTCTCACGGTAGTACCGCTCCTAGGATACGGTAGTACCGCACATCGCAGTAGTACCGTACCAAGGGCACAATAGTACCGTGAGTCCTGCCTCGATGTCGTAACTAGCACGGAAGTAGGAGCGGAAGTAATTTTTTACTTCCGCGTCCAATGCGGTAGTACCGCTCTAAGCATGTTGTTGTACCGTATCGAGTTTTTGCATCGATCGAGACTCTACGAAAGTAGCCGCGGATGTAATTTTATTAGTACACGCTCTTCTCTGACCAGTCTGAACCCTGCCTTGTAGTAGTACCGCATGGGCGTGCGGTAGTACTGCTCCTACAATACAACCGCCCATTGCTATACGCAACAGGGCTAGGTATGGCTTCAGCCGCGCCAGCGGTAGTACCGCACCCCGTGCGGTAGTATCGCAAGTCAGGTGCGGTAGTATCGCGTGTTGCGGGCGGAATTTGTGGATAACGGTTGGATTTGTTCCTCCACTATATAAGGGGAGTCTTCTTGCTCTAGAAGACTTACCTCTTCCTCCCCAATCTCCATTGTTGCTCAAAGCTCCATTTCCGCCCTATCTCTCTCCCTAGCCAATCAAGCTTGTTGATTTCCTAGGGATTGGTTGAGAAGGCATCGATCTAGACTTCCACCAAGAGAAATTTGATTCCCCCACTAATCCCATGCGGATATTGTTACTCTTGGATGTTTGAGCACCCTAGACGGTTGAGGTCACCATGGAGCCATAGTCCATTGTGGTGAAGCTTCGTGGTATCGTTGGGAGCCTCCAATTCGGTTGTGGAGATAGCCCCAACCTTGTTTGTAAATGTCCGGTCGCCGCCTTCAAGGGCACCAATAGTGGAATCATGGCGTCTTGCATTGTCTGAGGGCGTGAGGAGAATAAGGTGGCCATAGTGGCTTCTTGGGGAGCATTGTGCCTCCACACCGCTCCAACGGAGATGTAATTCCTCTCAAAAGGAAGGAACTTCGGTAACACATCCTCGTCTTCACTGGCTCCACTTGTGGTTATTTCTTACCTTTACTTGTGCAAGCTTTCGTGGTATATCCTAGCTTGCTTACTTGTGTGCTTATTATTATTGCATCATATAGGTTGTCCACCTAGTTGCGTATTTAGACAACCTTCTTTATTGGTAAGTTTAATTTGGTCAAGAAAAGCAAAAAATTGTTAGTTGCCTATTCACCCCCCCCCCCCCTCTAGTCAACCATATCGATCCTTTCAATTGGTATCAGAGCATTGTCTCTTTATTAAGGACTTTACCGTCCAAAGAGTATGGATGACAACATAGTCGAGACGGAGGGACACTCCGGTGGAACTCCATCCTTGCCTACGTCTGATGGGGGAACCTCGGTCTCTTGTGAGGAGTTCAATGTGGCTATGGACACATTGAAAGACTCACTAGTGACCGAGGTCAAAGGCATGTTCAAAGAATTTCTTGAGGGACTTAAATTTCCCACCGCACCGTTGGATGTGGTTCGTCCCGCTACCAACGTGCCGGATGCTATTCCCTTAAAAGGAGAAGCTAGTAGTGAGCAAGTCTCGGTGACTAAGAATGGGAGTGGGATTTTTCCTCACTCCGCGCCTCCTATCAATTATGGAGGACCCGTTCCTACTCCGCATTTAAATTCGGTTGGTCCTCCTCCTATGTTTGTGAAAAAATCTGATTTTGCTACTTGGACGTTTCGCTTTAAACGTCATTTAAATCATTGTTCTACTAATCTTTGGAGAATCATTGAGCAAGGTTTCTACCCGCATGATCCTTACAACTTAACTCCAAGAGAAGTTGCGGATCATCAATTCAACGAGTCTGTTCTTTGCATACTTCAAGAAGCTATCCCTCCCGAAGACATTGCACATTCGAACCTTCACCATGGACAAGGAAGCTTGGGAGCATGTTGGTTCCTTGTACAAGGGAAGTGCAAGCATTCAATGCTCAAACTATGAAGTTGTGCAAGACGAAGCCGATGAGTTTGCCATGATCGAATATGAAGATCCTCATGAACTTTATCGTAGATTGACCACTCTTGCGGTCTCGCTTCGAGATCATGGGAGCAAGGATACGGATGACAATTGGATCAAGCGCAAGTTTCTCAAGGCCATGATGCTTATCACAAGGCCATGTCCTCAGTCATCCGCCAGAGACCGGACTTTCAGAATTTTTCATCAAGTAAAGTGTTGGATGAGTTTGTTTCCATGAGGATCTTGGATAAGACCACCGACAATGCAGTATTGCAAGCTCAACGATCAAAGAAGGCCAACCTTGCTTTGAAGGCCAAGGCTTGTGTGGAAGAAGAGGATGAAGATGAGTGTTGCCCCGAAGACACCAAATATGCCTATCATGAGAACATGGCTCTTGCCTCACGACAATTTTGGGGCAACAAGAAGAACTCTAGGCCCAATTTCAACAATAAAAACTCAAGTGGCATCAAGGGCAAGGAACGAGTGAGGACGTGCTACAATTGTGGCAATGTGAGCCACTTTGTGGTAGATTGCCCATATGAGAAAAGATAAGACAATGGTGGCAAGCTTATCCGAAAGGACAAGGCCAAGTCTTATCCCAACAAGAACAACTTCAACAAGAAGACCCCTCCCAAAGGATTGGTGGCCCAAGAAGAATATGTTGAGGATGATGATGATGATGAAGAAGATGATGAGATGATCACTATGGCCACCATTGCTATTGCAACAACTCCACGATCATCCCTCTTTGACTCACCAAATGAGAACATCACCGCCAAGTGCCTCATGCCTAAGGCCACCAACAACGTAACCCCCAACATCAATTCTACAATCATTTCTAATCCTTCATTGACAGATTGTATTGATGAGAGTGAGGGGCGGAGGAGGAGGAGAATGAATTTGAGTTGTTTATGAGTAAACTCAAGGGCAAACCCAAGAAGCACTTCGTTGCTCTCTTGGAACACCTCGGTGAAGCCAATGACATGATCGAGGCTCACGAGGAGACCATTTCTAAAATGGAGGGTCATAGTCGAGACTATGCCGATGAGATATCGGATCTCTCTAATGCTCTTGAGGAAGAGCGTGGTCTTCGTTTGTCTCTTGAGGAGTCACACAATGATGATCATGCGAAATTAAAGAAACATCTTGATCATGCTTTAGTTGTCTCTCGTGTGCTCAATTTCGAGAAGGCAAAGCTTGTGGTTGACCATGCTAGACTCAAGGAGGAGTTTGTTATGCTTGACAAGGCTCACAAGGTCTTGAAGAGTGTACATACTAGCCTCAAAGAGTCTCATGATCAACTTCAAGTTTCGCTAACCAATGAGAAAGCTACATTTCCTCACATGGTTTTAATTGATAATGCAAATGCTACTAACCCATGTTGCGAGCATGTGCATCTTGTTGAAGATAATGTGAAGAAGCAACTTGAGAAAGGCCTTGTGTCTTGTATACAAGGTGAGAAGAACCTCAACGATCTTTTGAGCCATCAAAAGGAGGTTGTGGCGAAGGAAGGAATTGGGTTTGCTCCCAAGCCCAAGAAGAAGAAGAACAACAAGACCAACCAACCTCCTCCTATCAAGCAAACCTTTGTAAAAGAGGGAGAGGGTGCTCCTAATAAGAAGAAGAATGTGAAGAGTGGTGGAGTCAAGAAACCCACCATCACGCCATCCAACAAAGCCGGCGAATTTAACCCTTCTTATGTTCTATGCCGCGCTAGTCATGGACATGTTTTTGCTAAATTTGTTGGTTATTCTTATGAGTACATTGAATGGTCTATTTGGGTTCCTAAAACCTTTGTTACTAACCTCAAAGGACCCATTACAAATTGGGTACCTAAATCCAAGCATTTATCTCTTGTAGGTGTTCGCTTCCGGTGGGGGATCAATGTTGCTCGATAGTGGAGCCACAAATCATATGACCGAAAGAAAAGACTTGGTGGTGGATGTGCACCAAGGTTCATCTATGGCCACCAATGTCGAATGGGGTGATGCTTCATCTTCTAAGGTATTGGGGCTTGGCAAGGTTGTTGTTTCTCATGATCTCACGATCGAGAAAGTCATGCTTGTTGAGTCCCTTGCATACAATTTACTTTCTGTTCGTCAACTTGCACTCATGGGCTTTGCCACATTCTTTGATATTGATATTGTGGCCCTCGTGTGGAGCAAGACTCTTAAAGTAGCCTATGTTGGGCATGTCGAGAACGGTCTCTACGTGGTTAACTTCTCGGAGCAATCCACTAAGACGCGACTTTTCTAATGGCTAAAGTTGATATGGGTTGGCTTTGGCATCGCCGGTTAGCCCATGTCAATATGAGATCTTTGCAAAGTCTCCTCAAGGGGGACCATGTCCGTGGACTAACAAATGTTAGTTTTTTCCAAAGATCGTGCTTGCAGTGCTTGTATTGAAGGAAAGTTACATGAGAAGGCTCACCCTCCCACGACTATCATCTACTCAAAAAGACTGTTAGATCTCCTTCACATGGATCTCTTTGGGCCTCCATCCTTTGATAGTCTTGGGGGTAGAAAGTATTGCTTGGTGATTGTGGATGATTATTCAATATACACTTGGGTATACTTATTCAATAGGAAGAGTTAGACCCAGCAGACCTTCATCAACTTTGCAAATGAAGCTCAACGACAACATGATGCAAAGATCTTGGTGATTCAAAATGACAACGGCACCGAGTTAAAGAACTACGCCTTGGATGAGTTTCTTAGTGATGAGGGGATCAAGCATCAATATGCCGCACCTTATACCCCTCCACAAAATGGTGTGGTGGAAACAAAGAACCGGACATTGATGGACGCGGCAAGGACCATGATGGCGGAGTTCAAGTCTCCGTACAACTTTTGGGCCGAAGCCATCAACACCGCATGTCATGCATCCAGTCGGCTCTATCTCCGCAAAGGCTTGAACAAGACTCCATATGAGATAATTACCGGTGACAAGCCCAATCTCAAGTACTTTCGGGTGTTCGGTTGTAAGTGTTTTATACTCAAGAAAGGTGCTCGGTTGTCTAAATTTGAAGCTAGAGCTCATGAGGGCATATTTGTTGGTTATGCTACAAACTCTCATGCTTACCGTGTCCTCAACAAGTCCAATGGACTCATTGAGGAGACGTGTAACGTAGAGTTTGATGAGAATAATGGCTCCAAAGTGGAGCAAAGTGGTACTTGTGATGTAGGTGATGAAATCCCCCCCAAGCCATAAGAAGAATGGGAGTTGGTTATATCCTACCCAATGAGGAACCCCTTGTGGCCGAAGGAGAAGGACAATGTTCCACTCAAGTGGAACCATCACCAACTCAAGACCCACACGCTTCCAAAGAACAAAGTGAAGGCCATCAACTGGATGAGCTAGGCCAAGTGCAAGATCAACCACAAGATGGTGGTGAGCCACAAAGTGATGCACAAGGCCAAGTTCCCTCTCCCGAGCATGTTCAATATCACAAGCAAGCTCAAGATCAAGATCAAGCTCATGACGACGCTCAATATGATCAACTCACAGCTCCTCAATTATCTCTTGAAGAGCAATTGGAGCGTCGTGCTGCTAAAGTTGCTTCCAGGCTCGCTTCTAGAGAGCATCACATGGAGAATATTCTTGGAAGCATCACAAATGGGGTAAGCACTCATAGACAATTAGCAAACTATTGTCCTCATTAAGCTTTTATCTCTTGTGTTGAACCTCAAAAGGTCTATGAAGCGCTCGAAGACCCCGATTGGCTCAACGCCATGCATGAAGAACTCCATAACTTCGAGCGCAACAAGGTGTGGTGTCTGGTGCCAAGGCCAAAGGAGAACCATAATTTCATTGGAACCAAGTGGATCTTCAATAACAAGCAAGATGCTCACGGAATTTTCATTCGCAACAAGCCTTGTTTGGTGGCTGAAGGCTACTCCCAAGTCGAGGGTATCGACTACGGTGAAACCTTTGCCCCCGTTGCTCTCCTTGAATCTATTCGATTGTTACATGCCCATGCCTCTCATCATAACTATAATTGCAACAAATGAATGTGAAAAGTGCTTTTCTAAATGGTCCTCTTAATGAGTTGGTGTATGTCAAACAACCCCCGGGGTTTGAGGATCCTAAGTTCCCCAATCACGTGTATCAATTTGATAAGGCACTCTATGGCCTTAAACAAGCCCCATGTGCGTGGTATGAGCATCTTACCGAGTTGTTGCAAGATCGTGGGTTTGAAATTGGGAAAATCAACCCCACTATTTTTACTAAGAAGGTCAAAGGGGTGTTCTTTGTTTGCCAACTATATGTTGATGATATTATCTTTGGTTCACCTAACAAAGCTTTCAATGATGAGTTTGCCTCACTAATGACCGCGCAATTTGAGATGTCCATGATGGGAGAGTTGGAGTTCTTCCTTGGGTTCGAGATCAAACAATGAAGAGAAGGAATCTTCATCAAACAAGCCAAATACACTCAAGACATGCTCAAGAGGTTCAATCTAAGTGATGTCAAGACGGCTACTACTCCAATGCCTACCAAGTGCCAACTTGACATTGATCCCAGTGGTAAAGCAGTGGATCATAAGGTACATCATTGTATGATTGGATCATTGCTTTACCTTTGTGCATCTAGACCAGATATTATGTTGAGTGTGGGAATTTGTGCACGGTTTCAAGCCTCACCTAAGGAAAGTCACTTTGTGGCAGTCAAGCGAATCTTTCGATATTTGCCTCATACCCCAAACTTTGGCTTATGGTACCCAAGAGGAGCAACCTTCAACCTTGTAGGTTTCTCAGATTCGGATTGGGCGGGAGAAAAAATGGATAGGAAGTCCACTTCTAAAGGGTGCCCATTTCTTGGTTGCTCTTTGGTGAGTTGGTCTTCTAAGAAGCAAAGTTGTGTGCCTCTCTCGTCCACTAAAGCAGAATATGTGGCAGCCGGCAATTGTTGTGCGCAACTTTTATGGATGAGGCAAACTTTAAAGGATTGCAGTGTCATTTGTGACAAAGTGCCTCTTTGGTGTGACAATGAAAGTGCCATCAAGATTTATCTCAACCCGGTGCATCACTTCAAGATGAAGCATATTGAGATTTGGTATCACTTCATCCGAGAGCATATTCGGCGAGGAGAAATTGATCTTCATTATCTCAACACACATGATAACCTTGCAGATATCTTCACGAAGCCTTTGGATGAAGCAGGATTTCGCGAGTTAAGGCATGAGCTAAATATCATAGATTTGAGCAATGTGGAATGAAACCTTACACACCTCCTCCCACTCTTCATGATCATCTTGTCTAGGTGTAGGCATGGACATAGGGGGAGTATTGTTCTCTCAATGAACTCTCCCCCCCATTATGCATAAATCGATCCAGCCTTTCTTGTTTGCCATTTTAGATGGTACTAGTGCTTCAAGACGAGTGTTGGTCATGGGCCCAAGGATAATTCTTCGTGGTGCCATACCAAGTAACTCAAACATAGGTGGCTCCGGCCACCGACCTCTTTTGAAGAGGCGTGTCTCGTGTGTGGTTCTAGTTGTCTGTTGTTTTTTCTTTCCTGATTGCCATGTTTGTGTGTTCTTGGTAGGTAGTTGCTTTGCATAAGCCTTCTTTTTCGAAACTTCCACTTTCTTGGGGGAACGGTACTACCATGGATTGCCACGGTACTACCGCAAGAGAGCCTCACGGTACTATCGCAAGAGAGCCTCACGGCGCCGGAGGACCTCGCCAGATCTCCGTCTCTGGCCACTCTCCTCGCATTCTGACCGGTGGGATCTATCCCCACCTCGCCCTCTTGACATGGAACAAGGTCTCACCCCAAATCCTTTCTTCTTTTTCCCTTTGTTTTGTCTCTAGGTTTTGGGGAGTTGCTTGCTGTTCTTGAGATCTCTTAGGCCTTATCCATGCAAGATTAGGGTGTAGGAGAGTAGTTGTGCAGTAGAGATGCTAGTTAGTATGCTGCTACCAAGGAGTTGTGATTGACCGTAGTACCGCTCTTGTTGTCTCGCGCGTTCGTAGATCGGATCCGCCTTCGGATCTGACCCCGAGCGGTACTACCGCAGGTCGCGTGCGGTACTACCGCTCTGACACGTGTCGCGCACGGTACTACCGCGCTCGACGCGGAAGTAAATTTTTAGTACCGCTGCAGGTGCGGTACTACCGTGCCACTCCGGCGCGGTACTACCGCAGCTAGAGCGACACTAAAATTTTACTGCCGCATCTCAGAGCAGTACTACCGTTCATTCCACACCTTCTTCGTAGCCCCTACTTATTATCATTCCTATATGTTTCTCGTGCTTTGCTGTGGCTTTTGCATTGATCATCTTTGCTTCTCTTGCGTGTTCTTGTGTTTGTGTCATAGGTGGTGGCTCCGGTTCTAATGTCCGTCGCTCGAATCCCAGCCGTGACACAGGGTCGAAGCGTCTGCGCAACCAAGTTGATGTTCCTGAGGGCTCCAATGCCCCCCGACGCAGAACCAAGTCCACTGCCACCAAGAACAAGGAACCAACAATGTGTATGGACGAGATTCCGTTGGCTGAGTTTTTCTCTAGGAGGAAGATCAATCCCTATGTGAATCCCCGTGCACAGTTCAGAGGGGATGATTTGTTCTGGACCAAGCAGCAGTATCTTATCTTCACAGAGGTGCTCTAGAGCAAGCACAACTTATATGTGGATGTACACTGGATTGACATGAATCATATGAGGAAAGAGGAGCACCGGGCCTATTGTGGTGAGGCTCTGGACCTCGTGGAACAGTTTGGCATTGAGCACATCATGTCTTTTCATACGGACTTTCACCCTTAGATTGTGGCCCAGTTCTTTGCATTGGTCCAGTTCCATCATAAGGAGGAATGCAACATGACTTGGATGACCAATGGACAAAAGATGACTGGTACTTGGAAGGACTTCATGGATTTGCTTCAGGTTGCTGATGAGGGGCTCCACACGTCTGTTGGAGTTCACCCTCATGCCAGTCAAGAGTCTGCCAACAAGAACAAGCTGCAGCCCTATTATGTTGAGAAGACACTCACAAGTGGCAAGAAGACATGGGTTCTGAACCCCTTTCTGGATATTATGCATCGGATCTTCCGCAACTCATTGTTTCCCCACATTGGGGACAAGGACAAGGTACATGCATTTCTCATGGACATGATGCTCATTTGTGAGGAGGCACGTTGTGCTCAGACTCAACCACTTGATATCTCACATATCATGTGGTGTGAGTTACGTTTTGGGGTGCTCACCCGTAAAGTGCCTATCTATGGTCCGTACATGTTTCTGCTGATCACCAAGACTTGGGATAAGCTCTATCCGGATGAAGAGTTTGAGGCTGCCCACTGGGTTCGTCATGAGCCTGTCAAGCTCCGCATCAAGAGCCAGTGGGCTAACACCACTACCCGTGCTGAGGCTGCAGCGGCTCAGATGGATGTGGATGATGATGAGAATGAGGAGGAGGCAGATGATGAGGACAGATCTGGAGGATATACTCCCTCCTCGTCTGAGCCCTCCTGGGCTAAAAAGCTGAAGCACAAGACGAACCTCTGTTCTGTATGCATGCCAAGGGGAAATACAAGTCTCATGTCGCTCAGAAGCAAGTTCGCCGGCGCGACAAGAAGATCTTGAGGACATTCGGCGAGGATGTGTCTCGTGGCTATGAGAAGGTCATTACTACAGAGGCTGAATGGATTGCCAAGCAGGGGTACAAGTGGTTTGATTCCAAGAAGGAGCAGCAGGAGACTGACGAGGCGCGTGAAGACTGATCGCTTCCACCTGAGCTGCCACTTATGTCATAGGTGTCCGCTCTGCCCTTTTGATGTCCCGATGCCAAAGGGGGAGAGAGTGTAGGGATTTGCGTGTCTTGTGTCGTGCTATTTGCTTTGTGTGCTTTGGCTTTCGTTCTGTTGAACCTTGTTTGCTTCATGTTTGGTTTCGCTATTTGTGTGAGACTTATCGACTACTATCATATGGTGTGCGACATATGCACACTTCTCCATTATATCTTCATTATGTCTATTCTATCTAGTAGGTTGTGAGACTATGGTTTACGTTCCCTATTACTCTATCCTCATGATATCCTCTTTGTATCCTTGCGTAGCGTAATATTATTAGTTGCAAGGAGTGTGTTGTTTATAAAATATAGGGGGAGTGTTGATCCTAGTATGTGCGCTGTGCAGTCCAAAGCATATTCCTAAGAATGCACACATCTAGGGGGAGCTTGCCTATATTTTATATACATGTTGGGTTTGCTTATTATCTTATTTTCATATCTTTTCGCAAATCTAGTATTGTCATCAATCCACCAAAAAAGGGGGAGATTGTAAGGGCATATTTATCCCTAAGTAGTTTTGGTGATTGATGACAATGCTTTTGCGGACTGATCGTGTGCATTGAGCATTTCAGATATCTCATGTCTAGGCACAAGACGATTAAGTGCCCCTCGGAACCTCTTGAAGACGGCATTTCCTTTCGTTTCTTTTCGGTGGAATTGAGTCATAGGAAAGCTGTACTATTAAGAGGGGGTCTGCTTCGGAAAGGTTAGGGTGGAATCGACACGTACACATCCATTCATTTGCACCACCTTTCCTTCGCTTCATTGGAGCTCCAATTGTTTTCCTTGTCATTGCAAAAACGGTGGCTTTATACTACTACTTCTTTGAGGCATGCGGTAGTACCGCTCTAAGGTAGTGGTAGTACCGCAGGGTCTCACGGTAGTACCGCTCCTAGGATACGGTAGTACCGCACATCGCGGTAGTACCATACCAAGGGCACAGTAGTACCGTGGGTCCTGCCCCGGCGTCGTAACTAGTATGGAAGTAGGAGCGGAAGTAATTTTTTACTTTCGTGTCCTACGCGGTAGTACCACTCCGAGCATGCGGTAGTACTGTGTCGGGTTTCTGCATCGATCGAGACTCTACGGAAGTAGCCGCGGATGTGATTTTATTAGTCCTCGCTCTTCTCTGACCAGTCTGAACCCTGCCTTGCGGTTGTACCGCAAGGCCGTGCAGTTGTACCGCTCCAGCAGTACTACCGCCCGTTGCTATACACAACAGGGCTCGGTATGGCTTCAGCCGCGCCAGCGGTAGTACCGCACCCCGTGCGGTAGTACCGCAAGTCAGGTGTGGTAGTACCGCGTGTTGCGGGTGGAGTTGGTGGATAACGGTTGGAATTGTTCCTCCATTATATAAGGGGAGTTTTCTTCCTCTAGAAAACTTACCTCTTCCTCCCCAAGCTCCATTGTTGCTCAAAGCTCTATTTCTTCCCTATCTCTCTCCCTAGCCAATCAAACTTGTTGATTTCCTTGGGATTGGTTGAGAAGGCTCGATCTACACTTCCACCAAGAAAATTTGATTCCCCCCACTAATCCCTTGTGGATCTTGTTACTCCTGGGTGTTTGAGCACCCTAGACGGTTGAGGTTACCACGGAGCCATAGTCCATTATGGTGAAGCTTCGTGGTGTCGTTGGGAGCCTCCAATTCGGTTGTGGAAATAGACCCAACCTTGTTTGTAATGGTTCGGTCTCCGCCTTCAAGGGCACCACTAGTGGAATCACGGCACCTTGCATTGTGTGAGGGTGTGAGGAGAATACGGTGGCCCTAGTGGCTTCTTGGGGATCATTGTGCCTCCACACCGCACCAATGGAGACGTACTTCCTCTCAAAGGGAAGGAATTTTGGTAACACATCCTCGTCTTCGGCGGCTCCACTTGTGGATATTTCTTACCTTCACTCGTGCAAGCTTTCGTGGTATATCCGAGCTTGCTTACTTGTGTGCTTATTATTGTTGCATCATATGGGTTGTCCACCTAGTTGCATATTTAGACAACCTACTTTATTGATAAGTTTAATTTGGTCAAGAAAAGCAAAAAATTATTTGTTTCCTATTCACCCCCCCCCCTCTAGTCAACCATATCGATCCTTTCATCAGGCTCGGGCGACGGGCTGCGCTTCTGCGTCAATGTCCCAGCACTCAACATGATGGCATCTCAGGAGCTCTACTGACTATCTCAAGTGGGCCGGTGCGAGGGTCCCCCTCACAGCTACGTTTGCATGCCCTTTGGCTTGCCAAACCAAGCGACCCTGCACCAGCGTCGCATGTGGGAGGTCCAGGCAGCTCGCGAAGCCATGCATCAGAAGGTCTTGGCGGAGGTGGCCTCAGTTCTTTGTGAGCTCTAGGAACCTCCGGAGCCTCGCGAGGCCCCGGAGATAGGTGGCTCATGAGGCACGACATCTGCATCGAGCGTCTTCAGCCACATCAGCACCACTTCAGCAACTGTGCCAGGTGACATTTTCCAGTTTTGTTCAGCTGGGAGCGCACCTTGGGCTGCATTATACCCAGGTCCCATGGGCTTGTCCCTGCGACGTGTATCCTTTTGCATCTTTAGCTTACTCTATCGGGGGCGCCCCTCGGTCCGCATCATCCCCAGGCCGCACGGGTCCGTCTGTGTGGCATGTATCGCATTTTACGTCGCTTGATTTAGCTCATTTCCTCTTACGATTTGCCTCACAGGCATCACCTACTCACTCATCACCTATTTTGGCCTCCCTCGCTGCCTAATGGACTTCTGCTCATCTCGCAACGGGGGCTGGACACGTAGGCACAGTGCTTGTGCTCGAGTCTGTCCCTGCAACGCTGGCAAATCCGAGAGATCGAGCTCTGACTCGCGGCCTGCCCCACATACGTCACCTCACTAGGTCCTCGGTGCCTTCATCTTCCTGTGGAGTGATCAGTGGCCCAGCGGCAGGTGCGGTTCTAAGTTGTGCTGCTTCAGACTAACCCGGCGGCAGGCGACCCTGCCGGTCTCCCCTTCTCATGTAATTCGCTTGCACGTTAAAGAGGGGGGCCTCTGAGCATCGCGCCTTAGGGGCTCCTACTGACTCTCCAGCCCTCACCCCCTGGCCTTGACCACGGCATCGCGACCTGGCATACTAGCGGCGGCTGAGCTCCGCTCGAGGGTTGGGACCCGAGGACGCAGAGCACCAGGAAGGACGGGAGAAGGGGAGGCCGTCTCAGAGAACTCAGGTATGTTCGTACGTCAAGGGGGACCCTTGGGCATCGTGACCCAATGGCCTAACTGGCCACGTAGCCCCGCAGTCCGTGGTCTTGTCCTGGCAATCCGAACAAGCCAGCTGTGGCTGAGGTATGCGCAGGGTCAGGCCCTGCCAACACAGAACACCCAGGCCTAATCCAACATTTCCTTCCCAAGGGTTGTTCGTACGTCAAGGGGGACTCCTGAGCATCACAACTCAGGAGCCTAACTGGTCAAGTAGCGCCTCACTCCTTGGTCTCGTCCTGGTGATCCGGATGACCCAACAGCGGCTGAGCTACGCGCGGGGCCAGGCTCTGCCGACGCAAAACTCTAGCGAAAGCGGGAAGGAAATCGCGAAATCTCAGCCACGCGGCATCGGAAGCAGGCCGGGTTAGTCGTGAACCCCATCAGTGTGCCATCATCACTTGAAGAGTTGGTTTCTTCAGTCGCGTGTCGGAAATGTCACCTCGCTTTTTAGCCTTCGGAAGCTGCTTGCACACCAAGGGGGACCTCTCGAGCATCGTGTCTCAGGAGCTCTTACCAGACCTCAGGCCACTCACCTCCTCGCCTTGACCACGGCATCGCGACCTAGCATAGTAGAAATGGCTGCAGCTTGCCTGGCGACTAGGACCTGCCGACGTAGAGCACCAAGCTACTAAGAGGGTAAAAAGGAGCCACACTGCCATAACGAGGCTTGCGAACAGAGTCTCTTAGCAAGGATAAACATCGAAGCAAAAGCGTTACAAGTTCTTTACACGCCCCCACGGGGTTGGCCTTGATTCCTCGTAGGGAGCACAAAAAAAGGATTTCGGGAGGCCCTAGCCGGCTACCATCATCGACGCCATCACAAACAGTGGGCAATGAGAGGCCATCTCCGACCTCGCTCAAGTCACCATCAGCGACGAGCTCGCGTAGCTGACGCGCCTCGGTCACGTCGCGAGCTTGAGGAGTGTAGCTGTTGTCGTTCGTCTCCGGAGACTCGTCGGCCTTGGGAGAGCTGCTGGACTGCCAAGGGCAATCACTGTTGCTAGGAGAACTGGCGGCGGGATGTAACATCCCAAATTTTCAATTTGGAATGTTTTACAATTATTAGCTAAGCATCTATGCATTTTTTTTATTTGAGTGTCATTTGGAAATTTCAGAGGCATTTGAATTTTATCTGACCTTGAATTCTACTTGGCAATTGAAATTTATTTCAAAAATCCCTGACGAGATACTTGTTCAAAAGTATGAGAGGAGCTAACATGACACTCCAAAAAGTCAGAAGAAAACAATGCCGAAAGTTTTGAATTCAAATTTGAGTTTCATTTGGATTTTCAGAAAAAAATGTTTTTTATAAAGTTTTTATTTAGCCTCTGAAAAATAGTTCATCTTGTAGGATTTATTTTTTTGAATTTTTTGATATATATATGTCCTATATTAAAATATTTTTTATTTTCTATCTATATATATTTTTTTTCTCTTTGTAAAAAAAAAACGCAGCCCAGCAGGCCCATGCCCAGCGCTATCTTCTTCTTCCTCCTCGTACATGTACAGAGGAACACGAACGGAGAAACTTCCATGGCGCCTCCACCTCTCACTCCCCTCAACTCCTTTCCCCCGCACCCACTAACCCCCGGAATCGGTTCCCCTCGCCTTCCTCCACCCCTTCCCCTTCCTAGTGCGCCTTGGAGTCGCCTGTAATGGCCATTACGAGGCAGAGAAATAGCCACCATTAAATACCATAGTCTTCTCGGATTCTGACCTCCCCAAGCCCTATATAAAGCATCCCCGCGAGCCCCTCTCACCCCTTGTCCGAAGCCCTCTCCTTCTGGAGCTTTTCCCCTCCCAAACCTCGCCAATTGCTCGCCAGAGTTCGTGAATTCCGGCGACCTCTCACCGTGTGTACATGAAGCTATCTTCAACCAAAACTTGATCAAGTGGTTCACCACATCATCCTCTACACCGTCCCGTACGCGTCCTTCGCCGAAACACACCGGAGCCGCCTTCTTCCTCGTCTCCGGCGACAAGTCCGGTGAACACCCTGTCCGATTTTTTTTCTTTTATCAGTATATTTTTTTCAATTCAGATTCTATACCAAATCTTGTTTCTAGTATATCTTTTCGTATATAGATCCGATTTAGTTGATTCTTTTTCCTACGGGTTCGTAGAAATATCCTCTATCCAGAGAATCAAACGAAATATATTTTTGAAAATTTTAAAATTTGAATTCAAACTTCGTTAGGCCATAACTTGAGTTCGCAACACCGTTTTGGGTGATTCTTTTTGCAAATCGAAGCTTGTGACATGTACTTTCTGTTAAAACCAAAACCATTTATTTTTGTTGCTGTAAAAATTACGTTTTGTACAGAAACTTTATTTTGGTGTTTTTGGAGTTTTCCGAAGTCTTTTATTTGTTTCCTTTTTGGATCCTTGCTTGTATGCTTATGTATGTTATTGCTTGCTTACGCTAGATCATCCGGAGTGCGAAGCTTGCTACTACGAATCTTTAGAGTTCAACGAATGTCAGCAAGGCAAGTTCACACTTTGATCATAAATTTTCAATACCCAGTTTTTACTATGCATTAGTTTCACCCTCAAATATTGCATTATTAGGATTGGGAACATCTGGATATGCTATGTAGTTTATGTGGTAGGAACCTATGACCTTTGATCACCTCGGGAATATTCGTTATGTCATATATTGCTTAGCCATGCTTGTAGACGGGGATTGGTATGTGTGATACATGCAAGTTGTGAGAGATAATAATTTTGGGACAACATAAGGTGGCAACTTTAATACACATCTGGGTGGATTGTTTGGGGCACCTGGAGAAACCAGTTCTTGCCCAAGGGGAATCCCGGAGTACCCGTGTGATAACCCTAGGTCCGCCACCCAGGCTCAAAGGGATCATAAGATATTTCATGCATAGAAACTTCCGTGTGCAGCCACAAGCCATTATGGGCTCTGGCATAGTTGAGTAAGTTGTGTGACCTCTTTCCGTGGTAGACTAGCTGATGTAGGGGAAAGTAGGTGTACCGGTCTACCCAGGGTTTGGAGGAAATACTTCAGAAATACTATGTCTTGATCTTCCGATCATGGAGGTGGTCGAGTCTTGTGGGGAAAAGTGCGCAAACCTCTGCAGAGTGTAAAAACTAATCATGATTAGCCGTGTCCCCGGTTATGGACAACTTGAGTATCTAGAAGTGAATTATTGGTTGATCTCATCACTTTATTTAATGAAATCATTGGGTTACTAATAACTTGGGAATTTTGGGATTGAGTTGGAGGAACCTTCTCAATAATGGCATTTCTAACTTAGTAGTAAATAAAAATGTATTCCTTTGTTGTAGGGTAAAAATTGGCTTTATGCAAAAATTAAACTTAGAGCCTCCACCAGCTAAATTTGCATATAGAGATAGTCTTTTTCTTTATTATTATATCTATGGTGTGACATTGCCAGCATATTCCATGTGCTGACCTACACGGCTGCAACGTCTCATGTTGCAGAGTTTTCCGACGAGGAGTAAAGATGCGATAGGTCGTTGTTCTGCACTCAGTTTGCCGTGGAGTTGATGGACTCATTTTACTTTTGATGCTTCCGCAGTTATTTTATCCGGATGGCCTTTGGCCATATTATTGTAATAAATACTCTTTTTAGGACCTCGATGTAATAAAGTGTGTGATTGAACTCTGTTATAATTCATCGAGTACTGTGTGTGTCAGCATACCGATCCAGGGATGACACTTAAGCACAGAGACTTCGATCCATTTGGGTCGGGTCGCTACAAGATGGTATCAGAGCACACGCTGACTGTAGGACGCGACCACTAGGAAATGGAAAAACCATAGGAAGAAAACTCTATTTTACCACTTCCTTATATATCCGTTGGTCTGTACTCTTCTTTATTCATTTCTATCTCTTCTCTACTTCAATTCGATAGTTGTTGAACCCCATCACCAAGTTGCTCAGCTGATGAGACCAAGACCCATGAAGACATCATTGACGAAGAAGAAGAAGTAGAGTTGACTTTGATTTGAGAAGATTTAGTTCAGACCACCACAACCAAATGTAGTCCAACGAATGATTGCGGTAGTATGAAGAGATCATATCTCTTGTGGATATGACCTTACCTGTAGGTTTTGCTTGTGTGGTGTGATTTGTGTGAATTGCTTGATTTGAAGTTTTATTGCTATCATAAGCATATGGGTAGTGATTTCTCTCATTAGGCCCTTATTCTATTCTAATTTCTCATCCACTCTAAACCTAACAGATGCCTCCGAGACGTGACCCGGAATTTCCGTCGGAACTTACCTAGTTGATCCAGAAGCAGAATGCCCCTCATGCAGCTACTCATCCAGAATCAGAACCAGAACAACAACAACAACCCACCGCCACCACCCCCGGTCGACAACCTTACCCGTTTCCTGAGGTTGAACCCACCCGTGTTCTCTAGCAGCACGGAGCCGATCGTCGCAGATGACTGGCTTCGCAAGATCGGAAGGGAGCTGACCACCGCAGGATGTACTGGCGCAGAGAAGGTGCGCTTTGCCGCACATCAACTGGATGGACCAGCAGCTTCGTGGTGGGAGAATTACACCACCACATTCCCCATAGCAAATGTGACTTGGGATCAGTTCCAGCAGGCGTTTCGTACTAGACATGTTTCAGCCGGAGCTATGAGTCTGAAGAAGCGTGAGTTCCGCAACTTACGCCAGGGTAATCGTTCTGTTGGTGATTATGTGGAGGAATTCAGCAAGTTATCCAGGTATGCTCCCGGAGACGTAGCTGATGACGCCGCTAAGCAGGAGAAATTTCTTGAGGGACTAAATGATGATATGGGACTTCAGTTGACTGTGTCTACCTTTAACAATTATCAAGAGTTGGTTGACAAGGATCTTATTCTGGAAGGCAAGCAGCAGCAGGTGGAAAACCGCAAGAGGAAGTACGGACAGGGAAAGTACAACTCTGGAGTTCAGCAGAAGCCCCGGTATACCCCGTACTCGGGAAATAATGGATCAGGATCTGGCAAGTATGCTGGACACACTCACCATAACCATGGAGGACATTCACATCATGGAGGGAATGGACACAACCATAATGGCCATAGGAATGGCAATGGAAACGGAGGAAACAACAATCAGCATCACTCCAACCCCGCTACACTGACAAAGAAGGATCTGAGCCACATTACCTGTTTCAAGTGCGGGAAGACCGGACACTACGCCACCGAATGTCCCGAGGCGAAGAACGGGAATGGCAATGGAAGCTCTGGAAAGAAGCCAAATCCTTTTACCAGAGGTCAGGTGAGCCATGTCAATGTGGAGGAAGTTTATGACCAGCCTGACGCCGTTGTTGGTAAGTTCTTGATTAATTCATTTACAGACCTTGTTCTTTTTTACACTGGTGCATCGCATTCATTCATATCAAGGGGGTTTGTGGATAAGTTTAAGTTGCCGACCGTAGCCCTTAAAACACCAATGTTAGTGAGTTCCCCAGGAGCAGAGAACATGGCTATTCGGGGATGTTTTCAGTTGCCCATGACCGTAGGGAGACACGTTTTTCCCACAGACCTCATCATCCTAGAATCACAAGGATTGGACGTAATTCTAGGCATGGACTGGCTATCCAAGTATGAAGGGAATATTGATTGTGCTAGTAAGTCGATTCTTCTCACCACCCTAGAGGGGAAACGGATCAAGTATGTGTCGAGGCATACACCAAGGAGGACTCAAGTGAATTCTCTTTCGGGAGTTGTTCAGGAAGAAGTACCAGTTGTGAAGGATTATCCCGATGTTTTTCCGGAGGAACTACCAGGCATGCCACCAGATTGGGACATAGAGTTTTTGATTGAATTGTTACCAGGCACTGGACCAATATCCAAGAGACCGTACCGAATGCCCGCAAATAACCTGGAGGAAATTAAGAAGCAGATTAAGGAATTATTGGAGAAAGGTTATATTCGACCGAGTTCATCACCTTGGGGAGCCCCAGTGCTTCTAGTTGAGAAGAAGGATGGATCCTTGAGAATGGTTGTGGATTACCGTGCGTTGAATGAGGTGATGATCAAGAACAAGTACCCTCTGCCGATGATCAATGATTTGTTTGACCAGCTACAAGGAGCAAAAGTTTTCTCAAAAATCGATCTTCGATCTGGATATCACCAGCTAAAGATTCGAGAACAGGATATACCCAAGACAGCCTTTACCACGAGATATGGGCTTTATGAGTATACAGTCATGTCTTTTGGTTTGACTAATGCCCCTGCCTATTTTATGAATATGATGAATAAGGTATTCATGGAGTTCTCGGATAAGTTTGTTGTGGAATTCATTGATGACATATTGATTTACTCGAAGAATGAAGAAGAACACAAGGAACATTTGCGCTTGGTTCTTGAGAAGCTCAGGGAACATCAGTTATATGCAAAGTTTAGCAAGTGTGAATTCTGGTTGAAGAAAGTTGGATTTCTCGGACATGTTATATCAGGGGAAGGAATAGCAGTGGATCCTTCGAAAGTTGAAGCCGTCACCGAATGGAAGGCACCCACCTCAGTCGGAGAGATTCGCAGTTTCCTTGGACTCGCAGGATATTATCGGAGGTTTATTGAGAATTTCTCCAAGATTGTGAAGCCCATGACAGAGTTATTGAAGAGCGACACCAAATTTAATTGGACCGAAGAATGTGAGGCCAGTTTTCAGGAGTTGAAGAAACGTTTGGTCACAGCCCCAGTACTAATTCTTCCGAATATACGTAAGGATTTTCAGGTATATTGCAACGCTTCTCGTCAGGGACTTGGAGGTGTTCTTATGCAAGAAGGAAGAGTTGTTTCATATGCCTCACGTCAACTTCGACCCCATGAGTGGAATTATGCCACACATGATTTGGAGTTAGCAGCCGTAGTGCATGCGCTCAAGACCTGGAGGCATTTTCTTATTGGAAATCATTGTGATGTTTACACGGATCACAAGAGTTTGAAATACATCTTCATGCAAAAGGAGTTGAACCTCAGGCAGAGAAGATGGTTGGAGCTCATAAAAGATTATGATATGAAATTGCACTATCACCCAGGAAAGGCCAATGTTGTGGCAGATGCATTGAGCCGCAAGAGTTATGTCAATACCCTCACAACAGGAGGATTACCTCAAGAGTTAATTGATGATCTCAGAGATCTCCGATTGGAGATAGTACCACGAGGTTTTGTTACCGCAATGGAAATTCAATCCACCTTGTTGGGAAAGATCCGAGAAGCCCAGAAGTTAGACAAAGGTATTACAGAAATAAAGGAAAGGATGAACCAAGGAAAGGCAGAAGGATTTCGTGAGGATGAACACGGAACCATATGGTTTGAGGAGCGTATTTATGTGCCCAATGACACAGAGATCAGGAAGTTGATTCTTCAGGAGGCTCATGATTCGCCTTATTCGATACACCCAGGAAACACCAAGATGTATTTGGACTTGAAGGAAAGTTTCTGGTGGACAGGTATGAAAAAGGATATTGGGATATTGCCGAGTATGTCGCAGTGTGTGATGTATGTCAAAGGGTTAAGGCATAGCACCAGAAACCAGCATGATTACTTCAGCCTTTGCCGATACCAGATTGGAAGTGGGACAAGCTTGGCATGGACTTCATTACAGGATTACCCAAGACCCGATCAGGCTATGATTCTATTTGGGTAGTAGTTGATCGCTTGACCAAGGTAGCTCACTTCATCCCCGTGAAAACCACATATACAAGTGCTAAGTTGGCCAAGATATATATGACCAGGATCGTATGTATGCATGGAGTTCCGAGGACCATCGTATCAGATAGAGGAACACAATTTACCTCAAAGTTTTGGCATCAGTTACACGAAACTTTGGGTACCAGGCTAGAGTTCAGTACAGCCTTTCATCCGCAGATAGATGGGCAGACCGAGAGAGTCAATCCGATACTGGAGGACATGTTGAGAGCTTGTGCGCTAGATTATGGATCTAGTTGGGATGATAATTTTCCATACGCGGAATTCTCATATAACAACAGCTATCAAGCTAGTTTGAATATGGCCCCTTTCGAAGCTTTGTACGGAAGGAGGTGCAGGACACAATTAATGTGGGATGGAGTTGGAGACCGTAAATTATTTGGTCCCGACCTTATCAGAGATTCAGAGGAGAAAGTCAAGTTGATCCGTGACAGACTTAAGATAGCCCAATCCAGACAGAAGAGTTATGCCGATACTAAACGCAAGGAAGTAACTTATGAAGTCGGAGATAGAGCATATCTTCGTGTGTCTCCACTTCGAGGAGTTAAACGGTTTGGAGTTAAAGGCAAACTAGCACCATGATTTGTGGGGCCATACAGAATTTTGGAACGCATGGGTGAAGTTGCCTACAAGTTGGAATTACTCGAAGCCTTGTCAGGAGTTCATGATGTGTTTCACGTTTCCCAGTTGAAGAAGTGCCATGCAGAGATGGCTGATATTCCTTTGAGAGATACAGTGCCACTGGAGGCCATACAGTTGGATAGTGATCTGACCTATGAGGAGAAGCCCGTCAAGATTCTCGAAACAGCAAGCAGGGTTACCCGCAGCAAGGTCATCAAGTTTTGCAAGGTTCAGCGGAGTCATCATACCAAGGAAGAAGCCACCTGGGAACACGAAGAAGATCTTCGACAGGATCACCCACAACTTTTTGCTAGCCAACCCGAATCTCGAGGGCGAGATTCATCTTAAGGGGGGTAGGTTTGTAACATCCCAAATTTTCAATTTGGAATTTTTTACAATTATTAGCTAAGCATCTATGCATTTTTTTATTCGAGTGTCATTTGGAAATTTCAGAGGCATTTGAATTTTATCTGACCTTGAATTCTACTTGGCAATTGAAATTTATTTCAAAAATCCCTGACGAGATATTGTTCAAAAGTATGAGAGGAGCTAACATGACACTCCAAAAAGTCAGAAGAAAACAATGCCGAAAGTTTTGAATTCAAATTTGAGTTTCATTTGGATTTTTAGAAAAAAATGATTTTTATAAAGTTTTTATTTAGCCTCTAAAAAATAGTTCATCTTGTAGGATTTATTTTTTTGAATTTTTTGATATATATATGTCCTATATTATAATATTTTTTATTTTCTATCTATATATATATATATATTTTTCTCTTTGTCAAAAAAAAAAACGCAGCCCAGCAGGCCCATGCCCAGCGCTATCTTCTTCTTCCTCCTCGTACATGTACAGAGGAACACTAACGGAGAAACTTCCATGGCGCCTCCACCTCTCACTCCCCTCAACTCCTTTCCCCCGCACCCACTAACCCCCGGAATCGGTTCCCCTCGCCTTCCTCTACCCCTTCCCCTTCCTAGTGCGCCTTGGAGTCGCCTGTAATGGCCATTACGAGGCAGAGAAATAGCCACCATTAAATACCATAGTCTTCTCGGATTCTGACCTCCCCAAGCCCTATATAAAGCATCCCCGCGAGCCCTCTCACCCCTTGTCCAAAGCCCTCTCCTTTTGGAGCATTTCCCCCTCCCAAACCTCGCCAATTGCTCGCCGGAGTTCGTGAATTCCGGCGACCTCTCACCGTGTATACATGAAGCTATCTTCAACCAAAACTTGATCAAGTGGTTCACCACATCGTCCTCTACACCGTCCCATACGCGTCCTTCGCCGAAACACACCGGAGCCGCCTTCTTCCTCGTCTCCGGCGACAAGTCCGGTGAACACCCTGTCCGGTTTTTTTTCTTTTATCAGTATATTTTTTTCAATTCAGATTCTATACCAAATCTTGTTTCTAGTATATCTTTTCGTATATAGATCCGATTTAGTTGATTCTTTTTCCTACGGGTTCGTAGAAATATCCTCTATCCAAAGAACAAACCAAATATATTTTTGAAAATTTTAAAATTTGAATTCAAACAGATCTGAATTCAAACTTCGTTAGGCCATAACTTGAGTTCGTAACACCGTTTTGGGTGATTCTTTTTGCAAATCGAAGCTTGTGACATGTACTTTCCGTTAAAACCTAAACCATTTATTTTTGTTGCTGTAAAAATTACGTTTTGTACAGAAACTTTATTTTGGTGTTTTTGGAGTTTTCCGAAGTCTTTTATTTGTTTCCTTTTTGGATCCTTGCTTGTATGCTTATGTATGTTATTGCTTGCTTACGCTAGATCATCCGGAGTGCGAAGCTTGCTACTACGAATCTTTAGAGTTCAACGAACGTCAGCAAGGCAAGTTCACACTTTGATCATAAGTTTAAATACCCAGTTTTTACTATGCATTAGTTTCACCCTCAAAGACTGCATGAGTAGGATTGGGAACATGTGGTTATGCTATGTAGTTCATTTGGTAGGAACCTATGACCTTTTATCACCCCGGGAATATTCGTTATATCATATATTGCTTAGCCATGCTCGTAGACGGGGATTGGTATGTGTGATACATGCAAGTTGCGAGAGATAATAATTTTGGGACAACATAAGGTGGCAACTTTAATACACATCTGGGTGGATTGTTTGGGGCACCTGGAGAAACCAGTTCTTGCCCAAGGGGAATCCTGGAGTACCCGTGTGATTACCCTAGGTCCGCCACCCAGGCTCAAAGGGATCATAAGATATTTCATGCCTAGAAACTTCCGTGTGCAGCCACAAGCCATTATGGGCTCTGGCATAGTTGAGTAGGTTGTGTGACCTCTTTCCGTGGTAGACTAGCTGATGTAGGGGAAAGTAGGTGTACCGGTCTACCCAGGGTTTGGAGGAAATACTTCAAAAAGACTATGTCTCGATCTTCCGATCATGGAGGTGGTCGAGTCTTGTGGGGAAAAGTGCGCAAACCTCTGCAGAGTGTAAAAACTAATCATGATTAGCCGTGTCCCCGGTTATGGACAACTTGAGTATCTAGAAGTGAATTATTAGTTGATCTCATCACTTTATTTAATGAAATCATTGGGTTACTAATAACTTGGGAATTTTGGGATTGAGTTGGAGGAACCTTCTCAATAATGGCATTTCTAACTTCGTAGTAAATAAAAATGTATTCCTTTGTTGTAGGGTAAAAATTGGCTTTATGCAAAAATTAAACTTAGAGCCTCCACCAGCTAAATTTGCATATAGAGATTGTCTTTTTCTTTATTATTATTTCTATGGTGTGACATTGCCAGCATATTCCATGTGCTGACCTACACGGCTGCAACGTCTCATGTTGCAGAGTTTTCCGACGAGGAGCAAAGGTGCGATAGGTTGTTGTTCTGCACTCAGTTTGCCGTGGAGTTGATGGACTCATTTTACTTTTGATGCTTCCGCAGTTATTTTATCCGGATGGCCTTTGGCCATATTATTGTAATAAATACTCTTCTGAGGACCTCGATGTAATAAAGTGTGTGATTGAACTCTGTTATAATTCATCGAGTATTGTGTGTGTCAGCATACCGATCCAGGTATGACGATTAAGCACAGAGACTTCGATCCATTTGGGTCGGGTCGCTACACGGGACCAACGGCAGGCATGGCGCCTGACGCCGTGCCACCCAGATGGCCCCCTCCGGGGCAGCACTCCAGGCGGTGTCCTTCCTCGTCGAACACCTTGAAGAGCAGCATGGAGGCGCGGTCTTACTCAAAGTGGATGGCGAGGGCGCCCTCCGCACGGCAGACGCGGGCGACCTCGCCCCATCCGCAGGTCATGAAGATCTTACCCGGGGAGACGACCTCAACCTCAGCTCCAGTCGCCGGGGCCCGACACTCGGCATGTTATAACCATAGCTGAAGCGGCCCTCTCGGCGGCATCTCTTCAGATAAGAATTGCGGGAAGTGGATCCAGGAGCTCGGAGGCATCACCGCCCACACCATGAACTCGCGCGAAGAGCCTCCAACGTGCATTCATGGGATAGCAGCGTGCAGCACGCCGGCATGCTTAGTGCGGCTAAGGCTCGAGCGGCGCTGGGCGCCGCCGTCCCCTCTGGAGCCTTGCGCCCTGGCGTACAAGGGCAGCCGGTAGCCGGGGGGAGGCCGCTCGTGCCAAGGCCTCGTCACTTCTGGTCTCAGGACGACGCCACGAGGATGGGACGACCTTTTCTTCGGCGGGAGCAACCCCGGCACCTCACGAGAGGTCTTTCCCTTCTCGGCGGCGGAGAATCGCCGAATTGGCGAGATGGGTGGCGCCACCAACCAAGGAGCAAGGAGGAAGAAGAAGAAGCAGGCGGAATGGAGGAAGAAGATGGGCAACAGGGGCTCCGCTCGTCGCCTTATTTATAGCCAGGACAAGGCCAACCGCAGGCCTCCATAACTCACACGTAATGATGGTTTTTGTGCATGCAGGGACTCGTCAAATCATGCGGTTGCCGAGGCGGCATGGGGAAGTGGATACGCCCAAGTCCTGTCAAGCGCCATGCATCTATCAATGCCACAAGATTGTGGGGCCCGTAGTGCTCCGCACTTGACCCTTGGCTTCACCGCGAAGCCAAGTCCGAGTGCGCCTTGGGCCCGGGGGCTACTGTCGGCGTTCTGGGAATGGGGGTACCCAGACTTGCCTGCCTGCGGCCCAGAGCGTGGCTCATCCAGTGGCCTGGTACGACCCATCTTCATCAGCAAACCACTCAAGACCCTCGCGAGGCAGACGACACAAGACCTCCCCTGGGGCGGCCTCACTAGGCAAGCTCCCGAGGAGCGGAGATATCAAGGCTAGGGGCACCTCGCGAGGTTCTCGTGATGTGAGCCATGACGACAAAGGCCAGGCGGGCGCCAGCGGGCGCAAGGTGCCAGCTTCCTCTTTGGTGCTAAAGGGGCAAGCGCAGGCGAGGAGTTCCGAGGCATCAGGCAAAGGTTTCCATATTGGTGAAACAAGACCAAGACCAGAAGGATGGCAGGACGAAGGTCACCACGGATCCCACGACGATGTCACCACAAGAGCCTTTGGCAAGCGAAGACCACCTCTTGTTAGGATAGTTTGTACTAGTTGTCCCCCTTCAAACTTGGCAGTTGTGGGATCCCTTCCTGCTCAATATTTGGGAAGAGGACCCGGGCCTCTATAAATAGGACTAGCCTCCACCACAGAAATGGGGATCATTCAAACCACCCTTACACCCACTAGCTCGCCGAGCACAAGGAAACCTCTCCTCAGGAGGCTGTAGTTCCTGTGTACTTGTTCATCGTCATCCTACAAGGCAATCCACCACACCACACTGGATTAGGGTATTACACCACAATGGTGGCCCGAACCAGTATAAACTCTTGTGTCTCTTGTTCTTTGGGCACGATGAGCTAGGCCTAGGAATCGGTGTGAGAGAGAACTAGGGTAGAAAGAACAGACCTTCGCGCGCACCCCGGTGTTCGAACCTCAAGGGTTTGGCGGAACCCATAATCCGGCAAGCACACACACGTTTGCTTCCTTGATGGATACTCTGGTTTTTGGCAAATACTTGTTTCTCAACCTGATAAAGAAAATACAACTTTTACATGTCCCTTTGGAACTTATGCTTATACCCGTATGCCTTTCAATTTATGCAATGCACCTGCTACCTTTCAAACATGTATGACTGCTATATTCTCTGACTTTTGTGAAAAGATTGTAGAGGTTTTCATGGATGATTTCTTTGTCTATGGGAAGTCTTTTGATGATTGTTTAAGCAATCTTGATCGAGTTTTGCAGAGATGTGAACAAATAAATCTTGTCTTGAATTGGGAGAAGTGCCACTTTATGGTTAACGAAGGAATTGTCCTGGGCCATAAGATTTCCGAAAAGGGTATTGAAGTGGACAAAGCTAAGGTTGATGCAATTGAGAAAGTTCCATGTCCTAAGGATATCAAAGGTATTCGTAGTTTCCTAGGTCATGATGGTTTCTATATGAGATTCATTAAAGACTTTTCTAAAATTTCTAGGCCTCTTACAAATCTTTTGCAAAAGGATGGTCCTTTTGTTTTTGATGATGATTTCTTTGAAGCCTTTGAAACACTAAAGAAAGCCTTAATTTCTGCACCAATTGTTCAACCACCTGATTGGAACTTTCCTTTTTGAATTATGTGTGATGCTAGTGATTATGTTGTTGGTGCTATTCTAGGACATAGAGTTGATAAGAAACTAAATGTTATTCATTATTATAGTAAGACTCTATGTGGCACCCCGGCTCAGAGCAACCGGTTTACCTTGCATTGCCAGCCCAGAGATCAAGTCTTCTGGCAATACACAACAACATGGTACAGAAACATCCGCTTTATTGATGCTAACGGATTACATAGGTTTGATATTACATCGAGATTCTAGGCCAAGCGGCACACACGGTGCTGTTGGACAGTACGTACATTATTTAATGAACATGACAGGACTTCGATCACACAAACTACACGGCAGCGGAAGAACGACAAAGTGGAACTCCATAGCACAGGTATACCGACGTGGACACGGCCTAGACGCGAGATGCGCTCCGATGCGAATCAACTTTCCTGAAAGCTGGCATAACACGCCAGGTCAGTACATTGAATGTACTTGCAAGCTCACAACAAACATAAACATGATGACAGACAATATACAGACAATTAATCAGATTAATGCAATGCAGAAACTACTACTGGTGCAATGAAGCCAATACTTACACCGAGTCTCACGGACTCCCTTACCAGACAGCTAACTCGTAACCAAACAGTGACCATACCCGGGACACAATTGATATCAATTTCTCATGAACAACTCCAGAGTTCATGAGTCACCTCGAAACACATGTATCTTAATAATCAGTTAATTGGCAAGATTAATTATAAAAGTTGATCCATGGTGTGACTTACTTCCGAGCTTTGCCCATAACCGAGGATGCGGCTATCGATAGATTTAACTACACTCTTCAGAGGTAGTGCACTTTACCCACACTATGGAACGCTGGCCTCGCACTCCCATATGTGCGGTCCAAAAGATTCCGACAAAACCCTCCCTTTGTCATGGCACTCTCCCGGCCACTCCGACCATCTCCCTCTCAGGGCTATGTCTTGGGTGGTCCCGTGTCTACCAAAGACACCAATGGCCACCGTCGTGGCAAAACGGTCCCAAACGGGGACAAGGTACCATAAAACAAAAACGAGCACACAAGGTTATGTCTGCTTACCGGGTCAGGGTATGCACGCCCATAACCTTCCCTCACGGGAGGCAGCGGTGAGAGGCACAACAAAGGGCCGGGTCAAGACCTTCCCACAAGGTAAGCATGGTCACACTAAATAAAAACATGATTTAGTGGCACCATGATGTGATCAACATCATATTCAAGTTGAACTTAATATAGTTTAACTTGGGTAAAAACTTTTTATCAAAATCATGACATAATGCAAATAAACATGCAACTACTCGTCATGCAAAACAAACACTCATAGTTATGGATCAAACTTATAAACATTAATATCTTGCCATACTCAAGTTCAAAACTTCTGTGGTTACAACTCATTTTTATTATCCAGCAATATTTTTATTAGTTCATCATCTAATTAAAATATCACTTAGTAAAATAACTACCATCTATTTCCATAGCACATATCTAATGTAAAAATCTTACTCTACTTAGCCAATCAAATTCATGCATTCAACCAGTAACATAAAACAAGCACAACCAATAGAATACAGTCACTAACAATTAACCAAATTTATTTATCAAATTTTAAATTCAAATAAGATCTCATTTTCAAGTACAAAATCATAGATATTGAAATAATACCATCCAAATGCTGGAGTGGCTTGCCTTAGTGCAGAGGATGATCACACCCCTCTTGGTTTGCTTCAAGACAAGTTTCTCCTTCTGAAAATATTTTAAAACCACAAGAACAATTATCAAAACCCATTCTGAAAATAACTAGAAATTCTAGACAGCAAGGAAAAGTCCACCCTTTCATGTGCTACTAGAGATTTCTGAAACAAAGACAATGCAAAAAGAATCAAATCATTTGGACTAATGGTTTAGAAATGGTGGCTGGTCAAAGTTTAGTCAAATTTCTGAATAATATTTGAATTAAACAGAAAACTAGGGGGTGACGTCAAAGGCGTCAGGGAGAAAGGCGCCTCCACTCGTACCGCTTCGAGCGCGAATGGTGAGATGGACAGGTGGGTTCTGCGTGTCAGGAGAGAGAGGGGGAGCGCAAGATCAGAGAGAGGCGGGGCCTCGCCGGAGCTCACGCCGGCGACGAGGGGGTATGGGGCTAGGCTAGAGGGATAGGATTGAAGCGGGGCTTGTGGCGCACCTGCCCATGCCCGTAGCTTGGCGTGGGGTGGACGGAGCTGCTCGCGGTTGGGATCGCAAGCTACGGTGGCGAACGGAGTTCGTCTGAGAGGTTGAAGACGATGGCTAGAGGCGGCTCTGAGGTCTCAGCGGCGTCCAGGCAGCACCAACAGACCCCCAATGCCCCGCCCAAGCAGTTGCTTGAGCTCGAGAGGCACTGGAACGCGGTGGTTGAGCTGCAGAGGTCGCCGGAGTCCTCTGGTCGGGGGGACAGCCAGAGGCCTGCCCGACCGAGCTGTGTCCGATCTACGTGTTCGTGGAGATGGTGTGGAGTGGTGCGTGGCTAGGAATCGAGGAGGGGCCGCTATATATAGCTGGAGCGAGAAGGGGGGACGTGTCGCCGCGGGAGCACTCTGGACACGCAGCAAACGGCGACGAGAAGCTCCAACGCGAGGGGGCAAACACTCGGTGTCAACGCAGGAGCTTGCCCACGCTCGCGGACGAGCACAGGAGGTGGTGGAGGGAGTCGACAAGCGCACGCGTGCACTGTGGCATTTTGGCCACGACGTGCCCGTGCTTGCTACGGTGGCTCCAGCGTCGCCGAGCGCCAGGGAGCGATCAAGGGTGATGGGTCGGGGTGGTGGCGCGGTGCGGCAGTCGTCGGCGAGCTCTGGAACGAGCACGCGCGAAACAGAGAGGATGGCGTCACCCAGAGCGCGTTGAACGCATGCCAGGCACCGTGTCCTCACGCGGTTACCGCCCTGGCATGGTCAAGACGACATCCAAGCATTGCCAGACCATGTCTGCGCGTTCTTCCATGTAGTGTTTAGTCTAGGAGTGATGATGGCTCATGCACAAGCCGACCAGATGTGACTTAACCAAGTTAGCAAGTTTCTGACCAGAAACTTGGTCACCAAGTTAAATCATCTTCTAGAATGCCATTAGGGCTGATCTCCTGGGGTTTAGGATTTCTTAGGAGGGTGTTTAAGCTCAAGAAAGTTCAAGGCCAAAAGCTCAAGGAAAAATGCACTTGCTGTACAAAGTGCATTTATGGTCCAGAATTGAAATGATTTTCTACAGCAAAAATATTACAAAAAGTGATGCAATATTTTTGCATGGGAAGGTGTGCCAAGGTTCTAAGAATATTCAGGAATTATTCTAGGATTTTTGGAGCAAGAAAAATGAGGGTTGCTTTGGAGCACTAGTCTCCAAAGTAGGTTTAAGATGGGGAAATGAATATTTTTCCTTTATGAAAATTATTCCTAGGATGATTTTAGGGTGTTATAAGTGAAGCGAAGTTGAAGGAGGAGTAGATAGGCCACTTGGTTGAAAGCCAAGGGTATGACCAAGTGACAAGTCCATCTGAAATGATTCCAAAACCTAAATCAAAGCAAGGCAGAAACCACTTTCGGAAACAGAGAGAAGGCAAGTCCGGAAAAAGAGAGAGGGCAAAAATCCAGGCTGTCACAAACCTCCCCCACTTAGGATGAATCTTTTGCTCGAGATTCGGTTGCTTGGGAAAACCATTATGGATATGCAGTCCTTAAAAATTCCTCTCTTTCCCAGGTTGCTTCTTCCTCGGTGTGATGTTCCCACTGAACCTTGTAAAACCTTATTTCTTTGTTGCGGGTGACCTTGTCTGTCTGATCCAAAATCCTGATTGGATTTTCCTCATATGTCAAATCCTTAGCCAATTTTATTTCTGCCACATCAGTCCTTTTCTCCGGTGGCGAGATGCATCTTCTTAGTTGCGAGATATGAAACACATTATGCACTTCTGATAGTTCCGGTGGCAATTCCAATGGATATGCCACTGTTCCGACTTTGGCCATGACCGGAAACGGACCGATGTATCGGGGAGCCAATTTTCCGCGGGTCTGAAACCTCTTGACTCCTTTCATAGGGGTGACTCGAAGATATATGTGTTCTCCGTGTTCGAAGCTGATCTGACGTGTTTGGCATCATAGTAGCTCTTCTGTCGTGATTTGGCCAGCTGCAGTCTATCTCGGATTTCTTTGACTTGTTCATGTGCTTCGAGCATTAAATCAGTCCAGAAAATACGACTATCTCCGGTTTGAAACCATTTCAATGGAGTGCGGCATTTCCGGCCATACAGGAATTCATAAGGTGACATCTTCAAGCTGGTCTGGAAACTGTTGTTGTAGGACAACTCGGCGTAAGGCACACAGCCTTCCCACTTGGTTCCTTGGGCCAATACACATGCTCGGAGCATATATTCGAGTATTTGATTTACTCGCTCAGTTTGTCCATCTGTCTGAGGATGATAAGCCGTGCTGTATTTCAGAGCGGTCCCCAAGGCTTGATGTAGTCGGGTCCAAAATGCGGAGGTGAAGAGAGATCCCCTGTCGGAAGTGATAGTCTTGGGTACTCCATGCAGACTGACAATTCGCGATCCATATAGTTGGGCAAGTTCATTTGCACGGTAGGTGGTCCGTATAGGAAGGAAGTGGGCCACCTTGGTTAGGGTTTCCACTATGACCCATATGGCGTCATTTCCTCGGTGAGACCTTCGTAGTTCGGTGATGAAATCCATGTAGATAACGTCCCATTTCCATTGGGACACTGGCAGGGGTTGGAGGAGTCCAGCGGGTTTTTGGTGTTCCGCCTTTACCTTGTTGCAGGTATCGCAACATGCCACAAAGTACGCAATGTCTTTCTTCATTCTATCCCACCAGAATACTTGTCGAAGGTCTTCATATAGCTTGGTACCACCTGCGTGAATTGAGTATGGCGCTTCATGTGCTTCTACCAATATTTTCTGCTTCAGGCCTTCAAGCTTGGGTACGCAAATCCTTCCTCGAAACCTTAGAATACCTTGTTGATCCTAGATAAATTCGGTGCATGCCCTTTATGCATCTTCTGGACATATATTCTCAATAGTTTGTCATCTGCCTAAGCACTGCGGATTTCTTCTTCAAGAGTAGGGGCAACTTCCAAGATATTGGCAAGACGGGCATCGGTGATCACCAAATTGAGTTGAGTGATTTCCTCATAAAGCTCGGGAGGCAATAAATCCATGAGAGCATTAAGCTTGGCTGGTTTGCGGCTGAGGGCATCAACTACCACATTAGCTTTGCACGGGTGATAATTTATTCCGAGGTCGTAATCCTTAACCAACTCGAGCCATCTTCGCTATCGAAGGTTCAAGTCAGGCTGGGTGAATATATACTTGAGACTCTTGTGGTCGGTAAATATTTGACACCGCTTTCCAATCAGATAGTGCCTCCAGATATTCAAAGCGTGCACCACTACAGCCAATTCCAAATCATGAGTAGGATAGTTTCCTTCGTGTTGCCGCAGTTGTCGGGATGCATAAGCCACAACTTTGCCATCTTGCATAAGCACACATCCCAATCCTTTTCTGGATGTGTCGCAGTAGACATCAAAACTGCGGTACATGTCTGGAAGTGTCAATACCGGTGCTGATGTTAGCCTGATTTTTAACTCATTGAAACTCCGTTCGCAGTCCTTAGTCCATTCAAACTTCTTATCCTTCTTGAGGAGCTCAGTCATTGGCTTGGCGATCTTGGAGAATCCTTCAATAAAATAGCGATAATATACGGCTAGTCCAAGGAAACTCAAGATTTCTAAGACTGTTGTGGGTGCAGACCAGTCAAGTACATCCTTCACCTTGCTTGGGTCCACTGAGATTCCTTCTACCAAGAGGACATGCCCGAGGAATCCCACTTGCTGGAGCCAAAATTCACATTTGCTGAACTTGGCATAAAGTTGATGGTCGCGTAGCCTTTGCAAAACTGCTCGGAGATGTTCCTTACGTTTGTCTTTGCTCTTGGAGTAAATGAGGATGTCGTCAATGAACACTACCACAAATTTGTCCAAGAAATGCATAAACACCTTGTTCATCATATGCATGAAGAAGGATGGGGCGTTGGTGAGGCCGAAGAACATAATAGTGTACTAATAAAGACCGTATCGAGTGGTGAACGCGGTCTTGGGAATATCCTCCTTCTTTATCTTGAGCTGATGATATCTGGTCCTCAAATCAATTTTTGAGAATACTTTGGCCCCACTAAATTGATCGAACAGATCGTCAATCCTTGGTAGTTGATACTTGTTTTTTATGGTGACATCATTCAGCTATCGGTAGTCCACGCACATTTGTAGGCTGCCATCCTTTTTGTCCACGAAGATCGCTGGGGATCCCCATGGTGAAGAGCTTGGGCGAATGTATCCTTTCTGTAGCATCTCATCCACTTGTTTCTTCAATTCCACCAATTCAGATGAAGGCATCCGATGATACTTCTTGTGTATCGGAGTGGTTCCAGGCACCAAGTCAATTCCAAACTTCAATTCTTAGTCTGGTGGCTTGCCTGGCAATTCTTCAGGAAATACATCTGGATACTGACTGACCACTGGAATTAATTCCACTTCTTCTGCCGCGGCTGTGAAAACCATATCCTTGCTGGGTATGCGCTTGCGGGCGTAAAAACTTGTGGTGCGACCTTCCGTATTTTTCATGGTAACTTCTCTGGTCGCACAGTTGATGCATACTTGGTATTGAATTAACCAATTCAGGCCCAGAATAATATCCAACTTTTTGGAGTCAAGGACAATCAGAGATGTTAGGAACTTGACGCCCTTGATGTCAATTACCAAATTGCGGCAGACGAGATTGCTTCTAAGCAGGGATCCCAGGGATTGTACCAGCATGTGTTTTCCCAAAATTGAGCAAGGAAAATTGTTTTGGGCAGCAAAACTCCGCGAAATAAAAGAGTGGGAGCCCCAGAGTCAAATAAAATTAGAGCGGGTATGTCATTAACAAGAAACATACCAATGACGACTTCTAGGTCCCCGTGGGCTTCGTCTGTGGAGATATGATGAATTTGCCCCTAGGTCATATTTGGGGCGGAATATGGCTCCATGTAGTTGACTCGCGGATGGAATGGAGAGGCTTGATTGTTGTTCTTGGGGCACTGTCTGGTGTAATGTCCGGTTTGCCCAGAGCTGAAGCAGGAATTGTTGCGCTCACAATCTTTGCGCACTCGACTGGCCAAGACATTCTTGACTTGAGTGTTGTTCTTGTTGACATTCTGCTGCCAGTTGGGTTTGTACTCAACCTGAGTCCGTTGCCTAATACGAGCTTTCTACATCGGTTGCATATCCTTCTTCGGCTCGAATTTGCGCTTGTGGTCATTAATAGCTGGCTTGATGTCGTGTAGGAGCTTGTGTTCCTTTTCTGCGATGAGGGCCTTGTTCACCAAAGTCATCAAGTCCGGAAAATCAAACATGCTGAGGGTGCACCTGAGATGCTGATTCAGTCCTCCAAGAAATCTGTCAATCTTCCGTTATTCTGTGGCCACGTCGTAGAGTGAGTCCCAGGCCAAATGGTTGAATTTATTCAGGTACTCATTGACTGTCATGCTGCCTTGAATGAGGGCGAGGAATTCGCACTGCTTGATCTTCATAATCCCGGTGGGAATATAATACTTGCGAAAATGATCCTTGAATCTATTCCAAGAAATTTCCTCGTCCGTGGGCCATATGGCCTTAGTATTATCCCACCATATAGCGGCAACTCCTTCGAGATAATGAGTTGCGAAGGGAACCTTGTCTCCTTCTTCGGTGCGAGCAATTTCTAGCTTCCTCTCAATAGTCCTTAACCAGTCATCGACGTCCAATGGATCCATGGTTTGGCTGAAACTGGGAGGTTTGGTTCGCTAAAAATCAGACAGCTTGGAGTGATGGCCATTCTGATTTACATTCTATCCAACCATGACTTGCACACTTTTTAGTATTTCCAGCAGATCATTGCTCCTTCTTTCTTCAAACATTCGCAGGATTTTATCAGTGGAAGGTGGATGAGGTGGCGGAGACAGAGGTGGCTGGTATGACTCGTGGGAATGTCCTGCCTACCTAGCGGAGCAGCGTACAGGGACATCCTCGCAAGCTTGGCGGCTGCTACCTCCACGGGTCATCCTATTATTTGTTTTCCTAATGCATAGCAACCGTGATAAGAAAAATCCAAAATGGGAGGAAAGCCATTGATAAATCCCAGAAGAAAACAGCGAGAGAAAACCAAAATGAAAAAAAGCTCCAACATAATTATACATAGACTCAGCATGAAGGTAAACATTACGACGGTTCTACTACCCTTATACATGAAACTAAGCATCATGACACGTGCGGTTACATGATATGTCTCCAATGTATCTACTTTTCCAAACACTTTTGCCCTTGTTTTGGACTCTAACTTGCATGATTTGAATGGAACTAACCCGAATTAACACTGTTTTCAGCAGAATTTTTGTGCAGAAATAAAAGTTCTCGGAATGACCTGAAAATCAACGGAGTATTATTTTGGAAAATATAAAAAATAACTACGGAAAGTTCCAAGCCAGGGGGCCCACACCCTGTCCACAAGGGTGGGGGCGCCCCCTCCCCCTGGGCGGCCCCTGCCTTGTGGGCCCCCTGTTGCTCCACCGACGTACCCCGGGACTCCATATATTCACTTTCGGGGAGAAAAAATCAGAGAGGAAGAATTATTGCGTTTTACGATATGGAGCCGCCGCCAAGCCCTAATCTCTCTCGGGAGGGCTGATCTGGAGTCCGTCGGGGCTCCGGAGAGTGGAGATCATCGCCATCGTCATCAACAACCTTCCTCCATCAACAATTCCATGATGCTCACCGCCGTGCGTGAGTAATCCCATCGTAGGCTTGTTGGACGGTGATGGGTTGGATGAGATATACCATGTAATCGAATTAGTTTTGTTAGGGTTTGATCCCTAGTATCCACTATGTTCTAAGAATGATGTTGTTATGACTTTGCCATGATTAATGCTTGTCACTAGGGCCCGAGTGCCATGATTTCAGTTCTGAACCTATTATATTTTCATGAATATATGTGTGTTCTTGATCCTATCTTGCAAGTCAATAGTCACCTACTTTGTGTTATGATCCGGCAACCCCGAAGTGACAACAATCAGGACCACTCTTGGTGATGACCGTAGCTTGAGGAGTTCATGAATTCACCATGTGTTAATGCTTTGGTCCGATACTCTATTAAAAAGAGGCCTTAATATCCCTTAGTTTCCACTAGGACCCCGCTGCCACGGGAGGGTAGGACAAAAGATGTCATGCAAGTTCTTTTCCATAAGCACGTATGACTATATTCGGAATACATGCCTACATTACATTGATGAACTGGAGCTAGTACTGTGTCACCCTAGGTTATAACTTTTACATGAGGAATCACGTCCGACGTAATTCTCCATCACCGATCCAATGTCTACGAGCTTTTCACATATTTCTCATTGCTTATTTACTTCTCCGCCGCTACTGTTACAAAAACTACAAAAACAATATCGTTACTTTTATTGTTGTTACCACTATTTCCATATTACCTTGCTACTAAATTACCTTGCTGCGGATACTAAGTTTCCAGGTGTGGTTGAATTGACAACTCAGCTGCTAATACTTAGGAGTATTCTTTGGCTCCCCTTGTGCCGAATCAATAAATTTGGGTTGAATACTTTACCCTCGAAAACTATTGCGATCCACACTTGTGGGTTCTCAGGACTATTTTCTGGCGCTGTTGCCGGGGAGCATAGCTATATTCTTTAAGTCACTTGGGATTTATATTTGTTGATCACCATGAAGAATTTGAAGGACTCAAAAACAAAGATATTTCCCTCAACTATGAGGGGAGGTAAGGAACTGCCATCTAGCTATGCACTTGATTCACCCTCTGTTACGAATAAACTTGCGACACCTACTCCTGCTATTGAATCTGATATGTCGCATGTTCTTGATGATGCCACTTCTGCTATGTATGATAAAACTACTTCTATGCTTGATAATACTGTGGCACTAGGTGAATTTCTATATGAACAAATTGCTAAGGTTAGGGAGAATGCAAATATTGAAACTGATAATATCTATGAAAGTGCTGATGAAGATTCTCCCCCTAAATATGAATTGCATGTTATTCCTGAGGGTTATGTTATGGATGAAGAAATTGCTCGAGACTTTCTTGCTTGCAATGATATATATGATCTTAAGAAATTATTAGCTAAGCTGAAAGAAAAGTCTTTGAATGCTAGAATGAAATATCACCCAAGTTTTGCTACTTCACCTATCTTTGTTACCGATAAGGATTATGATTTCTCTGTTTCTAGGTTGTGTTTTCAGGGAAAGAATAGTTGAACAAGCTGAATTACTATTAAATAATATGCTGGCCAATGAAAATAATTGGACACTTCCTGAACCAGCCCCTAAGCCAACTCCGAATAAAAGGAGTGTTTTATTTCTCAGTCCTGAAGATATGCAAGAGGCAAAGAAATCTACGAAAGAAAAAAGGTATTAGAGCTGAAGATGTTAAGAATTTACCACCTATTGAAGAAATACATGGTCTTGATAACCCGACATAGGTAGTAAAGGTAAATTCTCTTTATAGATTTGATGAAGGTGATATTCCTCGTTATAAGTCTGCTAGCCAATGCTTAGATGAGTTTGACAATTTTATTGTGAAACAAGAAAACTTCAATGCTTATGTTAGTAGACAATGGCAATGGAATGCTTATATGATTGAACACTTGAGTGATTATATGTCTAGAGTTAAAGGTGAATTGAAACTCATTAGTAAACATGCTTCTAAGAAGAAGAAAAAAGCTCAGAATAATGACTATGTTGTTAGAGTTGCAACTAGAGGGGGTAAATTGACTCATGAACCTTTGTATCCTGAGGGCCACCCTAAGATAATTGAGCAAGATTCTCAAAGAGTTAATTTAGATGCACCTAGTTCTTCTAAGAAGAAGAAAAAGAAAAATGATAGAACTTTGCATGCTTCTAGTGAACCTGTAGCTGACACACCTGAGAATCCCAATGTGTAATGCCCAAGATGGAGTTATACCTCCTACGTGTCGAGGCACGACTTAAAGGCATAAATCCATCCTAGAATGATCTCAAGTTTGGTAATCTTTGCAATCTCATGTAAAAGAGGGGATTGTAAACAAAATAGTTGGCTTACACTCGCCACGTCACACAATTACATAACATGTCTCAAACATCATACATTAAGAATATCACAACCCTCTAAGGGCAAAATCCAAATGTCAAGATACCAAACTTAGATAAATAAACCACAGGCGGATCGAATCCTAGTAAGAGTCTCCACTACTGATCATCCGGGTATCGAACATAGTACCGACTACGCTCCTCGTCGTACTCCCAATCCAGCTCGGTGCCATCACCTGGATAGCTCACAACTGGACCTGCATCTGGTGTGGTGAAGTAACTGTGAGCCACAGAGGACTCAGCAATCCCGTTTCCGGGTAACAAGACTATTTAAGCCTTTGTGAGAGGAAAGGCTGAAGAAAAGAATAAGTGTCTGCAGCAGCAACTAGCAACTAGCTTACGTGAGTGAGAGCGAGAAGAGAAAGCCTCGGACGAGAAGTGATCACAAAGTGATCCTAGCTACAAGCTCAACAATCATAACCCCTCCGTGTTCAACTCCCAAATCCCTATTCGGAAATTGACAGTCACGGAACACACGCTGGTAGTGTATTAGAAACATTGAGTCAAGTTATCTACAACCGGATATTAACAAGCTCCCATCTGCCACATAACCGCGGGCACGGCTTTCGAAAGTTCAAACCCTGCAGGGGTGTTCCAACTTGACCCATTACAAGCCCACGATCCTCGGAGTCGCAACTCCAAAGTGGGAAGACCCGAGTATTCTCGGAATCCCGTGCTCAAGATATACCGAGCTAAGGTAAGGCTAATCCAGCAAATCCTCCCGGCGTGCCGACACCTTGATAGTAGCCGCGCGTATCTAGTCTTAGGCCACGACCGGATGAGCAGTACGTACAGATACCGAAGATCCCAGCGAACTGGGTGGTATCCGCAAGTGGCTCTAGTTTGGACCAACACTCAAGTCGAGCACTGGCCCAGGGGGGGGGTTGAATTAATTAAGCCTCAGGTTAATTACTCCCTCGGAAAGTTTTAGTTGTTTAGGCGAATAGTACCAATGTTGGGACTTGCTGGAAAAGACTTAGCACTTAGCGGTTTATCGAGGGGGTCCCATACACCCCAACCGTGTTAGGAACGCATAATCAAGGAACATAACACTGGTTTAAACGGTTCCTAATGGCATGAGTGGAACAAATCACCAAGCAAAAGGCTTAGCCTTCCACCCTTGCTAATATATAGCTGATTTCATTTTAAGCATTTATAGTGTGATAAAACCCAGCCAAACTTCAACATGAAGCAAGCATCTTCGATCTTCACCTGCAACTAGCAATGCTACAAGAAGGGCTGAGCGAAGCGTACTTAGCCAAGCAACGGTTTGCATAGGTAGGTTGGTTAAACATGCAATGGTTACAAGTAGGAGGCTGACAAGAAGATCATGGGCATCGAGGCAAAACTATAGAGCGGAACTACTAGCAATAGGCAAAGATAGTAATGTTATCGGGGTTCGGTCATCTTGCCTGAAGGGAAGTCGTTCGGATCGTAAGAAGGGTCCTCGTGCTCAACCTCGTTGGAAACCTCGTGCTCGTACTCGAACTCGGACTCTGCTCCCGACTCTAAACAAAACAATCACACCAAGCACAAATCAACAAGATGCAATGCGCACTCGAAAATGATGGATGCATGATGGATGCACTAAGGATGCACACGGAGCACGTAAAATATCACTCAAGCAAAACACCTCAAAACATGATAACAATCTGATATTGTGAATCTACACGGAAAATCAATCAAGTTTCATGTAAGATTCGCTGAAATCGGAGTTACGGGCTAAAAGTTATGCCCGAAACAAGAATTGAGCGAAAGCTGAAAATTACAGCAACATAGCAACTTCGGAGCACAAAATAATTAAGCTACAGCACTCAAATATCATGGCAAAGGACGTTAACACAAACTAGACATATACTACAGCAACTAAGTCCAAAGGTGCACCCCCAAAGGAGCCACGGATCAATAGCAATGATCTTGGACATATTGAACTTGACAATAAAATTCTGGCAGCAGAATTTTATTGAAACTTCGGAGCAAAAGATAAACATGCTACAGACACTCAAATAGGCATGTGAGAACATGGATGGAAAGACAACAATATATACTACAAGGAACAATCAAGATCCACTCCAAAACTAACATGGTTTGTCCTAGAACATCACACGAACATGGCATCGGAACGTTACAGATTTCAGACTTAGTGAAAAACCACTAAGTCCCAAAACAGCAATTTCATCATGGCATCTAAAAGAGCAAGTTTAAGTCACCTCGAAACTAAACATGGCAAGAGGTAAGCACCTCATCAAAGTACACATGAAGGTGATCCCGAAACACACAAGCATGCTTCATGGAGATAAACACAACGATAGCAACGAGCTCAACAAGATGACATTTCATAACAAGTGAAACAACATCACAGCCACATGGCACTTTGCAACGATGATAAACATGGCAAGAATAAATCTAGCATGCTCCCTAGCACATACAACATGTAGAGCATGGCAAGACGAACACGTGGACATGTCATTTGCATCATTCGGACAAACGAGCTAAAAGATATCACATGGCAAAGATAGCATGAAAACATCACATAACAGCAGTTTATATCATGATGCACTCTTGCAACAGCACAACAAGCACCTAGATGATCTCTAACATGCATGACAATAACAGATAAAACGTAGAGCAAGTCTCCACGAACGTCTGGACATGCTACATGCGTGAAACGGAGCACCACACTAAAAGTTACAACAGTTGAAAGATAGCATCACAGAATAACAGATCTGGGACTTAGAGATAAAAGAGGGGGAGTCAACCTGATCTGGGAAAAAAAAAACGGGCCCGGGCGGATCTGGCCCGATCCGGCCCAGGCGAAGAAGGGCGGCGGCTGGCACGGCGGCCCGGCTCGGCGGAGCCTGGCGGCGGTGGAGGCGGCCCGCGGAGGCGGCCTGGACCCGCTGGACGGGAGGAGCCAGCCCAGCTGGCGCGGTGGGGAGACGGGCCTTGGCACCTGGCACCCGGGAGGCAACGCGGGCGCGGAGGGAGCGACGAGGCGATCGGCTGGAGGCCGAGGGATGGGGTCCTGCGGGACCTGGCGGCCGATGGGCCGGCGGGAGAGGCACTGCACGGCCCGCTGAGGGAGGCCGGCGTGCGGCGGCGAAGTGGTCCAGAAGGGAAATCGCGGGCCGATGCGGGAGGAGAAGATCGGGCGGAGGGGCCGGTCGTCTGGCGTCGCGCGAGGCTCGATGCGGCGTTGACCTGCGAGGGTTCGATCGGGATTTGATCCCCCGATCGACCCAGTCCGGCGGCGGTGGCTGGGATCTGCCAAGTGGCTCAAGGTGGCTGGGTTGGATCCGAAAATTGAGGGGGGGGTGGAGAAGAAGCTAGATGCCCAAAAAAATAGACTAGGGGTCTATATATATAGCAGGTAGCTAGGGTTAGGGGATTTAGGGGCGTTAGGAGCCCTCCGATCGCGATCCGACGGATCCGATCGCGGGGTAGTCTAGAAGGGCCTAGGAGAAGATAGAGGACTGCTGTAGGGGTGTTTCTGGGACACGAAGTGAAGGCACTTGGACCAACACGAATAACTGATGGGATAGCCAACGGAGTCCAAACGAGACGTGATTTGAGAGGCGGGTTGCACACAACAAAACAACAACACACACAACAACCTCGCTGCACACCGGTAACGTAACACGCCCAAACACCAAAGTAGGCCTACGGGACGCCACGGACACGTGAGGGAGCTCCGGAACGCGAAACGGACAACGGAAAGAAACGCGTGGAACCGGATGCAACCGACAACACAAATGCAATGCGATGCACATGTCTACATGATATGAATGAATGCCACACACTCACACAACAAAACGACGAAACCCGAAAGACAAAGAACCCGGAATGGAAATAGATGAAGCCAGAGATATATTATATACCCAAAAGGGAAAGTATTACATCCGGGGCATTACAAACTCTCCTCTACTACAAAAAGATCTCGTCCCGAGATCTAGGACTGGAAAAAGGAAGGGTACTCGGAACGAAGATGATCTTCTCGTTCCCAGGTAGCTTCTCGGCCGGTGTGATGTGACCACTTGACTTTCAGAAATTTGATGGACTTTTTGCGGGTCTTGCGTTCGGTTTCTTCGAGAATGGCAACTGGATGCTCTCGGTAGGACAGGTCTTGTTGAAGATCAATCTCTTCAAACGGAATCATGCGCTCAGATGCCTTGAAGCATTTGCGAAGTTGAGACACATGGAAGACATCATGAACATTGGCGAAGTTCGAAGGGAGCTCAAGTTGATAGGCTAGGTCGCCTCTCTTGCCAAGAATCTTGAAAGGCCCGACGTATCTAGGAGCAAGCTTTCCTTGGATACCGAATCTTTGGCTGCCTTTCATCGGAGAAACTCGGAGATAGACATGATCACCGATGTTGAAGGCCAAATCGCGATGCTTGCCGTCATAGTAGCTCTTCTGGCGCGACTGAGCGGCCTTGAGATTCTCACGTATGACTTTGCACATTTCTTCGACTTTTGAGATCAAGTCATTGCCAAGAAGTTGACGTTCGCCTGTTTCAGACCAGTTGAGAGGGGTACGGCACTTCCTGCCATAGAGAATTTCAAACGGTGCTTTGCCTGCACTTGCTTGAAAGCTGTTGTTGTAAGAGAACTCGGCAAATGGAAGGCAGTCTTCCCATTTCATGTCGAAGGATATGACACAGGCTCTGAGCATGTCTTCTAGAATCTGATTCACGCGCTCGACTTGACCACTAGTCTGAGGGTGAAAAGCAGTGTTGAACCTGATCTTCGTGCCCATGGCGGACTGAAAGGAGTCCCAGAACCTTGATGTGAACAAGCTTCCACGGTCTGAGGATATAACTTGAGGAATGCCATGTAGGGACACAATTCTGGAAGTGTACAGCTCTGCAAGTTGAGCTGCATTGATTGATTCTTTGACTGGAAGAAAGTGAGCGACTTTGGTAAGCTTGTCAATCACCACAAAGATAGCATCATTTCCTCGCTTGGATTTAGGAAAGCCACTGACGAAGTCCATTTCAATGTGGTCGAACTTCCACTCGGGAATAGGAAGAGGTTGGAGAAGACCGGCTGGACGTTGATGTTCTGCTTTCACTCTTCTGCAAACATCACATTCATTCACGAATTGGGCAATCTCCCTTTTCATGCGTGTCCACCAGTAAGATTGCTTGAGATCTTGGTACATCTTGGAACTGCCAGGATGAATGGAAAGGAGAGAATCATGAGCTTCTTCCATTATGAGCTTCCTGAGATCACCTTTGGGAACAACGAGTCTGTCCTCGAAGAACAAGGTATCTCTCTCATCAACACGGAAGCACTTATATTTCGGAATGCCCTTAGCAATAGCATGTTTCACTCTCTTCACCATGGTATCACTGAGTTGGGCCTCACGGACTTGATCTTCCAAGGTAGGAGCAATTTGAAGATTTGCAAGAAAACCCTGCGGAACAACTTGGAGGTTGAGCTTCCTGAAAGCTTCACAAAGCTCAGGCTGGCACGGCTTGATAAGAAGGCTGTTGCAATATGCCTTTCTGCTCAAAGCATCTGCAATCACATTCGCCTTGCCAGGAGTGTATTCAATGCTGGGATTGTACTCTTGGATCATTTCGACCCAACGAGTCTGGCGGAGGTTCAGATGCGGCTGTGTGAAGATGTACTTCAAGCTCTTGTGATCAGTGAAGATGTCGACCTTTCTGCCCAACAACAGATGTCTCCACGTAATCAGAGCATGTACCACAGCTTCTAGCTCGAGATCATGTGTGGGATAGTTCTTCTCACTTGGCTTTAGCTGACGAGAAGTGTATGCCACAATTCTCTTATCTTGCATAAGCACACCACCAAGACCTTGAAGAGAAGCATCACAGAATACTTCATATGGCTTGGATTCATCTGGAGGAGTCAGAACTGGAGCAGAGACAAGCTTCTCTTTGAGGGTTTTGAATGCCACTTCACACTCTGGAGACCAAAAGTATTTGACATTCTTCTGAAGCAGGTTGGAAAGAGGCTTGGCAATCTTGGAGAAGTTCTCAACAAACCTTCTGCAATAGCTGGCAAGACCCAGAAAACTACGGAGCTGCTTGACGTTCTGAGGAGCTTCCCAGTTGACAATTGCTTCAACTTTCTCGGGATTAACCGCAATACCGTCAGCTGAGATGATGTGGCCCAGGTACAAAACCTTATCGAGCCAAAACTCGCACTTGGAGAACTTGGCATAGAATTTATGCTCTCGGAGTCGATCAAGAACCAGACATAAGTGCTTTTCGTGATCTTCTTCATTCTTGGAAAACACCAGAACCTGGCTCTGATACCAACTTGTAATGCCCAGGATGGAGTTATACCTCCTACGTGTCGAGGCACGACTTAAAGGCATAAATCCATCCTAGAATGATCTCAAGTTTGGTAATCTTTGCAATCTCATGTAAAAGAGGGGATTGTAAACAAAATAGTTGGCTTACACTCGCCACGTCACACAATTACATAACATGTCTCAAACATCATACATTAAGAATATCACAACCATCTAAGGGCAAAATCCAAATGTCAAGATACCAAACTTAGATAAATAAACCACAGGCGGATCGAATCCTAGTAAGAGTCTCCACTACTGATCATCCGGGTATCGAACATAGTACCGACTACGCTCCTCGTCGTACTCCCAATCCAGCTCGGTGCCATCACCTGGATAGCTCACAACTGGACCTGCATCTGGTGTGGTGAAGTAACCGTGAGCCACAGAGGACTCAGCAATCCCGTTTCCAGGTAACAAGACTATTTAAGCCTTTGGGAGAGGAAAGGCTGAAGAAAAGAATAAGTGTCTGCAGCAGCAACTAGCAACTAGCTTACGTGAGTGAGAGCGAGAAGAGAAAGCCTCGGACGAGAAGTGATCACGAAGTGATCCTAGCTACAAGCTCAACAATCATAACCCCTCCGTGTTCAACTCCCGAATCCCTATTCGGAAATTGACAGTCACGGAACACACGCTGGTAGTGTATTAGAAACATTGTGTCAAGTTATCTACAACCGGATATTAACAAGCTCCCATCTGCCACATAACCGCGGGCACGGCTTACGAAAGTTCAAACCCTGCAGGGGTGTTCCAACTTGACCCATTACAAGCCCACGATCCGCGGAGTCGCAACTCCAAAGTGGGAAAACCCGAGTATTCTCGGAATCCCGTGCTCAAGATATACCGAGCTAAGGTAAGGCTAATCCAGCAAATCCTCCCGGCGTGCCGACACCCTGATAGTAGCCGCGCGTATCTAGTCTCAGGCCACGACCGGATGAGCAGTACGTACAGATACCGAAGATCCTAGCGAACTGGGTGGTATCCGCAAGTGGCTCTAGTTTGGAGCAACACTCAAGTCGAGCACTGGCCCAGGGGGGGTTGAATTAATTAAGCCTCGGGTTAATTACTCCCTCGGAAAGTTTTAGTTGTTTAGGCGAATAGTACCAATGTTGGGACTTGCTGGAAAAGACTTAGCACTTAGCGGTTTATCGAGGGGGTCCCATACACCCCAACCGTGTTAGGAACGCATAATCAAGGAACATAACACCGGTTTAAACGGTTCCTAACGGCATGAGTGGAACAAATCACCAAGAAAAAGGCTTAGCCTTCCACCCTTGCCAATATATAGATGATTTCATTTTAAGCATTTATAGTGTGATAAAACCCAACCAAACTTCAACATGAAGCAAGCATCTTCGATCTTCACCTGCAACTAGCAATGCTACAAGAAGGGCTGAGCGAAGCGTACTTAGCCAAGCAACGGTTTGCATAGGTAGGTTGGTTAAACATGCAATGGTTACAAGTAGGAGGCTGACAAGAAGATCATGGGCATCGAGGCAAAACTATAGAGCGGAACTACTAGCAATAGGTAAAGATAGTAATGTTATCGGGGTTCGGTCATCTTGCCTGAAGGGAAGTCGTTCGGATCGTAAGAAGGGTCCTCGTGCTCAACCTCGTTGGAAACCTCGTGCTCATACTCGAACTCGGACTCTGCTCCCGGCTCTAAACAAAACAATCACACCAAGCACAAATCAACAAGATGCAATGCGCACTCAAAAATGATGGATGCATGATGGATGCACTAAGGATGCACACGGAGCACGTAAAATATCACTCTAGCAAAACACCTCAAAACATGATAACAATCTGATATTGTGAATCTACATGGAAAATCAATCAAGTTTCATGTAAGATTCGCTGAAATCGGAGTTACGGGCTAAAAGTTATGCCCGAAACAAGAATTGAGCGAAAGTTGAAAATTACAGCAACATAGCAACTTCGGAGCACAAAATAATTAAGCTACAGCACTCAAATATCATGGCAAAGGACGTGAACACAAACTAGACATATACTACAGCAACTAAGTCCAAAGGTGCACCCCCAAAGGAGCCACGGATCAATAGCAATGATCTTGGACATATTGAACTTGACAATAAATTTCTGGCAGCAAAATTTTATTGAAACTTTGGAGCAAAAGATAAACATGCAACAGCCACTCAAATAGGCATGTGAGAACATGGATGGAAATACAACAATATATACTACAAGGAACAATCAAGATCCACTCCAAAACTAACATGGTTTGTCCTAGAACATCACACGAACCTGGCATCGGAACGTTACAGATTTCAGACTTAGTGAAAAACCACTAAGTCCCAAAACAGCAATTTCATCATGGCATCTAAAAGAGCAAGTTTAAGTCACCTCGAAACTAAACATGGCAAGAGGTAAGCACCTCATCAAAGTACACATGAAGGTGATCCCGAAACACACAAGCATGCTTCATGGAGATAAACACAACGATAGCAACGAGCTCAACAAGATGGCATTTCATAACAAGTGAAACAACATCACAGCCACATGGCACTTTGCAACGATGATAAACATGGCAAGAATAAATCTAACATGCTCCCTAGCACATACAACATGTAGAGCATGGCAAGACGAACACGTGGACATGTTATTTGCATCATTCGGACAAACGAGCTAAAAGATATCACATGGCAAAGATAACATGAAAACATCACATAACAGCAGTTTATATCATGATGCACTCTTGCAACAGCAAAACAAGCACCTAGATGATCTCTAACATGCATGACAATAACAGATAAAACGTAGAGCAAGTCTCCACGAACGTCTGGACATGCTACATGCGCGAAACGGAGCACCACACTAAAAGTTACAACAGTTGAAAGATAGCATCACAGAATAACAGATCTGGGACTTAGAGATAAAAGAGGGGGAGTCAACCTGATCTGGGAAAAAAACAAACGGGCCCGGGCGGATCTGGCCCGATCCGGCCCAGGCGAAGAAGGGCGGCGGCTGGCACGGCGGCCCGGCTCGGCGGAGCCTGGCGGCGGTGGAGGCGGCCCGCGGAGGCGGCCTGGACCCGCTAGACGGGAGGAGCCGCCCAGCTGGCGCGGTGGGGAGACGGGCCTTGGCGCCTGGCGCCCGGGAGGCAACGCGGGCGCGGAGGGAGCGACGAGGCGATCGGCTGGAGGCCAAGGGATGGGGTCCTGCGGGATCTGGCGGCCGATGGCCGGCGGGAGAGGCACTGCACGGCCCGCTGAGGGAGGCCGGAGTGCGGCGGCGAAGTGGTCCAGAAGGGAAATCGCGGGCCGATGCGGGAGGAGAAGATCGGGCGGAGGGGCCGGTCGCCTGGCGTCGCGCGAGGCTCGATGCGGCGTTGACCTGCGAGGGTTCGATCGGGATTTAATCCCCCGATCGACCCAGTCCGGCGGCGGTGGCTGGGATCTGCCAAGTGGCTCAAGGTGGCTGGGTTGGATCCGAAAATTGAGGGGGAGAGGGTGGAGAAGAAGCTAGATGCCCAAAAAATAGACTAGGGGTCTATATATATAGCAGGTAGCTAGTGTTAGTGGATTTAGGGGCGTTAGGAGCCCTCCGATCGCGATCCCACGGATCCGATCGCGGGGTAGTCTAGAAGGGCCTAGGAGAAGATAGAGGACTGCTGTAGGGGTGTTTCTGGGACACGAAGTGAAGGCACTTGGACCCACACGAATAACTGATGGGATAGCCAACGGAGTCCAAACGAGACGAGATTTGAGAGGCGGGTTGCACACAACAAAACAACAACACACACAACAACCTCGCTGCACACCGGTAACGTAACACGCCCAAACACCAAAGTAGGCCTACGGGACGCCACGGACACGTGAGGGAGCTCCGGAACGCGAAACGGACAACGGAAAGAAACGCGTGGAACCGGATGCAACCGACAACACAAATGCAATGCGATGCACATGTCTACATGATATGAATGAATGCCACACACTCACACAACAAAACGACGAAACCCGAAAGACAAAGAACCCGGAATGGAAATAGATGAAGCCGAAGATATATTATATACCCAAAAGGGAAAGTATTACATCCGGGGCATTACACAATGATATCTCTGTTTCTGATGCTGAGACACAATCTGGTAATGAACATGAACCTAGTGATAATGTTAATGATGATGTTCATGATGATGCTCAATCTAGCAATGATAATGATGTAGAGACTGAACCAGCTGTTGATCTTGATAACCCACAATCAAAGAATCAACGTTATGATAAGAGAGACTCTGTTGCTAGGAAACACGGTAAGGAAAGAGAACCATGGGTTCAGAAACCCATGCCTTTTCCTCCTAAACCATCCAAGAAAAAGGATGATGACGATTTTGAGTGCTGAAATGATTAGACCTATCTTTTTGCCTATGCGTTTGACTGATATGCTTAAAACAAATCCTTATGCTAAGTATATGAAAGATATTATTACCAACAAAAGAAAGATACCTGAAGTTGAAATTTCCACCATGCTTGCCAATTACACTTTTAAGGGTGGAATACCTAAGAAACTAGGAGATCCAGGAGTACCCACTATACCTTGCTCCATTAAAGGAAACTGTGTTAAAACTGCTTTATGTGATCTTGGAGCCGGTGTTAGTGTTATGCCTCTTTCTTTATATCGTAGACTTGACTTGAGTAAGTAGACTCCTACTGAAATATCTTTGCAAATGGCCGATAAATCAACTGCTATACCTATCGGTATTTGTGTGGATGTGCCTATTGTGGTTGCAAATGTTACTATTCTAACGGACTTTGTTATCCTTGATATTCCCGAGGACGATAGTATGTCTATTATCCTTGGTAGACCCTTTTTGAATACTGCAGGGGCTGTTATTGATTGCAACGAAGGCAATGTCACTTTTCATGTCAATGGTAATGAGCATACGGTACACTTTCCGAGTAAACAACCTCTGGTCCATAGTATCAATTCTATTGGAAAAATTTCAACTATTACTGTTGGAGGTTTTGAATTTCCTCTTCCTACTGTCAAGAAAACATATGACATTCTTATTGTTGGGGACATACATATCCCCATTGAGGTAACCTAGTGTTATTTGAAAATTCTCTGGTTTCATGTTATTCGGAAAGAGTTTATTAACAAGACCTGATCAACCTTGTTAATGGATTCCTTTTGATGAGCATGAGATGGGTGAATCTATATAGCACAACTTTCTGTATCCTCCTTTACTTTCTGTTAATTAGATTAAATAAAGAAAAAATAGTATTTTCTGTATGTTTCCAGACTTATCCGTTCAATAAAAAAATACCCCGAAAATAAATTTCTCCAAATGCCCTGAAATTGAAATATGATTTTTTCTAGAATATTTGAGAATATTTGGCACAGAGACACAGCAAGGGGAGCCAGCACCTGGCCATGAGGGTCCAGGGTGCGCCCACCCACACGGGGTGCGCCCCCTGCCTCGTGGGCCCCACGTGGCCCCCCTCCACTTATTCGTGCACCCACACACTCCTTCCTCCTTCCAAAAAAATCACTATCCAGCTCAAGCACGAGTTCTAGCTCATCTTGCTGCCATTTTCGATCTCCTTGCTCAAAGCTCCATTCACAAAACTATTTGGGGAGATTGTTCCTTCGTATGTGACTCCTCCATTGGTCCAATTAGTTTTTTTTCTAGTGCTTTATTTATTGCAAATTTTTGCTGCTGTGGTGACCTTGTTCTTGAGCTTGCATGTCAAATTTCTTTGGTCCCAAGTAGTTCTAATGCATGATATAGTCTCTAGACACTTGTACGAGTTGTTGCTATCAATCTTGTTGAGTTCACTTTTATTTTGAGTTACTAAAAATTTCAAAAAAAATCAGAAAAATGCATAGGAAAATCTTCCAAGGTGGTTCCTCAATGAAGCAAGAACCAAGGCTCGCGATGCGTGAGCCGGACGATGAATTGCCGAGGGAAGCTGAAGTGCGGCCTTGTGAATGGCCGTCAGAGGAATTTATGGTTTGGGCAGGCATTAAGGAGGAGTTTGACGCATATGTGTGTAATGCTGACCTCGAGGGCTTCATGCAAGATAAGTGCCCTCAATACCGTTACTTAACTGATAGCTTTGTGAGAAGGTTTAAATTTTCATCTTCATGTAATTCTCACACTGTCCTGTTTGATCTTTATGATAAATCTTACACCATGGACTTAGAGGATTTTAATGATGCATGTAAGCTCCCACAGTGGGGCAATATGGGTGATCCTCGCAATTCTGAATATAAAGACTTCCTTGCTAGTATCACTGTGGGGGAATCTAGAGAGATCACACAAGCTACCATAGGGAGCATTCATTTTCCTGCTATACATTATTTTCCTCTCTTTATTGGTAGATGCATCAACGGTAAAGATGAGGCTTGCCATATGTTCGTCCCCGATCTTAGTGTTCTCAAGAGTGCTGTGTTAGGAGATAGAAAATATAACTTGTGAGCCATTGTTGCACGTAGGTTACATCATGATGGTCTAGATGGAGATTTATTTGGTGGGATTTATGCCACTCGCATAGGCCGCCGTCTTGGTGTGCCTATACATGAAAATGATGAACTATTACCGCCTGCTTATTTAGATTACAATGCTATGGTCAGCCATCGGTTAATAGAGAGGGGTGAACAATCCCTCAAGTATCGATTAATCTTTAATAGGTGTCATGTTGTCCATATTGCTCTCCCTACTCCTACCTTGTTTGACTTTCAGGCAAAAGGGAGATATACTATAACCAGGGAGGAGGCAAATGAGTATCAGGAGACGATGGAAGCAGCCCGTCTCCAAGATGCAGCTATGCAGGCAGTAGCTGCTGCATCTCAGTACAACCCCGGCTACAACTTTGGGTATCCGCCAGGCCAATACTGGCCATAGACCAACTTAGGCCTAAAGCCTAAGCTTGGGGGAGTACGTGTTTCTCACCAACATTACATTCATGTACACACACTTATTCTAGTCGTCGGTGCTCACACTCTTTCATTGTACCATCCATGCTAGTTTTAATTCTTTTTCTTGTGTGCTAGAAAAACCTTAAGAAAAACAAAAAAATAGTTGTACTTTTTAGCTAGTTTACTTTCCTTGCCTCCTGTAGTAGTAATTAAAAGAAAACCCAGAAAGATTTCTCGTTCTTCTTTTGCTTGTTGGGAGCTTTCCCGTGTAAATGGTTTATTTTATTTTCTTGGGGGTCAAGAGTATTATATCATGATTGAAAATGCTTAGTGGCTCTCATATGCTTTATTGTTGATTTAACCTCAAGCCATATTATTTTGTCTTCTCTCTTGTATTAAATGCTCGTAGATCCTGCTACTTCTCGAGCTTGCGTTGTATTCCCTCGAAGAGGAAAGGGTGATGCAGCACAGTAGCGTAAGTATTTCCCTTAGTTTTTGAGAACCAAGGTATCAATCAAGTAGGAGACCACGCGCAAGTCCCTCGCACCTGGAAAAACAAATAAGAACTTCACAGCCAATGAGATAAGGGGTTGTCAATCCCTTTATGGTCACTTACGAAAGTGAGATCTGATAGAGATGATATTTCGATATTTTTGGTATTTTTGGATATAAGAACAGAAAGTAAAAACGGAAAAGTAAAGTAGATTGTAGATTGATATGTTGAAAATAGACCCGGGGGCCATAGGTTTCTCTAGTAGCTTCTCTCATGATAGCATAATTCTACGGTGGGTGAACGAATTACTGTCGAGCAATTTATAGAAAAGCGAATAATTATGAGACTATCTAGGCATGATCATTATATATAGGCATCACGTCCAAGACAAGTAGACCGAAACGATTCTGCATCTACTACTATTACTCCACACATCGACCGCTATCTGGTATGCATCTAGAGTATTAAGTTCATAAGAAGAGAGTAACGCCTTAAGCAAGATGACATGATGTAGAGGGATAAACTCAAATAACATGATATAAACCCCATCTTTTTATCCTCGATGGCAACAATACAATACGTGCCTTGCTGCCCCTACTGTGACTTGGAAAGGACACCGCAAGATTGAACCCAAAGCCAAGCACTTCTCCCATTGCAAGAACTATAGATCTAGTAGGCCAAACCAAACCAATAATTCGAAGAGACTTGCAAGGATATTATAATCATACATAAAGAGTTCAGAAAAGAACCAAATATTTCTCATAGATAATCTTGATCATAAACCCACAATTCATCGGATCTCGACAAACACACCGCAAAAAGAGATTACATCGAATAGATCTCCTCGAAGACCGAGGAGAACTTGGTATTGAGATCCAAAGAGAGAGAAGAAGCCATCTAGATACTAGCTATTGAGCCGAAGGTCTGTGGTAAACTACTCACAACTCATGGTGAGGTGATGATGATGATGTAGAAGCACTCCGTGGTAGATCCCCCCTCCGGCGGAGCTCCGGAACAGGCCCCAAGATGGGATCTCATGGGTACAAAAGCTTGCGGCGGTGGAACTAGGGTTTTCTCTCCTTCTCTGATGGTTTCGGGGTACGTAGGTATATAAAGGAGTAAGGAGGGCACCGGGGGCTAGACATGGGGCCCACGAGGCAGCGGGCGCGCCCCCCACCCTCGTGGATGCCACCTCAGCCCTATTCCGTGGTTCTCAAGTCTCCCGTGCGTATTTTGCTCCAAAATATCTCTCCCGAAATTTCATTCCGTTTAGACTCCATTTGATATTCCTTTTCTGTAAAACCCTGAAATAGGCAAAAAAAACATCAAACATCCAAGACATCATCAATAATAGCATGGAACAATAGGTTAGTCCCAAAAATAATATAAAAGTCTATAACAAAGCCTATTAAACACCAAAACATCATCAATAATAGCATGGAACAATCAAAAATTATAGATACGTTGGAGATGTATCAAGCATCCCCAAGCTTAATTCCTGCTCGTCCTCGAGTAGGTAAATGATAAAAATAGAATTTTTGATGTGGAATTCTAACCAACATAATTTTCAATGTAGTTTTCTTAATTGTGGCATGAATGTTCAGATCTGAAAGATTCAAGACAAAAGTCTATATTGACATAAGAAATAATAATACTTCAAGCATACTAACAAAGCAATCATGTCTTCTCAAAATACTATGGCTAAAGAAAGTTATCCCTACAAAATCATATAGTCTGGCTATGCTCCCTCTTTATCACACAAAATAGTCATATCATGCACAACCCCGGTTTTAGCCAAGCACTTGTTTTCATACTCTATTCTTTCAAACCTTTCAACTTTCATGCAATACATGAGCGTGAGCCATGGATATAGCACTATGTGGAATGGGATGGTGGTTGTGGAGAAGACAAAAAAGAGGGAGATATTCCCACATCGACAAGGCGTATCAACGGGCTATGGAGATGCCCATCAATAGATATCAATGTGAGTGAGTAGGGATTGCCATGCAACGGATGCACTAGAGCTAAAAATGTATGAAAGCTCAACAAAAGAAACTAAGTGGGTGTGCATCCAACTTGCTTGCTCATGAAGATCTAAGGCATTTAAGGAAGCCCATCGTCGGAATATACAAGCCAAGTGCTATAAAGAAAATTCCCACTAGTAAATTAAAGTGACTAAACATGAGACTCTCTATCGTGAAGAATATGGTGCTACTTTGAAGCACAAGTGTGGACAAAGATAGTAGCATTGTCCCTTCTCTCTTTTCTCTGATTTTTTTGGAGGGGCTTTCTCCACTTTTTATAGCCCCTCTCTATGTTTTGTTGGGCCATCTCTTTTTTCTGGCCTTTCCTCACATGAAACAATGCTCTAATAATGATGATCATCACACTTTTATTGATTTACCACTCGATATTACAACTCGATACTAGAACAAAGTATGACTCTATATGAATACCTCCGGCGGTGTACAGGGATGTGCAACGAATCAAGAGTGACATGACATGTATAAAAAATTATGCATGGTGCCTTTGCCGCAAATACGATGTCAACTACATCATCATGCATGGCAATATGACAATATGATGCGTGTCATATGAATGGAATGGTGGAAAGTTGCATGGCAATATATCTCGGAATGGCTATGGAAATGCCATGGTAGGTAGGTATGGTGGCTGTTTTGAGGAAGATATATGGTGGGTGTATGGTACTGGCGGAAGTTGCACGATACAAGAGAGGCTAGCAATGGTGGAAGGGTGAGAGTGCGTATAATCCATGGACTCAACATTAGTCAAAAGAACTCATATACTTATTGCAAAAAAGTCATCAAAACAAAGCAATCAACGCATGCTCCTAGGGGGGAGGTTGGTAGGAGTTAACCATCGCGCGCCCCCGACCTCCACACAAAGGATTACACTCTACAAATACCTCATGCTCTAACTTCATCACATAGCGGTTCACCATACGTGCATGCTACGGGAATCACTAACTTTAACACAAGTATTTCTCACTTTCATAACAACTCCACTGGCATTACTCTAATATCACTATCCTCATATCTCAAAACAATTATCAAGCATCCAACTTCTCATCATATTCAATGCACTTAGTATGAAAGTTTTTACTACATTCATCTTGGATGCCTATCATGTAAAGGCTAGCTTTATAGCCCAAGTACATCACCATGCTGTTCTATAGACTCTCAAAAGGATATAAGTGAAGCATGAGAGATCAAAAATTTCTTCAAAATAAAATTCCCACCGTGCTCTAAAAAGATATAAGTGAAGCACTAGAGCAAAAACTATTAAACTCAATAGATATAAGTGAAGCACATAGAGTGTTCTAACAATTCCTAGGACATATTTATCTCTCTCAAAAAGGTGTGTCTAGCAAGGATGATTGTGGCAAACTAACAAGCAAAGACTCAGATAATACATGACGCTCCAAGTAAGCCACATATCATGTGGTGAATAAAAATATAGTCCCGAGTATAGTTACCGATAGATGAAGACGAAAGAGGGGATGCCTACCCGGGGCATCCCCAACCTTAGGCTTTTGGTTGTCCTTGAATTTTACCTTGGGGTGCCTTGGGCATCCCCAAGCTTGGGCTCTTGCCACTCTTTGTTCCGTAGTCCATCAAAGCAATACTCAAAACTTGAAAACTTCACAACACAAATCCTAGACAAAAATCTCGTGAGCTCCGTTAGTATAAGAAAACAAACCACCACTCAAAGGTACTGTAATGAACTCATTCTTTGTTTATATTGGTGTTAAGCCTGCTGTATTCCAACTTCTCTATGATCCATACTCCCTAATACTACTCATAGATTCATCAAAATAAGCAAACAACACGCGGAAAACAGAATCTGTCAAAAACATAACAGTCTGTAATAATCTATAACTTTCGCATACTTCTGTAACTCCAAAAAATTGAAATAAATTGGTAAAAGTGAGGAATTTTTCTATTAATCATCTTAAAAAAGAATCAACTAAATATCATGCTCCAGTAAAATCTAGTGACTATTCTAGCGAGCGCTAACGATTCTGTTTTTCACAGCAAGATCATATAAACTTCACACAAGTCTTCCCAAAGGTTCTACTTGGCACAAACACTAATTAAAACATAAAACCACATCTAAACAGAAGCTATATGCAATATTTATTCCTAAACAGAAGCTAAATTAAAAAAATAAAAAATTGGGTTGCCTCCCAACAAGCGCTATTGTTTTACGCCCCTAGCTAGGAACGATTCATGGATAGATCTAGGTATTGCCATCTTTGGAAGGCAATCCATAAGTAGATCTCATAATAGATTCATATGGTAATTTGGTTTTCTTTCTAGGAAAGTTTTCCATGCCTTTCCTTAATGGAAATTAGCATCTAATATTTCCTTCCTTCATATCAATAATTGCACCAATCGTTCTGAGGAAAAGTCTACCAAGAATAATAGGACATTAAGAATTGCAATCTATATCAAGAAAAATGAAATATACGGGCACATAATTCCTATTGTAAATAACAAGAACATCATTAATCCTTCCCATAGGTTTCTTAATAGTGGAATCCGCAAGATTCAAATTTAAAGAACAATCATCAAGCTCATGGAGACCTAACAAATCACACAAAGTTTTTGGGATAGTGGAGACACTTGCACCCAAATCACACAAAGCAAAGCATTCATGATCTTTAATTTTAATTTTAGTAGTAGGTTCCCACTCATCATAAAGCTTTATAGGAATAGAAACTTCTAATTCATGTTTTTCTTCATAAGATGGCATCAAAGCATCAACTATGTGTTTGGTAAAAGCCTTATTTTGACTATAAGCATGCGGAGAGTTTAGTACGGATTGCAACAAGGAAATACAATCAATCAAAGAGAAATTATAATAATTGAATCCCTTGAAATCCAAAGTAGTGGGTTCATCACTATGCAAAGTTTTAATCTCTTCACTCCCACTTTTAACAATTTTAGCATCAAGATCTAAAAACTCCGAATCATTGGGACACCTTTTAATTAAAGTAGACTCGTCTCCAATCCCATCTTTATCAAGATTCATACTAGAAAACAAGGATCTAATAGGAGACACATCAATAACTTTCAGATCTTCATCTTTATTTTCATGATAGGTAGAAGAACACGCTTTTATATAACTCTCTTTTTTGCACGCATCCTAGCGGTTCTTTCTTTGCATTCATCAATGGAAATTCTCATGGCTTTGAGAGACTTTTTGATATCATGCTTAGGTGGAATAGATCTAAGTTTTAAGGAATCAACATCAAGAGTAACTCTATCGACACTTCTAGCCAATTCATCAATCTTGAGCAATTTTTCATCAAGCAAAGCATTGAAATTCTTTTGCGAATTCATAAACTCCTTAACACTAGTTTCAAATTCAGAAGGCATCTTTCCATAAGAGTTTTTGTATGAATTACCATAATTATTAGAGGAATTACTAGGAAAAGGCCTAGGATTAAAGTTTCCTCTATAAGCATTGTTACCAAAATTATTCCTACCAACAAAATTTACATCCAAAGATTCATTATTATTTTCAATCAACGTGCATAAAGGCATATCATTAGGATCAGAAGAAGCACTCTTAGCAGCAAATAATTTCATAAGTTCATCCATCTTTTCACTCAAAACACTAATATCTTCAATAGCATGCACTTTTTTACTAGTAGATCTTTATGTGTGCCATTGAGAATAATTAACCATAATATTATCTAGGAGTTTGGTAGCTTCTCCTAAGGTAGTTTCCATGAAAGTGCCTCCTGCGGCCGAATCTAAAAGATTTCTAGAAGCAAAATTCAAGCCAGCATACAAGTTCTAAATAATCATCCATAAGTTCAAACCATGCGTAGGGAAATTACGTATCATTAATTTCATTCTCTCCCAAGCTTGTGCAACATGCTCATGATCTAGTTGCTTAAAATTCATAATATCGTTTCTAAAAGAGATGATCTTAGCAGGAAGGAAATACTTAGAGATAAAAGCATCTTTGCACTTATTCCACAAATCAATACTTGTCGGGGGAAACTGTCCGCCACGAACACCTATGGGACCGGAGCCCCTTTTACGTTGCGGTAAGGGAGCGGAGGGAGCACGGAGAGCAGATCGAGGAGCGCACGCGGGCAGTTTTACCCAGGTTCGGGTCGCGCGGACGCGTAAAACCCTACTCCTGCCTTGATTGTATTGAGCTCGGGAGCTTGGAGATCTACAGTGCTTAGCTACACCGAGCGAGAGAGAGTGAACTAGTTTCTGGAATCGAACCCCCTCTACGTTGTGCATGGGCCTCCTTTTATAGCTCAAAGGGGTCACCGACAGGTGTCAACGTAGAGGAGAGTAAAAATGTAACTTTGGTGGTAGTTGTAATAGTGCGTGAATAGTTCATGAACAGTGGATGAACAGTGGTCTTCACCTAACTTTGACAGTGGGGGACAAGGGCATTGAATGCCCGTCGCCGTCGACCCCAAAAGCGTCCGTCCATGCGCCTCCGTTCGCCACGGCAATAGCCTCATCACCGTGGCTTGCCACCGTGTGCCCCAGGCTGCTTAGCCATCAGCCACGTGCCCCTGGAAGGGCCCTAGGGCGTCGCGTCGGCCGATGAGCTGGAGCGCGGGCACACAGCGTTGTTTCCCCGGCAAGCACCTTGCCGGGGTCGTGATCTTGCCGGGCCCGGAAGCTTGTCGCTCCCCGGGTCCTGCCGGGGCGCATGATGCGCCGAGGCATTTCTTGAGGTACGTATTCCTTGGGCTTCCTGGCAAGCTCCTCTTCCCAGGGTCTTGTGCTTAAAGTGGTAACCTTGAGCCTGGTGTGGCCTTCCCGGCAAGCTCCTCTTGCCGGGGCCTTGATCTTCTGACTTGTATACTTTGTTTTTGAATGGCTTCATAGGGACCGGAAAGGTTCTTGGCGAGCACGTGGTAAGCCCTGCCGCGGGAAGCTGCTACTGCCCATGCACAAGTTGGGGTACTAAGGTACCCCTATCTTAGTACACCGACAGGAGCCCCCGGGCCTGGGCCACACACGGTGCCGAGCGCTGTTGGGCCAGGCCCAAGACAGTGCACGGGCACACGCGACCCACGGCACGCCGTATCTCCTTCCATATCCGCCGCATCCCTCCCTAACGGCACGCGTCGATCGCGGCGTCGTGGGAGAGATCGTGGCCTATTCTTTAATGGGAAATGCGGAACGTCCCCCACTTCCCCCTTAAAAGGAGAGGAAGCAGGGGCAGTTCCCCTCCTTCGTCTTCATTGCGCCTGTCTTCTCCAGAAACCTCCATTGCTTCCTGCCTCCACCCCTCCTCCGCCGTCTTCCGCAACCGCGGCGCCGTCGAGCTCCTCGCCTCCTCCTTCGCCGCCTCCGCCATGGCTCCGAAGAGCGACAAGGCGAAGAGCGACAAGGCCAAGAATGACAAGGCCAAGAAGGAGAAGTCCGAGCAGGCGGCGAAGCTGGCCGCCCTGCGGAAGAGGTCTGTGGTCTTCGCGCCGAGGCTTGGCGCGAGGGAGCTGCGGAACAAATACTATTTGTTCTGGGCGAGGGAGACCAAAGCTCATCCCCACACCAGAGCCTTCCCCGCCGTCGCCCAAGATATGTTCCCCGGCGGGTACTTCTTCTTCGCTGCATTTTTCCACTGTGGATTGTGCCCTCCGTTCTCGGAGTTCTTTTGTGATATCATGAACAGATATGGCCTCCACCTCCTAGATTTCACCCCCAACGCCATCCTTACGATGGCCGTTTTCGTACATCTGTGCGAAAACTATGTTGGGATTCATCCAAACGTAGCCCTCTTCCGCCACTTCTTTATGCCTAGAGTAGAGGCTGGCGCCCCCCTCTCCGGTGGCATCTCCTGGATCTTCAGGTTGAACAAGAAAGACTCGTACCTGAGAGGAGAGCTCCGCGGCAAGTGGGAGGAATGGAGAGCCGATTGGTGCTGGGTGGTGGAAGACAAGCCAGAGCCTTTTACTGCGCCACGCACAACTGCCATAGTGCGCGGCAGGGACTGGAGGGAATTGGCCCCGGAGGACAACAAGCTTAGCATCACCCTCATTAGGATTATTCGTCTCCGGGTCGCCAATTTGACTATTGGAGAAGTTGGGGCAGATTTCCTCCGCCGCCGCATCGCCCCTTTACAAGAGAGGAAAAGGGCTACCTGGCAATTCGTCAACGCGGCGGATATCATGAGGTTGCGCCCTGGATTAAACTATAACATCACTGCTTTGGAGTTGAATGGGATGGTCCGAGAGCTCTTCAAGCATGACCCGGCCCACCCGGAGTGGTTCAGACCTTCCCGGGGAGTGGTGCCGCTGTGTAACAGCACTGCCAGTGATTCCTTGCGCGCGATGATGCCCGCGTGCGACTCCCATGGCATCGTCCCCACTTGGATAGAGCCTCCCCCGGATACTGTGCTGTCCTTCTTCGACAACCTGGTCGAGACGCCTCGCAACGCCGAGGAGAACAAGGGCCTCACCCGGGCCACTACGGAACGGGATATAGCTTACGTCGCCACAAGGACGGAGGAGGCCGCCGCAGCTGCGGCGACGGGTAACTTTGGGTACACTGTGGAAGAGGCACATGCCGCGGACGTAGTGAGCCAAGCAGAGGAGGTGGAAATCCTCAAGTTGCTGAAGCTTGCGCCCGAGGAGTTTGCCGGGGAGCCTTCCGTGCAGTTTGCCGGGACGAGTGAGGTCGCCGGGGGGAGCGAGGTTGCCGGAGGGAGCAAGGCCGCTGGGCGTGGCGCTGAGTCCAGCGGGCCTGCCGAGGAGGAGGAGGGCACCGAGGCTGATGAAGACTCTGGTGGATCTCTGAATCTCGAGGACGACGCCTCTTCATCCTCAGAGAACTCCCCGCCTCCGGCAAGTCCTAAGCAGCAACCGAGGAAGCGCCTCCGCAAGGCGGCTGAGGCGGCGAGGCCACAGGCGCCCCGACAGCAGCCGGCGCGCCGTGCAACGCGCGCCACCAAGACGAGCGAAGTCGTCAAGGAGGCGCCCCGCGCTCATGCGCCAAGCGGAGGAGGATCTTCCCGGAGTGGAACGGGTGTTCCTTCTGCTCCTCGGGCCTCGGCGACGACGGGGGCTGGGTCTTCGCAGCCCACAGCCCTGGAGACCGCCAAGCGCCCGAGGGAGCCTTCTCCTCCAGCTCCTCGCACGGGAGCAAACCAGGCGGAGTTTGATTTCTCCGCCCTCAGCTCCGACGAAGAGGAAGAGGAGTAAGTACTTGCAATTCGTTAGCTTCTTTGATTTTGTCTTGATTTTCCTTGTTGGTTCTGATCTTGATGTTGCTTTGCTCTCAGGACCCTGACCCAGCGGATGGCGAAGAGGGCCAAGATCCCTGTGGTCGAGGTTGAAGACGACTCGCTCGTCGTGGCGACCGGAGACGTGCCAGCAGCAAGCTTGCCGGATCAACCTGCTGCTCCGAGGAGCAGCCCCCAGCGCAGCCCCCAGCATAAGTCTGGTATTTATCTTTTTTTGCTTGACGGGCGCGCGTGAGGTTGTTACTTGTACTGATATTTTGTTGTCTTGTTCTTCTTGTGCAGAAGTGGAGCCGCAACGCAGGAGCAACCGGAGGTCACCCCCGACGAGCCACTTGCTCCACCCTCCCCGCCAAGGACGAACTCCCCGGCGAGGGAGAACGCTCCGCCAAGGACGGGCACTCCGCCAAGGGTGAGCAGCGCGACAAGGGTGAGCAGCCCGACAAGGGTGAGCACCCCGCCAAGGGAGGGCGCGGGCGGCCCTCCGCCAGCAGGGGCCACTACTCCGCCGCCAAGGGAGAATTCCCCGGCGAGGGACCCTGTCGTTGAAGAAGTCCGCGAAGGTAAAGCTTGTAGCTTCTTTTTCTTGAACTTGTCTTTTTGGATATTTGCTTGACTCTTTCTTTTCTTTTTCTTCTGCTAGATCCTCCTGCGCCGGAGCGGATGGAAACGGAGGCCACCGCTGAGGAGGGCGTGCATGGCGACGGCGGCAACGCCACTGCCGCTGACGAGCCAGTCGTCGAAGAGACCGCCCCGACTGCCGACGCCGCGGCTGGGGAAGAGGCCGGCGACCGCACTGCTGGCCCGGAGGCTGCAGGAGCGTCGGACGCTGCACCGGCCGCCGACCCCTCCGCCTCCACGGAGCGGTCGGGCGTCTACTTGGAGGCCGCCAACGGGGTCTTCATACAAGTCCCGTGGGCGTCCTCGTCTCGAGCACCCGCGGAGGGAGAGACCTTTGACGGAGAGGTCCTCGCCTTCGCTGGGTTGAAGGTCGTTGAAGTGTCCGGCGGTAGCGACGAGCCCGAAGAGGAGAAGCTCCTTCGTCGGCTCCTGGCCCTGTACCGGGCCAGGCAGGCGAAGTTGGAGTCTCGGGAGGCTCTTGCCGCCAAGGCTGCAGCTGACTTGGAGAAGCGCGCCGCGGAGCTCCGCGCCGCCAACCAGGCGGCCCTCCGCAACCTGGCAGAGGAGCGCGAAGAACTTGCCGGGCCGCAGCAAGCTTTGCTCCTTGAAAAGGCTGAGGCCGAGGAGCAGCAACGGTTGGCCGCCGAGGAGCTGTCCCGGCGAGAAGGAGTACTCAACCAGCAGAAGGTCGACCTCGATGCCCACGAGGACGACCTTGCCGCCCGGGAGCAGGCCATTGGCGGGGCTCTGAAGGAGGCGAGAAGCACTGCAGCCGCCGCAGAGACCACCAAGAAGGACCTGGAGGCCAAGGTGGAGCAGCTGGAGTTGTTCCTGAAGGCGAGCGAGGACAGAGTCACCGCGCTCAACGTAGAGCGGGAGAAAGACGCCCACACCAACTCTGAGTTGCAGGTACGTCTCTCCAAGAAGGGCGACGAGCTCACTGCCGCCAAGGATTCCATTGCTGGCTTAGAGTTGAAGGTCTCCACTCTGACTGATTTGCTCGACGCCGCCCGGGACTGCGAGACGAAGCTCAAGGACGAACTCCGCAAGGAACGGAACTTGGTGGAGAGCGCCGCCGTCTCAGCGAACAACTTCAGCCGGGCAGTGGAGCAGTGGACTGATGAGCTGGTCACCTCCGCTGCCAGCATTGATATGGAGATGATGGCGCTGAGGGCTGAGCATCTTGTGTACTCCCCGGACGAGAGCCTCCCCCACAGCGCCAAGATAAGTCTGTTCTTTCGGGGAATTGCGCTGGCGCTTGCGCGGCTGCGGGAGAATATCTCCGCGCAGCTGGCCGACGAGGCTCGTCGGCTCTGCACGGGCACCCTGGAGCGCGTCTTGTCGAAGATCGTCTATCGCAACCCCGGCATCAACCTCGTCAACGTCCTCCGCACCTTGCCGCCCGAAGCTGACCAGGAGGCGTTGAAGGCGCAGGTTGCCCACATCGTCGCCAAGGTGGCCAAAATCACGAGGCGCGAAGGCGATCGCATAGACTAGATTCTTTTCCTTTCTGCTTTCTTTGCCGCTGCCAATTAAGTCATAGGCAGTAGTTGATTAGAACAGAGGCAAGTTATCTTTGTGATATACAATCTTATTTCGAGCAAACAATGCAGTGTTATCTTCCTTGCTTTTGGTCCTCCACTTTGTATGCTTTTTACCCTACGCTTTTAGGGGACTTGCCGGCAAGGGGCCCTTGCCGCGAGCGCTGAGTACTGGACTCTTAGCAGCCTGCTGGAAAAGACCTTGTCGGCAAGCAACCTTGCCGCAGCTAGTCGCAGCACACTTAAGTTGCTGAGCGAACTCGAAAACGAAGTAAGGGCGCGACACTTGTCGCAGCTCACTCAAGTCGTTGAGCGTGCTCGAAACAAAGTAAGGGCGCGGCTAGCCACGGGTAGGTTCCTCCGCGCACAGGTTTTCCATACAAAGCGTGGTTGTTCAAGGAAGACAACTAAAAATTTCTTGATCCCATCTTCAAAGTGTTCTTCAAGCTCTCTCACTTCATCAACATAAGCTTCCATCAAAGGGCTCTGGTAACTCTTGTTCACTTGTCGGACCACCAACTGTGAATCTCCCCGCACAATCAATTTCTTGATCCCAAGCTCGGCCGCAATTCTGAGGCCGGCAAGCAAACCTTCATACTCTGCAGTATTGTTTGTCGCTTATTCCTTGGGAAAGTGCATCTGGACAACATACTTGAGGTGCTCTCCGGTGGGCGCTATGAGTACCACGCCGGCACCGGCGCCTTGCAGCGAGAAGGCACCATCAAAGTACATCACCCATTCTTTGCTTGCTTCTTGGACGGGGAGGCTTGTCTCTAGGACTTCTTCATCTGGTGTTGGGGTCCATTCTGCTATAAATTCTGCCAAAGCTCTGCTCTGTATTGTTGAAGTACTCTCAAACTTGAGACCAAAGCTCGACAGCTCCAGTGCCCACTCGACGATCCTGCCTGTTGCTTCTGGATTTTGCAATATCCTCTTCAACGGAAAGCGAGTGACCACTGTTATCTCGTGTGCTTGGAAGTAATGGCGCAGCTTTCTCGAGGCCATGAGGAGGCCGAAAAGCAACTTCTGCACCCCAGAGTATCTTGACCTAGCCCCCTGCAAGAGGGAACTTACGAAATACACTGGGCGCTGCACCATCTTCTTTCGCACTTCACCTTGCTCCTGCGCAGACTTGTCCTTGTCGGGGCCAGAGCTTGTCAGGGGAGCCCCCTGCTTGTCGCTGGATTCGCTTGCCGGGGCCATGGGCTCTTCCTCTGCCTCCCTCTCCGCTACCAACGCAGCACTAACCACTTGATTGGTTGCTGCTAAGTACAGCAGCAACTTCTCTTGTGGCCTAGGTGCGACAAGTATTGGAGTGGAGGACAGATATCCTTTCAAGTCTTGCAGCGCAGCCTCCGCTTCTGGAGTCCATGTCATAGGACCTTCCTTTTTCAAGATTTTGAAGAAAGGCAGGGCGCGTTCTGCAGACTTCGAAATGAACCTGCTAAGGGCAGCCACACAACCAGCAAGTCTCCTTACGTCCTTGACGTGCTTCGGGTCTGCTCGATGGCTTTTATCTTGTCGGGATTGGCTTCAATCCCCCTCTGGGACACGAAGAACCCGAGAAGCTTGCCGGAAGGGACTCCGAAGACGCACTTCTCGGGATTCAACTTGAGCTGGATCTTGCGCAGATTCTCAAAGGTTTCCTCCAAGTCTTGGATCAGGGTATCCTTGCTCTTGCTCTTGACCACTATGTCATCCATGTAGGCTTCTACATTTCTGTGTATCTGTGGCTCAAAAGCAGTGTGCACCACCCTTGCAAATGTGGAGCCTGCATTCTTCAATCCAAAGGGCATGTGTATGAAGCAATATGTGCCGCATGGAGTAATGAATGCAGTCTTCTCTTCATCTTCCTTGGCCATGAATATCTGGTGGTAGCCTGAGTATGCATCAAGGAAGGAAAGTAGCTCACATCCGGCGGTGGAGTCAACAATCTGGTCAATACGCGGCAAGGGAAATGGATCCTTAGGACATGCTTTATTCACATCAGTGAAGTCTATACAAAGTCTCCATTTTCCATTGGCCTTGCGTATGACAACTGGATTGGCCAACCATGTAGGATGGATCACGCCTCTAACCAGGCCTGCTGCTTCTAGCTTCTTTATCTCTTCGGAGATGAATTCTTGGCGCTCCACGGCTTGCTTCCTGACCTTCTGCTTGATGGGCCGCGCATGAGGGCAAACAGCAAGCTTATGCTCAATTACCTTCCTGGGAACGCCAGGGATGTCAGATGGTTGCCATGCAAACACATCGACATTCGCCCGCAGGAAGGCAACGAGCGCGCTTTCCTATTTGTCATCGAGTGTAGCACTGATGGTGAGGGTACCACCAGTGCCGTCCTCCTTGGCGGACACCTTCTTGGTTGCCGGTGGAGCTGCCATTCCTTTCCTGCACTTGCCGGTGGAGCTCGATGGCGCGTCCTCGACGGCAGCGCAGCACTCCGAAGAGGTGCGTTTGCCGAAGTGGGCCCCAGAGCTCTTGTCGGACTTGGTCTTGGTCTTCCCTCCGGGAGCTTCAGCGGCAAGTGTGTTGCTCTCTGCTGCGGCTGCTGCATCCCGGTAGATCTTGTCGGCGCAGATAAGCGCGTCCTTCTTGTCGCCAGGGACAGAGATGACACTTATCGGCCCCGGCATCTTGAGTATGTTGTATGCATAGTGGGAAGCTGCCATGAACTTGGCGAGGTCAGGACGTCCAAGTATCCCATTGTATGGCAATGGGATATCGGCAACATTAAATGTGATCCTCTCCGTCCTGAAGTTGAGCTCCCCGCCAAAGGTCACTGGCAGCGTAATCTTCCCCTTTGGCTTGCTCCTTCCCGGGTTGATCCCTTGGAACGACCCGGTCTCTTCGAGCTCGCCGTCTGGGATCTGTAGCTTCTTGATCACAGCTGAGGAGATCAAGTTCAGGCCGGCCCCGCCGTCAACCAACATCTTGGTGACCTTGAGGTTGTGGATAGTTGGTGAGACCAACATCGGCAAGCACCCGACCGCAGTTGTGCGGTCAGGATGGTCCTCAAGGTCAAAGATGATGGGCGTGCCGGACCACTTCAGCAGCCTGCGTGAATCGACGGGCGGCTCAGCTGCATTCACTTCTCGCACCCACTGCTTGAGCTGGCGGTGGGAAGTGTGCAGAGAGGCGCCCCCGTCGACACACAGAACCTCTGTGGCCTTCTGGAACTCCTGCTCGATGTTGTCTCCTTCTTCCATGTCATCATCGTTGTCTTCATCCTCATCCTTGTCGCGGCCCCGGGGAGGTCTATCACCTTGCCGCTGCTTGGCCTTGCCGCGGCGTCCTCCCCGGCCATTGAATGGCCGCTTCTTGCTTGGTTCTCCTCCGCCTCCTTGGGCCTTCTCCTTGTCGCGACGCTCGTATTCAGCCTTCTGCTGCTCTACGAGGTACTCGACTCTTTTACAGTTCTGAAGATCGTGGCCCTTGGTGCGGTGGATCTTGCAGTACTGCTTGTCGGAGCTGTCCTGTTTGTCCGCTGCCGCTACAGGGGCGGGCTCCTTGCCGGAACCGCCAACCTGTGCTTTCTTGGCGGGAGCCTCCTTGCCGGACTGCTCGACAACCAGCACCTCCTTGTTCTTCTTCTTTCTGTTGTTCCGCCGCCGGCTCTTCTTTGCCGGGGCGGCGTCGTCGCTGTCGCTTCCTCCTGTGCCATTATCCTCTCCGGGGAGTTTCCTCCCCTCTTCAGCGCGCGCGCACTTGTCAGCCAGAGCGTAGAGCTCGCTGACATCCCGGATCTTGGTCATGGCCATTTCCTCCCTCATCCGGCGGTTACGCACGTTCTGGTGAAACGCGCTGATAACCGCGGCAGGGTGGACGTCGGGAATGTTATGCTGGACGCGGCTGAATCGTCGGATGTACTTGCGCAGGGATTCTCCCTCCTTCTGGGCGAGGATGTGGAGATCGCTCTCTTGGCCGTGGGGTTTGTGGCCGCCCGTGAAGGCGCCAACAAACTGGTGGCACAGATCCGCCCATGAAGAGATGGAGTTCTCCGGCAAGTGCATAAGCCAAGACCGGACGTTTGGCTTAAGCACTAGCGGGAAGTAATTGGCTAGGATCTTCTCGTCGCGTCCCCCGGCAGCCTGCACCGCGATGGTGTAGATGCTGAGGAACTCCGAGGGGTGTGTCTTGCCGTCGTACTTCTCGGCTACGTCGGGCTTGAAATTCTTCATGCTGGGCCACTGGAATTGCCGCAGCTCACGGGTGAACGCAGGGCAGCCTGCCGCGTACGGCAAGTCGCCTGGTTCACCGGCCGCGTGCATATCGACAGCGGTCCCAGCTCGCTGATCGGACTGCCTTCTGGCTTCTCGTCGACGCTCGATGCGAGTCCGAGCGTCCTCTTGCCGCCGGTCGTCTAGGACTTGGCGCTGATCGCGGCGAGCCCGCGGATCCGACGACGCCGTGGAGTCGTCGTCGACGTTGATCCGGCGGGGCGGCGATTTCTGCTTCCGCGGCGGGGAGTGCACGGTAGTTGCACCCCCGGCGGTCTTGTTACCATCGGTCTTCGCTTGTTCGACTTGCCGCGGCCGCGAGGTCGCCGGCGGCTGCGGCGTGTCGTTGTTGGCGAAGGCGATGAGACTCTGAATCGTCGCCCTCCAGTCTTCGGCCTTGTCTGCCGCTGGAGGGAAGTCGAGGAGTAGCTGTGCTCTTGCTAGAGCTTCTGCTAGAGAGGAGGGGAGCGGCGGCGAGCGGTGCGAGGAGCGGGACATGCTCGGACTTCTAACAGCGTTAGAAGGAGCCTGTTCCCGCCCTGGCGACCGTGCCTTGCTCGTACCAGCACGCTGGCCTTGAGCATCCCGCGATCCTCCGGCTTGGCTACGCCCCAGCAAGCGTATGGTACCTCCTGTACCACGCCGCTGCTGGTCTTGCGCCTCCTGAGAGGGACGTGGTGCGTGTACGGACACCGAGGCCTTGGAATTCGCCCGGTCGTCCGTCTTGTCTCTGGACTTGGTGGCGCCGTGAGTTTCCTCGCCGGCGACCACCCTTCCGCTGGCGTCTCCCCCACCAACCGTTGGTTCTGGTGGCGGTGGAATCGACGCAGACGGGCCTCCGACCTCCGAAGCCTTCTTCTTCGGGGCCATGCTGTTGTAGCTGATGAAGTTGATGAAGCTGGAGAGGTTGATGAAGAATGCGCCCGCGTGAGCGTCGGATCAGGTTCGCACAACCTCGACGGCCCCTACCTGGCGCGCCAAAGATGTTGGGGGAAACTGTCCGCCACGAACACCTATGGAACCGGAGCCCCTTTTACGTTGCGGTAAGGGAGCGGAGGGAGCACGGAGAGCAGATCGAGGAGCGCACGCGGGCAGTTTTACCCAGGTTCGGGCCGCGCGGACGCGTAAAACCCTACTCCTGCCTTGATTGTATTGAGCTCGGGACCTTGGAGATCTACAGTGCTTAGCTACACCGAGCGAGAGAGAGTGAACTAGTTTCTGGAATCGAACCCCCTCTACGTTGTGCATGGGCCTCCTTTTATAGCTCAAAGGGGTCACCGACAGGTGTCAACGTAGAGGAGGGTAAAAATGTAACTTTGGTGGTAGTTGTAACAGTGCGTGAATAGTGCATGAACAGTGGATGAACAGTGGTCTTCACCTAACTTTGACAGTGGGGGACAAGGGCATTGAATGCCCGTCGCCGTCGACCCCAAAAGCGTCCGTCCATGCCCCTCCATTCGCCACGGCGATAGCCTCGTCACCGTGGCTTGCCACCGTGTGCCCCAGGCTGCACAGCCATAAGCCACGTGCCCCTGGAAGGGCCCCAGGGCGACGCGTGGGCCGATGAGCTGGAGCGCGGGCACACATCGTTGTTTCCCCGGCAAGCACCTTGCCGGGGTCGTGATCTTGCCGGGCCCGGAAGCTTGTCGCTCCTCGGGTCCTGCCGGGGCGCATGATGCGCCGAGGCATTTCTTGAGGTACGTATTCCTTGGGCTTCCTGGCAAGCTCCTCTTGTCAGGGTCTTGTGCTTAAAGTGGTAACCTTGAGCCTGGTGTGGCCTTCCCGGCAAGCTCCTCTTGCCGGGGCCTTGATCTTCTGACTTGTATACTTTGTTTTTGAATGGCTTCATAGGGACCGGAAAGGTTCTTGGCGAGCACGTGGTAAGCCCTGCCGCGGGAAGCTGCTACTGCCCGTGCACAAGTTGGGGTACTAAGGTACCCCTATCTTAGTACACCGACAATACTATTTCTAGGCAAAGAGGAAAACCAAGTTTTAGCATGATCTCTAAGTGAAAACGGAAATAACTTCAACTTAACAATATCGTTATCCGTACCCCTCTTCTTTTGCATTTCACACAAATCAACAAAGTTGTTCAAATGGGTAGCGGCATCTTCACAAGGAAGGCCGGAAAATTGATCTTTCATGACAAGATTCAACAAAGTAGCATTGATCTCACAAGATTCAGCATCGGTAATAGGAGCAATCGGAGTGCTAATAAAATCATTATTGTTGGTATTGAAGAAGTCACACAATTTAGTATTGTTCTGAGCCATAGTGACAAGCAAGCAATCTAACACACAAGCAAACAAGAAGCAAGCGAACGGTAAACACACGGCAAAAAGAAGGGCAAATAAAACGGCAAGGGTGAAGTGGGGGAGAGGAAAACGAGAGGAAAAAATATAATGCGAAGGATAAGGGTTTGTAATAGGTACTTGGTATATGACTTTTGCGTACGCCTCCCCGGCAACGGCGCCAGAAATTCTTCCTGTTACTTCTCGAGCTTGTGTTGTATTCTCTCGAAGAGGAAAGGGTGATGCAGCATAGTAGCGTAAGTATTTCCCTCAGTTTTTGAGAACCAAGGTATCAATCCAGTAGGAGACTGTAACATCCCAAAATTCTAAATTTTGGAATGTTATAATAAATAGATAGAATTGATTGCTTGTTGATGTGCTGAGTGAAATTGAGTGCAATTTGAAATTTTTGAAAGTTAAATGAGAGGGAATAAAAGGACTTTCCCAAAACTTTCACTTTGCTTTTGATCTCCGAGGGAATTCAAATTCTTTTCAACACAAAACCCTATAGTGAAGATAATATGACTTCTTCCATTTATTTTAAATGATAAAGGGCTTTGAAAGGATTTTTGAATTTTACTCTCGAGATATTTTCAATTCAGAGACTTTAAGCGACTCAATGATTTTCCAAAGAGAAGATAAAATGACTTCTTCAAATTATAGGAAATATGAGTTGGAAGTTTTCTGAAATTTTTCTTTATAACTCATTTCCAAAAATTGAGATATTTGGTTTTTATTCAAATTATTTTTCTCCAAAAATAAATTACATGGAAAATAGGGTAACATGATTCCCTATAGCAAAAAATTGGAGAAAAATAAAATTGAATTCATTTTGGTATTTTAAGAATGATTTTTATTGGTTTTATTGCAGTAGTAGGACCTTTTGATTTATTAGATTTTGAGGGCATTTTATTTGATAGTAGGAAAATGTCCATCTTGTAGGATTTCTTTTTCTGCAAATTTTGATATATTATATGCCTATAGGATATTTTATTTATTTTGCTTTTATTCGCTTTCTTGTGTGTTAAACAAAATGTTTAAAGAAAAAAATGTCTCCTCCGCCTTATTGGGCCGGCCCAGCTCCATCCGGGTCCAGCCCAGCCCACTCCCCGCCACCTCCCTCCTCCCGAAGGAGATCGCCGCCGCCATCGCCTCGGCGCCCGAGCCGTGCCGCCCCCGGACACGCTGCCGTGCCCCCTCCTCCAAGATGGTCCGCCTCCCCGCCCTCCTATAAAGCCGCCGCCGCTGCCCCCTCTTCCCCCTCCTCTCGCATCGCCGCCGCCGCGCTCTTCCTTCGCCGCCGCCGTTGTCAACCGCCGCCGCCGCTGCTGGCTCCCGCAGCCGCGCCCTCGCCTCGCTCGCCGCCCTGCCCCGCTGCTCCTCGCCGTTGCCGCACCCCGCCCCTCGCCCCGCAGCCGCACGCCGACCACCACCCGCCGCAGGCCTCGTCGGAGTTCACCGCCGGCGGAGCCAATCTGCCCTGCGGAAAAACCGCCCGATCCGCCGCCCGAACCCGCGGATTTTAATAAAAAAACTGCTAGGTAAAAACCCTGGTTCCCTAGTTGTTCGGTTTTCTTCTTAGACCGGTTTTTTAATTAGACTATTTAGAGACCGTTCACTATTTAGGGTTCAGTAGCGAGCGTTCGCTCATTAGCTTTTTCTTTTTCTTTTAATTTTTCTTCCAGGGACTTAGATGTAAATACTTTATTTACAATTTAGCCCCTGAACTTTAAACGACCGTAACTCTTTACCAGTTAGTCCAAATCCAACGAAACCAACGCCCGCATCTTCGTTACGACCCCCTCTATCCAGTAATACAACTCAAACATGTTTTTGAAAATTTTAAAATTTTAATTCAACTAGTTTTAGATTTGAACTTCGTTTGATCATAACTTGAGTTTCGTAACTCCGTTTGAGTTGATTCTTTTTGCAAATCGAAGCACTTGATCTAAACTTTCTGATAAGGCCAAATTCACATAATTTTGGTACTGTTGGAAATTGTTTTATGTTTCAGGAGTCATTCGTTTGTTTTCGAAGTTTTTCGAAATGTTTATTCGTTCTGTTCGAGCTTTCTGAGTGCTTGCTTATGTGTGGTTACCATTGCTTGCTTATGATAGATTGACCAGAGTGTGACGAGTAGAGATATCAAGACTTTTGAGTGCGAATCATCATCATCAACATTGCAGGCAAGTTCACACTTTGATCATACTTTCCAATTACCCAGTTTTCATTGCATTAGTTATATCCTCAAACACATTGCATCAGTAGGATCTCTTAACTTGTGGGACTTGGAAGTAGATTGAGGTAGAACCTATTACCTGCATTATTTTCAAACCCCTGGGAGTTACTTCTACGTTTGCTTAGGATGCAATGCTATGCTCGTAGACGTGGTTTGGGTTTGAGTAGAAACCATGACAGATGTGAGTTGTTAATTAAGGATTCAACTTAAGGTGGCTACTTGAATACACATCTGGGTGGATTGGTTGGGGCACCCTGGGAGTGAACCAGTGGACTTGCTCGGACACCTGGTGCTGCCAATGTTGTCCTAGGAAATCCTGGGGTTCTGTGTGATTGTCCTATTGGAATGCCACCCAGGCTCAAAGGGATCATATAATATTTTCATGCCTAGAAACTTCCGTGTGCAGCCACATGCCAATATGGGCTCTGGCATAGTTGAGTAAGTTGTGGGAAACCTTTCCATGATGGGCTAGCAGATGTAGCGGGATTGTAGGTGGTACGGCCTATCTATCTGGTTAAGAGGACCTCTTCGGAAAGACTGTGTCTCGGTCATCCGTTTCTCAAACACCATGCAGTGCGAGAAACCAAACGGAGGCGATCGAGCCTTGTGGGAAAAGTGCACAAACCTCTGCAGAGTGTACAAACTATTCATGAGTAGTCGTGTCCCCGGTTATGGACATCTTTGAGTATCTAGAAGTGGATTATTTGTTGATCTCATCACTCTATAATTAAATTTGCTGGGTTAATGATTACTTTAATTTGGGATTGAGATGGAGGAACCATTCTCAACTATTCATGACTTGATTTTAACAAAATAGTTAAATAAAATGCATTCCTTTGTTGTAGGCAAAAATTGGCTTTACGCAAAAACTTTAACCTTACAGCCTCCACCAGCTAAATATGCATGTAGTTGTAGGCTTTGTTCATCATTATCATTGCAGTGTGAAATTGCCAGTACATTCAATGTACTGACGCTTTGTGGCTGCAACGTCTCATGTTGCAGGATTATCTTACGACGAGTAAGTGATACGTTAGGGTTATGATTTCTACACTCAACTTTGCCGTTGGTGTTGATTGGAATCCACAACCTTTGTTGCTTCCGCTATGATCGATTGAGGTAATAGTATTTACGTTACTTAATACATGTGATTTACCTCTGTTATAAATCCTCGAGTACTGTGTGTGTCAGCATACCGATCCAGGGATGACACAGAACACAGAGACTATGGTTCATTCGAATCATGGTCGCTACAAGATGGTATCAGAGCACATGTTGATTGTAGGACGTGACCCTAGAAACTGGCCAGACCATAGGAAAGGATTTCTCTAAAACTATCATTTTCAAAAGATTCTTACCTCTCTTCTTTTCTGAGCTTTGTCAAAACTTCCCTTTGACCTTAAATAGTTCGACAATACCCTTTACCATTTGGACCACTTCGGGGTAAAGATGAATTTACCATGCATTGGAAGTGTTGAAGCTATTACAATGGATACTCCGAAGGTTTGTAGAGTTGACAACTTTGAAGAGATGATGACCTTTAGAAGACCAAACCCCTGATATGTACTTACGTTAGATACGACGATTGTGAGCCGTTAATTGTTTGATGTTTTCTGACGGCCACAAACTAAAATCGTCTTTTCAAAACTACTGTTTGTATTGAGTGTATTCTCTTCCTCTCTCTTATCTCACCCAAAACCCTTAGACCCAATAGAGGATGAATGAAGATAGACTTGAAGTCTCTAGACCAATGACCCAGCCAGAGGCAGAGCTATGAATAAAAACATGGAGGATCACTTCAGGGAAAATTTGGTTGCAAGGAAGTATGAAGTTCAATACGTTCTCCAGTACTTTACAAAAAGTGCTGCAACATAGTGGAAAATGCATCAAGCCATACAAGGATGTAATAGAGCATAAAATTGGGAAGAAGTTAAGAAGACCCTGTTAAGATCCCATCTCATCAGCAAGCGTGCTGACAACCCGAAGAAGAAACACTGTGCCTGCAGGATTTGTGGAGAAATAGGACACACCCAGGAGGAGCATAAGGATGAATGCCCTAATTGTGAAGGAAGTCACCTAGATGAAGAATGCCCAACTAGGTAGATTACTTGTTTCTTGTGTGAAGGGACTACCCACTACCCTGCTCAGTGCCACATTTTCCCCATGGTGCAACGAACAATCCAGCAGAAGAAAGAAGCAATGAAAGAAGTCCTCAAGGAAGCCTTAAGGGAATCTGTGATGGAGGAAGATATTGATGACCCTGATGGAGAAGGACTAGACAGATATTACTCACGTGCTTGCTACTCATGTGGCAAAGGACACCTTTCACAGTATTGCACAAAGGAAAGCCATGATTATCTGTTAGACTTCCCGACAGAAGAAGTGGAGTTTGATCCACAAAAGATAGAAGATTTGATAGGAACGAAGAAGTCGAGAAAGAGAAAGAGCATGTGTCCCCAGAACGACCCAATTTCTGCAGAAAAGGACCTAAGTCTCATCACATGTTATCGGTGCAAGGATTTAGGTCATTATGCTAGCAACTGCCCAACCAGGAAGCGAAGAAACCAGTGAATCAGGATAGTCACCATGAAGCCCTTAGATCTGTCTTATGACATTAGTTTACACTACAAGGAAGTAGAGTATTTTGCCAAGAGAAGGTTCAGACCGGAGGAAAGATTGATCAGAGTAGTTGAGATCTGGATATTAGGATGAAGCATGTAGCTAAATATGGAATACAATTTTATTACAATGTTGAGTTGAGTTATGGAACGAACATTGTAATAGTTCGTGAAGCAATATAAGTTGATACTTTTGGAATCCAAGAAGGAGATGTTATGAGTTGTTGGATGAATATTAGTGCCTCTCTTGCTATTGCATCCAGACCAAAACCTAGAACCCATGGAGAAGTTGATCCCAAACCTTTCTCGGACAAACGACCCCGTTTTACCCGAGGATATCTGTATGTTGTCCTGAGAACCCCTTTTGTCTTATGCCTACAGATGACAACCCTTTACGAGTCTTTTCTCAAAGGCCTGGAAACGATCATGACCCTGACTAGTAATCAGGATTATCCAAAGCTCCTGAAGGACATGATGAAGCATATTCACCTGGAAGGAGAAGCAGTTTACAAGGGTTATCCCTTCATGGAGAATGGATTTGAACTTTGGTACGTGGAGGTACACCTCCATCGTGTGAAAGGAGTTTGCCCAAAGACTATGGGTCAATACTTTTTCATCTCCCGAGTACCGCGAACAGCGTTCTTCGATTATGTTCGTGAAGGTGCTATGGAGGCCATACGTCAGATTGGAGAGATACTCAAAGCAAGACTTCGTTTTACCCAGGGATGCCTGAGTATGATGCATGCAGAGAAGGTGGAGATGAAGCACACAACCAATAGTATGAAGCAAATGATTGATGATTTTAAGAATCACATTGTACAATCCAGTGGGATTGAAGCGTCCTTAGCTAGGACAAAGGAATAAAGATGGGAGGAATGCTTGACCATACCAAACTATGTGGATGGAAGCATTTGTAGAGAAGCACATTTGAAGTTGAGTATTGAATACTGGTTCAAGTAGTAATACAAGATTTGATATGAGGAGAATATGGATTTTGGATGAACCAGTGCATTTTGTGTAACCTTACTGAGTGAACCCTGGACCAATTGAAAGGAAAGAGTTGCTCCAAGGAGAAGTGTTTGCCCAAACAAGTTGGAGTTCATTTTTGATATGAGGCTTACCCCAAGAGTATGAATGAGAGAAGTACAATTGGGTTTTTAAGAGGGTGTAATGCTGAAGTATGGAACAATAATGACTCCAAGGATGGATTAAGGATATACAAGTTCTAAAGTGGACCCTAGCCGAGGACCTAAAGGAGGCTACATAATCACAAGGAACCACGCGACTTGTTAGAAGTAATATGTTTCTGCTCTAGTGAAGCAGAGCACTGCGTTAGAGATGGTCCCAATGAGGAGGAGATTTGTGCTAAGTAGTTGAGTTGAAGCATGCAATGGAAATGCAGTAGAACGAAGTAGTTGAGAATCAATACAGTTAGCATCATGATACTGACTATGGATTTTATGAGTTGGTACTGTATAAGTGATGAGTGAAATCATGATGCATGGAATAAGATTTGGAAGAAACTAGTGTTATTCACTTTAAGTGTGGTAGAACCCTACACCGTTACCCGATTACACTAGCTAGTGGTTAGTTACGTCAGATTTGGAATGGATTTCCCAAGGATGAGTGTGAGTAATTACACTCAGTCTTGAACCAAGAGAAGTAAGGGAAGGTTGGATGGATTCCCGAAAACCAAGGAAGTTGGATGTTGGAAGAATGAACAGTTGCAACCGAGGATGAGACCAAGTGTTGCTAGGGATGAGATGAGGAATAACCCACAGGCCCCAGGACCTGTCAAGAAAGCAAGCTCATTCTTGCTGAAGGAAACCCCTGGTAGAAGTTACGACCTTTGTCAATAGACGATCTTATAGGTGGTTACGTTAAACCCGAGGGTTGTAAAGAAACATTAGATGTTTTGTTAAGCCTGCAGAATCAATGGAATTATCAGAACTTAGTTCTTTGAAAAGATGAAATTCTGCAATGCTTGTGAAGATGACTGAGTGTTAGAATGCGAGATTCACTAATCCATATACAAGGTAATGATTTGGGTGCGGGATGGATTGATCACCATACCGACTTACTCTTATTATTCGCCTCTGTTATACGGGATGGTAAATCTGAGTGACTTACCTATAGTAGAGAGACGACGATGTCAAAACCTTGATTAAACCTTAGAAAGGTATAGAAGTTTTTCCCTTGTACACGGCATGCTGTTGCCAACCGTAGGATATACGGTGAGGATGAAGCCCAGACCCGTTTTCTACAGGGACCCAATTAATTTGGTTAATGACCACCATGAGAGATTGATATTTGTTTAGTTTTGGCGCCAGACTTGTCAGTTAAGAAGAACCAGTCCTGAAAGAACCTTATCAAGATGAAAGGATACAAGGATTGAGGACAAAGATTTTTCACTACTGGAAGAGCCCCAGAGAAGGGAATACCCTGAAGATTGAGAAGACCGACGCCGTCAACCCAAAGTATGGATTACCTAAGTTTTGATGAAACCGTATCCATGTTCCTAAGTGTGGTAGCACCCCAGACCGTACCAATCGATGGATTATTAGGAGACCCCCAAACCCCAACCTATTTCTTGCTAGCCTCTCCGAATCTCGAGGACGAGATTCATTTTAAGTGTGGTAGGTTTGTAACATCCCAAAATTCTAAATTTTGGAATGTTATAACAAATAGATAGAATTCATTGCTTGTTGATGTGCTGAGTGAAATTGAGTGAAATTTGAAATTTTTGAAAGTTAAATGAGAGGGAATAAAAGGACTTTCCCAAAACTTTCACTTTGCTTTTGATCTCCGAGGGAATTCAAATTCTTTTCAACACAAAACCCTAGAGTGAAGATAATATGACTTCTTCCATTTATTTTAAATGATAAAGGGCTTTGAAAGGATTTTTTAATTTCACTCTCGAGATATTTTCAATTCAGGGACTTTAAGCGACTCAATGATTTTCCAGAGAGAAGATAAAATGACTTCTTCAAATTATAGGAAATATGAGTTGGAAGTTTTCTGAAATTTTTCTTTATAACTCATTTCCAAAACTTGAGTTATTTGGTTTTTATTCAAATTATTTTTCTCCAAAAATAAATTACATGGAAAATAGGGTAACATGATTCCCTATAGCAGAAAATTGGAGAAAAATATAATTGAATTCATTTTGGTATTTTAAGAATGATTTTTATTGGTTTTATTGCAGCAGTAGGACCTTTTGATTTATTAGATTTTCTGGGCATTTTATTAGACAGTAGGGAAATGTCCATCTTGTAGGATTTCTTTTTCTGCAAATTTTGATATATTATATGACTATAGGATATTTTATTTATTTTGCTTTTATTCGCTTTCTTGTCTGTTAAAAAATGTTTAAAGAAAAAAAGTCTCCTACGCCTTACTGGGCCGGCCCAGCTCCAGCCGGATCCAGCCCAGCCCACTCCCCACCGCCTGCCTCCTCCCGAAGGAGATCGCCGCCGCCATCGCCTCGGCGTCCGAGCCGTGCCGCCCCCGGACACGCTGCCGTGCCCCCTCCTCCAAGATGGTCCGCCTCCCCGCCCTCCTATAAAGCCACCGCGGCTGCCCCCTCTTCCCCCTCATCTCGCATCACCACCGCCGCGCACTTCATTCTCCGCCACCGTTGTCAACCACCGCCGCCGCTGCTGGCTCCCGCAGCCGCGCCCTCGCCTCGCTCGCCGCCCTGCCCCGCTGCTCCTCGCCTGCCTCGCCGCTGCCGCGCCCCGCCCCTTGCCCCGCAGCCGCACGCCGATCACCGCGCGCCGCAGGCCTCGCCGGAGTTCACCGCCGGCGGAGCCAAAAACCGCCCGATCCGCCGCCCGAACCCGCGGATTTTAATAAAAAAACGCTAGGTAAAAACCCCGGTTCCCTAGTTGTTCGGTTTTCTTCTTAGACCGGTTTTTTTGAATTAGATCTATTTAGAGACCGTTCACTATTTAGGGTTCAGTAGCGAGCGTTCACTCATTAGCTTTTTCTTTTTCTTTTAATTTTTCTTCCAGGGACTTAGATGTAAATACTTTATTTATAGTTTAGCCCCTGAACTTTAAACGATCGTAACTCTTTACCAGTTAGTCCAAATCCAATGAAACCAACGCCCACATCTTCGTTACGACCCCCTCTATCCAGTAATACAAATCAAACATGTTTTTGAAAATTTTAAAATTTGAATTCAACTAGTTTTAGATTTGACCTTCGTTTGATCATAACTTGAGTTTCGTAACTCCGTTTGAGTTGATTCTTTTTGAAAATCGAAGCTCTTGACCTAAACTTTCTGATAAGCCCAAATTCACATAATTTTGGTACTGTTGGAAATTGTTTTATGTTTCAAGAGTCATTCATTTGTTTTCGAAGTTTTTCGAAGTGTTTATTCGTTCTGTCCGAGCTTTCTGAGTGATTGCTTATGTGTGGTTACCATTACTTGCTTACGATAGATTGGCCGGAGTGTGACGAGTAGAGCTATCAAGAGTTTTGAGTGTGAATCATCTTCGTCAACATTGCAGGCAAGTTCACACTTTGATCATACTTTCCAATTACCTAGTTTTCATTGCATTAGTTATATCCTCAAACACATTGCATCAGTAGGATCTCTTAACTTGTGGGACTCGGAAGTAGATTGAGGTAGAACCTATGTCACACCCTGCATTTTGTAACATGTTATTTGTACCTTTGAAGCATGAAAATTTGGACTAGCAAATTTTTTTAGCATCATTTGGCTTTTATTTGAAATTGAGTTTTCTTCATGTGCTTTTTCTTGTGCTCATTAAAGTCAACTATGACCTCTTGTAGAATTCATCTCCATAACCAAAACTTCTGCCCAATGATCGTGCCAAGTGTTATATAACAGTATAGTATTTTCTTACAAAATTAATTTGGCCAAAAGGTATTTTATAAATTTAGTTTTCCAAAAACCCCTGAATTGAGATTTGCACTACAAGTACTTGATTTAGGGTGAGAAAATTATTTCAAAAGGAACATTTGAGACCTAGTAGTCATAGGACTCCCAGAAACCACAAAGGTATAATTTTAAAAGTTATTTTCCTATTTTATTTAAAACCTTTTTCTTAAGGCCAGAAATGGTCTTTAATAGGGAAAAATTATTTAACTATTTCAAAAATATTTGCCAAAATTCAGGGAGACTCAGAGGACATATATTGTCCATATATAAGAGTTTCAACACTTGGTCATGTTCAAAATAATGGGATAATCCCTCTAAAACCCGTTCTGGATATTTCAAGCTTTTGAAATATTTACAAAGGAAATTTTCTCCAAAAATTCCAGGGAAATTCTATCATGTCATATATGACATATTTGATGATCTTGCCAAGTCCCATGCCTTGGGAAGGAAGAAAACATCCTCAAACCCCTTCATAACCATCCTGTCCAAATGCTCTCAAACTTGGTGCACATGCTAGAATGGCCTAATAAGGCATCTAGATCAAATGGAACAAGATTTGGAATAGAGCAACTTGATCAGATCGCCTCAAAACCCTTTCTGTTCAAATGCAAATTTGAACAACTTTACATTACCAACTTTTTATCTGGAGCTTCAAACTTTGTGGGAATGATCAATACCACAAATTATGATGCTACACGAAGTGGTGCATCAAGGGGAGATGATTAGCTTGACTCAATCAAGATGAAGCTGTTTCTGTTGATTTCTAGGGTTCACCAAAGTTACATTGGCTAGTTTCTTCAAATGAGCCCAAATTTGGTGAAGCACCCTATTTTCTCATGTTATACAATCATGTTAAGTGCCATGTCAAGCGGAGGTCAATTGCTTGACCAAACACTGATCAAACACCTTCTGCAGATTTACTAAAACCTCCATCTTGATCACTTTTACTCTTCTCCATGGCCTCAACTTTTTACCACATGATCATTCAGTTACTGGCTACCTCCAGTAACTTCCCCAGCACCTCAGCTCCATGATTGAGAGGTAAGAACCCAAGTTTACCTTGCTGGACAGCAAGTTTTCACCAAGTCACCAGCATCCTCCCTCTCTCTCAGCATCTCCAGGGCATCCAAGGCCGCAGGCCATTTCTTTACTCCTCCCCTGACCTTCTAGACACTCTTGGACACGCTGGTTTTGACCGGAGCGGCGAGGGCACGGTGGTACCAGCCATACGCGCGCTCTGGAGCACGCAACAGTGCGGACACGCACTGTAGCTCCAGCCAATCAGCCTCCCCCGACAGCCTCGGGCCACTCCCTCGCGCCAGTCGAGGCCCCTCGACGTCCGCGACCGCCCCGGCGCTGTCCACCCTCCTCCTGCGCCCTCCAGTGAACATCGTCACACGCGCACCGGCCGCCCACAACGGCCACTCCTCTGCCTCGCATGCGCGCACGCTCCAGAAGCTCCCCCGCTCCTCTTCTCACCTCAGCTGGACGTGGAACAAGTCCACGATCCTCCCCGGCTTGATCACAGGCACCAGAACCTCTCCTAGCCTCGCCTACAACCTCGCCGGCGCACGAGTCCACGGTGGACCGTGGGCGCGGCTATATAAGCCCCTCTCGAGCCTCCCCAACGGCACAAGCAGCTCCTCCTCATCTCCAGCAACACCCCAACACCACCAGTTCCTCCCCAGGAAGTCCCAGTACTCGGGATCGACCGGAGCTCCGCCGCGTCGGGCCGCCGGTGATCTCGCAGTACGGGCCTCCCCTGCCCTTCCTTTCGCCCGATCTGAAACCGCCATGCTCCACTGATCGTTGCCCCCCCCTGTTTCCCCTCTCTGTGGCAGTTGGAAACGGCCGGAGCGGCGACCTCCCGTAGCTCCTCCGCCGTCCCACCTCGCCGCCGGCGAACCCGACCTCCCCGGCGTGCCGCACCACCACCCCTACATCCGCAACACGACGCTGGTCACGTTCCTGCCCTCCGTTGCCATTGCCGTGGCCGGAAACCTCGCCGGTGAGCTCGCCGTCGCCGTGGCCGCAAGGTTGGAGATGACAGGCGGGCCCCACCTGTCATCCCCACACCTCTCTCCCCCTCCTCTCTGCCACTGACCAACGGGCCCCGCCCGTCAGGTTCAAAAACCTGACGTGCGCGCGCAGGCTCCCGTTCGGCTGGGCGGGACCGCTCTGGGCCGTGCACTGTGTCCTCTCTGGCCCAGTTGCACAGGTCTTTTTCTCCTTTTTCTTTTCTGTATTAATTCAAACATTTCTACAGAAAAGAATCATGGTCCAAATAAAATAATTCCAACTCCTAAAATCTTGTAATATTCCAACCTATTTAATGGTACCACTTTCACTCACATCTAAGAAGCTTTTCTGTTCTGTTCAAATTTAAATTAATATTTGAGCAGTAAATCTCCTATTCAAAAATCAATATATACCATTCTGTAACTCCAAAACTCCAACTAAGATTTTTCCCCATCTTAGAAATTCCTCTAGTATTTAACAAAAATAAGTTGACATTTTTCTGAGCACTTTGGTTTTTCTGTTTTATTTGTGGTCTTATTTTTCCATGGTTATTATGCGACGTATAGATCCCGTATTTGACGAAGTTGCTTTGGAAGAAGAAGGAGAAGGATTTGAAGACTTTGAAGACCAAGCCAATCCAAGCAAGCAGCCCTTTGACCATGATACACTTGTTCTTCGGAACCCGTTTGTTTCCGATGCATGATGTTTGGGTTACGATAGTGACCTAGTTGATTCCACCACATGATGCATGCCTTGATCTTGATCTTGCTATGTGCTAGATGACATGCATATGGTTAGTAGTAATGAATAGTGATGCAAGTGTGACATGAACCTTCGTGGTTGAAGTCTTTGCATAAAACCCCGTCGGGTGCCATTCATGCCCGAGGGAGATGATGATGAGTTGGGTGACTACTTGATGACGAAGTGGTGTACCGAGGCAAGTGTGTGTGTTTTTCAAACGGATTGGTTTAAGTTGCGACCGTTATTCCAACCATACATGTGCAACCACACTACCCCTTATGGGACGGGGCTTTATTGATTACTTAGGTCAATACTAGCATGGTGCCCGCATTACTAGTGACGGGAAGACTTGAGGTCTTTCCCGAGACGGGGTCGTGCTTGGATAGACGACCATGACTGTTTTCACAGGGCACCGGACACACCGTTGGTCCCTTCGGGTACGCGTGACATTGAAATTAGGGCAAGTCCCGTGATCTATTGTTTGTACCCGAGGGCCGTGTACCAACGAGTGGACTCTATGTTAGTGTTGTCTAAGGAAATATAATGACCGGGTGCTTACCCCGGGTACTTGAGGTACCGCGGGTCGTGGATGACACGGAAGTTCCCCGGATCTTGTGGGTAAAGTGTACAACCTCTGCAGAGTGTCAAACTATTCGAATAGCCGTGTCCACGGTCATGGACAGTTGGGTAACCGCTCTTGGGCTACGTCCAATGTTTGTGAAACCATGCGTGTGTATGTGAGTCAAGGTGGTGACTTGACTCGATGAGTTGAATCTTATTCATGATGATTCGGTAACCTGTCTTCGAGGTTACGCAAGTTTATTGATGCATAAACATGATGGTAGAATATTGTTCTAGCCTTGCTAGATTGATCATTATTATTCAAATGGACTGTTACTTGAACCACATCATGGGTTGCTTGCGAGTACATTCAAAGTACTCATTGGCTTGCCACTGGTTATTTAATTGGCCAGGCATGGAAGAGCAGGATTATGAGGAAGAATTCTTTGGAGACGAACATGCGAACTAGGACGCTATCCCAGTCAGAATGCCTGTAGGGTTAAGGCAGATGGCATGGGTTCTACCCGTTATCAAAGACTTCCGCTATTTGAGTTATTTGCTATTCAGCCCGTGAGGCTCAATCTATGTAAGACTTGGCCATAATGGCCTTAATTCGTGTAAGACTATTTGTATGGATGTAAGACTCTTGTTATTTCAGCTTCTGTGTGTTCAGTGAGCATTGATCTCTGGGATCACTGTACACGTGCATTCGGTGATCTCGACTTCTAAGTCGGGGTCCCCACAGAGCTGGTACCAGAGCCATCCTGACTGTAGGAAGCCTTAGTTAGCATGGGCGTTAGTTAGATGAGACCCCTTCTCAAAAACCTTCTGAACCTCTCTTCTTTTCTAAACCTGAGATTTCATCATCTTATTAACCCCTCCTACTCCACCGTTGTAGATGGCCGCTGTACCCGAAGAGCACCTGACCACTGGGTTTCCCTTACTTCTCGAGGATAGCCTCCAGGAGTGTCAGTTCCACCGAGCACCCATCCTCACCTACCTTGAGCATTGGGTGAGCGATACTGAGGTGGAGTACCATGTGGAAGTGATCGTGAAGGCAAACGATCCTCCCACAAGGTTGTTCTTCGAGGGACCCCAGATGGCAACACTACCACTCGCTGTCGAGGCTGCTGCACTCAAGGCATTAACCCGTCTCCGCGAGCTTCTTCCGGAGATGGCAGCCAAGATGATGACTCGCTTCTTACCTTACCGGAAGGAAGGTGAAGAAGAAAGCAGCGCACTAGCCCCTCCACTGAAGGAAGGACTCTCGCTTCGGTTCCAGACCTACTTCAGTCTATGTGCCGACAGCTTGGCACAAGACTTGGCCTCGGAATCAATGAAGCTTCGAGAAGAACTTCACAAGACCAAGGCACTTCTTCGTCGAGCTCAAGAGAAGGCAAATAGGATCAAGAAGGAAGGAGCACCTTCTGGACAATCCGCTATCGCATATCGAGGTGGAAGACCCTCCGAGGATGTATCTTCCAAGGATGAAGAACCACCTCGGCGACGCCGGATGACGGCAAGGGAATATCGCAAGCTTTTCCCTGCACCACCGACGAAGCACCGTCGTATCCAACTCCTCCACTCCCCCACACCCTCAAGTGACAAGGGGGCCCAGACAGATGAAGACAAGGAGGAAGACCCAGAAGAGCCGGAATACGCGACCGAGCATTCCGCCGCCTAGGCATTATTCGATACTCGGATATGCCAGTTGTAACAACTACGGTAGGATAGGTCGTGTAACCCCTATGCGCAGTCGAGTCCTTGTATGGTTCATATGAAACCATCTAGTGTTCGCTTTTGTTGTGTCTGGATGTATGTCGTATTCTTCCTTCGGGAATGTGTAAACGACTACATCACCCATTTGGATTTTAATTAATGTGTTTTGGCCTTTTGGCCCTTGCATGATTTGATTTAGTGTCACACCCACCCCCTTACTAGGCACCCATCTATCCTGCTTTCCCTCTTCCGAGTCATGAGACCTTTTACCGCTCCAACAGGATGCCTATTGTAACTCGTACTGGTACCTCTACCCAGCAGCCCGAAGCCGGAGCATCCACTCAGCCAGAGGCAGGCCACGACCAAACCAACGACCAAGCTCCACCACCACCTCCTCCAAGCATGGACATGGCTCAGCTTCTCGAAGCTTTCCGAGAGGAACGCCAAGCCAACATTGCAGCTCTCCAGCTGATTGCTCAAGCTGTCACCAACAACCGCCAGCCGGCGAGGAATGGCAATGGACGTTCCACGTTGGCAGAGTTCAAGAAGCATGCACCGCCAACCTTCATCGAGACTGCTGAACCCCTGGATGCAGATGACTGGGTCCGTTCCATTGAGGAAATTCTGGAACTAGTCGGATGCACCGAAGATCGCGAGAAGGTGGCTTATGCAGCCCACTGCCTCGGGGGAACTGCTAGAGCTTGGTGGGATGGATTCAAGGTCATGCATGCTGAACAAGACATCACTTGGGTCAACTTCAAGTCAGAATTCCGCAAGGCCCACATTCCTTCCGGAATCATGGCTATCAAAAAGCGTGAGTTCCGAGACCTGAAGCAAGGAAGTGGCACTGTCAAGGAGTACATGCAGAAGTTCGGTATTCTGTCAAGGTATGCCCCTGAAGATGTCAGCACTGATGCTGCCAAAAGGGAGCGCTTCATGGAAGGCCTCAATCAGACTCTGCAATACTCGCTTGTCGTGTGCGACTACCCGTCTTTCCATGACCTGGTGAACAAAGCCCTTATGCTTGAAGACAAGCGGCGTGCTTTGGAAGACACTCGCAAGCGCAAGTTGGTCAGTAAGGGAAGTTCCAGCAACCAGAAGCCTCGTCCGTGGCAGTCAGCCCCGGCCAAGCCAACCTATCAGCAACCAAGAGCTCCTGCACCTCGCACCAACCCTCAGCCTCAGCAGTATGCCAACCGTAGGCCAGCCTTCAACCCCAATACCAGTGGTGGAAACAAGATCAATCCAAACCAAGTCACTTGCTTTGGATGTGGTCAGTCCGGACACATCTCAAGGGTGTGCCCCAACAAGAAGCCTGATGCCCCGTGCCCCAATGCGCAGAACCAGGGACAAGGCCGTGGAATGCCACCAAGGAACCCAGCTCCTCATAATCCACCTAACCATGGGAAGGGGCGTGTGAATCACGTCACTGCTGAAGAAGCCCAGGAAGACCCGGACGTCGTGCTGGGTACGTTCCTTGTCAACTCAGCACCTGCAACTATCTTGTTTGATTCTGGAGCAACGCATTCATTTGTCACTCAAAGATTTGCATTAAAAAGTGGCATGACCCCTACACCCCTGAATAACCCTATGGTGGTACAAACCCCCGGAGCCGAGATGAGAGCCAAGATAGGCTGTAAAGGAGTCGGTATTACCATTAACAGTGTAGACTTCCTAGCAGACCTTATCATCCTAAGATCGCAAGGCTTGGATGTGATCTTAGGGATGGATTGGCTCAGTAAGTACCAAGGCTTGTTAGACTGTGCCAATCGGACAGTCACTGTGACCAATGACCAAGGAGTCGAAGTCAAGTTTGCTTCCAACTCCTCTTCCGCTCAAGCCGCTAAAGTCAATTGTCTGTTTGAAGTTGGGCTAGATCAAGTACCGGTGGTATGTGAGTATCCTGATGTCTTTCCGGATGAACTACCGGGAATGCCCCCTGACCGTGACATTGAGTTCATCATCGAGCTCGTGCCCGGAGCAGGACCCATCTATAAGAAGCCTTATAGAATGGGCACGGAAGAATTAGCCGAGTTGAAGAAGCAGCTGGAAGTGCAGCTAAGGAAGGGATTTATTCGCCCAAGTGCCTCCCCTTGGGGATCTCCTGTTATGTTTGTGGCAAAGAGGGATGGTACCATCCGCTTATGCATTGACTATCGTTCCCTCAATGAAGTTACAATCAAGAACAAGTATCCACTTCCCAAGATCGAAGATCTATTTGATCAGCTCAGCGGAGCCAAGGTATTCTCCAAGATCGACCTCAGATCTGGGTACTACCAGCTGAAGAACAGACCCCAAGATATTCCGAAGACGGCATTCGTAACCAAATATGGCCTGTACGAGTGCATGGTCATGTCCTTTGGGTTAACCAATGCCCCAGCTTACTTCATGTATCTCATGAATAAAGTCTTCATGGAATATTTGGACAAGTTTGTTGTTGTCTTCATTGACGACATTCTTGTGTTCTCGAAGTCGGAGGAAGAGCACGAGCAGCATCTGAGGATGGTCCTAGACAAGCTTCGTGAGCACCAACTGTATGCCAAATTCAGCAAGTGTGAGTTCTGGCTACATAAAGTTGGATTCTTAGGTCATGTCTTGACCGAGGAAGGATTATCTTTTGATCCCGCGAAGATCGAAGCTGTGACCCAATGGCAATCTCCAACGACCGTCAAGGAAGTTAGAAGCTTCCTCGGACTAGCGGGCTATTACCGCAAGTTCGTGTGTCACACCCTGATTTTCATGTCACATTGCTTAAGCTTGTTTTCATGTTAAAAATGTGGATTTGCAAAAACTTTTGAGTGTTTTTGACTTTGCTTGATTTGACTTTTGTCTGCTGGTTGCTAGTGCTCTAAAAATCAAATAAATCCTCCAACTCTTATACTTCATCTCCTTGACCCAAAACCTTTTTCCAATGATCATGCCATGTATATAGACCAGTATAGAATTTTCTTATGAAAATATTTTGGCCAAATGGTATTTTCTAAAATTAGTTTTCCAAAAACCCCTGAATTGAGGTTTGCACTGCAAGTACCTTATTTAGGGTGAGAAAAATCTTTCAAAAAGTTTATTTGAATCCTATTAGATATAGGACTCCCAGAAACCACAAAAGTACAATTTTAAAAGTTATTTTTATATTTTATTTAAAAGCTTTTTCTTAAGGCCAGAAATGGTTTTTAATAGGGAAAAATTATTTAAACATTTCAAAAATATTTGCCAAAATTCAGGGAGACTCATAGGACATATATTGTCCATATATAAGAGTTTCAGCACATGGTCATGTTCAAAATATTGGACAAATCCTTCCAAAACCCTTTCTGTATATTTCAAGCTTTTGAAATATTTACAAAGGTAATATTCTCCAAAAATTCCAGGGAAATTCTATCATGTCACATATGACATATTTGATGATCTTGCAAAGCCTCATGCATTGGAGATCAAGGAAACATCCTCAAACCCCTTCAAAACCATTCTGTCCATATTTGAAGTTTGAGCAACTCTACATTGCCAAACTTGTCCAATTGCCCTCAAATTTTGTGCACATGCTAGAATGGCCTAATAAGGCATATAGACCAAATGGCACAAGATTTGGAATAGAGCAACTTGATCAGATCACCCCAAAACCACTTTTGTTCAAATTCAAATTTGAACAACTTTACATTGTCAACTTTTTATCTGGAGCCTCAAACTTTGTGGGCATGTTCATAACCCCAAATAATGATGCTACACCAAGTGGTGCATCAAGGGGAGATGAATTGCTTGACTCAAACAAGGTGAAACCGTTTCTGTTCATTTCTAGGGTTCACCAAAGTTACATTGGCCACTTTGCCCAAATGAGTTCAAATTTGGTGTAGGGGCCTAATTTTATGTGACATTTGATCCTGTTAAGTACCATGCCAAGTGGATACCATTTGCTTGATCAAACACTGATCAAACACCTTCTTTTCATTTACTAAAACAAGTGGTTGAACCCTTTTTACTTTTCTCCATGGCCTCAAGTTCTTACAACAGCTTCCCCTAGTCCTATTCTACCTCCAGTAACTCTCATCCGCCTTATCTCAATTATTGGAGGGTAAAAACCCCACTTTTACCCTTGTGGACAGCCACCTTCTTCTCCTCCTTCACCTCCCTCCTCATCTCAGTGGTTCCCCAGGGCATCCAAGACCACAGAGCCATTGTTTACTACTCCCTATACCAACTAGACACGGTTGGACACAAGAGGACACGGCCAGGACAGCACAGGCACGACCATGCCGGCCATAGACGTGCTCTGGAGCGCGCTACAGTGCGCTCCCGCACTGTAGCCGCCCCCAATCGGCTGCCTCCGACCACCTTGGGCAGAGGGAGCGTGTCCCCCGAGGCCCCCTCGACGTCCACGACCTGCCGGGCTGTCGGTCCTATCCTCCCCGGCCCTCCTCCTCTCTCTCCACGAGCTCGCCGTGCGCGCCCTGAACCGTGCTCACGGTGCACCGTGGCTGCAGCTATTTAAGCCTTCCCCTCGAGCGCCCGTTGCTTCTGCTGGACCCTCTTCTCTCCCGTGTACCTCCTGGACATCTTCCCTCCTCCCCTAGAGCTCTGTTTCCCTCGCCATGACCGCCACGGCCGCCGTCGGCCTCTGACCGGCGCGGATGAACCAGAGCCTCTCCTCCTCTTCCTAGGCCACCAGGAGGACCGCAGCAGACCTATGGAGCATCCCCACCCTCTATCTTCCGCTCTGGTGCACCGAGGTGCCCGCTCCGCCGTCAACCGCCGAGGCCGCCGCCGTGGTCCGATGCGGGAGGAGCTCCGGCCCCTCCCCTGCCGCCCAAGAGGGCCTCCGCGACGCGCCACACCTTGGGGGCCCCTTCGGTGGCCGCGCCCTGGCCGGGGATGGCCTGTGCCGCCGGGGACGGGCACCGGCGTCGAGCCGCCGAGCCTCCCCTCCCCTCTGTTGCGGGAGCGGGAGGAGGAGGACGACCCTGCAGGCAGGGCCCACCTGGCGGCGACCCGGCCGATAGGCCCAGCCGGTTTAAGTGGAGGCGGCTTCTGGTGCAGCCCGCCTCCCCCGCGCAAAGGCGCCTCACCGAAAGACGCTTTCGACGTGGCCGAACCCTGCGCGCTGCTGTGGAGATGGGCCGGCCCGCAAGCTATCTTTCGCCCAGAGCGCAAGATAGGGTATAACTCCTTCTCTTTTTCTTTTTCTTTATTCTGTCAACTTCAAATATTTCCCAAATATTCATATGAACTCCAAATTGCATGATTCAAATTTCTGGTAACTTCTAAAAACATGCCCTATCACATGGTGCAACATGCACATTATTCCAAAAACTTTTCCTATACTAATATTTATCAAATGCCCATTTTCCACTTTCTGTGATTAACTTTAGAAAATCACAGAGAGCTCATTTTTGACCCAAATGCAGTGATTCAAATTCCTAGATGCTTGTCATGTCCAAACTTAGTTTTGGAACATTTTTAATAATAGTTTCTGTACCCCACCAAATAATGAGCCATTTCTTCCTATTTATCAGCTTTGGAAAATCCTAGGAAATTCATTTCAATTCCAAATCCATTGAAACCAACTCCTAAATGCTTCTAAAATCATGACTTGATGATGGGTACCTTTTCTCACCATTCAAGGAATTATTCCTGTATACTTCCTCCAAATCCATAAACCCTCTGGTTCCATCATATTGGAATGTTCCAACTCATCCATTGATCCAACACCTATGAAACCACCTTGGTCATTTCTAATATGACCAGAGGTATCCTAGAAAAGTCCAACACCTATTTTTAGAGCACTTTTATTGTTGCTTTGATTGTGTTGCTTATTGTGATTGTTTCCATCGTTAGTTGACGTAATAAACGGAGTATTCGGAGATGGACCAGAAGATCTGAAGACTCTGAAGAATAAGGCAAGCAGCCCTTTGACCATGTTCAAGAAACCTTTTTATGCATGTCTCATAAAGCCTTATTATTCAATGCATCGGAATCATGTTAAGGTGGAAACCACTTTGGTTGCTACCCTTGTTGCTTATTATTGATACTTGCATCAAACATGACCCTACCTTCCTATGAGGGTTATGTGGGTGGGAGTAGTTAGGTTGCTTTACTAGTGGCTACGCAAATGGGTCGGGTATATGCATGGTGACGAAGGCAGGATACTTTCATAAGACTTTTCGAAAACCCCGTCGGGTGCCATTTATGCCCGAGGGAGATAGTGAGATTGGTAACCACTTGATGACGAAGTGGTGTACCGAGGCAAGTGTGTGTGTTGTTTTGAAAACGGATTGGTTTAAGTTGCGACCGTTATTCCAACCTTACATGCGCAACCACTCTACCCTTATATGGGAAAGGGCATTATTGATTACCTAGGTCGATACTAGCATGGTGCCCGCATTACTAGTGACGGGAGTGACATGAGGTCACTCTCGGGACGGGGTCGTGCTTGGATAGGCGGCCATGACTGTTTTCACAGGGCACCGGACACACCGTTGGTACCCCGTGCTTGTGATATGTGATGAATTCGGAGCGAGTCTCCACAAACCTTGAGATGTGAAATGTTTGGCACGGGGCTGTTACCAATCGAGTGGACTCCATATTAGTGTCGTCTAGGGAAAGATAGTGATCGGGTGCTTACCCCGGGTACTTGAGGTACCGCGGGTCGTGGATGACACGGAAGTTCCCCGGATCTTGTGGGTAAAGTGTGCAACCTCTGCAGAGTGTCAAACTATTCGAATAGCCGTGTCCACGGTCATGGACAGTTGGGTAACCGCTCTTGGGCTACGTCCAATGTTTGCGAAACCAGGTGTGTGTGTGTGTGGAAACAACATGGTTCAGTGATATTGTTGATGTGATTATGAGGAAGTCACAATGAGCTTGAGCATGAGTTGGTTACAAATCTTCCTTGAAAATGATGTCTGTGACCTCCTGATACTTGTTACAGACACATGCATATCCTTGCTATATGTTGATCATACTTGCACATGAAAAACTAGCTTTCCGCAAAACTACCAAATTAGTAGTAGAGCCTTGCATAATTATTCTGTTACCACACTTGGGTTGCTTGCGAGTACATTCAATGTACTCATTGGCTTGCCACTGGTTATTTTATTGGCCAGGCAGGAGAGAACGGGTTATGATGAAGATTCCTTGGTGACGAGCATGCGAGCTAGGACGCTTCCCAGTCAGAATGCCTGTAGGGTTAAGGCAGATGGCATGGGTCCCAGTTGTCTTTGAAGATTTTCCGCTGCGATGATATACTCAGGACTTGACCATTATGGTCCTACTTGTGTAACACGGTATGTAAGGATGTAAGACTCTTGTTATTCAGCTTCTGTGTGTTCAGTGAGCATTGATCTCTGGGATCACTGTACACGTGCATTCGGTGATCACGACTTATGAGTCGGGGTCCCCACAGAGCTGGTATCAGAGCCATCCTGACTGTAGGAAGCCTTAGTTAGCATGGTCGTTAGTTAAGGTAAAACTATTTTCCAAAACTACTACTAGTTTTCAAAACTATCTATACTTCTCTTCCCTTCTCAGTTTTTCGAAAACTAGGCTATACTTGATCTCTTCCCCTTCAAAACCTTGGTCGCTAAAACCCCTATGCCCCTGACCACTGGATTTTCTGTAATCCTCGTGGAGTGCACCCTGCCAAACACTCACCCACCACTTTTGCACACAAGATTGGTGACACCACAACAAGACGGTACCAACAGAAGCTACATCCTCGATGGATAAGGACATGAAGACCCAGAAGATGGGGGACACCCTTGACGAGAGCCCCCAAGAAGATGCAACGTTGGCCTACCATGACCAGGGTATAGGTTATGCAAAATCATGATATACACCGCTAATAGAGTAATCATGTCACTACCGTTGTTGTATCGGCAACCACCGGTGAATGAGAACCTTGCCATTTGGTCCGCCTCACTATAGTGAGCAGGAAAACAGTTCTCTTCATTCCCCGCTCTTGGTGTCGATGTTTTCATCAATGGAACCGACATGTTGGACCTCTATTATGCCTTGTTATTGCCATTACATATGGATTGCCTACCTGGTACCCTCGACGCCCTAGAAGGCACAAGGGATCGTCATGATTAAAGAGACAAGGGAAGACCAAGTCAACGCCAGCTACAAGGAGGCACCTTCACCCCATCACCTCAGCAGGCGGGAAGATGTTGAAGATTCTTCAGGCTCAACCCGGATCATTCATCAAGCAACTACAAGGGGCATAGCAACATCCGAGGAAGCTCAGAAGACTGCACGAGGCACAAGTCACGACACTGAGTCCGAGAACCCCTAGGGTAGGATGAGTCGTGTACCCCCCTATGCGCAGTCGAGTCCATGTGATGGTTCGAATAGAACCATGATTGTGTGATGTTTTCTTTTATTCGTTTGTGTTTTGATATAAGTCGCACTTTTGCCCCAGGCAACAAGTGCATGGTTATATCACCTCCCTTGCCTTGCTTCCTTTGTTTCTGCCCTTTTGCACCTGTTTGTTGCACCTGCACTATAGAACCCCCCTTTAGGCATTTCCCTCCTCTACGCTGTTTCTTCCCTCTATTTTCTCTCCCCCCCAATTGAAGACCCGCAAGACAAGATGCACCAAGGATCCTACCTCGACAGCCAACTGGCACTGAAGACTTCTGCTACAACCCCCGTGACCAAGTGCAACCCCGTAGTGTTATGTTTAACCCTCCAGACCAGTAATCTCATTCCTAGACCCTTTGAGACCTTCCGAGACACTCCAAGCACGAATCCTTAACCATGTGCCTAACCCATGGTAAGGCAAGAGAACCTGTTAAGCCTTTATAACCTTGCACAACACTGGGTTCGTAAAGGAACTAGTGGACACAACGAGTGAGCACATTTTCATCCTGATATAGCACGAGGTCTGGCGATGCCATAGATAGACCAGTTCGAGGATATTGGACAGATGACTTGGTGGTTTATATCAGTAACTTCGAGGAACTATCTGAGACCTTGATGGGTTGTGAGGTTTTCATGTTGGTTGGATCATGACTTTGGGAAGTATGTAGGAGTGCCCGTTGGACATGAGACTTAGATTTATGTAAGTGATTCTGGTCGGTATTATGCTGGATATGTGTGCATGTTTCGGAGTAAGATTGGATTTAGGCCTATGATCCTGATTATGATATCATGCTTCTCGGTGGACAATAACCTAGGAGATTGGATTATTTGTTGGAGTTGATTTAGGGATCTATATAGTCGTGATCTTGTAGTTTACTTGACCCGGATAATGGGAATTTGGTGAACATACTATCGTGATACATAGACCTTCCAAGTATTTGGGTATTATAGAGATTTGATATCTTGTGGAACGCCGTAGACGTTGGATTTGTAGGATTGTTGGATTATGTGGTGATTGATGGAATTACCGGGCTATTGGAGTTGATCCATAGGAAGGAAACAAATCTTGGAGTGGCATATGACGTGTTTCCTTAGAATAGAGATGCATTATCTTGAGCCTTGCAAGATAGGTTGAGTGCGTGGATTATGGAGTTTAATCTCAGCTCAGCAGCATGTATGATCTACCTTTGGATTTTAGAGGTAGACGTACATATGGATTTGGGGATCTTAGACAAGTATAATTTGGTGAGACCGTCTCTTGAGAGTCATGAGGATATGTATGGCAATGAGTGGTGATTAAAGTTGGTCTATGCGAGAGGCTGCTTTTCCGTTCGGAGTACTAGATAGAGCTATTGGCATCTCAGAAACTGTGCTTAAGGATAAGATGATATAAGTTCATTCACTCACTAGAATCTTTGAAACCCTTAAGCCCACCGAGCCACAACCTGGTCAGGCTCTGACCATGGGCCTTGACTCAGAGTCAGGAAGGCCTCTGCAATACTCCTCCGAGACCACCACCAATACCCCAGCTTACCTTGCGTACCCCTTAGACCTCATGGAGTAAGTGGACAAGTTGGGTAACATCATTATTTGATGGCCTACTTGTCTGCCCGAAGACAAGAAGAGACGGACAGCTGGATAGAAGACATTTGAAGACCGCCCTCTCAAGAAGGAAGATCTACACCGACCACCGTCATCAAGAAGAAACTTCCGCGTCGAAGACCGGGCGTATCTGCAAACCACTCCTCCCGGAGGAACCGAGCAATTCCGTGTCGAAGGAGCGCTCACACCAAGTTGTATCAAGACTCGAAGGCACGATTCTGGTGGCGCATGATGAAAAGAGAGATTTTGCAACCTATGTTGCAAGGTGTGATGTGTGCCAAAGGGTCAAGGCTGAATATCAGCGACCCGCTGGATTGCTTCAACCACTCAAGGTTCCTAAGTGGAAGTGGGATAAAGTCGGAATGGACTTCGTCGCTGGATTACCAAGGTCGGATAAGAGGACATGGCTCTATCTGGGTCATAGTCGATCATCTGACCAAGGTGGTCTATTTCATTCCTGTCAAGACCACTTATGATGGCAACCGGCTGGCAGCTCTCTACATCGACCGAATCGTAAGTCTTCACGGCATTTTCCAAGGAGATCGTGTCAGATCGAGGAACCCAGTTCACCTCAAGGTTCTGGAAGAAGTTCTGAGAAGCCTTGGGAACCAAGTATCTTTCAGCACGGCTTTCCACCCCCCAGACCGGAGGTCAGACTAAGCGAGTCGATCAGATTCTCGAAGTCATGACTCCGAGCCTGTGTCTTGGCATATAGAGCCAAGTGGGAGGATTGTCCCCCTTTTGCCGAGTTCTCCTATAACAACAGATTACCAGTCGAGCCTTCAGACGGCACCATTTGAGGTGTTGTACGGACGCTGATGTCGCACACCCCTCAACTGGTCAGAGACTGGAGAAGGACTAGTCTTTGGACCGGATATTCTCCGCGCAGCGGAGGAGCAAGTCCAACTAGTCGGAGAACATTTGAAGGCAGCCAAGTCAAGACAAAGGAGCTATGCTGACACTCACCGTCGGAACATGAGTTTCCATATCAGGGACCACGTGTACCTGCGGGTAACTCCTCTGAAGGGAAACAAGCGTTTCCACGTCAAGGGGAAGCTCGCACTAAGGTTCATTAGGACCCTTTGAGATCACTGCAAGTCATGTCGTAGACGGCTCCCCAGCTAGATCTACCACCTGAGATACCCTCCGTGCACCAAATCTTCCACGAGCCCCCACTCTGGAAGTACTTCTTACCTCCTAGCTAGCCCGATGCCCGCAAGGACATCGATCACCGAGCCTTTGACAGCTAACCCAACCTAACCTATGCAAGAGACCCCTCAGCAACCTCCATCAAGGACGACATCAAGCAAGGAGCCATACCATCAAGCACTTCAAGATTCCAAGGAGCACCACTCGGAAGCAGAACCAACAAGAAGAAGTGAAGACTACCCCGTATCCAAGACTCCGCCTTTCTTTCCACGCCTAGTCTGGGAATCTCAGGGACGAGATTCTTGTAAGGGGGGTAGGTCTGTCACACCCTGATTTTCATGTCACATTGCTTAAGCTTGTTTTCATGTTAAAAATGTGGATTTGCAAAAACTTTTGAGTGTTTTTGACTTTGCTTGATTTGACTTTTGTCTGCTGGTTGCTAGTGCTCTAAAAATCAAATAAATCCTCCAACTCTTATACTTCATCTCCTTGACCCAAAACCTTTTTCCAATGATCATGCCATGTGTATAGACCAGTATAGAATTTTCTTATGAAAATATTTTGGCCAAATGGTATTTTCTAAAATTAGTTTTCCAAAAACCCCTGAATTGAGGTTTGCACTGCAAGTACCTTATTTAGGGTGAGAAAAATCTTTCAAAAAGTTTATTTGAATCCTATTAGATATAGGACTCCCAGAAACCACAAAAGTACAATTTTAAAATTTATTTTTATATTTTATTTAAAAGCTTTTTCTTAAGGCCAGAAATGGTCTTTAATAGGGAAAAATTATTTAAACATTTCAAAAATATTTGCCAAAATTCAGGGAGACTCATAGGACATATATTGTCCATATATAAGAGTTTCAGCACATGGTCATGTTCAAAATATTGGACAAATCCTTCCAAAACCCTTTCTGGATATTTCAAGCTTTTGAAATATTTACAAAGGTAATATTCTCCAAAAATTCCAGGGAAATTCTATCATGTCACATATGACATATTTGATGATCTTGCAAAGCCTCATGCATTGGAGATCAAGGAAACATCCTCAAACCCCTTCAAAACCATTCTGTCCATATTTGAAGTTTGAGCAACTCTACATTGCCAAACTTGTCCAATTGCCCTCAAATTTTGTGCACATGCTAGAATGGCCTAATAAGGCATCTAGACCAAATGGCACAAGATTTGGAATAGAGCAACTTGATCAGATCACCCCAAAACCACTTCTGTTCAAATTCAAATTTGAACAACTTTACATTGTCAACTTTTTATCTGGAGCCTCAAACTTTGTGGGCATGTTCATAACCCCAAATGATGATGCTACACCAAGTGGTGCATCAAGGGGAGATGAATTGCTTGACTCAAACAAGGTGAAACCGTTTCTGTTCATTTCTAGGGTTCACCAAAGTTACATTGGCCACTTTGCCCAAATGAGTTCAAATTTGGTGTAGGGGCCTAATTTTATGTGACATTTGATCCTGTTAAGTACCATGCCAAGTGGATACCATTTTCTTGATCAAACAATGATCAAACACCTTCTGTTCATTTACTAAAACAAGTGGTTGAACCCTTTTTACTTTTCTCCATGGCCTCAAGTTCTTACCACAGCTTCCCCTAGTCCTATTCTACCTCCAGTAACTCTCCTCTGCCTTATCTCAATTATTGGAGGGTAAAAACCCCACTTTTACCCTTGTGGACAGCCACCTTCTTCTCCTCCTTCACCTCCCTCCTCATCTCAGTGGTTCCCCAGGGCATCCAAGACCACAGAGCCATTGTTTACTACTCCCTATACCCACTAGACACGGTTGGACACAAGAGGACACGGCCAGGACAGCACAGGCACGACCATGCCGGCCATAGACGTGCTCTGGAGCGCGCTACAGTGCGCTCCCGCACTGTAGCCGCCCCCAATCGGCTGCCTCCGACCACCTTGGGCAGAGGGAGCGTGTCCCCCGAGGCCCCCTCGACGTCCACGACCTGTCGGGCTGTCGGTCCTATCCTCCCCGGCCCTCCTCCTCTCTCTCCACGAGCTCGCCGTGCGCGCCCTGGACCGTGCTCACGGTGCACCGTGGCTGCAGCTATTTAAGCCTTCCCCTCGAGCGCCCGTTGCTTCTGCTGGACCCTCTTCTCTCCCGTGTACCTCCCGGACATCTTCCCTCCTCCCCTAGAGCTCTGTTTCCCTCGCCATGACCGCCACGGCCGCCGTCGGCCTCTGACCGGCGCGGATGAACCAGAGCCTCTCCTCCTCTTCCTAGGCCACCAGGAGGACCGCAGCAGACCTATGGAGCATCCCCACCCTCTATCTTCCGCTCTGGTGCACCGAGGTGCCCGCTCCGCCGTCAACCGCCGAGGCCGCCGCCGTGGTCCGATGCGTGAGGAGCTCCGGCCCCTCCCCTGCCGCCCAAGAGGGCCTCCGCGATGCGCCACACCTTGGGGGCCCCTCCGGTGGCCGCGCCCTGGCCGGGGATGGCCTGTGCCGCCGGGGACGGGCGCCGGCGTCGAGCCGCCGAGCCTCCCCTCCCCTCTGTTGCGGGAGCGGGAGGAGGAGGACGACCCTGCAGGCAGGGCCCACCTGGCGGCGACCCGGCCGACGGGCCCAGCCGGTTTAAGTGGAGGCGGCTTCTGGTGCAGCCCGCCTCCCCCGCGCAAAGGCGCCTCACCGAAAGACGCTTTCGACGTGGCCGAACCCTGCGCGCTGCTGTGGAGATGGGCCGGCCCGCAAGCTATCTTTCGCCCAGAGCGCAAGATAGGGTATAACTCCTTCTCTTTTTCTTTTTCTTTATTCTGTCAACTTCAAATATTTCCCAAATATTCATATGAACTCCAAATTGCATGATTCAAATTTCTGGTAACTTCTAAAAACATGCCCTATCACATGGTGCAACATGCACATTATTCCAGAAACTTTTCCTATACTAATATTTATCAAATGCCCATTTTCCACTTTCTGTGATTAACTTTAGAAAATCACAGAGAGCTCATTTTTGACCCAAATGCAGTGATTCAAATTCCTAGATGCTTGTCATGTCCAAACTTAGTTTTGGAACATTTTTAATAATAGTTTCTGTACCCCACCAAATAATGAGCCATTTCTTCCTATTTATCAGCTTTGGAAAATCCTAGGAAATTCATTTCAATTCCAAATCCATTGAAACCAACTCCTAAATGCTTCTAAAATCATGACTTGATGATGGGTACCTTTTCTCACCATTCAAGGAATTATTCCTGTATACTTCCTCCAAATCCATAAACCCTCTGGTTCCATCATATTGGAATGTTCCAACTCATCCATTGATCCAACACCTATGAAACCACCTTGGTCATTTCTAATATGACCAGAGGTATCCTAGAAAAGTCGAACTCCTATTTTTAGAGCACTTTTATTGTTGCTTTGATTGTGTTGCTTATTGTGATTGTTTCCATCGTTAGTTGACGTAATAAACGGAGTATTCGGAGATGGACCAGAAGATCTGAAGACTCTGAAGAATAAGGCAAGCAGCCCTTTGACCATGTTCAAGAAACCTTTTTATGCATGTCTCATAAAGCCTTATTATTCAATGCATCGGAATCATGTTAAGGTGGAAACCACTTTGGTTGCTACCCTTGTTGCTTATTATTGATACTTGCATCAAACATGACCCTACCTTCCTATGAGGGTTATGTGGGTGGGAGTAGTTAGGTTGCTTTACTAGTGGCTACGCAAATGGGTCGGGTATATGCATGGTGACGAAGGCAGGATACTTTCATAAGACTTTTCGAAAACCCCGTCGGGTGCCATTTATGCCCGAGGGAGATGGTGAGATTGGTAACCACTTGATGACGAAGTGGTGTACCGAGGCAAGTGTGTGTGTTGTTTTGAAAACGGATTGGTTTAAGTTGCGACCGTTATTCCAACCTTACATGCGCAACCACTCTACCCTTATATGGGAAAGGGCATTATTGATTACCTAGGTCGATACTAGCATGGTGCCTGCATTACTAGTGACGGGAGTGACATGAGGTCACTCTCGGGACGGGGTCGTGCTTGGATAGGCGGCCATGACTGTTTTCACAGGGCACCGGACACACCGTTGGTACCCCGTGCTTGTGATATGTGATGAATTCGGAGCGAGTCTCCACAAACCTTGAGATGTGAAATGTTTGGCACGGGGCTGTTACCAATCGAGTGGACTCCATATTAGTGTCGTCTAGGGAAAGATAGTGATCGGGTGCTTACCCCGGGTACTTGAGGTACCGCGGGTCGTGGATGACACGGAAGTTCCCCAGATCTTGTGGGTAAAGTGTGCAACCTCTGCAGAGTGTCAAACTATTCGAATAGCCATGTCCACGGTCATGGACAGTTGGGTAACCGCTCTTGGGCTACGTCCAATGTTTGCGAAACCAGGTGTGTGTGTGTGTGGAAACAACATGGTTCAGTGATATTGTTGATGTGATTATGAGGAAGTCACAATGAGCTTGAGCATGAGTTGGTTACAACTCTTCCTTGAAAATGATGTCTGTGACCTCCTGATACTTGTTACAGACACATGCATATCCTTGCTATATGTTGATCATACTTGCACATGAAAAACTAGCTTTCCGCAAAACTACCAAATTAGTAGTAGAGCCTTGCATAATTATTCTGTTACCACACTTGGGTTGCTTGCGAGTACATTCAATGTACTCATTGGCTTGCCACTGGTTATTTTATTGGCCAGGCAGGAGAGAACGGGTTATGATGAAGATTCCTTGGTGACGAGCATGCGAGCTAGGACGCTTCCCAGTCAGAATGCCTGTAGGGTTAAGGCAGATGGCATAGGTCCCAGTTGTCGTTGAAGATTTTCCGCTGCGATGATATACTCAGGACTTGACCATTATGGTCCTACTTGTGTAACACGGTATGTAAGGATGTAAGACTCTTGTTATTCAGCTTCTGTGTGTTCAGTGAGCATTGATCTCTGGGATCACTGTACACGTGCATTCGGTGATCACGACTTATGAGTCGGGGTCCCCACATCGTGGAAGGATTCTCTAGCATTGCACGGCCAATGACTCAGCTCCTCAAGAAGGACAAGAAGTTCGAGTGGATGCCAAAATGCGAAGAAAGCTTCCAAGAGCTCAAGAAGAGATTGACCACCGCCCCAGTTCTGACAACACCTGATATTCACAAGGAGTTCGTGATATATTGTGATGCCTCTCAAACCGGATTGGGAAGCGTTCTGATGCAAGAAGGCCGCGTCATAGCATACCTCTCCAGGCAGCTACGACCTCATGAGGAGAACTACGCTACTCACGATGTTGAGTTAGCGGCAGTGGTTCATGCCTTGAAGACATGGCGGCATTACCTCCTAGGGAAACGGTGTGAGATCTACACAGACCACAAAAGTCTGAAGTACATTTTCACCCAAAAGGAATTGAACATGAGGCAGCGGAGATGGTTGGAACTCATCAAAGACTATGACCTCAGTGTTCAGTATCACCCTGGGAAGGCTAACATGGTGGTCGATGCCTTAAGCAGGAAGGCTTGCTCTTTGAATGCCATTATACAAGTAAGGCAGCCAGCCTTGTTTAAGGAGTTCGAACAATTCAGTTTGGAATTGGTCACCCCTGGATTTCTGGATCATTTGGAAGTCAGACCAACTCTGGTGGACGACGTCAAGAAGGCACAAGATGGACATGCAAGCATCGAAGGCATCAAGAGGAAGATGAAGCTGGGCAAGGCCCCAGGATTCTCTGAAGACGAGCACAGGATTGTTTGGTACAAAGGTCGCATCTGCGTACCAAACAACACCGAGCTGAAGATGCTGATTCTGCAAGAAGCCCACGACACTCCGTATTCCATCCACCCCGAAGGAACCAAGATGTACCAAGACTTGAAGGCACGATTCTGGTGGCACGGGATGAAAAGAGAGATTGCAACCTATGTTGCAAAGTGTGATGTGTGCCAAAGGGTCAAGGCTGAATATCAGCGACCTGCTGGATTGCTTCAACCACTCAAGGTTCCTGAGTGGAAGTGGGATAAAGTCGGAATGGACTTCATCACTGGATTACCAAGGTCGAATAGAGGACATGACTCTATCTGGGTCATAGTCGATCATTTGACCAAGGTGGCCCATTTCATTCCTGTCAAGACTACCTACTCAGGCAACCAGCTGGTAACTCTCTATATCAACCGAATCGTAAGTCTTCACGGCGTTCCCAAGGAGATTGTGTCAGATCGAGGCACCCAGTTCACTTCAAGGTTCTGGAAGAGATTCCAAGAAGCCTTGGGAACCAAGTTGTCTTTCAGCACGGCTTTCCACCGACAGACCGGAGGTCAGACAGGGCGAGTCAATCAGATTCTCAAAGATATGCTCCGAGCCTGTGTCCTGGCGTATGGAGCCAAGTGGGAAGATTGTCTCCCTTTTGCCGAGTTCTCCTATAACAACAGTTACCAGTCAAGCCTTCAGATGGCACCATTTGAGGTGTTGTACGGACGCAGATGTCACACACCCCTCAACTGGTCAGAGACTGGAGAAGGACTAGTCTTTGGACCGGATATTCTCCGCGCAGCAGAAGAGCAAGTCCAACTAGTCAGAGAGCGATTAAAGGCAGCCAAGTCAAGGCAGAAGAGTTATGCTGACACTCGACGCCGAGACATGAGTTTCCGTGTCGGAGATCATGTGTACATGCGGGTAACTCCTCTGAAAGGAACCAAGCGTTTCCACGTCAAGGGAAAGCTTGCGCCAAGATTCATTGGCCCTTTCAAGATCACCGACCGACGAGGAGAAGTGGCTTATCAGTTGGAACTACCACCTGAGCTATCCGATGTGCACAATGTATTCCATGTGTCACAACTCCGGAAATGTCTCCAAGTTCCAGACAAGCCTAATCTCTACAAGGATGTGGATCACCAAGCCATTGATCTGCAGCCTGATTTGACCTACCGCGAGAAGCCCATTCGCATTCTGGATGAAGCAGAACGACGGACGCGAAGCCGTACCATCAATTATTTCAAGGTCCAATGGAGCAACCACACCGAAGCAGAAGCAACCTGGGAACGAGAAGACTATCTTAGATCCGAGTTTCCCGATCTCTTTTAAGACCTAGTTTAGGAATCTCGGGGACGAGATTCTTGTAAGGGGGGTAGGTCTGTCACACCCTGCATTTTGTAACATGTTATTTGTAACTTTGAAGCATGAAAATTTGGACCAGCAAATTTTTTTAGCATCATTTGGCTTTTATTTGAAATTGAGTTTTCTTCATGTGCTTTTTCTTGTGCTCATTAAAGTCAACTATGACCTCTTGTAGAATTCAACTCCATACCCAAAACTTCTGCCCAATGATCATGCCAAGTGTTATATAACAGTATAGTATTTTCTTACAAAATTAATTTGGCCAAAAGGTATTTTATAAATTTAGTTTTCCAAAAACCCCTGAATTGAGATTTGCACTACAAGTACTTGATTTAGGGTGAGAAAATTATTTCAAAAGGAACATTTGAGACCTAGTAGTCATAGGACTCCCAGAAACCACAAAGGTATAATTTTAAAAGTTATTTTCCTATTTTATTTAAAAGCTTTTTCTTAAGGCCAGAAATGGTCTTTAATAGGGAAAAATTATTTAAATATTTCAAAAATATTTGCCAAAATTCAGGGAGACTCAGAGGACATATATTGTCCATATATAAGAGTTTCAACACTTGGTCATGTTCAAAATAATGGGCTAATCCCTCTAAAACCCTTTTTGGATATTTCAAGCTTTTGAAATATTTACAAAGGAAATTTTCTCCAAAATTTCGAGGGAAATTCTATCATGTCATATATGACATATTTGATGATCTTGCCAAGTCCCATGCCTTGGGAAGCAAGAAAACATACTCAAACCCCTTCATAACCATCCTGTCCATATTTGAAGTTTGAGCAACTTTACATTGCCAAACTTGTCCAAATGCTCTCAAACTTAGTGCACATGCTAGAATGGCCTAATAAGGCATCTAGACCAAATGGCACAAGATTTGGAATAGAGCAACTTGATCAGCTCACCTCAAAATCCTTTCTGTTCAAATGCAAATTTGAACAACTTTACATTACCAACTTTTTATCTGGAGCTTCAAACTTCGTGGGCATGATCAATACCCCAAATTATGATGCTACACCAAGTGGTGCATCAAGGGGAGATGATTAGCTTGACTCAATCAAGATGAAGTTGTTTCTGTTGATTTCTAGGGTTCACCAAAGTTACATTGGCTAGTTTCTTCAAATGAGCCCAAATTTGGTGAAGCACCCTATTTTCTCATGTTATACAATCTTGTTAAGTGCCATGTCAAGTGGAGGTCATTTGCTTGACCAAACACTGATCAAACACCTTCTGCAAATTTACTAAAACCTCCATCTTGATCACTTTTACTCTTCTCCATGGCCTTAACTTTTTGCCACATGATCATTCAGTTACTGGCTACCTCCAGTAACTTCCCCAGCACCTCAGCTCCATGATTGAGGGGTAAGAACCCAAGTTTACCTTGCTGGACAGCAAGTTTTCACCAAGTCACCAGCATCCTCCCTCTCTCTCAGCATCTCCAGGGCATCCAAGGCCGCAGGCCATTTCTTTACTCCTCCCCTGACCTTCTAGACACTCTTGGACACGCTGGTTTTGACCGGAGCGGCGAGGGCACGGTGGTGCCAGCCATACGCACGCTCTGGAGCATGCAACAGTGCGGACACGCACTGTAGCTCCAGCCAATCAGCCTCCCCCAACAGCCTCAGGCCACTCCCTCGCGCCAGTCAAGGCCCCTCGACGTCTGCGACCGCCCCGGCGTTGTCCCCCCTCCTCCTGCGCCCTCTAGTGAACATCGTCGCACGCGCACCGGCCGCCCGCAACGGCCACTCCTCTGCCTCGCACGCGCGCACGCTCCAGAAGCTCCCCCGCTCCTCTTCTCACCTCAGCTGGACGTGGAACAAGTCCACGATCCTCCCCGGCTTGATCACAGGCACCAGAACCTCTCCTAGCCTCGCCTGCAACCTCGCCAGCGCACGAGTCCACGGTGGACCATGGGCGCGGCTATATAAGCCCCTCCCGAGCCTCCCCAACGACACAAGCAGCTCCTCCTCATCTCCAGCAACACCCCAACACCACCAGTTCCTCCCCAGGAAGTCCCAGTACTCGGGATCGACCGGAGCTCCGCCGCGTCGGGCCGCCGGTGATCTCGCAGTACGGGCCTCCCCGGCCCTTCCTTTCGCCCGATCTGAAACCGCCATGCTCCACTGATCGTTTCCCCCCCTGTTTCCCCTCTCTGTGTCAGTTGGAAACGGCCGGAGCGGCGACCTCCCGTAGCTCCTCCGCCGTCCCACCTCGCCGCCGGCGGACCCGACCTCCCCGGCGTGCCGCACCACCACCCCTACATCCGCAACACGACGCTGGTGACTTTCCTGCCCTCCGTTGCCGCCGCCGTGGCCGGAAACCTCGCCGGTGAGCTCGCCGTCGCCATGGCCGCAAGGTTGGAGATGACAGGCGGGCCCCACCTGTCATCCCCACACCTCTCTCCCCCTCCTCTTTGCCACTGACCCACGGGCCCCGCCCGTCAGGTTCAAAAACCTGACGTGCGCCTGCAGGCTCCCGTGCGGCTGGGCTGGACCGCTCTGGGCCGTGCACTACGGCCTCTCTGGCCCAGTTGCACAGGTCTTTTTCTCCTTTTTCTTTTCTTATTAATTCAAACATTTCTACACAAAATAATAATGGTCCAAATAAAATAATTACAACTCCTAAAATCTTGTAATATTCGAACCTATTTAATGGTACCACTTTCACTCACATCTAAGAAACTTTTCTGTTCTGTTCAAATTTAAATTCAAATTTGAGCAGTAAATCTCCTTTTCAAAAATCAATAGATTCCATTCTGTAACTCCAAAACTCCAACTAAGATTTTTTTCCCATCTTAGAAATTCCTCTAGTATTTAACAAAAATAAGTTGACATTTTTCCGAGCACTTTGGTTTTTCTGTTTTATTTGTGGTCTTATTTTTCCATGGTTATTATGCGACGTATAGATCCCGTATTTGACGAAGTTGCTGTGGAAGAAGAAAGAGAAGGATTTGAAGACTTTGAAGACCAAGCCAATCCAGGCAAGTAGCCCTTTGACCATGATACACTTGTTCTTCGGAACCCATTTGTTTCCGATGCATGATGTTAGGGTTACGATAGTGACCTAGTTGATTCCACCACACGATGCATGCCTTGATCTTGATCTTGCTATGTGCTAGATGACATGCATATGGTTAGTAGTAATGAATAGTGATGCAAGTGTGACATGAACCTTCGTGGTTGAAGTCTTTGCATAAAACCCCGTCGGGTGCCATTCATGCCCGAGGGAGATGATGATGAGTTCGATGACCACTTGATGACGAAGTGGTGTACCGAGGCAAGTGTGTGTGTTTTTCAAACGGATTGGTTTAAGTTGCGACCATTATTCCAACCATACATGTGCAACCACACTACCCCTTATGGGACGGGGCTTTATTGATTACTTAGGTCGATACTAGCGTGGTGCCCGCATTACTAGTGACGGGAAGACTTGAGGTCTTTCCCGGGACGGGGTCGTGCTTGGATAGACGACCATGACTGTTTTCACAGGGCACCGGACACACCGTTGGTCCCATCGGGTACGCGTGACATTGAAATTAGGGCAAGTCCCGTGATCTATTGTTTGTACCCGAGGGCCGTGTACCAACGAGTGGACTCTATGTTAGTGTCGTCTAAGGAAAGATAATGACCGGGTGCTTACCCCGGGTACTTGAGGTACCGCGGGTCGTGGATGACACGGAAGTTCCCCGGATCTTGTGGGTAAAGTGTACAACCTCTGCAGAGTGTCAAACTATTCGAATAGCCGTGTCCACGGTCATGGACAATTGGGTAACCGCTCTTGGGCTACGTCCAATGTTTGTGAAACCATGCGTGTGTATGTGAGTCAAGGTGGTGACTTGACTCGATGAGTTGAATCTTATTCATGATGATACCGGTAACCCGTCTTTGAGGTTACGCAAGTTTATTGATGCATAAACATGATGGTAGAATATTGTTCTAGCCTTGCTAGATTGATCATTATTATTCAAATGCACTGTTACTTGAACCACATCATGGGTTGCTTGCGAGTACATTCAAAGTACTCATTGGCTTGCCACTGGTTATTTAATTGGCCAGGCATGGAAGAGCAGGATTATGAGGAAGAATTCTTTGGAGACGAACATGCGAACTAGGACGCTATCCCAGTCAGAATGCCTGTAGGGTTAAGGCAGATGGCATGGGTTCTACCCGTTATCAAAGACTTCCGCTATTTGAGTTATTTGCTATTCAGCCCGTGAGGCTCAATCTATGTAAGACTCGGCCATAATGGCCTTAATTCGTGTAAGACTATTTGTATGGATGTAAGACTCTTGTTATTTCAGCTTCTGTGTGTTCAGTGAGCATTGATCTCTGGGATCACTGTACACGTGCATTCGGTGATCTCGACTTCTAAGTCGGGGTCCCCACAACCTATTACCTGCATTATTTTCAAAGCCCTGGGAGTTACTTCTACGTTTGCTTAGGATGCAATGCTATGCTCGTAGACGTGGTTTGGGTTTGAGTGGAAACCATGACCGATGTGAGTTGTTAATTAAGGATTCAACTTAAGGTGGCTACTTGAATACACATCTGGGTGGATTGGTTGGGGCACCCTGGGAGTGAACCAGTGGACTTGCCCGGACACCTGGTGATGGCAGTGTTGTCCTAGGAAATCCCGGGGTTCCATGTGATTGTCCTATTGGAATGCCACCCAGGCTCAAAGGGATCATATAATATTTTCATGCCTAGAAACTTCCATGTGCATCCACATGCCAATATGGGCTCTGGCATAGTTGAGTAAGTTGTGGGAAACCTTTCCATGATGGGCTAGCAGATGTAGGGGGATTGTAGGTGGTACGACCTATCTATCTGGTTAAGGGGACCTCTTCGGAAAGACTGTGTCTCGATCATCCGTTTCTCAAACACCATGCAGTGCGAGAAACCAAACGGAGGCGATCGAGTCTTGTGGGAAAAGTGCACAAACCTCTGCAGAGTGTACAAACTATTCATGAGTAGCCGTGTCCCCGGTTATGGACATCTTTGAGTATCTAGAAGTGGATTATTTGTTGATCTCATCACTCTATAATTAAATTTTCTGGGTTAATGATTACTTTAATTTGGGATGGAGATGGAGGAACCATTCTCAACTGTTCATGACTTGATTTTAACAAAATAGTTAAATAAAATGTATTCCTTTGTTGTAGGGAAAAATTGTCTTTACGCAAAAACTTTAACCTTACAGCCTTCACCAGCCAAATATGCATGTAGTTGTATGCTTCGTTCATCATTATCATTACAGTGTGAAATTGCCAGTACATTCAATGTACTGAACCTTTGTGGCTGCAACGTCTCATGTTGCAGGATTATCTTACGACGAGTAAGTGATACGTTAGGGTTACGATTTCTACACTCAACTTTGCCGTTGGTGTTGATGGGAATCCACAACCTTTGTTGCTTCCGCTATGATCGATTGAGGTAATAGTATTTACGTTACTTAATACATGTGATTTACCTATGTTATAAATCCTCGAGTACTGTGCGTGTCAGCATACCGATCCAGGGATGACACAGAACACAGAGACTACGGTTCATTCGAATCGTGGTCGCTACAAGATGGTATCAGAGCACATGTTGACTGTAGGACGTGACCCTAGAAACTGGCCAGACCATAGGAAAGGATTTTTCTAAAACTATCATTTTCAAAAGATTCTTACCTCTCTTCTTTTCTGAGCTTTGTCAACTCTTCCCTTTGACCTTAAATAGTTAGACAATACCCTTTACCATTTGGACCACTTCGGAGTAAAGATGAATTTACCATGCATTAGAAGTGTTGAAGCTATAACAATGGATACTCCGAAGGTTTGAAGAGTTGACAACTTTGGAGAGATGATGACCTTTAGAAGACCAAACCCCTGATATGTACTTATGTTAGATACGACGATTGTGAGCCGTCATTTGTTTGATGTTTTCTGACGGCCACAAACTAAAACCATCTTTTCAAAACAACTGTTTGTATTGAGTGTATCTATCTCTCCATCTCTCTTATCTCACCCAAAACCCTTGGACCCAATAGAGGATGAATGAAGATAGACTTGAAGTCTTTGGACCAATGACCCAGCCAGAGGCAGAGCTATGGATACAAAACATGGAGGATCACTTCAGGGAAAATTTGGTTGCAAGGAAGTATGAAGTTCAATGCGTTCTCCAGTACTTTACAAAAAGTGCAGCAACATGGTGGAAAGCCATACAAGGATGTAATAGAGCAGAAAATTGGGAAGAATTCAAGAAGACCCTGTTAAGATCCCGTCTCATCCGCAAGCGTGCTGACAACCCGAAGAAGAAACATTGTGCCTGTAGGATTTGTGGAGAAATAGGACACACACAGGAGGAGCATAAGGATGAATGCCCTAATTGTGAAGGAAGTCACCTAGCTGAAGAATGCCCTACTAGGTAGATTACATGTTTCTTGTGTGAAGGGACTACCCACTACCCTGCTCAGTGCCACATTTTTCCCATGGTGCAATGAACAATCCAGCAGAAGAAAGAAGCAATGAAAGAAGTCCTCGAGGAAGCCTTAAGGGAATCCGCGATGGAGGAAGATATTGATGACCCTGATAGAGAAGGACTAGACAGATATTACTCACGTGCTTGCTACTCATGTGGAAAAGGACACCTTTCACAGTATTGCACAAAGGAAAGCCATGATTATCTGGTAGACTTCCCGACAGAAGAAGTGGAGTTTGATCCACAAAAGATAGAAGATTTGATAGGAACGAATAAGTCGAGGAAGAGAAAGAGCATGTGTCCCCAGAACGACCCAATTTCTGCAGAAAAGGACCTAAGTCTCATCACATGTTATCGGTGCAAGGATTTAGGTCATTATGCTAGCAACTGCCCAACCGGGAAGCGAATAAACCAGTGAATCAGGATAGTCACCATGAAGCCCTTAGATCTGTCTTATGACATTAGTTTACACTACAAGGAAGTAGAGTATTTTGCCAAGAGAAGGTTCAGACCGGAGGAAAGATTGATCAGAGTAGTTGAGATCTGGATATTAGGATGAAGCATGTAGCTAAATATGGAATACACTTTTATTACGATGTTGAGTTGAGTTATGGAATGAACATTGTAATAGTTCGTGAAGCAATATAAGTTGATACTTTTGGAATCCAAGAAGGAGATGTTATGAGTTGTTGGATGAATATTAGTGCCTCTCTTGCTATTGCACCCAGACCAAAACCTAGAACCCATGGAGAAGTTGATCCCAAACCTTTCTCGGACAAACGACCCCGTTTTACCCGAGGATATCTGTATATTGTCCTAAGAACCCCTTCTGTCTTATGCCTACAGATGACAACCCTTTACGAGTCTTTTCTCAAAGGCCCGGAAACGATCATGACCCTGACTAGTAATCAGGATTATCCAAAGCTCCTGAAGGACGAGATGAAGCATATTCACCTGGAAGGAGCAGCAGTTTACAAGGGTTATCCCTTCATGGAGAATGGAGTTGAACTTTGGTACGTGGAGGTACACCTCCATCGTGTGAAAGGAGTTTTCCCAAAGACTATGGGTCAATACTTTTTCATCTCCCGAGTACCGCGAACAGCATTCTTCGATTCTGTTCGTGAAGCTGCTATGGAGGCCATACGTCATATTGGAGAGATACTCGAAGCAAGACTTCGCTTTACCCAGGGATGCCTGAGTATGATGCATGCAGAGAAGGTGGACATGAAGCACACAACCAATAGTATGAAGCAAAAGATTGATGATTTTAAGAATCACATTGTACAATTCCAGTGGGATTGAAGCGTCCTTAGCAAGGACAAAGGAATAAAGATGGGAGGAATGCTTGACCATACCAAACTATGTGGATGGAAGCATTTGTAGAGAAGCACGTTTGAAGTTGAGTTTTGAATACTGGTTCAAGTAGTAATACAAGATTTGATATGAGGAGAATATGGATTTTGGATGAACCAGTGCATTTTGTGTAACCTTAATGAGTGAACCCTGGACCAATTGAAAGGAAAGCGTTGCTCCAAGGAGTAGTGTTTGCACAAAAAAGTTGGAGTTCATTTTTGATATGAGGCTTACCCCAAGAGTATGAATTAGATAAGTACAATTGGGTTTTTAAGAGGGTGTAATGCTGAAGTATGGAACAATAATGACTCCAAGGATGGATTAAGGATATACAAGTTCTAAAGTGGACCCTAGCCGAGGACCTAAAGGAGGCTACATAATCACAAGGGAACCACGCGACTAGTTAGAAGTAATATGTTTCTGCTGTAGTGAGGTAGAGCACTGTGTTAGAGATGGTCCCAATGAGGAGGAAATTTGTGCTAAGTAGTTCAGTTGAAGCATGCAATGGAAATGCAGTACAACAAAATAGTTGAGAATCAATACAGTTAGCATCATGATATTGACTACGGATTTTATGAGTTGGTACTGTATAAGTGATGAGTGAAATCATGATGCATGGAATAAGATTTGGAAGAAACTAGTGTTATTCATTTTAAGTGTGGTAGAACCCAACACAGTTACCCGATTACACTAGCTAGTGGTTAGTTATGTCAGATTTGGAATGGATTTCCCAAGGATGAGTGTGAGTAATTACACTCAGTCTTGAACCAAGAGAAGTAATGGAAGGTTGGATGGATTCCCGAAAACTAAGGAAGTTGGATGTTGGAAGAATGAACAGTTCCAACCAAGGATGAGACCAAGTGTTGCTAGGGATGAGATGAGCCATAACCCACAGGCCCCAGGACCTGTCAAGAAAGCAAGCTCATTCTTGCTGAAGGAAAACCCCTGGTAGAAGTTACGACCTTTGTCAATAGACGATCTTATAGGTGGTTACGTTAAACCCGAGGGTTGTGAAGAAACGTTAGATGTTTTGTTAAGCCTACAGAATCAATGGAATTATCCGAACTTAGTTCGTTGAAAAGATGAAATTCTGCAATGCTTGTGAAGATGACCGAGTGTTAGAATGCGAGATTCACTAAGCCATATACAAGGTAATGATTTGGGTGAGGGATGGATTGATCACCATACCGACTTACTCTTATTATTCGCCTCTGTTATACGGGATGGTAAATCTGAGTGACTTACCTATAGTAGAGAGACGACGATGTCAAAACCTTGATTAAACCTTAGAAAGGTATATAAGTTTTTCCCTTGTACACGGCATGATGTTGCCAACCGTAGGATATACAGTGAGGATGAAACCCAGACCCGTTTTCTGCAGGGACCCAATTAATTTGGTTAATGACCACCATGAGAGATCGATATTTGTTTAGTTTTGGCGCCAGACTTGTCAGTTAAGAAGAACCAGTCCTGAAAGAACCTTATCAAGATGAAAGGATACAAGGATTGAGGACAAAGATTTTCCACTACTGGAAGAGTCCCAGAGAAGGGAATACCCTAAAGATTGAGAAGACCGACGCCGTCAACCCAAAGTATGGATAACCTGAGTTTTGATGAAACCGTATCCATGTTCCTAAGTGTGTCAGCACCCCAGACCGTACCAATCGATGGATTATTAGGAGACCCCCAAACCCCAACCTATTTCTTGCTAGCCTCTCCGAATCTCGAGGACGAGATTCATTTTAAGTGTGGTAGGTTTGTAACATCCCAAAATTCTAAATTTTGGAATGTTATAATAAATAGATAGAATTAATTGCTTGTTGATGTGCTGAGTGAAATTGAGTGAAATTTGAAATTTTTGAAAGTTAAATGAGAGGGAATAAAAGGACTTTCCCAAAACTTTCACTTTGCTTTTGATCTCCGAGGGAATTCAAATTCTTTTCAACACAAAACCCTAGAGTGAAGATAATATGACTACTTCCATTTATTTTAAATGTGAAGGGCTTTGAAAGGATTTTTGAATTTCACTCTCGAAATATTTTCAATTCAGAGACTTTAAGCGACTCAACGATTTTCTAGAGAGAAGATAAAATGACTTCTTCAAATTATAGGAAATATGAGTTGGAAGTTTTCTAAAAAATTTCTTTATAACTCATTTCCAAAAATTGTGTTATTTGGTTTTTATTCATATTATTTTTCTCCAAAAATAAATTACATGGAAAATAGGGTAACATGATTCCCTACAGCAGAAAATTGGAGAAGAATAAAATTGTATTCATTTTGGTATTTTAAGAATGTTTTTTATTGGTTTTATTGCAGCAGTAGGACCTTTTGATTTATTAGATTTTGTTTGCATTTTATTTGACAGTAGGAAAATGTCCATCTTGTAGGATTTCTTTTTCTTCAAATTTTGATATATTATATGCCTATAGGATATTTTATTTATTTTGCTTTTATTCGCTTTCTTGTCTGTTAAAAAAATGTTTAAAGAAAAAAAAGTCTCCTCCGCCTTACTGGGCCGGCCCAGCTCCAGCCGGGTCCATCCCAGCCCACTCCCCGCCGCCTCCCTCCTCCCGAAGGAGATCGCCGCCGCCATCGCCTCGGCGTCCGAGCCGTGCCGCCCCCGGACACGCTGCCGTGCCCCCTCCTCCAAGATGGTCCGCCTCCCCGCCCTCCTATAAAGCCGCCGCGGCTGCCCCCTCTTCCCTCTCCTCCCGCATCGCCGCTGCCGTTGTCAACCGTCGCCGCCGTAGCTGGCTCCCGCAGCCGCGCCCTCGCCTCGCTCGCCGCCCTGCCTCGCCGCTGCTGCGCCCCACCCCTCGCCCCGCAGCCGCACGCCGACCACCGCGCGCCGCAGGCCTCGCCGGAGTTCACCGCCAGCGGAGCCAATCCGCCCCGCGGAAAAACCGCCCGATCCGCCGCCCGAACCCGCGGATTTTAATAAAAAAACCGCTAGGTAAAAACCCCGGTTCCCTAGTTGTTCGGTTTTCTTCTTAGACCGGTTTTTTTAATTAGATATATTTTGAGACCGTTCACTATTTAGGGTTCAGTAGCGAGCGTTCGCTCATTAGCTTTTTCTTTTTCTTTTAATTTTTCTTCCAGGGACTTAGATGTAAATACTTTATTTATAGTTTAGCCCCTGAACTTTAAACGACCGTAACTCTTTACCAGTTAGTCCAAATCCAACAAAACCAACACCCACATCTTCGTTACGACCCCCTCTATCCAGTAATACAACTCAAACATGTTTTTGAAAATTTTAAAATTTGAATTCAACTAGTTTTAGATTTGAACTTCGTTTGATCATAACTTGAGTTTCGTAACTCCGTTTGAGTTGATTCTTTTTGCAAATCGAAGCTCTTGACCTAAACTTTCTGATAAGGCCAAATTCACATAATTTTGGTACTATTGGAAATTGTTTTATGTTTCAAGAGTCATTTGTTTGTTTTCGAAGTTTTTCGAAGTGTTTATTCGTTCTGTCCGAGCTTTCTAAGTGATTGCTTATGTGTGGTTACCATTGCTTGCGTACCATAGATTGACCGGAGTGTGACGAGTAGAGCTATCAAGAGTTTTGAGTGTGAATCATCTTCATCAACATTGCAGGCAAGTTCACACTTTGATCATACTTTCCAATTACCCAGTTTTCATTGCATTAGTTATATCTTCAAACACATTGCAACAGTAGGATCTCTTAACTTGTGGGACTGGGAAGTAGATTGACGTAGAACCTATTACCTGCATTATTTTCAAACCCCTGGGAGTTACTTCTACATTTGCTTAGGATGCCATGCTATGCTCGTAGACGTGGTCTGGGTTTGAGTGGAAACCATGACAGATGTGAGTTGTTAATTAAGGATTCAACTTAAGGTGGCTGCTTGAATATACATCTGGGTGGATTGGTTGGGGCACCCTGGGAGTGAACTAGTGGACTTGCCCGGACACCTGGTGATGCCAATGTTGTCCTAGGAAATCCCGGGGTTCCGTGTGATTGTCCTATTGGAATGCCACCCAGGCTCAAAGGGATCATATAATATTTTCATGCCTAGAAACTTCCATGTGCAGGCACATGCCAATATGGGCTCTGGCATAGTTGAGTAAGTTGTGGGAAACCTTTCCATGATGGGCTAGCAGATGTAGGGGGATTGTAGGTGGTACGGCCTATCTATCTGGTTAAGGGGACCTCTTTGGAAAGATTGTGTCTCCATCATCTGTTTCTCAAACACCATGCAGTGCGAGAAACCAAACGGAGGCGATCGAGTCTTGTGGGAAAAGTGCACAAACCTCTGCAGAGTGTACAAACTATTCATGAGTAGCCGTGTCCCCGGTTATGGACATCTTTGAGTATCTAGAAGTGGATTATTTGTTGATCTCATCACTCTATAATTAAATTTGCTAGGTTAATGATTACTTTAATTTGGGATTGAGATGGAGGAACCATTCTCAACTGTTCATGACTTGATTTTAACAAAATAGTTAAATAAAATGCATTCCTTTGTTGTAGGGAAAAATTGGCTTTACGCAAAAACTTTAACCTTACAGCCTCCCCCAGCCAAATATGCATGTAGTTGTAGGCTTTGTTCATCATTATCATTACAGTGTGAAATTGCCAGTACATTCAATGTACTGACCCTTTGTGGCTGCAACGTCTCATGTTGCAGGATTATCTTATGACGAGTAAGTGATACGTTAGGGTTACGATTTCTACACTCAACTTTGCCGTTGGTGTTGATGGGAATCCACAACCTTTGTTGCTTCCGCTATGATCGATTGAGGTAATAGTATTTACGTTACTTAATACATGTGATTTACCTCTGTTATAAATCCTCGACTACTGTTTGTGTCAGCATACCGATCCAGGGATGAAACAGAACACAGAGACTACGGTTCATTCGAATCGTGGTCGCTATAGAGACCACGTGCAAGTCCCTCGCACCTGTACAAACAAATAAGAACTTCACAGCCAATGCGATAAGGGGTTGTCAATCCCTTTATGGTCACTTACGAAAGTGAGATCTGATAGAGATGATAGTTTGTTATTTTTGGTATTTTTGGATATAAGAACAGAAAGTAAAAACGGAAAAGTAAAGTAGATTGTAGATTGATATGTTGAGAATAGACCCGGTGGCCATAGGTTTCTCTAGTGGCTTCTCTCATGATAGCATAGTTCTACGGTTGGTGAAAGAATTACCGTTGAGCTATTGATAGAAAAGCGAATAATTATGAGACTATATAGGCATGATCATTATATATAGGCATCACGTCCGAGACAAGTAGACCGAAACGATTCTGCATCTACTACTATTACTCCACACATCGACCGCTATCTAGCATGCATCTAGAGTATTAATTTCATAAGAACAGAGTAACGCCTTAAGCAAGATGACATGATGTAGAGGGATAAACTCAAATAACATGATATAAACCCCATCTTTTTATCCTCGATGGCAACAATACAACACTTGCCTTGCTGCCCCTACTGTCACTGGGAAAGGACACCGCAAGATTGAACCCAAAGCCAAGCACTTCTCCCATTGCAAGAACTATAGATCTAGTAGGCCAAACCAAACCAATAATTTGAAGAGACTAGCAAGGATATTATAATCATACATAAAGAGTTCATAAAAGAACCAAATATTTCTCATAGATAATCTTGATCATAAACCCACAATTCATTGGATCTCGACAAACACACCGCAAAAAGAGATTACATCGAATAGATCTCCTCGAAGACCGAGGAGAACTTGGTATTGAGATCCAAGAGAGATAAGAAGCCATCTAGATACCAGCTATGGACCCGAAGGTCTGTGGTAAACTACTCACAACTCATGGTGAGGCGATGATGATGATGTAGAAGCACTGCATGGTAGATCCCCCCTCCGGCGGAACTCCGGAACAGGCCCCAAGATGGGATCTCACGGGTACAGAAGGTTGCGGCAGTGGAACTAGGGTTTTCTCTCCTTCTATGATGGTTTCGGGGTACGTAGGTATATATAGGAGGAAGGAGGGCATCGGGGGCCAGACGTGGGGCCCACGAGGCAGGGGGGCGTGCCCTTTAGGGGGGATCCCCCCACCCTCGTGGACACCACCTCAGCCCTATTCCGTAGTTCTCATGTCTCCCGTTCGTATTTTGCTCCAAAAATATCTCTCCTGGAGTTTCATTCCGTTTGGACTCCGTTTGATATTCCTTTTCTGTAAAACCCTGAAATAGGCAAAAAACAGCAATCTGGACTGGGCCTCTGGGTTAATAGGTTAGTCCCAAAAATAATATAAAATTGTATAACAAAGCCCATTAAACATTCAAAACATCATAAATAATAGCATGGAACAACCAAAAATTATAGATACGTTGGAGACGTATCAATCCCATCTTAGTCCAATGCACGTGCACTATTATTATTATCCACACTGTTCGGTCGTGCGAGTGAAAGGCAATAATGACGATATATGATGAATTGATTGAGACGAGAAAAGCTGGTATGAACGCGACCTCTCTTGTTTTTATAAATATGATAGTTCATCATTCCTGATTCAGCTTGTTATGAATGAAACATGCTTGCAATGACAATTAGAGATCATAGCTGTTGATGCCATGCTTAATTAGTTAAGAGTATATAATGGTCTATCTTGCGTGCCAACATGATATTAAAATGGTTGTGATGTGGTATGATAGGGTGGTATCCTCCTTTGAACGATTCAAGTGGTCTGACTTGGCACATGTTCACGCATGTTGTTGAAACAAAATAAACATAGCCTCCATGCTATTTATGTTCATGGTGATTTATATCCTACTCATGCTTGCATTCATTGTTGATTAATTTTAATGCATGTTCATGACTATTGTCGCTCTCTAACTGGTCGCTTCCCAGTCTCTTTCTATCCTTCACCTGTACTAAACGGGAATACTGCTTGTGCATCCACTTCCATAAACCCCAAAGTTAATCCACATGAGTCCACCATACCTTCCTATATGCGGTATCTACCTGCCGTTCCAAGTAAATGTGTATGTGCCAAACTCTAAACCTTCAAATGAAATTCGGTTTTGTATGCTCGAACAGCTCATGTATCAACTAGGGTTGTCTATATCTTCCATGCTAGGTGGGTTATTCTCACGATGAGTGGACTCCGCTCATCATTCATGACAAAATGGCTGGTAATTGGGATGCCCAGTCCCATGCTCAAATGGCTGATAATGTGGAGTGTGCTTGTTGGTGGTTGGGGGAGTATAAACTTTACCATTATGTCTGGGAATCGCCTATAATGTGTGTAGCATGGAAGATATCGAGATTCTTGGTTGCTATGTTGAAAATGAGAGTATATCGCTCAAAATATTATTCATCTCTATTTATAAATTGAGCTCTAGCACCTCTACAAATCCCTACTTCCCTCTGCAAAGGGCCTATCTATTTACTTTTATGATGAGTCACCATCCTCTTATTAAAGAGCACCAGTTAGAGAGCACCTCTGTCATTTGCATGTATTGCTATTAATTTGCACTGAGTATGATTGTGACTGGATCTCTTTTACCATGAATTACAATGTCTAGTCAGTCCTTGATCTTTAAAGGTGCTCTGCATTTATGTTTTGCGGAATCAGAAAGGGCTAAGCGAGATACCATCTTGTCATATCATATTATGATTGTTTTGAGAAAGTGTTGTCATCCGAGGTTTATTATTATTGCTCGCTAGTTGATTAGGCCATTGATATGAGTAGATATGAGACCTGAAAGTTATTGCGAGTGTGGTTAGTTCATGATCTTTGCTAAAAACTTGAATGCTGGCTTTACATATTTACAACAACAAGAGCAAACATAGTTTGTCAAAGTTTTTATTTATCACTTTCAGTTTATCAACTGAATTGCTTGAGGACAAGAAAAGGTTTAAGCTTGGGGGAGTTGATACGTCTCCAACGTATCTACTTTTCCAAACACTTTTGCCCTTGTTTTGGACTCTAACTTGCAAGATTTGAATGGAACTAACCCGGACTGACGCTGCTTTAAGCAGAATTGCCATGCTGTTATTTTTGTGCAGAAATAAAAGTTCTCGGAATGACCTGAAAATCAACGGAGAATTATTTTCAAAAATATAAAAAATATCTACGGAAAGATCCCAGCCAGGGGGGGCCACACCCTGTCCATGAGGGTAGGAGCACGCCCCCTCTCCCTGGGCGTGTCCCCCTGCCTCGTAGGCCCCCTATTTCTCCACCGACGTACCTCCGGACTACATATATTCACTTTCAGGTAGAGAAAAATCAGAGAGGAAGAATTATCGCGTTTTACAATACAGAGCCGCCGCCAAGCCCTAATCTCTCTCAGGAGGGATGATCTGGAGTCCGTTCGGGGCTCCGGAGAGTGGAGATCGTCGCCATCGTCATCATCAACCTTCCTCCATCAACAATTCCATGATGCTCACCGCCGTGCGTGAGTAATCCCATCGTAGACTTGCTGGACGGTGATGGGTTGTATGAGATTTACCATGTAATCGAGTTAGTTTTGTTAGGATTTGATCCCTAGTATCCACTATGTTCTAAGATTGATGTTGCTATGACTTTGCCATGCTTAATGCTTGTCACAAGGGCCCGAGTGACATGATTTCAGATCTGAACCTATTATATTTTCATGAATATATGTGTGTTCTTGATCCTATCTTGCAAGTCAATAGTCACCTACTATGTGTTATGATCCGGCAACCCCGAAGTGACAACAATCGAGCCCACTCTCGGTGATGACCGTAGTTTGAGGAGTTCATGTATTCACTATGTGTTAATGCTTCGGTCTGGTACTCTATTAAAAGTAGGCCTTAATATCCCTTAGTTTCCACTAGGACCCCGCTGCCACGGGAGGGCAGGACAAAAGATGTCATGCAAGTTCTTTTCCATAAGCACGTATGACTATATTCGGAATACATGCCTACATTACATTGATGAACTGGAGCTACTTCTGTGTCACCCTAGGTTATAACTTTTACATGAGGAATCACTTCCGACATAATTCTCCACCACCGATCCATTGCCTACGAGCTTTTCACATATTTCTTGTTGCTTATTTACTTTTCCGCTACTACTGTTACAAAAACTACAAAAACACTATCGTTACTTTTATTGATTTTACCACTATTTCCATATTACCTTGCTACTACATTACCTTGCTGAAGAGACTAAGTTTCCAGGTGTGGTTGAATTGACAACTCAGCTGCTAATACTTAAGAGTATTCTTTGGCTCCCCTTGTGTCGAATCAATAAATTTGGGTTGAATACTTTACCCTCGAAAACTATTGCGATCCCCTACACTTGTGGGTTATCATTACACCCATACATCATACTTATGACTAGAGCAATACTCGAATGATCTACTTCTCGGATTGTGCTGTTGCGGGCTCCTCTCCTGAGCTGGACCCCGATCCTGAACTGATAGCGGAGACCTTTGGGTTAAGAGAGACGTGACAGCGCTGACTCGAGGGCTCACCCTCAGGGGCGGGCGCGGGATGAGAACTAAGCATAGGGGCAGCAGGAGTAGCGGTAAGGGACGACCACGCAGCAGGAGCACTACGAGGGGTCGCCGTCAGAGGGTTAACGGTGCCCTACGAAGTCACCGGGGGAACGGAGATGGAAGAAACTGGAGTGCTGTAGATGACAGTGGGAAGAGGGTTCCTGGTGCGAGCAGCAGCGAGAGCTGTCCGGGTGCATGCTAGCTCCCGAGCTAACTCGTAGTTCAGGAGGTAAGTGGCAATGATATAATGAGAAATGTGGCTAGTGGGACGATTGCACGCCGGATTAATCACAGGAAAGCGGATACGCACATTCTCGTGCAGAGATGGGTAAAAGAAAAGACCTGGGTGGGTGTGCATGCGAACCTCGTTGTAGCGCAAGTCTACAAGAGCCTCGAGTGCAGCAAACTGAACCGCCTGAGATGGTGTAGAAGTGAGACCACCCTTGGTGGAACGAGTATAAGCGCCGGAAGGGGTACTGTGGCGTAGACTTACTTCAGCATAATACTCATATATTGCCCCGGCCAGATGCTCTCAATACACCTGATACTCTGGATCAGCACCTTCTAGATAGAGTCGTCGCCACACATTCTGAAGCAGGTGAGGCGATGTGTTCGGAGCTGGCTCAGGATGGTACATGATCGGTACTGGAGCCATCTACACTCACAAACCAAACGGTTAGTGATAACAACAAATAATCATGCATTCAATGCAGCAACCAATGTCTATGTCTACCGGCATCCAAATGAGGCTACCTACCATTCAACTAACGCACTAACGGTCTAGCATGTCCTACGATCAGCGCGGCTCTGATACCAAGCGTTGTGGCACCCCGGCTCAGAGCAACCGGTTTACCTTGCATTACCAGCCCAGAGATCAAGTCTTCTGGCAATACACAACAACATGGTACAGAAACAACCACTTTATTGATGCTAACGGATTACATAGGTCTGATATTACATCGAGATTCAAGGCCAAGCGGCACACACGGTGCTGCTGGGTAGTATGTACATTATTTAATGAACATGACGGGACCTCGATCACACAAACTACACGGCAGCGGAAGAACGACGAAGTGGAACTCCATAGCACAGGGACACCGACGTGGACACGGCCTAGACGCGAGATGCGCTCCGATGCGAATCGAATTTCCTCAAAGCTGGCATAACACGCCAGGTCAGTACATTGAATGTACTTGCAAGCTCACAACAAACATAAACATGATGACAGACAATATCCAGACAATTAATCAGATTAATACAATGCAGAAACTACTACTGGTGCAATGAAGCCAATACTTACATCGAGTCTCACGGACTCGCTTACCAGACGGTTAACTCATAACCAAACGGTGACCATACCCGCGTCACAACTGAGATCAATATCTCATGAACAACTCCAGAGTTCATGAATCACCTCGAAACACATGTATCGTAACAATCATTTAATTGGCAAGATTAATTATAAAAGTTGATCCATGGTGTGACTTACTTCTGAGCTATGCCCATAACCGAGGACACGGCTATCGATGGGTTTAAATACACTCTGCAGAGGTAGCGCACTTTACCCACACTATCGAACCTTGGCCTCGCACTCCCATACGTGCGGTCCAAAAGATTCCGACGAAACCCTCCCTTTGTCATGGCACTCTCCCGGCCACTCCGACCATCTCCCTCTCAGGGCTAGGTCTTGGGTGGCCCCGTGTCTACCAAAGACACCAACGGCCACCGTCATGGCAAAATGGTCCCAAACGGGGACAAGGTACCATAAAACAAAAACAAGCAGACAAGGTTATGTCTGCTTATCGGGCCAGGGTATGCACACCCATAACCTTCCCTCGTGGGAGGCACCGGTGAGAGGCACAACAAAGGGCCGGGTCAAGACCTTCCCACAAGTTAAGCATGGTCGCACAGACTATTAACCCAATTCAGTGGCACCATGATGTGATCAACATCATATTCAAGTTGAACTTAATCAAGTTTAACTTTGGTAAAAAACTTTTTATCAAAATCATGACATAATGCAAATAAACATGCAACTACTCGTGATGCAAAACAAACACTCATAGTTATGGATCAAACTTATCAACATTAATATCTTGCCATACTTAAGTTCAAAACTTCTCTGGTTACAACTCATTTTTACTATCCAACAATATTTTTATTAGTTCATCATCTAATTAAAAATATCACTTAGTAAACTAACTACCATCTATTTCCATAGCACATATCTAATGTAAAAAAATTACTCTACTTAGCCAATCAAGTTCATGCATTCAACCAGTAACATAAAACCAGCACATCCAACAGAATAAAGTCACTAACAATTAACCACATTTACTTATCAAATTTTAAATGCAAATAAGATCTCATTTTCAAGTAGAAAATCAATGATATTGAAATAACACCATCCAAATGCTGGTTTGGCTTGCCTTAGTGTAGAGGAGGATCACACCCCTCTTGGTTTGCTTCAAGACAAGTTTCTCCTTCTGAAAAGATTTTAAAACCACAAGAACAATTATCAAAACTCATTCCGAAAATCACCAGAAATTCTAGACAGCAAGAAAAAGTCCACCCTCTGGTGTGCTGCTAGAGCTTTTCGAAACAAAGACAATGCAAAAAAATCAAATCATATGGACTTATGGTTTAGAAATGGTGGCTGGTCAAAGTTTAGTCAAATTTCTAAATAATATTTGAATTAAACAGAAAACCATGGGGGTGACGTCGAAGGTGTAAGCGAGAAAGGCGCCTCCACTCGTACCACTTCGGCGCGAGTGGTGAGACCGACAGGTGGGTCCCGGCGACAGGAGAGAGAGGGGGAGCGCGAGATCAGAGAGAGGCGGGGCTTCGCCGGAGCTCATGCCGTGTTAGTATCTCCCTCTCAAGACAAGTTGCACTATGATGTGCAGCTTTGCTTCCAGCAAGGTGAGAAGGTCTCCAACAACATCGCGGAACACGAGGGCCTAATTGCTGGGCTCAAGGCCGCCGCTGCACTAGGTGTCAAGCGTCTCACCATCAGAGGTGATTCACAGCTCCTCGTCAACTTATCCAACAAGAAACACAAGCCCAAGGACGAGCACATGGAGGCATATTTAGAGGAGGTGTGCAAGATGGAACAGCGATTCTGAAGGCTGGAGATGCAGCGTGTACCAAGAGGCGCCAACAAGGAAGTGGATGACATCACTAAGCGAGCCTCTAGGCGGGAGCCTCAAAGGCCGGGCGTCTTCGAGGAGCGCCTGCTCAAACCGTCGACAACACCGCCCGTTCCTGAGCCGGCGTCCCCTTAGCAGGGGCTACCTGCGACGCCTGCGGACGGAGCCCCGTCCTGCGGACTAGCCTCCGGAGCCCGCTTGCTACTCGCCGCGGAGCCCGAGGAGGGTTGCTCGACCCAAGAGCTCAAGATGTACCTGCAACACGACACCCTGCCGGACAAGGAAGAAGATGCAGAGCGCGTGGTCCGACAGGCCTCAGCTTACTGCATCCAAGACGGTGAACTCTACAGGAGGCGCCCCAACGATGTCTCGCTAAAATGCATCTCGAGGAAGCAAGGGCGCGAGCTGTTGGCTGACATCCACGATGGAGACTGCGGTTATCACTCGTCGTCCCGCACCCTCGTAGGCAAGGCCTTTCGCAGCGGCTTCTACTGGCCCATGGCGCTCAACGACGCCGCGGAGCTTGTGCGGGCTTGCAAGGCGTGCCAGTTTCACGCCAAGCAGATCCACCAACCGGCGTAGGGCCTCCAGATGATTCCACTCTCCTGGCCCTTCGCGGTCTGGGGATTGGACATCCTGGGTCCATTTCCCCGGGCAGCGGGGGACTACCGCTTCCTATACGTCAGCATCGACAAATTCACCAAGTGGGCAGAGGTGGAGCCCGTTCGCGCGATCCCAGTCGGGTCGGCTGTCAAGTTCAACCAGGGCCTCATGAGGCGATTCGGGGTCTCCAGCCGCATCATCACGGATAACGGTTCACGGTTCACAAGTAATCTCTTCAGGTCATATTGTGCTAACCTTGGAACACAGATCTGCTACGCTTTGGTGGCTTACCCCAGGAGCAACGGTCAGGCCGAACACGCCAATGCGGAAGTCTTGCGTGGCCTCAAGACGTGCAGCTTTAAGAAGAAGCTTGAGGCTTGCGGCAGGGGATGGATCGGCGAGCTCCAGTCCGTGTTGTGGTCAATCTGAACTAATGCCACCAAACCCATGGGGGAAACTCCTTTCTTTCTTGTCTATGGGGCAGAGGCGGTCCTCCCTCACGAGGTCAAGCATCGCTCCCCACGGGTTTTGGCGTTCATTGAGGAATGCCAAGATGCCGCCTGGCGGATGGACCTCGTGCTCGGCGAGGAGGGCCGCCGCCGAGCTGCCCTCAGGGCGGCGAGATATCAGCAGGCGCTACGGCGGCACCGCTGCCGCGGCATCCGCGCAAGAACACTTGAAGTTGGTGACTTGGTCCTGAGGCGGGTCCTCTCCAAGGAGGGGTTACATAAGCTCTCGCCCATGTGGGAGGGCCCATTCAGAATCGCCCGTGTCTCTAGGCCCGGTGCTGTGCACCTGGAGACGCAGGATGGGATACCTATCCAGAATTCCTGGAACATTGAACACCTCAGGAGGTTCTATCCGTAATCAAGGCTCCGTGCCCGTGAAGGTCTCAGCTCGTGACACTCTCACGTAATAATGAGTTGGGGCTGTACAAGCCTCGGAGTCTCATGTGCGTTGCCTACGGGCCCTCAGACGGGGATCCTACCCACACCCTAGTGGCAGTCCTTAGCTCCGCGCTGGGAAGAAGACGTAGTATAGGGGGCGGACGCGACCTTTTTCCTTTTTTGGCTTGGTGTTTGGCTATCAGCCATTTCTACTTCCTTGGCTATCAACCCTTCCTCTACCCCGTGCTATGAAGTTCTCGTGTTTCTCGCGTTTCTTGCATTTGGTTGAAAGTCTTGTTTGGGATCTTTCTTGCCGGTTTTAAATTCAGTTTGTTCAGAAAGGGCTGCGCCGCCCGCTATTCTCCGCGCGCCTCGCGCGTGGGGGCTGGGGCACGGTCAGTCATTGGCCTTCGTCTGCCACGGCCCCGTGACCTCGCGTGGCCAAGCCTGCTCAAGCTCTGGTGTCGGGCTTCTCAGTCCGCGCAATCTATCCTACCAAGCCGGCTCAGGCTTTGGTGCTTTAACCCGCGCTCGGCACTCTCAGCAGCTCTCAGCAGCTCACCCATGCTCGGGAGCTGCATGACCTCTCTATATTCGGCCGTCCTCACGACCCAATGGGGCTCATGATGCCAAAGAGTCAGCAGCACTCCGCCTCAAGATGTCGCGACACATAAAAGCTAAGTAATCTCACCAAGGCCAAAAACATGACAGCAAGTTCTCGATTCATACATATATCACAGTCCATTACACGCCTTCTCGAGGCAACTTGAAATTTTGACACAGGAAGGACATGAAGGAAAAAGAAGGAGAAGAAGCAGAGGTCGCTCCCGCTCAGTCGGAGTCTCCCAGTTCCTCCAGCTTCACCGAGCCACAGCAGCTCGTCAACCCCCTCCCCTTGCCGGGCCGAGCTTGGTGGCGTGGTGGCTCGTCACGGCCACCGCTGTTGGAGGAGCTGCTGCTGCCACAGAGGGGGGACCCGCGGCGCCCCCCAGGACTAAGATCATCTCTGGAGGAGGAGCTGCTCCTTCGGACGCCGTCCCCATCGTCCTCTTCATCATCGCCCTCGGGACAGCACCCAAGGCGCCACCCTTCCTCCGAGAAGACCTGACAAGCAGTGTGGAGGCGCCATCGTACCTGAAGTGGAGCGTACACCTCCCCTGCAGTCGGCGCGCGTGAGAAAACGATTGCCAGCCGCGATCCAGGAACACGTCACCCGAGGGAGCCACATCAACCTCCACCCAGGACGCACCACTACAACAACCGCCAGCCTGCAGCTAGACGCCGCCGGGGCCTCGAGCTGGTAGCACGTTGCCGAATGAGCGGGGAAGCCGGAGCCACGAGCCACCAGGCTTCTCAGCCCACACCACAAACTCCGACGACACGTCGAAGGAGTGGAGCTGCGGGCGCGGAGGACGCGCGACCGCCATGCGTCGTCAAGCGCCTCCTCTCCCACCACAGCCACGACCACCTTCACCACGGGAAGATGTACCGCGCCTCTAACCAGCGGCCGCGACAGGACCCGGAAGGCCGCGCCCGCTTCCCCGAGGAGTCGTTGCGGGCGCAGTGGCATGCTTGCGGGAACGCCCGCGGCCCTCTTCGGTGGCAGCAGGGCCAGATCCTTCGGGGCCTTCCCTTTCTCTGCGGCGGACGGCTTCCTCGGCGACGCCATAGAGATCTCGCAAAAAGAGGGAGAGTGGGGAACAAGCAAGGAGGAAGACGGCGCTAGCTCGAAGATGGCTTGAGGGCTCCCCCCTAGTCCCATTTATAGGGCGGAGGAGCTCAACCACCAGCCACTGGTGTCGCAGCCATAACAACCCCGTCGTCTGCGCCGAGGAGTTGTCAAGTCACACGATTACCAAGACTGCATGGGGAGCGGAGTCGCCACATCCCATCCAACCGTCGCACGCCAGCATGGCCCGCAGCCTTTGGGGCCCACGGTGCTTCGTCCTCGGCTAAGGCTTCACCCCAAAGCCAACTCTGTGCGTGCCTTGTGCCCCGGGGCTACTGTCGGCGTCCTGGGAACTAGGGTGCCCAGACTTGCCTGTCTGCGGGCCGCAGCGCGCTCCTGCCACGGCTTGGTACAACCCAGCTGATCGACCAGCTGCCCAAGACCCTCGCGGGGGGGCTAGGCCTCGCGAGGAGAATGACATCAAGACCCCCTCAGGAGCGGCCTCGGTTAGGTAGCTCCAGAGGGGTGGAGAATCCAAGACCAAGCCTGCCTCAGGAGGAGGCAGTGACGCAAGCAATGACGCACCGCGCCAGCGGGTGCCAGCGCGTGCCAGCGGCGCAGTTGTCGTTTTGGTGCAAGGGGGACAGCGCAAGCGCAGGTTCCCGAGGAGCAGGACAAAAGTTTCCCCATTGGTGCAACAAGACCGAAGACCGCAAGGACGACAGGGAGGATGTCACCACCGAGCCCACCGCCGCGTCACCGCCTGCTCCTTTTGCAGGTGGAGACTGCTTTTGTCAGGATAGGAATGTCCTTGTGTTCCCGCTCAAAATGGCCATTGTGGGATTCCTTCCCACCAAAATATTTCGGGGGAAGAGGACCCTGGCTGCCTATATAAGTAGCTAGGATCCCCACTAAGTAGGGAGAGTCCAAGCAGATCCAGAAACTCTGCCCTCGCTAAAAGGAGCAAGAACCCTTGCCTCCTAACCCTCCTAAGGTCTCCTCCTGAGCTCAGGAACCACTTTACTCATCCATATTCAAGCCCTCCCGAGGCCAATCCACCAAAGCAGGAAGTAGAGTTTTACACCACATGGTGGCCTGAACCTGGGTAAACTCTTTTGTGCTTTACTTTTTGTTCGCTTGAATCTCTTCATTGGACGAGGGCGAGACGCTAGGTAGACGTGAGTGGGAGAGATCTTCGTTCACGCCCCTGTGTTTGAACTTCTTGGGTTTGCGGAGGCCGTAATCCGACATGACCCACTACCTATTGATGATAGTTTTCCTGATGGGCAGTTAGCTGCAATAAATATTACTAATAATACTCCTTGGTATGATGACTATGCTAATTACATTGTTGCTAAATATTTACCACCTACTTTTACATACCAACAAAAGAAAAAATTCTTCTATGATTTAAGACACTATTTTTTGGGATGTCCCACATCGTTATAAAGAAGGAGTAGATGGTATTATTAGACGTTGTGTACCTGAGCATGAACAAGGACAAATCCTTTGGAAATGTCACTCCGAAGCATATGGGGGGCATCATGCTGGAGATAGAACTGCTCACAAGGTATTGCAATCTGGATTTTATTGGCCTACTCTCTTCAAGGATGCTCGTAAGTTCGTCTTATCATGTGATGAATGTCAAAGAATAGGTAATATCGGTAAGCGTCAAGAAATGCCTATGAATTATTCACTTGTTGTTGAACCATTTGATGTTTGGTGATTTGATTACATGGGACCTTTTCCTTCCTCTAATGGGTATACACATATTTTGGTTGATGTTGATTATGTTACTAAATGGGTAGAAGCTATTCCAACCAGTAGTGTTGATCACAACACCTCTATTAAAATGCTTAAGGAAGTTATTTTCCCAAGGTTTGGAGTCCCTAGATATTTAATGACTGATGGTGGTTCACACTTTATTCATGGTGCTTTCCGTAAAATGCTTCCCAAGTATGATGTTAACCATAGAATTGCATCGCCTTATCATCCTCAGTCTAGTAGTCAAGTTGAGCTTAGTAATAGAGAAATAAAATTAATTTTGCAAAAGACTGTCAATAGGTCCAGGAAGAATTAGTCTAAGAAATTAGATGATGCACTTTGGGCTTACAGAACAGCTTATAAAAATCCTATGGGTATGTCTCCTCATAAAATGGTTTATGGAAAAGCTTGTCATTTGCTTCTTGAGTTAGACCATAAAGCATTTTGGGCAATCAAAGAACTCAACTATGATTTCCAATTTGCCGGTGAAAAGAGGTTATTTGATATTAGCTCATTAGATGAATGGAGAGCCCAAGTTTATGAAAATGCTAAGTTTTTTAAAGAAAAAGTTAAAAGATGGCATGACAAAAGAATCCAAAAGCGTGAGTTCAAAGTTGGAGAATATGTTCTTTTGTACAACTCTCGTTTCAGGTTCTTTGCAGAAAAACTCCTCCCTAAATGGGAAGGTCCCTACGTCATCGAGGTGGTTTATCAGTCTGGAGCTATCAAAATAAATAATGCTTAAGGTACTAACCTAAAGGTTGTTAATGGTCAATGAATAAAACATTATATCTAAAGGTACTAACCTAAAGGTTGTTAATGTTGAAAGAAATATTATCGAAACTTTGACACCGGAAGAACACATAAAAGAGTCCTTCCGGAACACTCCAGAATAGTGAAAATAAGGAGGTACGTGATACGGTAAGTAAACGAACTACGAAAAATCTGCAAACATATTTTTTGTCAATTTTGTAATATTTAGTAAATTAGGAAAATAAGAAACTTCCAGGAAGCGTACTCTGGTGGGCACAAGACACCAGGGCGCGCCAGGCTTGCCTGGCGTGCCCCAGTGGGTTGTGCCCACCTCGGGCACCTTCCGGACTTCATTTTTCTACAGTTTGCTTGTTCCCCAAGATAAAAATATTTATATACCCCCCGAACCTATTGACCACCGTAGCGCGGAGAAATCTTCTATTTTCTTTTCCTTGTCATTTTTCTGCCAGATCCGATCTACTATGGCCTCCTCAAGCTCCTCCAAGGACAAGTTCTTCAAGAACGTCATCAACCCATATTTGCAGGAGGTGGTGCAGCACCCTCAGGTCATCCAGACACATGAGGGGGTGCTGCACATCTGTGATGTGCAAGGATCCAAGAGGACGGGAAACGTGGAGGCCAGGCTTGAGCCTATGGAGCAGGAAGTCTTCCGGTGCAAGGGGATGGTGGAGCGTGGACTCAATGCAAATCACCTCATGATCATGGACCTTTCCCGTGATCTCAAGATGGATGGTAAGCCCGTGAAGGACATCGTCTTCACCTTCAACGAGCAAATCAACTTCCTCCAAAGCCAGATTTATGACCTCCAGAACCAAGTCTTTGAATATGAGGCGAGGTTTAAAGGTATGAGTTTGGCTGCCAATTGCAGGACCCGTGGGACTCATTCTTCCTCCTATGATGGTGAACCTATGCCATGGAAGCGTACCCTTGGCCTCAGCAAAGCTTGGGGGGAGGTGCACCGGTATCGTATCATCCCCACTATCCTTTTGCATTTACTTATTCTAGTTCGATCTTTTGCTTTAGAATAAATGAAAGTTAGTTCGTGTGGGGACCCCGACTCATAAGTCGTGATCACCAAATGCACGTGTACAGTGATCCCAGAGATCAATGCTCACTGAACACACAGAAGCTGAATAACAAGAGTCTTACATCCATACATACTGTATTACACAAATAGGACCATTATGGTCAAGTCTTGAGTATATCATCGCAGCGGAAATCTTCAATAACAACTTGGAACCATGCCATCTGCCTTAACCCTACAGGCATTCTGACTGGGAAGCGTCCTAGCTCGCATGCTCGTAACCAAGAAATCTTCATCATATCATGTTCTCTCCTGCCTGGCCAATAAAATAACCAGTGGCAAGCCAATGAGTACTTTGAATGTACTCGCAAGCAACCCAAGTGTGATGACAGAATAATTATGCAAGGCTCTACTGCTAAATTGGCAGTTTTGCGGAATGCTAGTTTTTCATATGCAAGTATGATCAACATATAACATGGACATGCATGTGTCTGCAACAAGTATCAGGAGGTTTCAGACATCAATATCGAGAAAGAGTCATGAACAACTCTTGCTCACGCTCATCGTGACTTTCTCACAATCATATCAACAGATTTACCCAAACCGTGTTGTTTTCCATAAACTTATGGACATAGTCTAAGCAGCACCACCAAACTGTCCTTGACCGTGGACACGGCTATTTGAATAGTTTTACACTCTGTAGAGGTTGCGCACTTTACCCACAAGATCCGGGAATCTTTCGTGTCACCCATGATCCCGCAGTACCTCAAGTACTCGGGGGAAGCACCTGGTCATTACCTTTCCCTAGACGACACTAACATAGGGTCCACTCGCTGGTGCACAGCCCTCGTGTACAAATGGTAAATCATGGGTCTTGCCCCCTTTACAATGTCACGCATACACGAAGGGACCAACGGTGTGTCCGGTGCCTGTGAAAACAGTCATGGTCGCCTATCCAAGTACGACCCCGTCCCGGGAGAGACCTCAAGTCTTCCCCGTCATTAGTAATGTGGGCACCATGCTAGTATCGGCCTAAGTAATCAATAATACCCCGTACCATAAGGGGTAGAGTGGTTGACACATGTTTGGCTGGGACGGTAGTCACACATAAATCTAATCCATCTCTGTAAACAACATTTTCATCAAGCCTCGGTACACTACTTCTTCACCAAGTAGTGCCCTAGTTCATCATCGTCTCCCAGGGGCATTAGTGGCACCCACTGGGTTATTTGCATGTATGTCAAACCAGACTTGTTTCTCTCAATGCATAACCCTGACCCAATTTGCGTAGCCAACTACTATAGCACACATCTATCTACTCCCACCGGCATAACCCTCATAAGAAGTTAGGGCCATGCACAATGCAAGTATCAAAGAGGAAGTGCAGTGGCAAACCATCAAAGTGGTTCCACCTCATCATGATTCCGTAACAACAACATTATGGTACTATATGATATGCATAAAAAGGTTTCTCAAACATGGTCAAAGGGCTGCTTGCCTTGTCCTTCCGAGTCTTCAAACCTTCTGGTCCATCTCCGAGTACTCCGTTTATTTCGTCAATTAATGATGGAAACAATCATAATAAGCAACACAACAAAGCAAAAATAAAAGTGCTCTAAAAATAGGAGTTCGACTTTTCTAGGATACCTCTGGTCATATGAAAAATGACCAAGGTGGTTTCATTGGAGTATGATCAATGGATGGTTTGGCACATTTCAATGTGATGGAAACAAGGGGTTTATGGATTTGAAAGAAGTGTAAAGAAATATATTTTTGAAAAATGAGCAAAGGCACCCATTTAACAAATCATGGTTTTAGAAGCATCTAGGAGTTGGTTTCACTGGATTTGGAGTTCAGATGAATTTCCTAGGATTTTGCAAAGTTGATAAATATGAAGAAATGGCTCATTATTTGGTGGGGTACAGAAAGTATTAGGAAAAATGATCCAAAACTAAGTTTTGATATTACAAGCATCTAGGAATTTGATCCATTGCATTTGGATCAAATTTGAGCTCTCTGTGATTTTTTGAAGTTTATCACAGAAAATGGAATAATGACATTTGATAATTATTTGTGAAGAAAAAGTCTCTGGAAAAATGTGCATGTTGCACCATGTGATAGAGCATGATTTTATGAACTACTAGAAATTTGAATCATCAAATTTGGAGTTCATTTGAATTATTTATGGCTTCTTGAAGTTTACAGAAAAAGAAAAATGGAAAGAGAAAGGGTTTATACCCTTATGCTGCGAACTGGGCGGAAGATAGCCGTATAGAAACTGGGCCGGCCCAACGGCTCGGCCGCGCGCACAGGGGGGTGGTGACGTCAGCAGCGCCTTCGCAGAATACGCTTTCGCGCCGGGAAGGCGTTTTTCTGCCGCCCCGCCTCCACTTAAACGACGTGGCGGCTGGCGGGGTCGCTGACCCGCGGGGCCCAGCCGCAGGTCGCCCCGTCGACCCTGGCCATCTTCTCCAGCCCGACGCCGGGCAAGGGAGGGCTTCGGCCACCGGCGTAGTCGTCGCCTAGAGACGCGGGAGGGCCGGCCGATGAGCCCAGGAGCTCCGGCTCTCCTTCCCGCACCCGAGGGTGGCTGAGGGCTCGCCCAACGAAGCCCATAGCCTCGCCACCACAGGGAGGCCGCGGCGGCCGCGGAGCTTCGGCGGCGTCACGCCGGGAAGACTTCCCAGGCCAAGAGGGGGACTGGTTCGACCCTGAGGACTCCCTAAGGAGGGCACAGACCTGGAAATAAGGAAGGGGAAGGAAAGAGGGGCCAAGGGCCCGAATCCGAGCGGCGTTCGACGGTGGTACTCCGGCCATGGAGGTAGACAGAGGGCTCGAGATGGAGAAATGGGTTGTCTGGGGGTTTGCTGGAGTAGTGGGAGAGCGAGAGGAGTCGAGAGAGAGTCCAATGGGGCTCTATGTGGTGTGCGCGTTGGTGCACCGTGGGTGCGGTCCAGGGCGCGCATGGGCGAGCTTCACAGAGGGGAGAGGAGAGAGGGTCAGGTGGGGGCCGGCGTCGTGCCGTGTCCCAGACGTCGAGGCAACCTCAGGGGACATGCTGGGGAGGCCCGAGGTTGTCGGGGCCTTGGGGTGGGGGCGGCTACAGTGCGCCAGAGCACGCATATGGCTGCCATTGGCATTGCTCTAGCATCCAGGGCGTGGCCAATAGTGTCTAGGGGGTAGAGGGAGTATTAGAATATAGGGAGGTGGTCTTGGATGCTCTAGGGAGCCAGTGGGAGAGGAGAGAGGCAGAAGAAGGAGAGAGGGGCTGTCCAGGGTGGTAAAATGAGGGTTTTCACCCCTCAATCATTGAGCTCCGCTCATGGGTGAGTTACTGGAGGTAGAAGGTGACTAGGTGATGCTGTGGTAAAAAGTTGAGTCAAAGGTTAATAGTAAAAGGGGGCAGAACAGTGGTTTAGGTAAAATGGCAGAAGGTGTTTGATGTGGTTTTGGTCAAGCAAATGACTTCCAATTGACATGATACTTAACATGATCAAATGGCACATACATTTAGGCCCTTCCACCAAATTTGAGCTCATTTGGGCAAAGTTGCCAATGCAACTTTGCTGAACCCTAGAAATCAACAGAAATGGATTTCTCAAGATTAGGTTAAGCAAATCATCTCTCCTTGATGCACCACTTGGTGTAGTGTCATCATTTGGGTTTGTGAGCATGACCACAAAATTTGAGGCCCCATGTAAAAAGTTGGCAATGTAGAGTTATTCAAATTTGGATCTGGTCAAAAAGGGTTTTGGGGCATTTAGATCAAGTTATCCTTCTCCAAAACTTGTTCCATTTAGCATAGATGCATATTTACATTATTTGAGCATGTGCACCAAGTTTGAGAGCATTTGGACAAGTTTGGCAATGTAAAGTTGCTCAAACTTCAAAATGGACAGAATTGGTTTTGAGGGGATTAGATGATGTTTCCTTGATCTTCAAGGCATGAGGCTTTGTAAGATCATCAAATATGTCAGATTTGACATGATAGAATTTCCCTGGAATTTTCAGGGAATATTTCCTTTGTAAATATTTCAAAAGCTTGAAATATCCAGAAAGGGTTTTGGAAGGATTTGTCCAATATTTTGAACATGACCATGTGTTGAAACTCTTATATATGGACAATATATGTCCTATGAGTTTCCTTGAATTTTGGCAAATATTTTTGAAATAGCTAAATAATTTTTACCTATTAAAGACCATTTCTGGCCTAAAGAAAAAGCATTTAAATAAAATATAAAAATAACTTTTAAAATTATAATTTTGTGGTTTATTGGCGTCCTATACCTAATAGGATTCAAATGTACCTTTTGAAAGATTTTTCACACTCTAAATAAGGTACTTGTAGTGCAAACCTCAATTCAGGGGTTTTTGGAAAACTAATTTCAGAAAATACTATTTGGCCAAAATATTTTTATAAGAAAATACTATACTGGTCTATACACATGGAATGATCATTGGGAAAAGGTTTTGGATCAAGGAGGTGAAGTATAAGAGTTGGATGATTTATTTGATTTTTAGTGCACTATCAAACAGCAGACAGAAAATCATTCAAGCAAAGTCAAAAACACTCAAAAGTTTTTGTCAATCCACATTTTTAGCATGATTATTAGCTTAAGTGTTGTGGCATGAAAATCAGGGTGTGACAGACCTACCCCCCTTACAAGAATTTCGTCCCCGAGATTCCCAGACGAGGCGTGGAAAGGAATACGGATTCTGGGATACAGGGTAGTCTTCACTTCTTCTTGTTGGTTCTGCTTCCGAGTGGTGCTCCATGGAATCTTGAAGTACTTGGTGGTGTGGCTTCTTGCTTGTTGCCCCCTTTGATGCAGGTTGCTGAGGGGTCTCTTGTATGGGTTAGGTTGAGCTAGATGTCAAAGGCTCGGTGATCGATGTCCTTGCGGGGACCGGGCTAGTTAGGAAGTAAGAAGTACTTCCAGAGTGGTGACCCGTGGAATATTTGGTGCACGGTGGGTATCTCAGGTGGTAAATCTAGCTAGTAGCCGTCTACTATTTGACTTGTAGTGGTCTTGAAGAAGGTCGATAAATCTTGGTGTGAGCGTTCCTTCGACATGGAAATGCTTGGTTTCTTCGAGAGGAGTGGTTTGCAGATACGCCCGGTCTTCGACGCAGAAGTTTATCTCTTGATGATGGTGGTCGATGTAGTTCTTCCTTCTTGACATGTCGGTCTTCAATCGTCTTCTAACCAGCTCCATAGCTCTTCCTTCGTCTTCGGGTAGTCAAGTATGTTGCCAAATAAAGATGACAACTAACCTATCCTAGTACTCCATGAAGTCTATGGGGTACGCGAGGTAGGCTGTGGTATTGGTGGTGGTCTCCGTTGAGTCTTTGCAAAGGCCTTCCTGACTTAGAGCCAAGGCCCGTGGTCGGGATCTGACCATGTTGTGGCTCGGTGGGGCTTAAGGGTTTCAAGGATTCTAGTGAGTGAGTGAACATATATTATCTTATCCTTAAGCACGGTTTCTGAGACGCCAATAGCTCTATCTAGTATTCCAAATGAATAACCTTATACCACTAAATGCATCCTCTCGTATAGACCAACTTCAATCACCACTCATGCCATACACATCCTCATGACTCCCAAGAGGCGGTCTAACAAAATCGTACATATCTACGATCCCAATAATCATATGCATGGCTACCCCTAAAAATCCACGGGTAGGGCATACAAGCTGCCAAGCAAGGGTCAAACACCACAATCCAAGCGCCCAACCTATTCTTGCAAGGTTCAAGATAATGCATCTCTATTCTAAAGAAACACGTCATATGCCACTCCAAGATTTTGTTTCCTTCCTATAGATCAACTCCAATAGCCCGGTAATTTCCATCAATCGCCACATAATCCAACAATTCTACAAATCTGGTGTCTACGGTGTTCCACAAGATCTCAAGTCCCTATAATATCCAAATACTTGGAAGGACTATGCATTACGATAGTAAGTCCACCAAATTCCCATCATCCGGGTCAAGTAAACTCCAAGGTCATGATTATATAGATCCCTAAATCAACTCCGACAAATAATCCAATCTCCTAGTTTATTGTCCACCGAGAAGCATGGTATCATGATCAGGATCATCGGTCTAAATCCAATTTACTCCGAACCATGCAGACATATCTAGCATCTATACCCAACCAGAATCACCTACTTAAATCCAAATCTCATGCCCGACGAGAATTCCTACATTTTCCCCAAGTCATCCTCAAAACGCCATCTATCTCCTATCAATATCCCCTGGCTAGGTCAAATCCTTATACCTCCAAGAATTTCAATTTGCGATCACAATTGCCCTGCAAATCCAAGTTACTCCAGGGTGATGAAAGTTACGCTACTCTATTAACCATGATCCCACCAACATGAAAACCTCACAATCCATCAAGGTCTCAAACAATTCCTCGAAGTCACGGGTATAGAGTCACCAATCATCTGTCTTATGTCCTCAAATTGGTCTATCTATGGCATCGGCAGTTCTTGTGCTATATTAGGACGAAAATGTGCTCGCTCACAGTGTCCACTGGTTCCATTACGAACCCAGTGTTGTGCAAGGTTATAGAGGCTTAGCTGGTTCTCTTGCAATTCTATGGGTTAAGCACATGGTTAAGGATTCGTGCTGGAGTTTCTCGTGAAGTCTCAAAGGGTCTAGGAATAGGTTTCTAGTCTCGAGGGTTAAACATAACTTCACGGGGTTGCACTTGGTCGTGGATGTTGTAGCAGAAGTCTTCATTGTTAGTTGGTTGCCGAGTTGGAATCCTTGGTACTTCTTGTCTTGCTGGTCTTCAGTCGAGGATATAGAAGAGAGGGAAAAAGTAGCACAAAGGAGGGGAATGCCTAAAGGGGTTTCTATAGTGCAAGTGCAAACAAACAGGTGCAAAAAGGCCGAAACAAAAGAAACAAGGCAAGTAAGGTGATATAGTCGTGTACTTGTCACCTAGGGCAACAGTGCGACTTATATCAAAGCACAAACAATTAAAATCAAGCAACACACAATCATGGTTCTATTCGAACCATCATACGGACTCGACTGCGCATAGGGGTTACACGACTCATCCTACCCTAGGGGTTCTCGGACTCAGTGTCGTGACTTGTGCCTCGTGCAGTCTTCTGAGTTTTCCTCAGGTGTTGCTATGTCCCTCGTAGTTGTTTGATGAACGATCCGGGTTGATCCTAAAGAATCTTCAACAACTTCTCCCCTAATGAGGTGATGTGGTGAAGGGGTCTCCTTGTAGCTGGCGTTGACTTGGTCTTCTCTTGTCTCTTTAATCATGACGATCCCTTGTGCCTTTTGGGGCGTCGATGGTACCAGGTAGGCAATCCTTTATGCAATGATATTAACAAGGCATAGTAGAGGTTCGACATGTCGGTTACATTGATGAAAACATCGACACCAAGAGCGGGGGACGAAGAGAACCGTTTTCCTGCTCACTATAGTGAGGCGGACCAAATGGCGAGGTTCTCATCCACCGGTGGTTGCCGACACAACAACAGTAGTGACAAGGTTACTCTATTACCGAGGTATATCATGATCTTGCATAACCTATACCTTGGTCATCATAGGCCAATGTTGCATCATCTTGGGGCACTGTCAAGGATGTCACCATCTTCTAGGTCTTCATGTCCTCATTCCTCGAGGATGTATCTTCTGTTGGCATCATTTTGTTGTGGTGTCACTAGTCTTGTGTTTAGAAGAGATGGGTGAGTGTTTGGCAAGGTGCACTCCTTCTAGATTATCCACGAGGATTTCAGGATATCCAGTGGTCAGGGGCATAAGGGTTCTAGTGACCAATAGTTTTCAAGGGGAAAGAGATTAATAAGGAAAGTATAGCCTAGTTTTCGAAAAACTGAGAAGGGAAGAGAAGTATAGATAGTTTTGAAAACTAGTAATAGTTTTGGAAATAGTTTTAACCTAACTAATGACCATGCTAACTAAGGCTTCCTACAGTCAGGATGGCTCTAATACCAGCTCTGTGGGGACCCCGACTCATAAGTCATGATCACCGAATGCTCGTGTACAGTGATCCCAGAGATCAATGCTCACTCAACACACAGAAGGTGAATAACAAGAGTCTTACATCCATACATACCGTATTACACAAATAGGACCATTATGGTCAAGTCTTGACTATATCATCGCAGCAGAAATCTTCAATAACAACTTGGACCCATGCCATCTGCCTTAACCCTACAGGCATTCTGACTGGGAAGCGTCCTAGGTCGCATGCTCGTCACCAAGAAATCTTCATCATATCCTGTTCTCTCCTGCCTAGCCAATAAAATAACCAGTGGCAAGCCAATGAGTACTTTGAATGTACTCGCAAGCAACCCAAGTGTGATGACAGAATAATTATGCAAGGCTCTACTTCTAAATTGGCAGTTTTGCGGAAAGCTAATTTTTCATATGCAAGTATGATCAGCATATAACATGGACATGCATGTGTCTACAACAAGTATCAGGAGGTTTAGACATCAATATCGAGAAAGAGTCATGAATAACTCTTGCTCACGCTCATCGTGACTTTCTCACAATCATATCAACAGATTTACCCAAACCGTGTTGTTTTCCAGAAACTTATGGACATAGTCTAAGCAGCACCACCCAACTGTCCTTGACCGTGGACATGGCTATTCGAATAGTTTTACACTCTGCAGAGGTCGCGCACTTTACCCACAAGATCCGGGAAGCTTTCGTGTCACCCACGACCCCGCAGTACCTCAAGTACTCGGGTGAAGCACCTGGTCATTACCTTTCCCTAGACGACACTAACATAGGGTCCACTCGCTGGTGCACAGCCCTCGTGTACAAACGGTAAATCATGGGTCTTGCCCTCTTTACAATGTCACGCATACACGAAGGGACCAACGGTGTGTCCGGTGCCTGTGAAAACAGTCATGGTCACCTATCCAAGCACGACCCCGTCCCAGGAGAGACCTCAAGTCTTCCCCGTCACTAGTAATGTCGGCACCATGCTAGTATCGGCCTAGGTAATCAATAATGCCCCGTCCCATAAGGGGTAGAGTGGTTGCTCATGTTTGGTTGGGATGGTAGTCACACATAAATCTAATCCATCTCTGTAAACAACATTTTCATCAAGCCTCGGTACACTACTTCTTCACCAATTAGTGCCCTAGTTCCTCATCGTCTCCCAGGGGCATTAGTGGCACCCACTGGGTTATTTGCAAGTATGTCAAACCACACTTGTTTCTCTCAATGCATAACCCTGACCCAATTTGTGTAGCCAACTACTATAGCACACATCTATCTACTCCAACCGGCATAACCCTCATAAGAAGTTAGGGCCATGCACAATGCAAGTATCAAAGATGAAGTGCAGTGGCCAACCATCAAAGTGGTTCCACCTCATCATGATTCCGTAACAAGAACATTATGGTACTATATGACATGCATAAAAAGGTTTCTCAAACATGGTCAAATGGCTGCTTGCCTTGTCCTTCTGAGTCTTCAAACCTTCTGGTCCATCTCCGAGTACTCCGTTTATTTCGTCAACTAACGATGGAAACAATCATAATAAGCAACACAACAAAGCAAAAATAAAAGTGCTCTAAAAATAGGAGTTCGACTTTTCTAGGATACCTCTGGTCATATGAAAAATGACCAAGGTGGTTTCATTGGAGTATGATCAATGGATGGTTTGGCACATTTCAATATGATGGAAACAAGGGGTTTATGGATTTGAAAGTAGTGTACAGAAATATATTTTTGAAAAATGAGCAAAGGCACCCATTTAACAAATCATGGTTTTAGAAGCATCTAGGAGTTGGTTTCACTGGATTTGGAGTTCAGATGAATTTCCAAGGATTTCGCAAAGTTGATAAATATGAAGAAATGGCTCATTATTTGGTGGGGTACAGAAAGTATTAGGAAAAATGATCCAAAACTAAGTTTTGATATTACAAGCATCTAGGAATTTGATCCATTGCATTTGGATCAAATTTGAGCTCTCTGTGTTTTTTTGAAGTTTATCACAGAAAATGGAATTATGACATTTGATAATTATTTGTGAAGAAAAAGTATCTGGAAAAATGTGCATGTTGCACCATGTGATAGAGCATGATTTTATGAACTACTAGAAATTTGAATCATCAAATTTGGAGTTCATTTGAATTATTTATGGGTTCTTGAAGTTTACAGAAAAAGAAAAAGGGAAAGAGAAAGGGTTTATACCCTTATACTGCGAACTGGGCGGAAGATAGCCGTATAGAAATTGGGCCGACCCAACGGCTCGGCCGCGCGCACAGGGGGGTGGTGACGTCGGCAGCGCCTTCGCAGAATACGCTTTCGCGTCGGGAAGGCGTTTTTCTGCCACCCCGCCTCCACTTAAACGACGTGGCGGCTGGCGGGGTCGCTGACGGGCAAGGGAGGGCTTCGGCCGCCGGCGCAGTCGTCGCCTGGAGACGCGGGAGGGCCGGCCGACGAGCCCAGGACCTTCGGCTCTCCTTCCCGCACCCGAGAGTGGCTGAGGGCTTGCCCAAGGAAGCCCACAGCCTCGCCACCGCACGGAGGCCGCGGCGGCCGCGGAGCTTCGGCGGCGCCACGCCGGGAAGACTTCCCAGGCCAAGAGGGGGACTGGTTCGACCCTGGGGACTCCCTGAGGAGGGCTCGGACCTGGAAATAAGGAAGGGGAAGGAAAGAGGGGCCGAGGGCCCGAATCCGAGCGGCGGGCGGCGGCGGTACTCCGTCCATGGAGGTAGACAGAGGGCTCGAGAGGGAGAGATGGGTTGTCTGGGGGTTTTCTTGAGTAGTGGGAGAGCGAGAGGATTCGAGAGAGAGTCCAATGGGGCTCTATATGGTGTGCGCGTTGGTGCACCATGGGCGCGGTCCAGGGCGCGCATGGGCGAGCTTCACATAGGGGAGAGGAGAGAGGGTCAGGTGGGGGCCGGTGTTGTGCCGTGTCCCAGACATCGAGGCGACCTCAGGGGACATGCTAGGGAGGCCCGAGGTTGTCGGGGCATCGGGATGGGAGCGGCTACAGTGCACCAGAGCACTGTAGCGCGCTCCAGAGCACGCATATGGCTGCCATTGGCATTGCTCTGCCGTCCAGGGCGTGGCCAATAGTGTCTAGGGGGCAGAGGGAGTAGTAGAATATAGGGAGGTGGTCTTGGATGCTCTGGGAGCCAGTAGGAGAGGAGAGAGGCAGAAGAAGAAGGAGAGAGGGGCTATCCAAGGTGGTAAAATGAGGGTTTTCACCCCTCAATCATTGAGCTCTGGTCATGGGAGAGTTACTGGAGGTAGAAGGTGACTAGGTGATGATGTGGTAAAAAGTTGAATCAAAGGTTAATAGTAAAAGGGGGCAGAACAGTGGTTTTGGTAAAATGGCAGAAGGTGTTTGATGTGGTTTTGGGCAAGCAAATGACTTCCAATTGACATGAGACTTAACATGATCAAATGGCACATACATTTAGGCCATTCCACCAAATTTGAGCTCATTTGGGCAAAGTTGCCAATGCAACTTTGGTGAACCCTAGAAATCAACAGAAATGGATTTCTCAAGATTAGGTTAAGCAAATCATCTTTCCTTGATGCACCACTTGGTGTAGTGTCATCATTTGGGTTTGTGAGCATGACCACAAAATTTGAGGCCCGAAGTAAAAAGTTGGCAATTTAGAGTTGTTCAAATTTGGATCTGGTCAGAAAGGGTTTTGGGGCATTTAGATCAAGTTATCCTTCTCCAAAACTTGTGACATTTAGCATAGATGCATATTTACATCATTTGAGCATGCGCACCAAGTTTGAGAGCATTTGGACAAGTTTGGCAATGTAAAGTTGCTCAAACTTCAAAATGGACAGAAATGGTTTTGAGGGGATTAGATGATGTTTCCTTTATCTTCAAGGCATGAGGCTTTGTAAGATCATCAAATATTTCATATTTGACATGATAGAATTTCCCTGGAATTTTCAGGGAATATTTCCTTTGTAAATATTTCAAAAGCTTGAAATATCCAGAAAGGGTTTTGGAAGGATTTGTCCAATATTTTGAACATGACCATGTGTTGAAACTCTTATATATGGACAATATATGTCCTATGAGTTTCCCTGAATTTTGGCAAATATTTTTGAAATAGCTAAATAATTTTTACTATTAAAGACCATTTCTGGCCTAAAGAAAAAGCATTTAAATAAAATATAAAAATAACTTTTAAAATTATAATTTTGTGGTTTTTGGGATTCCTATACCTAATAGGATTCAAATGTACCTTTTGAAAGATTTTTCACACCCTAAATAAGGTACTTGTAGTGCAAACCTCAATTCAGGGGTTTTTGGAAAACTAATTTTAGAAAATACTATTTGGCCAAAATATTTTTATAAGAAAATACTGTACTGGTCTATACACATGGCATGATCATTGGGAAAAGGGTTTAGATCAAGGAGATGAAGTATAAGAGTTGGATGATTTATTTGATTTTTAGAGCACTATCAAACAGCAAACATAAAATCATTCAAGCAAAGTCAAATACACTCAAAAGTTTTTGTCAATCCACATTTTTAGCATGATTATTAGCTTAAGTGTTGTGGCATGAAAATCAGGGTGTGATAGATCGATACCTTCTTTTCCTGAGTATGCTTAGTGGTCTATATTTGTAATCGTGTGCGAGGTATATTAAAGTCTAGTTTTGAGATTTTGCTTTCTTTACCTTCATGCTGCAATAAAAAGAAAGGATATAATTGAATGAATAAAAGAAAGGAAATAAATTATACTAATCTTATGGTAGGTAATGGCACCACATAAGGAAAAGTATAAGTAGAAATGTTTATTAGAGATTGACAAACATAGCATTGGTCAATGATGCAACTCATGAAAGAATTGATAAGGGAAGAGAAGATTCACATATAAATATACTATCCTAGAAATCTTTTGTGATTGTGAGCCCCCATCAAAATATTATAGGCCAAGATTGTTGACGTTGGACAAGAAAGACAACCAAATGATTTATGTTTGTTCATATTCACATAGAAGTCATATTGTCATAGATTTGTTAACATGTGGTGCTTGCTAAATATCTTTTCTAGCCAAAAATTCTGCACCATGTAGAGATACTACTTGTGCATCCAAAAACCTTTAAACCCAAACCTGTTTTGAGAGTCCCCCATACCTACCTATGGATTGAGTAAGATCCCTCAAGTAAGTTGTCATCGGTGCAATAAGGCAATAAAAATTGCTTCTAAAAATGTGAGATCATTTAGTGTAAGAGAAAATTGAGCGTTGCACGAACTTGATACGTCCATTTTGCACCAAGAGGGAGAATTCCGGCAGCTGGAAATCTGGATCTGAAAAAGCTACGTCAGGCCACCTATTCTGCACAACTCCAAACAAGATGAAACTCCACGGAGAATTTTTATGGAATAGTTGAAGAATATTGGAGCAAATAAGTACCAGAGGGGGCCCACCAGGTGGGAACAACCCACTTGGGGCGCCAGGCAGCCCATGTGCACCCTGGTGGGTTGTGCTCACCCAGGCCCACCTCCGGTGCCCATCTTCTGGTATATAAGCCATTCTGACCTACAAAAAATAAGGAGAAGACTTTCGGGACGGAGCGCCACCGTCTCGAGGTGGAACTTGGGCAGGAGCACTTTGGCCCTCCGGTGGAGCGATTCCGCAGGAGGAACTTCCCTCCTGGAGGGGGAAATCATCGTCATCATCATCACCAACAACTCTCCCATCTTGGGGCGGGCTATCTCCATCAACATCTTCAACAACACCATCTCATCTCAAACCCTAGTTCATCTCTTGTGTTCAATCTTATTACTGAAACTATAGGTTGGTGCTTGTGGGTGACTAGTAGTGTTGATTACATCTTGTAGTTGATTACTATATGTTTTATTTGGTGGAAGATTATATGTTCAGATCCAATATGCTATTTACTACCCCTCTGATATTGAGCATGTTTATCATTTGTGAGTAGTTGCCTTTGTTCTTGAGGTCGTGGGAGAAATCATGTTGCAAGTAATCATGTGAATTTGATATCCGTTTGATATTTTGATAGTATGTATGTTGCGATTCCCTTAGTGGTGTCATGTGAACGTCGGCTACATGACACTACACCATATTTTGGCCTAAGGGAATGCATTGTGGAATAGTAATTAGATGATGGGTTGCGAGAGTGACAAAAGCTTAAACTCCAGTTTATGCGTTGTTCCGTAAGGGACCGATTGGATCCAAAAGTTTAATGCTATGGTTAGATTTTATTCTTAATACTTTTCTCGTAGTTGCGGATGCTTGCAGGAGGGTTAATCATAAGTAGGAGGTTTGTTAAAGTAAGAACAACACCTAAGCACCGATCCACCCACATACCAAATTATCAAAGTAGCGAACACGAATCGAACCAACCTTATGAAAGGGACTAGATGAAATTCACGTGTACCCTCAAGAACGCTTTGCTTATTATAAGAGAACGTCTTGGCATGTCCTTTTCCTCAAAAGGATTGGGCTACCTTGCTGCATTTTTGCTACTACTATCGTTACTTGCTCGTTACAAAATTATCTTGCTATCAAACTACTCCGCTACTTCCAATTTCAGCACTTGCAAACATTACCTTACAGAAGAACACTTGTCATTTCCTTCTGCTCCTCGTTGGGTTCGACACTCTTACTTATCGAAAAGAGCTACAATTGATCCCCTATACTTGTGGGTCATCACCTGCTGGACTACAACTCTTTCAAGACGGCTGCAAATCTTGAAAGTAATATGAAATGGGTTGTAAATATAAAAATCAGATGACAAAATTGGCAATTACTTTCAAATTTCTAAATATTTTCACATTTTCAGAATCCAATTTCACTGGGATTTAACCTAATTTAAATATATCTTCAAAGTACTTTAAATCTGGCTCAACATTTCGGTATTAAAAATAGTTTGGAACCCACCGAAATATGCAAAATTGCATTTAAATTTTTAACCATGGCCCTGGCCAACAACAAAAACGGACTACAATAAATTGCATAAGAAGTTGCAATGAGATGTAAATTATTAAAAAAAATAGGGAATGGTCTGACTTGTGGGCCTATTAAGTTGATGCGTATGCAAGATTTTTTTACTTATTATATACGTCAACAAACGATTCTAGCAGAAGTGACCCTTAGATGTCAATCCAACGGCCGTCATGCTTCTTAAATCTTTGATCTTCTTGCTCCAGCCGCCAAATCCAGCGCCGGTGGGACCGCCTATTCCTGCGTGCTCCTGCCTCCCGTGGCCGGCTATGCTACCGCGTAAGACTCACCGCCCCCTACAAATCCCACCGTTGGCCAGGCCATCCCTCTACTCACCCACACCCCATGTTATTCTGTTGTGACAGCAGCCTCACACCGCAGCCGAACCAGTCAACCCTCGTACTACCCTCCGCGAGTTCCCAGGCTCCGCGTCGTTCCCTGACTCACTGTCGTTCACCGCCTGGTGCTATCCGCGCGACATGGTCAACATGGTCAAGAAACAACTTCCATCAGAAGAGGACTGTACATGGAGAGGCTGACAGCTGGGTCCACAGCCGCGGCAAGGAAGTGCATCCTTATTATGTGCAAAATAATGATTGCTCCATCTGACAGCGGGACCTACTAGAAGGGCCTCGAAAAAAATGTTTCCCATCTGACAGCTAGGACCCACCAGCTACATCTTCGCACGCAAGGAAGTGCGTCCATATTACGGGCAAAAAAATGTTTCTTCCCCTCACATGTGGGACCCACCAGATATATCTTCACACGCAAGGAAGTGCCTCCTTATCCCCCTGACAGTTGGGACCCACCGGGTCGAACCGTACGTAGGGTTGTCTGTCTGGTGGCGAACGTGTACGTACATACTGGTCGATCGGTCTCTCTGCAGCGATGAACCATGGCCGAGTAAGGAGATGCTCGTGTCGTAGTAGAGGCATGGACGTAGCATGCCATGCAGTCCCGTCCATATATATCGTGTAAACGTACGTACAGCCACACTGCAAGAAAGTAAATACGGCTACATACATACATAAGGGCGGTGTCTCGAATGCGTACTCACGCATATGTGCTGCCAGGTCTCCGAACGCATCGTGTTCAACGGGAGCCAACCGGCTTGGACGGAACAGCCGGAACGAGGTCTGGTGTACCGCAAAACGAAGGAAAAGGGCCTTTTGTTCGACCGCATACGGTCAAAACTGGGTCATGTTCATCGGGAAGGGTATGGCGTACCGTAGAACGGAGGAAACAGACTTGTGTTCGAGCTCCTATGGTCGAAACATGGTATTGCTGATCGTGAGGGGCGTGGCATACCGCAAAACAGAGGAAAGGGACTTGTGTTGGAGCGCCTACGGTCGACACGGGGTCCTATTCATCAGGAGGGTGTGGCGTACCGCAAAATTGGACTCCACGGGCTACTGTTCATCCACCGTCTACTGCCTCGCTCCAGCCTCCATGGGCTATTGTGCTGGGGATCGTTGCAGAAATTCAAAAAAATTCTATGCATCAGCAAGATCTATCTATGGAGTTACTAGCAATGAGAGGGGAGTGTATCTTTGTACCTTTGAATATCGCGATGCGGAAGCGTTGTAAGAACGCGGTTGGTGGAGTTGTACAAGAAGCAATTCAGATCGCGGTCGAATCCGATCTAAGCGCCGTACAACGGCGCCTCTGCGTTCAACACACGTGCAGCCCGGTGACATCTCACATGCCTTGATCTAGCAAGGGGAAAGGGAGAGGTTGGGAAAGACTCCATCCAGCAGCAGCACGACGGCGTGGTGGTGGTGGAGGAGCGTGGCACTCCAGCAGGGCTTCACCAAGCACTACGAGAGACGAGGAGGGAGAGGGGTAGGGCTGCGTCGAGAGATAGGGAGAGTCTCATGTGTGGCAGCCCCAAAACCCCCACTATATATAGGGGGAGGGGAGGGGCTGCACCCCCATCTAGGGTTCCCCCCCTAGGGGGTGCGGCAGCCCCAGATTGGATCTGGGGGGGCGGCCAGAGGGGGAGAGAGGGGGAGCACCTAGGGTGGGCCTTAAGGCCCATCTGCGCCTAGGGTTTGCCCCCTCTCCTCTTTGTTGCACCTTAAACCTTGGTGGGAGGTGCACCAGCCCACCTAGGGGCTGGTCCCTCCCCACTCTTGGCCCACGCATGCCTCCGGGGCTGGTGGCCCCTTCCGGTGGATCCCCCATAACCCTTCTGGTGGTCTCGGTACATTACCGATGATGCCCGCAACACTTCCGGTGGCCAAAACCTCACTTCCTATATATAATTCTTTACCTCCGGAACTCCTTGTGACGTCTGGGATCTCATCCGGGACTCCGAACAACATTCGGTAACCACGTACATATATTCCCTACAACCCTGGCGTCATCGAACCTTAAGTGTGTAGACCCTACGGGTTCGGGAACCATGCAGACATGACCGAGACATCTCTCCGGCCAATGACCAACAGCGGATCTGGATACCCATGTTGGCTCCCACATGTTCCACGATGATCTCATCGGATGAACCACGATGTCAAGGATTCAATCAATCCCGTATACGATTCCCTTTGTCTATTGGTATAGTACTTGCCCGAGATTTGATCGTCGGTATACCGATACCTTGTTCGATCTCGTTACCGGCAAGTCTCTTTATTCATTCCGTAACACATCATATCATGACCAACTCCTTAGTCACATAGAGGTCATTACGATGATGTCTTACCGAGTGGGCCCTGAGATACCTCTCCGTCATACGGAGTGACAAATCCCAGTCTCGATTCGTGCCAACCCAACAGATGCTTTCAGGGATACCCGTAGTGTACCTTTGTAGCCACCCAGTTACGTTGTGACGTTTGGCACACCCAAAGTATTCCTATGGTATCCAGGAGTTCCACAATCTCATGGTCTAAGGAAATGATACTTGACATTGGAAAACCTTTAGCATACGAACTACACGATCTTGTGCTATGCTTAGGATTGGGTCTTGTCCATCACATCATTCTCCTAATGATGTGATCCCGTTATCAATGGCATCCAATGTCCATGGTTAGGAAACCGTAACCATCTATTGATCAACGAGCTAGTCAACTAGAGGCTTACTAGGGACATGTTGTGGTCTAAGTATTCACACATGTATTATGATTTCTGGATAACACAATTATAGCATGAACAATAGACAATCATCATGAACAAGGAAATATAATAATAACCATTTATTATTGCCTCTAGGGAATATTTCCAATATTCTCCCACTTGCACTAGAGTCAATAATCTATTTACATTGTGATGAATCGAACACCCATAGAGTTCTAGTGTTGATCATGCTTTGCTCGTGGAAGAGGTTTAGTCAACAGATCTGCGACATTCAGATCCGTATGCACTTTACAAATATCTATGTCTCCATCTTGAACATAACTTCGAATGGAGTTGAAGCGGCGCTTGATGTGCTTGGTCTTCTTGTGAAACATGGGATCCTTGGAAATGGCAATAGCTCCAGTTTTGTCACAGAAGAGAGTCATCGGGCCCGACACGCTTGGAATAACTCCTAGGTCGGTGATGAACTCCTTCATCCAGACTCCTTCCTGTGCTGCTTCGGAAGCAGCTATGTACTCCGCTTCACATGTAGATGCCGCCACGACGCTTTGCTTGCAACTGCACCACCTGACTGCCCCACCATTCGAAATATACATGTATCCGGTCTGTGACTTTGAGTCATCCGGATCTGTGTCGAAGCTAGCATCGACGTAACCCTTTACGTTGAGCTCTTCGTCATCTCCATAAACGAGAAACATATCCTTAGTCCTTTTCAGGTACTTCAGGATGTTCTTGACCGCCGTCCAGTGTACCATTCTGAGATCACTTTGGTACCTCCCTACCAAACGTATGGCAAGGTTCACATCAGGTCTGGTACACAGCATGGCATACATAATAGAACCTATGGCTGAGGCATAGGGGATGACACTCATATTTTCTCTTTCTTCTGCCGAGGTCGTGCATTGAGTTGTGCTCAATCTCACACCTTGCAATACAGGCAAGAACCCTTTCTTGGACTGATGCATATTGAACTTCTTCAATATCTTGTCAAGGTATGTGCTTTGTGAAAGACCAATGAGGCGTCTCGATCTATCTCTATAGATTTTGATGACTAATATGTAAGCAGCTTCTCCAAGGTCCTTCATTGAAAAACACTTATTCAAGTAGGCATTTATGCTTTCCAAGAGTTCTACATCATTTCCCATAATCAATATGTCATCCACATATAATATGAGAAATGCTACATAGCTCCCACTCACTTTCTTGTAAATACAGGCTTCTCCATAAGTCTGTATGAACCCAAATGCTTTGGTTACTTCATCAAAGCGAATGTTCCAACTCCAAGATGCTTGCACCAGCCCATAGATGGAGTGCTGGAGCTTGCATACCTTGTTAGCATTCTTAGGATCGACAAAACCTTCCGGCTGCATCATATACAATTCATCCTTAAGGAAGCCGTTAAGGAATGTCGTTTTGACGTCCATTTACCATATCTCATAATCATAGAATGCAACAATTGCTAACATGATTCGGACGGACTTCAGCATCGCTACGGGAGAGAAAGTCTCATCGTAGTCAATTCCTTGAACTTGCCGAGCCTTATAGATGGTCACATTTCGATCCGCGTTAGTCTTCTTCTTAAAGATCCATTTATTTTATATGGCATGTCGATCATCGGGCAAGTCAACCAAAGTCCATACTTTGTTATCATACATGGATCCTACCTCGGATTTCATGGCTTCGAGCCATTTGTTGGAACCCGGGCCCGCCATCGCTTCTGCATAGTTCGAAGGTTCACCGTTGTCTAACAACATGATTTCCATGACAGGGTTGCCGTACCACTCTGGTGCGGAACGTGTCCTCGTGGACCTAATAAGTTCAGCAGTAACTTGATCCGAAGTTTCATGATCATTATCATTAACTTCCTCTCTAGTCGATGAAGGTACCACAGAAACATCTTCCTGCGCTACGCTACTTTCCGGTTCGAGAGGGGTGACAATCACCTCATCAAGTTCCACTTTCCTCCCACTTATTTCTTTCGAGAGAAACTCTTTCTCTAGAAAGGATCCATTCTTGGCAACAAAGACCTTGCCTTCGAATCTTAGGTAGAAGGTATACCCAATAGTTTCCTTAGGGCATCCTATGAAGACGCATTTTTTCGATTTGGGTTCGAGATTTTCAGGTTGAAGTTTCTTGACATAAGCATCGCATCCCCAAACTTTTAGAAACGACAACTTAGGTTTCTTACCAAACCATAGTTCATACAGTGTCGTCTCAACGGATTTAGATGGTGCCCTATTTAAAGTGAATGCGACAGTCTCTAAAGCATAACCCCAAAATGATAGCGGTAAGTCGGTAAGAGACATCATAGATCGCACCATGTCCAACAGAGAACGATTACGATGTTCGGACATACCATTACGTTGAGGTGTTCCAGGCGGCATCAATTGTGAAACAATTCCACATTTCCTTATGTGCGTGCCAAATTCGTGACTTAAATATTCTCCTCCACGATCTGATCGTAAGAACATTATTTTTCTGTCACGTTGATTCTCAACCTCATTATGAAATTACTTGAACTTTTCAAAGGTCTCACACTTGTGTTTCATCAAGTAGACATACCCATATCTACTTAAGTCATCAGTGAGGGTGAGAACATAACGATAGCCAGCGCGAGCTTCAACGCTCATTGGACCGCACACATCAGTATGTATGATTTCCAACAAGTTGGTTGCTCGCTCCATTGTTCCAGAGAACGGAGTCTTGGTCATCTTGCCCAAGAGGCATGGTTCGCACGTATCAAATGATTCCTAATCAAGAGACTCCAAAAGCCCATCTGCATGGAGCTTCTTCATACGTTTGACTCTAATATGACCAAGGCGGCAGTGCCACAAGTATGTGGGACTATCAATATCAACCTTACATCTTTTGGCATTCACACTATGAATATGTGTAACATCACGTTCGAGATTTAATAAAAATAAACCATTGACCAGCGGGGCATGACAATAAAACATTTCTATCATATAAATAGAACAACCATTATTCTCATATTTAAATGAGTAGCCATCTCGCATTAAACGAGATCTAGATACAATGTTCATGCTCAAAGCTGGTACTAAATAACAATTATTGAGGTTTAAAACTAATCCCGAAGGTACATGTAGAGGTAGCGTGCGGACGGCGATCACATCGACCTTGGAATCATTCCCGACGCGCATCGCCACCTCATCCTTCACCAGTATCCTCTTATTCCGCAGCTCCTGCTTTGAGTTACAAATGTGAGCAACTGCACTGGTATCAAATACCCAAGACCTACTATGAGCGCTGGTAAGGTACACACCAATAACATGTATATCACATATACCTTTGACGTTGTCGGCCTTCTTATCCGCTAAGTATTTGGGGCAATTCCGCTTCCAGTGACCCGTTCCCTTGCAATAAAAGCACTAAGTCTCAGGCTTGGGTCCATTCTTTGGCTTCTTCCTGGCAACTGGCTTACCGGGCACAGCAACTCCTTTGTCGTCCTTCTTGAAGTTCTTCTTACCCTTGCCTTTCTTGAAATTAGTGGTTTTATTCACCATCAACACTTGATGTTCCTTTTTGATCTCCACCTCCGCTGATTTCAGCATTGAATATACCTTGGGAATGGACTTCTCCATCCCTTGCATATTGAAATTCATCACAAAGCTCTTGTAGCTAGGTGGGAGCGACTGAAGGATTCTGTCAGTGACCGCGTCATCTGGGAGATTAACTCCGAGCTGAGACAAGCGGTTGTGCAACCCAGACATTTTGAGTATATGCTCGCTAACAGAACTATTCTCCTCCATCTTACAACTGTAGAACTTGTCGGAGACGTCATATCTCTCGACCCGGGCATGAGCTTGGAAAACCATTTTCAGCTCTTGGAACATCTCATATGCTCCGTGATGCTCAAAACGCTTTTGGAGTCCCGATTCTAAGCTGTAAAGCATGCCGCATTGAACCAAGGAGTAATCATCACTACGCGACTGCCAGCCATTCATAATGACTTGAGTTGCTGGGAAAATGGGTGTGTCACCTAGCGGTGCTTCAAGGACATATTCTTTCTTGGCAGCTATGAGGATGATCCTCAAGTTATGGACCCAATCTGTATAGTTGCTACCATCATCTCTCAGCTTGGTTTTCTCTAGGAACGTGTTGAAGTTGAGGGCAACATTAGCGTGGGCCATTTGATCTACAAGACATATTGTAAAGATTTTAGACTATATTCATGATAATTAAGTTCATCTAAACAAATTTAATGAACTCCCACTCAGATAGACATCTCTCTAGTCATCTAAGTGATACATGATCCGAATCGACTAGGCCGTGTCCGATCATCACGTGAGACGGACTAGTCATCAATGGTGAACATCTCCATGTTGATCGTATCTTCTATACGACTCATGTTCGACCTTTCGGTCTTCCGTGTTCCGAGGCCATGTCTGTACATGCTAGGCTCGTCAAGTCAACCTAAGTGTATTGCGTGTGTAAATCTGGCTTACACCCGTTGTATGCGAACGTTAGAGCCTATCACACCCGATCATCACGTGGTGCTTCAGAACAACGAACCTTAGCAACAGTGCACAATTAGGGGGAACACAATTCTTGAAATTTTAGTGAGAGATCATCTTATTTAAGCTACCGTCGTTCTAAGCAAATAAGATGTAAAACATGATAAACATCACATGCAATCAAAGAGTGACATGATATGGCCAATATCAGTTTGCTCCTTTTGATCTCCATCTTCGGGGCTCCATGATCATCATTGTCACCGGCATGACACCATGATATCCATCATCATGATCTCCATCATCGTGTCTTCATGAAGTTGTCTCGCCAAACGTTACTTCTATTACTATGGCTAACGGTCACCAACAAAGTAAGGTAATTACATGGCATTTTCAATGACACCCAGGTCATACAATAAAATGAGACAACTCCTATGGCTCCTGCCGGTTGTCATACTCATCGGCATGCAAGTCGTGATTCCTATTACAAGAACATGATCAATCTCATACATCACATATATCATTCATCACATCCTTTTGGCCATATCACATCACACAGCACATGCTGCAAGAACAAGTTAGACGTCATCTAATTGTTGTTGCAAGTTTTTACGTGGCTGCTATAGGTTTCTAGCAAGAACATTTCTTACCTACGCCAAAAACCACAACGTGATATGCCAATTACTATTTACCCTTCATAAGGACCCTTTTCATCAAATCCGATCCGACTAAAGTGGGAGAGACAGACACCCGCTAGCCACCTTATGCAACTAGTGCATGTCAGTCGGTGGAACCTGTCTCACATAAGTGTACGTGTAAGTTCGGTCCGGGCCTCTTCATCCCACGATGCCGCGGAATCAAGATAAGACTAGTAACGGCAAGTAAATTGACAAATCGATGCCCACAACAACTTGTGTTCTACTCGTGTATAGTAACTACGCATAGACCTAGCTCTGATACCACTGTTGGGGATCATTGCAGAAATTCAAAAAAAAATCTACGCATCACCAAGATCTATCTATGGAGTTACTAGCAATGAGAGGGGAGTGTATCTTCGTACCTTTGAAGATCGCGATGCGGAAGCGTTGCAAGAACGCGATTGGTGGAGTCATACACGAAGCGATTCAGATCGCGGTCGAATTTGACCTAAGTGCCAGACAACGACGCCTCCGCATTCAACACACTTGCAGCCTGGTGACGTCTCACGTGCCTTGATCCAGCAAGGGGAGAGGAAGAGGTTGGGGAAGACTCCATCCAGCAGTAGCATGACGGCGTAGTGGTCGTGGAGGAGCGTGGCACTCCAGCAGGGCTTTGCCAAGCACTACGAGAGACGAGGAGGGAGAGGGGTAGGGCTGCGCCGAGAGAGAGAGAGAGGGAGAGTCTCATGTGTGGCAGCCCCAAAAACCCCACTATATATAGGGGGAGGGGAGGGGCTGCGCCCCCATCTAGGGTTCCCCCACTAGGGGGTGCGGCAGCCCCAGATTGGATCTGGGGGGCGGCTAGAGGGGGAGAGAGGGGGCGTGCCTAGGGTTTGCCCCCTCTTCTCTTGGTTGCACCTTAGACCTTGGTGGGAGGCGCACCAGCCCACCTAGGGGCTGGTCCCTCCCCACTCTTGGCCCACGCACGCCTCCGGGGCTGGTGGCCCCTCCCGGTGGACCCCCCAGAACCCTTCCGGTGGTCTCGGTACATTACCGATGATACCCGTAACACTTCCGGTGGCCAAAACCTGACCTCCTATATATAATTCTTTACCTCCGGACCATTCCGGAACTCCTCGTGACGTCTGGGATCTCATCCGGGACTCCGGACAACATTCGGTAACCACGTACATATATTCCCAATAACCCTAGTGTCATTGAACCTTAAGTGTGCAGACCCTACGGGTTCGGGAACCATGCAGACATGACCGAGGCATCTCTCCGGCCAATAACCAACAGCGGGATCTGCATACCCATGTTGGCTCCCACATGTTCCACGATGATCTCATCGGATGAACTACGATGTCAAGGATTCAATCAATCTCGTATACGATTCCCTTTGTCTATTGGTATAGTACTTGCCCGAGAATCGATCGTCGGTATACCGATACCTTGTTTGATCTCGTTACCGGCAAGTCTCTTTACTTGTTCCGTAACACATCATCTCGTGACCAACTCCTTAGTCACATAGAGGTCATTACGATGATGTCTTACCGAGTGGGCCCAGAGATACCTCTCCGTCATACGGAGTGACAAATCCCAGTCTCGATTCGTGCCAACCCAACAGATGCTTTCAGGGATACCCGTAGTGTACCTTTATAGCCACCCAGTAACGTTGTGACGTTTGTCACACCCAAAGTATTCCTACGGTATCCGGGAGTTGCACAATCTCATGGTCTAAGGAAAGGATACTTGACATTGGAAAACCTTTAGCATACGAACTACACGATCTTGTGCTATGCTTAGGATTGGGTCTTGGCCATCACATCATTCTCCTAATGATGTGATCCCGTTATCAATGACATCCAATGTTCATGTTCAGGAAACCGTAACCATCTATTGATCGATGAGCTAGTCAACTAGAGGCTTACTAGGGACATGTTGTGGTCTATGTATTCACACATGTATTATGATTTCCGGATAACACAATTATAGCATGAACAATGGACAATCATCATGAACAAGGAAATATAATAATAAGCATTTTATTATTGCCTCGAGGGCATATTTCCAACATATTGTTCATCCACCGTCGACTTCCTCCAGCATCCACCTGCTATTGTTCATCCACCATCGACTTCCTCCTGCTTCCACCCGCTACTGTTCACCATGGGGTCAGGTTCATCCAGCCTCCACCTGCTACTGTTCAACCAGCCCTCCACATGGGGGGTCTTGTTCAACCAGCCCTCCACGGGGTCATGTTCATCCACCCCCAACCAGCTCGGGTGTGTGGCGACCTCCTCTCGATCAGGGTCATGTTCTTCCAGCGGCAACGGCCTCCACTACCACGGGGTCCTGTTCATCCAACCCCCACCGGGAACTGTTCATCCAACCCCAATAATGGCCATTGTTCATAAAGAGGCAGCAGCAGGTTCGATCGGCTTCAGTTAGCAGTAGTAGCGAAGGAATCGCTCGAGTTCAGTTAACAACCAGGGATCGATCGCTTGGGTTCAATAACGTAGCTAGTGCAATTGCTTGGGTTCAGTAAGCGAACGCCTCGCACATACACGTGATGTGTACAAAAGAAACACGCAAACCTCCTTGCATCGCTCCGCCCCGACCACGCACGGTAACCGGGAACTCTCCTCGCCCTCGCTTCTACCACGATTTTGTTTGTCATGGACGGTGATACGTCTCCAACGTATCTATAATTTTTGATTGTTCCATTCTATTATTTATGATGTTTTGGATGTTTAATGGGCTTTGTTATACACTTTTATATTATTATTGGGACTAACCTATTAACCCAGAGCCCAGTGCCAGTTTCTGTTTTTCTCCTGTTTTAGGGTTTCGCAGAAAAGGAATATCAAACGGAGCCCAATTGACCTGAAACTCAATGGAGGAAGTTTTTGGACCTAAAGAAGCCCAGGAAGTGTCGGAGGGGGACGAGAGGACCCACTAGCTGCCCACGAGGGTGGGGGCGCCCCCTCCCCCCCCTACTGGGCGCGCCCCCCCTGCCTCGTGGATAGCCCGGAGACCCCCTTTGCTTGGCCCCGACTCCAACACCTCCTATATATACTGAAACCTCCGGAAAATAACCTAGACCGGGAGTTCCGCCGCCCAAAGCCTCTGTAGCCACCGAAAACCAATCTAGACCCCATTCCAGCACCCTGCCGGAGGGGGGGGCTCTCACCGGTGGCCATCTTCATCATCCCGGTGATCTCAATGACGAGGATGGAGTAGTCCACCCTCGGGGCTGAGGGTATGTACCAGTAGCTATGTGTTTGATCTCTCTCTCTCTCTCTCTCGTGTTCTTGAGATGGCATGATCTTGATGTATCGCGAGCTTTCCTATTATAGTTGGATCTTATATTGCTTCTCCCCATCTACTCTCTTGTAATTGATGGAGTTTTCCCTTTGAAGCTATCTTATCGGATTGAGTCTTAAAGGATTTGAGAACACTTGATGTATGTCTTGCATGTGTTTATATGTGGTGACAACGGGATATCACGTGATTCACTTGATGTATGTTTTGGTGATCAACTTGCGGGTTCTGTGACCTTGGGAATCTATGCATAGGGGTTCGCACATGTTTTCGTCTTGACTCTCCGGTAGGAACTTTGGGGCACTCTTTGAAGTTCTATGTGTTGGTTGAATAGATATTTCTGAGATTGTGTGATGCATATCGTATAATCATGCCCACGGTTACTTGAAGTGACAATGAAGTATCTAGGTTACATTAGGGTTTTGATTGATTTGTGTCTTAAGATGTTATTCTAGTACGAACTCTATGATAGATTGAACGTTACTACGGACTCTTGAATAGATCGATCAGAAAGAATAACTTTGAGGTGGTTTCGTACCCTACCATAATCTCTTCGTTTGTTCTCCACTATTAGTTACTTTGGAGTGACTCTTTGTTGCATGTTGAGGGCTATTAATATGATCCAATTATGTTATCCTTGTTGAGAGAACTTGCACTAGTGAAAGTATGAACCCTAAGCCTCGTTTCCTATCATTGCAACACCGTTTATGCTCACGTTTACCACTTGCTACCTTGCTATTTTTATATTTTCTTATTACAAAAAACCATATCTACCATCCATATTGCACTTGTATCACCATCTCTTTGCCGAACTAGTGCACCTATACAATTTACCATTGTATTGGGTGTGTTGGGGACACAAGAGACTCTTTGTTATTTGGTTGCAGGTTCGTTTCAGAGAGACCATCTTCATCCTACGCCTCCCACGGATTGATAAACCTTAGGTCATCCACTTGAGGGAAATTTGCTACTATCATACAAACCTCTGCACTTGGAGGCCCAACAACGTCTACAATAAGAAGGTTGCGTAGTAGACATCAATCTCTTTTCTGGCGCCGTTGCCGGGGAGGTGAGTGCTTGAAGGTATATCTTTAGATCTTGCAATCGGATCTTTTAGTTTCTTGTTTTATCACTTGTTTAGTTTATAAAAGAAAACTACAAAAAATGGAATTAAGGTTACCTCATATGTTTCATCTTTTTAATATCTTTCTTGAAAATGATGGGAAGGAAAATTGTGCTCAAGTACTAGAAGAAGAATTACATAGAATGATTGGCTCTAAAAACTTGAATGATGAGCATTCTTGCAATATTGTTAGTGTGAATTCTTCGAATATCCATAGTACTAATGATGATTGCACTAGTCCTGATGAAAATATCTCTTATAAGCATGTTGATTTTTGTGGAGTGCATAGAGTTTGCAAGTACATACCAAATAGAGAAGATAGATTTTGTAAGAGGCATAAGTATTTAGAAACTAAATGGTTGCTAGAAAGGCTAGATGATTATGCTGAAAATTTAAAATTTCTTAGCCGTACTTGTGAACTTTGCAATGAACGTAGTCAATTCATTACCCAATGCAAATTGTTTCATGATCGAATCGTGTCCAAAAATTGTGAAGACTTGATTTCCCTTGCACATCATAATGAACTTATCTTGCTTTTGGGTTATGAAGAAATCAAATCTAAAACTAAGCATCTTCTAGGATTTGCCCTTGATAAATTCTTGATTTTGATCTGGAGGAAATTTATATGTATTGTGTTGTGAATTGCATTTAAAATCCTTATATTGCCAATTACATAAAGTCAAGAAAACAAATAGGAGATGAAGAGAATACTAATGAAATGGAAGAGATTTCCCAATATCTTCCTATTCTTTCTTATGATGAATCAGGTAACGAGGAGGAGCCTTCTATTCAACTTATCTCATTAATAAAGAGCTCTGGAAAGAAGATTAAACCCACACATAATGAGAAGAAGAAAAATAAAAGACGAAGAAGCAAAGGTAAAGAGGTATCTCTCCAAATGATTTTGCTCCTATTACTCATTGTGATGATGATAATTGCTATACTATCGGTGCTATCCATACTATTAACAATGAGAGTGATTATGCTTATAATATGAAAAGGCCCAAGCTTGGGGATGCTATGTTTTATGAGGATGACATGTTAGATAATTTATTTGCTGCAATTGATGTTTGTCCCAAGCTTGGGGATGCTACGCTTGATGAAGATGATATTTTTAGCCTCCCAAGTCTTGATATGCAAATCTATTATGATGATAGCATGCCTCCTATTTATGATGATTATTGTGATGACACGTATGCTATAAAAAGTAGTGATGATTATATTTATAAAGCTTGTCATGATTATGATTACCCTTTTTCTGAACATTACTCTTTTAATGTGGAAACAATTTATAGTATTCAAGTCTCTTATGATACTTCCACTATTCCGAATGAGAAGAATTTTGCTTATGTGGAGAGTAATAAAATTTATATGCTTGGAAATCATGAAAATAACGCTTTATGTGATAGTTATATTGTTGAATTCATTCATGATGCTACTGAAAATTATTATGAGAGAGGATCATATGCTTGTAGGAATTGCAATAATATCAAGTTTCCTCTCTACGTGCTTAAAGTTTTGAAGTTATGCTTGTTTTGCCTTTCTATGCTAGTTGATTATTGTTCCCATAAGTTGTTTGCTCACAAAATACCAATGCATAGGAAGTGGGCTAGACTTAAATGTGCTAGTCATATTCTTCATGATGCTCAGTTTATGTTTCAATTCTTATCTTTTATGCGAGCATCATTGAAATCATCATGCCTAGCGAGGGGCGTTAAACGATAGCGCTTGTTGGGAGGCAACCCAACTTTATTTTATTTTCTTTGCTTTTGCTTCTGTTTAGGAATAAATATTGCATCTAGCTTCTGGTTAGATGTGGTTTTGTGTTTTAATTAGTGTTTGTGCCAAGTAGAACCTTTGGGAAGACTTGTGTGAAGTTTATATGATCTTGCTGTGAAAAACAGAATCATTAGCGCTCACTAGAATAGTCACCATGTTTTACTGGAGTGTGATATTTAGTTGATTCTTTTTGCAGATGATTAATAGACAAATTCCTCACATTTACCAATTTATTTCAATCTTTTTGGAGTTACAGAAGTATTCGAAAGTTACTGATTACTATAGACTGTTCTGTTTTTGACAGATTCTGTTTTTTGTGTGTTGTTTGCTTATTTTGATGAATCTATGAGTAGTATTTGGGAGTATGAATCATAGAGAAGTTGGAATACAGTAGGTTTAACACCCATATAAACAAAGAATGAGTTCATTACAGTACCTTTGAGTAGTGGTTTGTTTTCTTATACTAACGGAGCTCACGAGATTTTTGTCTAAGTTTTGTGTTGTGAAGTTTTCAAGTTTTGAGTATTGCTTTGATGGACTATGGAACAAAGAGAGGCAATAACCTAAGCTTTGGGGTGCCCAAGGCACCCAACGGTAAAATTCAAGGACAACCAAAAGCCTAATCTTGGGGATGCCCCGGGAAGGCATCCCCTCTTTCGTCTTCATCTATCGGTAACTATACTCGGAGCTATATTTTTATTCACCACATAATATGTGTTTTGCATGGAGCGTCAATTTATTTTAGTTTGTTTTGCTTGCTGTTTGAATAATATCCCAAGATCTGAAGTTCTTAAATGTAAGAGAGTCTTCACTTAGTTACATAATTATACAACTACTCGTTGTTCTTCACTTGTATCTTTTGGAGTAGTTTGTCATTTGCTCTAGTGCTTCACTTATATCTTATAGAGCACGGTGGTGGTTTTATTTTGAAGAAATAGATGAACTCTCATGCTTCACTTATATCCTTTTGAGAGTCTATTAGAACAGCATGGTACTGTGCTTTGGCTATATAACTAGCCTTCACATGATAGGCATCCAAGATGAATGTAGTAAAAACTTTCATACCTAGTGCATTGAATATGATGAGAAGTTGGATGCTTGATAATTGTTTTGAGATATGAGGATAGTGATATTAGAGTCATGCTAGTGGAGTTATTATGAAATTGACAAATACTTGTGTTAAATTTGTGATTCCCGTAGAATGCACGTATGGTGAACCGCTATGTGACGAAGTTAGAGCATGAGGTATTTATAAAGTGTCATCCTTTGCGTGGAGGTCGGGGGCGCGCGATGGTTAACTCCTACCAACCTCCCCCCTAGGAGCATGCGTTGATTGCTTTGTTTTGATGACTCGTAAATTTTTGCAATAAGTATATGAGTTCTTATGACTAATGTTGAGTCCATGGATTATACGCACTCTCACCCTTCCACCATTGCTAGCCTCTCTTGTACCGCGCAACTTTCGCCGTACCATACACCCACCATATATCTTCCTCAAAACAGCCACCATACCTACCTATCATGGCATTTCCATAGCCATTCCGGGATATATTGCCATGCAACCTTCCACCGTTCCGTTCATATGACACGCTTCATATTGTCATATTGCCATGCATGATCATGTAGTTGACATCGTATTTGTGTCTAGGCCACCATGCATAATTTTTCATACATGTCACTCTTGATTCATTGCACATCCCGGTACACCGCCGGAGGCATTCATATAGAGTCCTACTTTGTTATAGTATCGAGTTGTAATATTGAGTTGTAATTCAATATAAGTGTGATGATCATCATTATTTGAGCATTGTCCCATGTGAGGAAAGGCAAAACAAAGAAAGCCCCTCCAAAAAAAGGCCAAAGAAAAAAGAAAGGCCCAAAAAAAGAGACAATTGCTACTATCTTTTTCCACACTTGTGCTTCAAAGTAGCACCATGTTCTTCATGATAGAGAGTCTCATGTTTAGTCACTTTCATATACTAGTGGGAATTTTCATTATAGAACTTGGCTTGTATATTCCAACGATGGGCTTCCTCAAATGCCCTAGGTCTTCATGAGCAAGCAAGTTGGATGCACACACACTTAGTTTCTTTTGTTGAGCTTTCATACATTATTAGCTCTAGTGCATCTGTTGCATGGCAATCCCTACTCACTCACATTGATATCTATTGATGGGCATCTCCTTAGCCCATTGATACGCCTAGTAGATGTGAGACTATCTCCCTCCTTTTTGTTTTCTCCACAACCACCATTCTATTCCACATAGTGCTATATCCATTGCTCACGCTCATGTATTGCATGAGAGTTGGAAGGTTTAAAAGAATAGGGTGTGAAAACAAGTGCTTGGTTGAAACCGGGGTTGTGCATGATATGAATATTTTGTGTGATGAAGAGGGAGCATAGCCAGACTATATGATTTTGTAGGGATAACTTACTTTAGCCATAGTATTTTGAGAAAACATTATTGCTTTGTTAGTATGCTTGAAGTATTATTATTTCTTATGTCAATATACACTTTTGTCTTGAATCTTTCAGATCTAAACATTCATGCCACAATAAAGAGAACTACATTGAAATTTATGTTGGTTAGCATTCCACATCAAAAAAATTGTTTTTATCATTTACCTACTCGAGGACGAGGAGGAATTAAGCTTGGGGATGCTGATACATCTCCAACGTATCTATAATTTTTGATTGTTCCATGCTATTATTTATGATGTTTTGGATGTTCAATGGGCTTTGTTATACACTTTTATATTTTTTTGGCACTAACCTATTAACCCAGAGCCCAGTGTAAGTTTCTGTTTTTCTCTTGTTTTAGGGTTTCGCGGGAAAGGAATATCAAACGGAGCCCAATTGACCTAAAACTCAATGGAGGAAGTTTTTGGACCTAAAGAAGCCTAGGAAGTGCCGGAGGGGGACGAGAGGACCCATGGGCTGCCCACGAGGGTGGGGGGCGCCCCCCCCCCCCCCTACTGGGCGCGCCCCTGCCTCGTGGACAGCCCGTAGACTCCCTTTGCTTGGCCCCGACTCCAACACCTCCTATATATACTGAAACCTCCGGAAAATAACCTAGATCGGGAGTTCCGCCGCCAAAAGCCTCTGTAGCCATCGAAACCCAATCTAGACCCCGTTCCAGCACCCTGTCGGAGGGGGGAACCATCACCGGTGGCCATCTTCATCATCCCGGCGCTCTCCATGACGAGGAGGGAGTAGTCCACCCTCGGGACTGAGGGTATGTACCAGTAGCTATGTATTTGATCTCTCTCTCTCGTGTTCTTGAGATGGCACGATCTTGATGTATCGTGAGCTTTGCTATTATAGTTGGATCTTATGTTGCTTCTCCCCCTCTACTCTCTTGTAATTATCGGATTGAGTCTTTAAGGATTTGAGAACACTTGATGTATGTCTTGCATGTGCTTATCTGTGGTGACAATGGGATATCACGTGATTCACTTGATGTATGTTTTGGTGATCAACTTGCGGGTTCCGTGACTTGGGAATCTATGCATAGGGGTTGGCACACGTTTTCGTCTTGACTCTCCGGTAGGAACTTTGGGGCACTCTTTGAAGTTCTATGTGTTGGTTGAATAGATGTTTCTGAGATTGTGTGATGCATATCGTATAATCATGCCCACCGATACATGAGGTGACAATGGAGTATCTAGGTGACATTAGGGTTTTGATTGATTTGTGTCTTAATGTGTTATTCTAGTACGAACTCTATAATAGATTGAATGTTACTACAGACTCTTGAATAGATTGATCAGAAAGGATAACTTTGAGGTGGTTTCGTACCCTACCATAATCTCTTCGTTTGTTCTCCGCTATTAGTTACTTTAAGTGACTCTTTGTTGCATGTTGAGGGCTAGTGATATGATCCAATTATGTTATCCTTGTTGAGAGAACTTGCACTAGTGAAAGTATGAACCCTAGGTCTTGTTTCCTATCTTTGCAACACCGTTTATGCTCACGTTTACCACTTGCTACCTTGATGTTTTTATATTTTCTTATTACAAAAAACCACATCTACCATCCATATTGCACTTGTATCACAATCTCTTCGCCGAACTAGTGCACCTATACAATTTACCATTGTATTGGGTGTGTTGGGGACACAAGAGACTCTTTGTTATTTGGTTGTAGGGTTGTTTGAGAGAGAACATCTTCATCCTACGCCTCCCACGGATTGATAAACCTTAGGTCATCCACTTGAGGGAAATTTGCTATTGTCCTACAAACCTTTGCCCTTGGAGGCCCAACAACGTCTACAAGAAGAAGGTTGCGTAGTAGACATCACACGGCCCAAAGAATGTCATGCAGGTGCGTCCCCGGCCCGCCCAGGATGAAAAGTCCATTTTCTGTCATGATTTTTTGTCATAGAAGTAGGAGCCCACCACATCTATGATGATACATGTTTTGTCATAGTTATCATCATAGAAGTGTCATAAGCATGACTAAAAAAATTCGTTCGGCCCAAAATGTCAGGGATGTGTCTATTTTTGTAGTGTGATCTTTATTTTATGGCAAGAATATTTAGATCCGAATGATTCAAAGCAATAGTCTATAATTTGACATAAATACGTCAATACTCAGCCATACCAACAAACTATCATGCCTTTCAAAATATCAATGCTAAATAATGCTATCCTACATAATCATATAGCCTTGTCATACTCCATTTTGTTAACACAAAATATAAATCATGGACTACCCTGGTGTAAACCAAGCAAATGGCTCATACTTTTTAATGCTTCAGGTTTTCAGCCCCCACCCAATACATGAGCGCAAGCCATGGATATAGCACTATGTGTGGAATAGAGTATAGTGGTAGAGATTATATGGAGAAGATAAAAATAGGAGAAAGTCTCACATTGACGAGGCTAATCAACAGGATATGGAGATGCCCATCAATTGATACAAATGCAAGGAGTATGGATAGCCATGCAACAGATGCACTAAGAGCTATAAGTGTATGAAAGCTCAAAATGAAAAATAAGTGGGTGTGCATCCAACTTGCTTGCTCTAGAAGACCTCAGACATTTGAGGAAACCCATCATTGGAATATACAAGCCAAGTTCTATAATAAAAAAATCCCCCTAGTTATATGAAAGTGACTACATAGGAGACTCTCTATATGAAAAATTACATGGCATGGCAGAATTACAACGAGTAGGCATGTTTGCAAACTTGTGCAACTCAACTCAAAGCATAGCGTGGCATGTGAATATAACCAACAGCAAGAAGACATGTTTGTGAAGGTACTCATGGCAAGAACATAGTCATAGGAGTCATAGAACGCTAGCTATTGACATGACAAAACTGAACTTGTTGATAACATGCTGACAGATACATTTTATAGCCATTTGAGAGCATGAAAACAACAAGCTACATCAAGCCATCATGCAAGCAAAAGGCATGGAAATAACATACATGACATGCTCTTCAAGAATAACCACATGGCTACTTCTAAAACATACTAGAACATGTCCCAAACATCATGGCAAAAGTGCAAAAGTTTGTCCAGACTTTGCAAAATCTGGGCATGCTGACAGAAACATTTTATAGCAACTTGAGGGCCTCATATGAACAAGCTATAGCATGACATCATGTCAAACAAGAGCATGGATAGCTAGAGCATATCATATACATCAAGGAACATCCACTGGACAACTCTAACCATGCACAACAACGATGATGGCATCATGGAAACATGGCATAAAAATTAACAGATTCACACTTAGCACAAATTTATTATCACGATGACATGTTAACAAGCTTGATGCACTCAACTCAAGACATATGATGGCATGAAAATTAATATATCATGTAGAGCACATTCCAAAGATCAAAACTCATGTTGACACCTAGCTCATATGACACATGGATTAATATACACAAGCAAGACAAAACATCATCTCATAACAAGTTCAGAAACTTATCAGCCACATGTACTTTTGCAGCAGGGTTAAACATGGCATAATGAAACCTATCATGCATGAAAATGCATCCATCATGAAGAGCATCACAAAACAAACATCTGGACATATCATACACACCATTTGGATCAACATGCACAAAGTTACTAGCTCACGAACATGACAACAAATTTACACAGACAACAAGTGCTGAAACAGTTTCATCACGAAGCAATCTTTCCACGAGTATTAGGACATCTAGATGAACCCTAACATGCATGGAACTGATACTAACATGTAGAGCATGACGAGACGAACATTTTGATATATCATATGCGCAAAACGGAGCACCGAGCACAAAGTTACCACATGTCAAAGAGGGCAAGAAATTTACGTGGATCTGGGACTTAGTGGAATTATACCTCTCAGAAAAAGTCAAACGTGGACGGAGGGATCCCGGGACGGAGAGATCCGAGACGCGGTGGCGTTTGGACGAGATCTCGGTGGATCTCGTCTCGATCCGGCCAGATCCGGTACGGCAACGGCGGAGGACGACGACGGCGGCCGACGGGAGCTCGGAGCTCGCCGGCCGGAGCGCGGCGGTGGCTGGAGGAAGCACCGGCGGCGAGGCGCCGGAGGAGAGGCAGGTCATGTGGCCCGAGGCGGCGGATGGCCGACGGGCGCCGGAGGCAAGGCGTGGACGCGCCGGCGGCGGTCGGCAGTGCCGACGGGAGGACGAGGGCTGGCGGGGTAGTCTGGCACGGTGGCGGGGTTGCGTGCTGATACGTCTCCAACGTATCTATAATTTTTGATTGTTCCATGCTATTATTTATGAAGTCTTGGATGTTTAATGGGCTTTATCATACACTTTTATATCATTTTTGGGACTAACCTACTAACCCAAAGGCCCAGTCCAGATTGTTGTTTTTTGCCTGTTTCAGGGTTTTGCAGAAAAAGAATATCAAATGGAGTCCAAACGGAATGAAACCTTCGCGAGAGATATTTTTGGAGAAAATCGCACATATGGAGCTTGAGAACCACGTCAGGGGAGCATCGAGGCGCCCACGAGGGTGGGGGGCGCGGCCCCCTACCTAGGGCGGGCCCCCCGAGCGTCCCCCGGTGTCCTCCTTCTTCCTATATAAGTCACGTACCCCGAAACCTTCGACAACAGAGAGAGAAACCCTAATTCCACCGCCGTAACCTTCTGTTCCCGTGAGATCCCATCTTGGAGCCTGTTCCGGAGCTCCACCGGAGGGGGATCCATCACGGTGTTCTTCATCATCATCATCATCGCCCTCACCATGAGTTGTGAGTAGTTTACCACAGAACTTCGGGTCCATAGCTAGTATCTAGATGGCTTCTTCTCTCTCTCTGGAACTCAATACAAAGTTCTCTTCGGTCTTCGAGGAGATCTATTCGATGTAATCTCTTTTTGCGGTGTGTTTGTCGAGATCCGATGAATTGTGAGTTTATGATCAAGGTTATCTATGAAACATATTTGGTTCTTCTCTGAACTTTTTATGTGTGCTCATAATACCCTTGCAAGTCTCTTCGAATTATTGGTTTGGTTTGGCCTACTAGATCTATAGTTCTTGCAATGGGAGAAGTGCTTGGCTTTGGGTTCAATCTTGCGGTGTCCTTTCCCAGTGACAGTAGGGGCAGCAAGGCACATATTGTATTGTTGCCATCGAGGATAAAAAGATGGGGTTTACATCATATTGCTTGAGTTTATCCGTCTACATCATGTCATCTTGCTTAAGGCGTTACTCTATTCTTATGAACTCAATACACTAGATTCATGCTGGATAGCGGTCGATATGTGGAGTAATAGTAGTAGATGCAGGCAGGAGTCGGTCTACTTGTCTCGGACGTGATGCATATATACAATGATCGTGCCTAGATAGTCTCATAATTATTCGCTTTTCTATCAATTGCTCGATAGTAATTTGTTTACCCGCCGTAGAATATCGCTATCATGAGAGAAGCCACTAGAGAACACTATGGCCCCCGGGTCTATTCTCAACATATCAATCTACATCTACTTTACATTTATCGCTTTTATTTCCTGTTCTTATAAACAATAATACCAAAAATAAAAACTATCATCTCTATCAGATCTCACTTTCGTAAGTGACCGTAAAGGGATTGACAACCCCTTATCGCGTTGGCTGCGAAGTTCTTATTTGTTTGTGCAGGTGCGAGGGACTCAAGCGTGGTCTCCTACTGGATTGATACCTTGGTTCTTAAAAACTGAGGGAAATACTTATGCTAATGTGATGCATCTCCCTTTCCTCTTCGAGGGAATACAACGCAAGCTCGAGAAGTAGCAAGAAGAATTTCTGGCGCCATTGCCGGGGAGGCTTACGCAAAAGTCATATACCAAGTACCTATCACAAACCCTTATCCTTCGCATTACATTTATTTGCCTCTCATTTCCCTCTCCCCCACTTCACCCTTGCCGTTTTATTTGCCCTTCTTTCGACGTGTGTTTATCGTTCGCTTGCTTCTTGTTTGCTTGTGTGTGTTGGATTGCTTGCTTGTCACTATGGCTCAGAACAATACCAAATTGTGTGACTTCTCCAATACCAACAATAATGATTTTATTAGCACTCTGATTGCTCCTATTATCGATGCTGAATCTTGTGAGATCAATGCTGCTTTGTTGAATCTTGTCATGAAAGATCAATTCTCCGGCCTTCCTAGTGAAGATGTCGCTACCCATCTAAACAACTTTGTCGGCTTGTGTGATATGCAAAAGAAAAGGGATACGGATAACAATATTGTTAAATTGAAGTTATCTCTGTTTTCACTTAGAGATCGTGCTAAAACTTGGTTTTCCTCTGTGCCTAGAAATAATATTGATTCGTGGAATAAGTGCAAAGATGCTTTTATATCTAAGTATTTCCCTCCTGCTAATATCATCTCTCTTAGAAACGATATTATGAATTTTAAGCAACTAGATCATGAGCATGTTGCACCAGCTTGGGAGAGAATGAAATTGATGATACGTAATTTCCCTACACATGGTTTGAATCTATGGATGATTATTCAGAACTTTTATGCTGGCTTGAATTTTGCTTCTAGAAATCTTTTAGACTCGGCCGCGGGAGGCACTTTCATGGAAACGACCTTAGGAGAAGCTACCAAACTCCTAGATAATATTATGGTTAATTATTCTCAATGGCACACCGAAAGATCTACTAGTAAAAAAGTGCATGCTATTGAAGAAATTAGTGTTTCGAGTGGAAAGATGGACGAACTTATGAAATTATTTGCTGCTAAGAGTGCTTATTTTGATCCTAATGATATGCCTTTGTCCACTTTGATTGAAAATAGAAATGAATCTTTGGATGTGAATTTTGTTGGTAGGAATAATTTTGGTAACAATGCTTTTAGAGGTAATTTTAATCCTAGGCCTTTTCCTAGTAATTCCTCTAATAATTATGGTAATTCCTACGACAACTCTTATGGAAAGATGCCTTCTGAATTTGAAACTAGTGTTAAGGAGGTTATGATCTTGCAAAAGAATTTCAATGCTTTGCTTGAAGAGAAATTGCTTAAGGTTGATGAATTGGCTAGAAGTGTGGATAGAATTACTCTTGATGTTGATTATTTGAAACTTAGATCTATCTCACCTAAGCATGATATCAATGAGTCTCTCAAAGCCATGAGAATTTCCATTGATGAATGCAAAGAAAGAACCGCTAGGATGCGTGTTAAAATAGAGGATTACATTAAAGCGTGTTCTTCTAGTTATCATGAAAATAAAGATGAAGATCTGAAAGTTATTGGTGTGTCTCCTATTAGATCCTTGTTTTCTAGTATAAATATTGATGAAGATAGGATTGGAGATGATTCTGCTTTAAGGTGTCCCAATGATTCGGAGTTTTTAGATCTTGATGCTAAAATTGTTAAAAGTGGGAGTGAAGAGATTAAAACTTTGCATAGTGATGAACCCACTACTTTGGATTTCAAGGGATTCAATTATGACAATTTCTCTTTGATTGATTGTATTTCCTTGTTGCAATCCGTGCTAAATTCTCCGCATGCTTATAGTCAAAATAAAGCTTTCACCAAATACATAGTTGATGCTTTGATGCAATCTTATGAAGAAAAACTTGAGTTAGAAGTTTCTACCCGTAGAAAGCTTTATGATGAATGGGAACCTATTATTAAAATTAAAATAAAAGATCATGAATGCTATGCTTTGTGTGATTTGGGTGCAAGTGTCTCCACTATCCCAAAAACTTTGTGTGAATTGCTAGGGTTCCATGAGCTTGATGATTGTTCTTTAAATTTGCATCTTGCAGATTCCACTATTAAGAAACCTATGGGAAGAATTAATGATGCTCTTATTGTTGCCAATAGTAATTATGTGCTCGTAGATTTCATTGTTCTTGATATAGATTGCAATCCTTCATGTCCTATTATTCTTGGTAGACCTTTCCTTAGAACGATTGGTGCAATTATTGATATGAAGGAAGGAAATATTAGATTCCAATTTCCGTTAAGGAAAGGCATGGAACACTTTCCTAGAAAGAAAATCAAATTACCATATGAATCTATCATGAGAGCCACTTATGGATTGCCTTCCAAAGATGGCAATACCTAGATTTATCTTGTATCGTGCCTAGCTAAGGGCGTAAAACGATAGCGCTTGTTGGGAGGCAACCCAACTTTATATATTTTTGTTTTTGTTGCTGTTAGGGAATAAATATTGCATATAGCCTCTGATTAGATGTGGTTTTAATGTTTTGTTTAGTGTTTGTGCCAAGTAGAACCTTTAGGAAGACTTGTGTGAAGTTTATGTGATCTTGCTATGAAAAACATAATCGTTAGTGCTCGCTAAAGTGGTCGTCAAATTATACTGGAGTTTTCTATTTAGTTGATTATTTTTGCATATGATTAGTAGGCAAATTCCGCAAATTTACCAATTTAGTTCGAATTTTTTGGAGTTCCAGAAGTAGGCGAAACCTGCAGATTACTACAGACTGTTCTGTTTTCGACAGATTCTGTTTTTCGTGTGTTGTTTGCTTATTCCGATGTATCTATGAGTAGTATTGGAAGATATGAACCATAGAGATGTTGGAATACAGTTGGTTTAACACCAATATAAACAAATAATGAATTCATTGCTGCACCTTTGAGTAGTGGTTTGCTTTCTTATACTAACGAAGCTCACGAGAATTTTTGTCTAAGTTTTGTGTTGTGAAGTTTTCAAGTTTTGAGTATTGCTTTGATGGACTATGGAACAAGGAGTAGCAAAGGCCTAAGCTTGGGGATGCCCATGGCACCCCAAGTAAATTCAAGATAATCAAAAGCCTAAGCTTGGGGATGCCCCGGGAAGGCATCCCCTCTTTCGTCTCCATCCATCGGTAACTATACTTGGAGCTATATTTTTATTCGCAACATGATATGTGTTTTGCTTGGAGCGTCTTGTATAATTTGAGTCTTTGCTTGTTAGTTTGTCACAATCATCCTTGCTGGACACATCTATTTGAGAGAGTTAAATATGGCCTAGAAATTGTTAGAACACTCTATGTGCTTCACTTATATCTTTTGAGTTGAATAGTTTTTGCTCTACTACTTCACTTATACTCCCTCCATTCCAAAATAGATGATCCAACTTTGTATTAACTTTGTACTAAAATTAGTACAAAGTTGATTCATCTATTTTGGAACGGAGGGAGTATCTTTTAGAGCACGGTGGTGGTTATATTGTGTAGAAATTGTTGAACTCTCATGCTTCTCTTATATCTATTTGAGAGTCTATTAAAACAGCATGGTAATGTGTTTAGGCTAAAGAAACTAGTCTTCGCATGATAAAAATCCAATGTTAATGTAGTAAAAAAATTCACACCAAGTGCATTGAATAGAATGAGATGTTGGATCATGAGGATAGTGATATTAGAGTCATGCTAGTGGAGTTACTATGAAATTGAGAAATACTTGTGTTAAGGTTAGAGATTCCCGTAGCATGCACGTATGGTGAACCGCTATGTGACGAAGTTAGAGCATGAGGAATTTGTAGAGTGCCAACTTTTGTGTGGAGGTCGGGGGCGCGCGATGGTTAACTCCTACCAACCTCCCCCCTAGGAGCATGCGTTGATTGCTTTATTTTGATGACTCGTAGATTTTTGCAATAAGTATATGAGTTCTTATGACTAATGTTGAGTCCATGGATTATACGCACTCTCACCCTTTGTCGATGTATTGGATCGACACCTATGGGATCGCAAGAATTCCTACTACGGTTAGCGGGGCGCGGGGTTGAGAGAAGAGCGGATCAAACAGATAGCACACAGTTCGTTTATCCAGGTTCGGGCCGCGAGGATGCGTAAAACCCTACTCCTGCTTTGGTGGATTGTATATATGTTTTCTTCAGCTAGCTATGGGGCGTGAGGAGCTCCTAAAAGCCGAATCCTCCTCCTGGTCGCCTCGGGCCTCCTTTTATAGAAAAAGGGGTTGCCACAATGGCACACAAGAGGTGGAAAGGGTACAGTGATGCGAGATTATCCCTCGCATTACATGACAAGGTGCATTTAATGCGTCTTGCTTAGGTGTCCTTACTCTATCGGGGATGGGGGAAAGACCTGTCTTGTCCGTCGCCGCTCCCTCTCGTGTCGACACGCGCCCTGGCCAGCGATGCCTGAGATGCCACGTGGGTAGGCAGGCAGCTGAGGTGGCGCAATGGTGGGTCTTCACGAAGACCTGCATGCCGCCACGCAGGTGCCTGCCCAGCTGGTTGGGTCGGCAGCTGCATAAGGCGGTGGAAGTTTAGTCGGCGTGGGAATGATGGTGGTCCTGCGGATGTCCTCGGCAAGGGCCTTACCGGGGCCCCGGCAAGGGTCTTGCCGCGGCGCCTGCTGCCATCCCCGTCAAGGGTCTTGCCGCGGCACCTGCTGCCATCCCCGGCAAGGTGCTTGCCGGAGGTCTTGTGGTCTTCCTTGGCTGGGATCCCGCCAAGGGTCGTCGTCTTCTTAGTGCGTATCTGATCTTGAATGTCTTCACAAAGATCTGCATGCCACTACGGGGATGTCTCCCGAATCATTGCCCCATGGGGGCAGTGGACTCAAGGGTGATTTGCTCCATAGGCGTGGGACGAGTTGTCGCGGCAAGGGTCTTGTCGGGGCTGCTAAAGCCGGCCCCGGCAAGGATCTTGCCGGGGCTGCTAAAACTGGCTCCCGGCAAGGATCTTGCCGGGGGAACCCGCTTCGTCCCTTTGCTCTTTGTGGTCTTGGCTTTGGTGTTGCTCAAGTTCCATTGAGCTTCGGTCTCACCCTGGCTCACCTCCCTTGCCTTGCTTGGTGCGGCGGTGCCCGTGGCTCAGACTGCATGTGCACAGTCATAGGGGTACAAAAATGTACTCCCCTTTCTGTACACCGACAGGGGCCCCCGGGCCTGGGCCACACATAAGCGCGACGCGTTGTTGGGCTAGGCCCAGAACGGTGCACGGGCAGGCGGGATGGTTTTTACCGTGGTGAGACTTTTCGCGCGCTGCGCCTCCCACGATCCGCGCGCGTGGCACGGTGTGGAGGGGTGTGCGTGACGTGGGCGGCATGCGTGGGGTCGGTCCTCGCACGCATGCGTCACGTCATAGTAAAGGGGCGGTTCGCGCCTTCCCCATAAACGGTGGGAGGCGTGGGGGCGCAGCCCATTTACTGAATGGGGCCGAGGCGCGGTCCTCAAGGCGTCCACTCCCCACAATCACGGGCTGGGGAGAGGTCGCCTCACCCGTCCCCTCGGTTCTGCACGTCTGCCACGTGTCTCCCATGCGCTTGGGGTGGCAAACGGTGGTGGCGGGAAACCGGGCCGTCGCTGGTTGGGGCGACGGGTCGGTCCTAGCTCCCTGCGCCTTCCGTGTCTTGATTGGCCGAGCGGGGCGGTCGAGCCCCAGCCCCGTTCCTTTATAAAGAGCAGGAGGGGAGGGACAGCGTCCCGCATTCTTCCATCTTCTTCCTCCTTCAGCTTCTGCTTGTCTCTTCCATTTGTCATGGTGAAAGGAAATCCCGGCCCTTCAACGGTGGCGGCGAGGGTCGCCGCTCGACAATGCGTCCCTCCTTCTCCTGCACCTGCGGTGGCAGAGCCGGCTGCGAGGGGAAGAGGGAGGGGGCGAGGCCGTGGGCAAGGCCGGGGCGCTCGGGGTAGAGGAGGACGGGGTGGCCCGCCGGCCTCGCCCCCGCCAGCAGCTCCTCCTCCAATGGAGGGCCATGTTGGGGATGACCCTTGCGAGTTCTTCGTCAGGTTGCATCGGCCGCCGTGCCGTCGCCTTCGTCTCCCGACTCCATTTGCACGGGAGATGGAGCTGGATCCGCCGGAGTCATTGCAGCTGCACATGAGGGGCTGCGGGATCAGTGGCACGCGGGTCCGCGTCGACTTCCCTGCTCCTCATGTGATGTATCTTCGTCGAGGATGGAAAACGTTTGCTCGTATCCACAGCTTGACGGATGGGCTCACTCTCCATTTTAAGTTGATGGAGGGTGGCCTTCTTTCCATCAAGGTCTTCGGGCACTTCGGGAATCGTACAAGGTGCTGCGTGGAGAGCTCTTCTGATAGTGAAGATTCCTCCTCGAGCGAGAGTGACGAGGAGGACAATGGCAGTGACGACAAGGGCAGTAGGCGGCAGGATGATGGGTCCGACTAGGTGTCGGGCGCCGCTCCTTGTGGCGCCGGCGACCCCATCATCTGTGTCGCTGGCTCCTTGAACTTCTCGGGGCCGTCCCCTTGGGCGACTGGCGTTGGGAGGCTGCGGAAGAGGAAGAGGGCGGGCGGCAAGGTCGGAGTACGCGGGCACCGACACCTTCGACGCGTACTGACGTCCTGCCGCCTCGTCTTCGAGCTCTGCTTCCGGCGCCGCCATCACCATCCAGCCTTTGGGCGGCCACCAAGATGTCCTCTCGGTGTCTTTTGCCACCCGTAGCTCGCCTAGGCGCTCCTTTTGCCCTTCTCGCCTCCTTGACCTGCCTCCTGAGGAGAGGGACAAGAAAGGGATTACAGGCATCTTATCTCTTTTTAGTTTGTAAGCCTTCGGGCGTCTGTTAGATTTAAAACTTGTAATCCCCTTGTTCATGTTTTTCATTCCCTATGGACTGTACCTGGGCGGAATGTTTTTAATGAAAAAGGGATGTTTGCCAGGTCATTTGTTCGCAGGTAGAACCCACAACAGGGAATAAATCCCTGATATCTCTAAGATAAACACTTTCTTGCCCGGCAACAGGCCTCGCCATCCCCCCACTTCGCTCGACCTTTCTCGCGCCTTTGGTGGAGGCAGGGATGAAGTGGATTTAGGCTCCTTGTTTCATCCTTTTGCTGTCGCGACTACGACCAAACTTGGTCCCAGGAACGAGCCCTAGGGCCTAGAGTTATGGGAGCACGGTAGTTTAAGGGAAAAAATGAGGTTTCACATACCTCAGTCCATAATGGAATGCATGATAAGGGATGAAGAACTTATCTGAAACTGCAGCCCCCGGCAACCCTGGTTTGCCGTGGGTGAATCTTTGCTCTTGCAGCCCCCGGCAGTACTGGCTTGCCGGGGCCTAGATGCTGGTCTGTTCCTCTCTTTTTTTCCCAAGTGGTTTCGGCAAGGATATCTGCGTGTCCTGCGAACCAAAAACGATAAAAGAAACACAAAGAGATGCAAACTCGACCTCTAAGCTAGGTGTTAGCCGCCGCTAGGCACTATCAACCCTAACCAAGGACGAGACTCGACCTAGCATGCAAGCTATAACTTAGGGCGCCATCGCTTCATTTATTTATGCTCAGGGTCTGCGCCTGGCTTTGTACGAAGGGTTACATGCCTTGTCGGCAAGGCTTGTACAAAAGGTGGCTTGCCGGGGGGCCGGCAAGCCGCGCCTCACAGGTAAAACTTGCGAAGATGCTCAATGTTCCTGGAGTTGCTCGCTGGAATGGCATTTTCTGTCTCCAGGCGGACTGCACCAGGCCTGGTGACTCGTATTACCCGATAAGGGCCTTCCCACTTCGGCGTACTTGTTGGTATTCTTGGCCGATTGAACACGCCGAAGAACAAGGTCGCCTTCCTCAAAGCTTCGGGCACGGACCTTGCGGCTATGGTAGCGGCGCAAGGCTTGCTGGTAGCGTGCTGCTCTCATAGCCGCCCGAAGACGATCTTCCTCAAGGAGCGTTGCGTCATCTTGCCGCAGTTGCTATTGCTCAAGCTCGTCATAAGCGAGCACTCGAGGTGACCCGTATATGAGTTCAGTGGGGAGAACTGCTTCTGCCCCGTATACTAGGGCAAAGGGTGTCTGGCCGGTGGCTCGATTTGGTGTCGTTCTGATCCACCAAAGAACCGTCGGCAACTCATCAATCCAGCGCCTTCCACTCTTGCGCAGCCTGTCAAAGGTCTTTGTCCTTAAGCCTCGCAGTACTTCAGCGTTTGCTCTCTTAGATTGACCATTGCTTCGTGGGTGAGCAACGGAAGCGAAACAGACTTTGCTGCCGAGGTCTTGGGTATATTGCATGAAGGTGCGGCTTGTGAACTGTGTGCCATTGTCGGTGATGACCCTGTTGGGCACACCAAAATGGCATACTAGTCCCTTGAAGAATTTGACGGCTGACTGGGTTGTGACCTTCCTCACTGCCTCCACCACTGGCCACTTTGTGAACTTGTCGATTGCGACGTACAAGTACTCAAAGCCCCCGACAGCGCGGGGGAAAGGGCCCAGTATGTCGAGCCCCCAGACCGAGAAGGGCCAGGAGAGAGGAATGGTTTGAAGGGCTTGAGCTGGTTGATGAAGTTTCTTTGAATGGAACTGACACGCTTGACACCTGGTGACCAGTGTCGTCGCATCCTGGAGGGCAGTGGGCCAGAAGAAGCCTTGCCGAAATGCCTTGCCGGCAAGGGCTCTTGACCCTATGTGGGATCCACATATGCCTCCATGTATCTTCGCCAACAGCCCCAGTCCTTCCTCTCGAGGGATACACTTCAATTTCACACCGTTCGGTCTCTTTCTGTATAGGACGTCATCGACGAACTGGTACATAGCAGATTGACGGGCTACTTTTTCCGCTTCTTCCTGCTCCTCAGGAAGTTCCCCAGTTTGGAGGAATCGGACGGTATGTTGTGCCCACGCTGGAGCCTGGGGCTCGACGGCGAGGACTAAAGGCATTTCCTCCGCTATAGGAGCGGCTGTCTCGACGGCAAGAGCTTGATGCTCCGCCGGAGCTAGCCGTCCCGTGGCGGGCTCAGTGTTCCTGGCAACATCCTTGCCGGCGCCTCCGGGGAACTCGGTGGGAAAGTACTTGCCGGGCCCTGATTTCCTCCTCTTGTTTTGCTATGTTGATGGATCAACGGATGGCTGAGAAAGCAGAAGCACAAAGGTACCTGGTTGCACAGGTAACTTGAGGGCAGCGCGCTTTGACAAGTAATCGGCGATGTCGTTCTCTGCTCGGGGAACGTGCTCCGCCTATATACCATCAAAACGCTCTTCCAGCTTTCTCACTTCATCGACGTAGGCCTTCATCAACGGGCTCTGGTAATCTTTGTTGACTTGTTTGACGACAAGCTGCAAATTTCCCCTGACAATGAGTTTCTTGATTCCGAGATCTGCCGCGATTCTAAGACCAGCAAGCAGCCCCTCATATTCGGCAGTATTTTTCGTTGATACCTCCCTGGGGAAGTGCATCTGGACCACGTACTTGAGGTGCTCTCCGGTGGGCGCGACAAGCAGTACGCCAGCCCCGGCGCCCTGTAAGGAGAAAGCTCCATCAAAGTACATGATCCAGTCGCAACTCGCCTCTTTGCCAGGGAGAGCAGTTTCCTGGGCTTCTTCATCCGGCGTCGCGGTCCATTCTGCAACGAACTCCGCAAGGACTCAGCTTTGAATCGTCGAGGTACTTTCAAACTTGAGGCCAAAGCTGGACAACTCCAGTGCCCACTCTACAATTCTTCCCGTTGCATCTGGATTGTACAATATCCGTTGCAGAGGGAGGCGAGTGATGACAGTGATCTCGTGCGCCTGGAAGTAGTGACGCAGCTGCCTCGAGGCCATAAGAAGGCCGAAGAGCAATTTCTGCACACCGGAGTACCTTGATCTAGCCCCCTGCAGGAGGGAGCTAACAAAGTAGACCGGGTGCTGCATCATTTTCTTCCTTGGCGGCACTCCAACCGGCCGTGTCATCACTGCACCAACGGCATCAGGCTCTGTCGCTGCTATCACCTCGTCATCAATTTCTCTCTGTGCCACTAGTGCGGCACTGACCACCTGGTTCGTTGCCGCCAGGTATAGCAGCAACGGTTCTTGTGGCCTTGGCGCAACTAGTATTGGCGTGGAGGAAAGATACCTCTTCAAATCTTGCAATGCTGCTTCGGCTTCTTGCGTCCACTCCATTGGGCCCGCCTTTTCAAAATCTTGAAAAAGGGAAGGGCGCGCTTGGCAGACTTGGAAATGAATCTGCTCATGGCGCCAACGCAGCCAGCAAGCCGACGCACATCCTTGACCCGTTTGGGTGCTTCAATCTGTTCTATAGCTTTGATCTTGTCCGGATTGGCCTCTATCCCATGCTGCGACACAAAGAACCCGAGAAGCTTGCCGGACGGGATGCCGAAGACGCACTTCTCAGGGTTCAGCTTGAGATTGATCTTGCGTAGGTTTGCAAATGTTTCTTGTAAATCCGGTATAAGGGTTGCCCTGTTCTTGGTTTTGACCACTATATCATCCATATAAGCCTCCATATTTCTATGGAGCTGGGGTTCAAAACCAATCTGGACTGCCCTTGCAAACGTCGAGCCAGCACTCTTCAACCCGAAAGGCATCCGTATGAAACAATATGTACCACATGGGGTGATGAATGATGTCTTTTCTTCGTCTTCTCTTGTCATGAAGATCTGATGGTAGCCGGAGTAGGCATCGAGGAATAACAACAGGTCACACCCAGCCGTGGAGTAAACAATCTGGTCGATGCGCGGCAATGGGAAGGGGTCTTTGGGACAAGCCTTATTGATATCTGTGTAATCAATACATAGCCTCCACTTCCCATTTGCCTTGCGCACTACCACTGGATTGGCCAACCACGTTGGATGGAGCACTCCTCTTACCAAACCCGCTGCTTCCAGTTTCCGGATCTCCTCTGTGATGAACTCTTGTCGTTCCAAAGCTTGCTTCCCGACCTTCTGCTTGATGGGCCGCGCATGAGGACAAACAGCAAGGTGGTGCTCAATCACCTCCCTCGGAACGTCGGGGATGTCGGACGCTTGCCATGCAAACACATCGACATTTGCCCGCAGGAAGGCGACGAGCGCGTCTTCCTATTTGTCATCAAGGGTGAAGCTTAAGGTGAAAGCCCCTCTTGTGTCGTCCTCCTTGACAGAAACCTTCTTGGTTCCCGGCGATGTGGCCCTGGACTTCTTGTTTCTGCCGGTGGAGCTCTCTGGCACGTCCTTGGCGGGAGCACTACACTCCGAAGAGGTGCGCTTGCCGGAGTGGGTGTCCGAGGTCTCACCGGCCTTCTTCTTCTTCTTCTCCCCCGGGGCTCCAGTGGCAGGAGCAAGTGCCCTAGTGGCAGCAGCTGCTGCAACCGCTTGTTAGTATAGTTGGTCAGCGCAAATCAGTGCATCTTTCTTATCGGAGGGGATGGTGATGATCGTCACAGGTCCTGGCATCTTCAGGGTGTTGTAGGCGTAGTGTGACGCCGCCATGAACTTGGCCGGCGCTGGGCAGCCAAGGATCCCGTTGTAGGGCAAGGGGATCTTGGCGATATCGAACACGATCCTTTCTGTCCTGTAGTTCAGGTCACTTCCAAAAGTCACGGGCAGCGTGACCTTCCCCTTTGGTTGACTTCTCCCCGGGTTGACCCCCTGAAACGTGCCCATCTCTTTGAGGTATCCGTCAGGAATCTACAGCTTCTCGATCACGGTAGGCGAGATTAAGTTCAGAACGGCCCCGCCATCGACTAGCATCTTTGTCACCTTGAGGTTGCGTATTGCTGGTGAAACCAACAATGGCAAGCACTCGACCGCAGTAGTGCGATCAGGGTAATCCTCAGTGTCAAAAATGATAGGCGTGCTGGACCATTTCAATGGCTTTTGGGCACCAGACGACGGCTCCGCCGCTGTAATCTCACGCGCCCACTATTTAAGCTGGCGGTGAGAAGTATGCAGCGAGGCGCCGCCATCGACACACATGGTCTCTGTGGCTTTCTGAAACTCTTGGTCGCCGGACTTGTCGTCCTCTTCGTGATAGTCGTCTTCTGGCTTTCTGTCACGGCCCCGGGTGGGCCTCTCCTGCTGTTTATCCTTGCCGCGAATGGCCTGCTTGGCTGTCATGCTTCTTGCCGGACCCCTCAGCACCGTCCTGGCCCTTCTCCTTGTCCCGCCTCTCATATTCAGCCCTCTGCTTCTCAGTAAGGAGCTCAACCTGTCGGCAGTTCTGGAGATCATGGCCTTTGGTGCAATGGATCTTGCAGTATTGCTTGTCGGAGTTTCCTCGCTTCGCAGCAGCCGCCAAGGCCCGGCGGGCGACACACCCGGCAATTTCCTTGCCGGGGCCATCCGCCTTGGTTTTCTTGGCGGAGCCGACGTCATCAGATTCCTCGACGGCAAGCAAAGCTTTACCCTTGCGCTTCCTATTGCGGCACCGGCCTTTCTTCGTCGAGGCGGCAGTATCCTCATCTGAAGAGTCGGTTTCCACACCGGCATCTTCGTTGGGGTACTTCCTTCCCTCTTCAGCCCGGGCACATCTGTCAGCAAGAACATAGAGTTCTGCCACATCTTTCACCTTGTTCATTGCCAGCTCTTCGCGCATCTTGCGGTTACGCACGTTCTGATGGAACGCGCTGATGATGGCGGCAGGGTGAACATCAGGGATATTGTACTGTACCCGGCTGAACCTTTGTATATACTTGCGCAGACTCTCGCCTCCCTGCTGGGGAATGACGTGCAGGTCACTTGCTTGGCCATGGGCTTGGTGACCTCCAGTAAAGGCGCCAACAAACTCATGGCACAAATCCGATAAGGAGGAAATAGAGTCTACCGGCAAGTGCATCAACCATGACATGGCGTTGGGTTTAAGAGCCAACGGAAAATAATTCGCAAGCACCTTATCGTCGCGGGCTCCGGCAGCTTGCATCGCGATTGTGTAGATGCTGAGGAACTCCGACGGGTGTGTCTTGACATTGTACTTCTCGCCAACGTCAGGCTTGAAGGTGCGATGAGTGGGCCACTGGAACTGCCGCAGCTCATGGGTAAAAGCCGGACAGCCTATCTCGTAAGGTGGACCTCCAGGGCTCTCCGGTGCTGGGCGGTTCACAGCAGGCCCTGCTCGCCTGTCTGACTGGTGGCGCGCTCCGCGCCGACGCTCGATGGTGGTTCGAGCGTCTTCATGGGCTCGCTCCTGAAGAACTTGACGCTGGTCGCCGTGGGTCCGTGGGTCGGATGACGCTATGGAGATGTCGTCACCCGCGATGTCTCGACGAGTCGACGCACGCGGTACCGGGCGAGGAGGAGGCGAATGCACCGTGGCCACGGTGCTGCCGGTCATCCCGCCACCGGTGCGTGGGACCCCATCGGAGCATCGACCCGGGGGCTTCGCTGGACTTGGTTCATCCTTGTTGGCGACCGCGACAAGGCTTCGGATGGTGGATATCCATTCGTCGAGTTTCCCCGTAACGGGAGCAAAGTCGAGGAGCAACTGCGCGCGCGCCAGGGCTTCTGCTGGGGTTAGCGGTAGCGAAACCTGCACGGACCGCGACGCGCTTCGACTCCTCACCATGTCAGGAGGATCTCCATCACGATCCCGCGGTCGCATGCCGTTTTCACCAGTGCTTCGGCGGGCGGGCATGTCTTCTACGTCTCGGGAGTGGCGCTCGGGGCTCTTCCCGTGGCGACGCCCGGGATCTTCGGCGTGATGACGCCGTTCGTCACGCGCTGCTTGGGAGGAGCGTGTTGTTGGCGCCGGCGTGGGAGTCCTGGAGGTCCTTGCGTCGCCTTCGGGTGATGCGGCAGCGATCCTGGAGGGCCTCGCGCCACCCGCGGAGGGCCTGGCTCCGTGTTTGGATTTGGCGGTGTGTGGCCCATTACCAGGCGCACAACCATCGCCACCTCCCAAACTCCGGCTGCTGGGACGGTGTTGGTGTTCGCGAGCAGTGCCCCGGGTCCTCTCCACGACCGGTCCGCTGCTCGCCCGCGTCGGAACGGGTTGTCCGGCTTCTGACTGGCCAACCGCCACCGTCGTCTTCTTCTTGGGTGCCATGACGATGAAGAAGTGTCGAACTAACTACTAAAGCCGATTCTCACAACTGCGCTCCCCTACCTGGCGCGCCAAAGATGTCGGTGTATTGGATCGACACCTATGGAATCGCAAGAATCCCTACGGCGGTTAGCAGGGCGCGGGGTTGAGAGAAGAGCGGATCAAACAGATAGCACACGGTTCGTTTATCCAGGTTCGGGCAACGAGGATGCGCAAAACCCTACTCCTGCTTTGGTGGATTGTATATCTGTGTTCTTCAGCTAGCTATGGGGCCTGAGGAGCTCCAAAAAGCCGAATCCTCCTCCTGGTCGCCTCGGGCCTCCTTTTATAGAAAAAGGGGTTGCCACAGTGGCACACAGGAGGTGGAAAGGGTACAGTGATGCGAGGTTATCCCTCGCATTACATGACAAGGCGCATTTAATGCGTCTTGCTTAGGTGTCCTTGCTTTATCAGGGATGGGGGAGAGACATGTCTTGTCCGTCGCCGCTCCCTCTTGTGTCGACACACGCCCTGGCCAGCGATGCGTGAGATGCCATGTAGGTAGGCAGGCAGCTGAGGTGGCGCAATGGTGGGTCTTCACGAAGACCTGCATGCCGCCACACAGGTGCCTGTCCAGCTAGTTGGGTCGGCAGCTGCATAAGGCGGTGAAAGTTTAGTCGGTGTGGGCCTGATGGTGGTCTTGCGGATGTCCTCGACAAGGGCCTGGCCGGGGCCCCGGCAAGGGTTTTGCCACGGCGCCTGCTGTCATCCTTGGCAAGGGTCTTGCCGCGGCGCTTGCTGCCAACCCCGGCAAGGTGCTTGCTGGAGGTCTTGTGGTCTTCCTTGGCTGGGATCCTGCCAAGGGTCGTCGTCTTCTTAGTGCGTATCTGATCTTGAATGTCTTCACAGAGATCTGCATGCCACTACGGGGATGTCTCCCGAATCCTTGCCCCATGAGGGTCTTGTCGGGGCTGCTAAAGCCGGCCCCGGCAAGGATCATGTCGGGGCTGCTAAAACTAGCTCCCGGCAAGGATCTTGCCGGGGGAACCCGCTTTGTCCCTTTGCTCTTTGTGGTCTTGGCTTTGGTGTTGCTCCAGTTCCATCGAGCTTCGGTCTCACCCTGGCTCACCTCCCTTGCCTTGCTTGGTGCCGCGGTGCCCGTGGCTCAGACTGCCCGTGCACAGTCATAGGGGTACAAAAAGTGTACTCCCCTTTTTGTACACCAACACCATTCCACCATTGCTAGCAAGTCTTGTACCGCGCAACTTTCGCCGGTACCATACACCCACTATATATCCTTCCTCAAAACAGCCACCATATTATTCCTCAAAACAGCCACCATACCTACCTCTCATGGCATTTCCATAGCCATTCCGAGATATATTGCCATGCAACTTTCCACCGTTCCGTTCATATGACACGCATCATATTGTCATATTGCCATTGCATGATCATGTAGTTGACATCGTATTTGTGGCAAAGCCACCATGCATAATTTTTATACATGTCGCTCTTGTTTCATTGCACATACGGGTACACCACCGGAGGCATTCATATAGAGTCATACTTTGTTGTTGTAGTATCGAGTTGTAATATCGAGTTGTAATGAAAGTGTGATGATCATCATTATTAGAGCATTGTCCCATGGGAGGAAAGGCTAAATCTATAAAGCCCCTCCGCAAAACAAAGGCCAAAGAAAAAAAGGCCCAAAAAGAAAAAAAAAGAAAAGAAAAGAGAAAGGGACAATAGCCACTATCTTTTTTCTACACTTGTGCTTCAAAGTAGCACTGTGTTCTTTGTTGTAGACAGTCTCATGTTTAGTCACTTTCATATACTAGTGGGAATTTTCGTTATAGAACTTGGCTTGTATATTCCAATGATGGGCTTCCTCAAGTGCCCTAGGACTTCGTGAGCAAGCAAGTTGGATGCACACCCACTAGTTTCTTTTGTTGAGCTTTCATTTATATTTAGCTCTAGTGCATCCGTTGCATGACAATCCCTACTCACTCACATTGATATCTATTGATGGGCATCTCCATAGCCCATAGATACACCTAGTTGATGTGAGACTACCTCCCTCTCTTTTTGTCTTCTCCACAACCACCTCTATTCCACCCATAGTGCTATGTACATGGCTCACGCTCATGTATTGCGTGAAAGTTGAAAGGTTTGAAAAGATAGAGTATGAAAACAAATGCTTGGCTGAAATCGGGGTTGTGCATGATATGAATATTTTGTGTGATGAAGAGGGAGCATAGCCAGACTATATGATTTTGTAGGGATAATTTTCTTTAGCCATAGTATTTTGAGAAGACATGATTGCTTTGTTAGTATGCTTGAAGTATTATTGTTTCTTATGTCAATATAGACTTTTATGTTGAATCTTTTAGATCTGAACATTCATGCCACAATTAAGAGAATTACATTGAAAAACTATATTGGCTAGCATTCCACATCAAAAATTCTTTCTTTATCATTAACCTACTCGAGGACGAGAAGGAATTAAGCTTGGGGATGGTTGATACGTCTCCAACATATCTATAATTTTTGATTGTTCCATGCTATTATTTATGAAGTCTTGGATGTTCAATGGGCTTTATCATACACTTTTATATCATTTTTGGGACTAACCTACTAACCCAAAGGCCCAGTCCAGATTGCTGTTTTTTTGCCTGTTTCAGGGTTTTGCAGAAAAAGAATATCAAACGGAGTCCAAATGGAATGAAACCTTCGCGAGAGATATTTTTGGAGAAAATCACGCACAGGGAGCTTGAGAACCACGTTAGGGGAGCATCAAGGCGCCCACGAGGGTGGGGGCGCGCCCCCTGCCCAGGGCACGCCCCCTACCTCATGGGGCCCCCGAGCGTCCCCCGGTGTCCTCCTTCTTTCTATATAAGTCTACGTACCCTGAAACCTTCGACAACAGAGAGAAACCCTAATTCCACCGCCGTAACCTTCTGTTCCCGTGAGATCCCGTCTTGGAGCCTGTTCCGGAGCTCCATCGGAGGGGGATCCATCACAGAGTTCTTCATCATCATCATCATCGCCCTCACCATGAGTTGTGAGTAGTTTACCACAGACCTTCGGGTCCATAGCTAGTATCTAGATGGCTTCTTCTCTCTCTCTGGATCTCAATACAAAGTTCTCCTCGGTCTTCGAGGAGATCTATTCGATGTAATCTCTTTTTGCGGTGTGTTTGTCGAGATCCGATGAATTGTGAATTTATGATCAAGGTTATCTATGAAAGATATTTGGTTCTTCTCTGAACTTTTTATGTGTTCTCATAATATCCTTGCAAGTCTCTTCGAATTATTGGTTTGGTTTGGCCTACTAGATCTATAGTTCTTGCAATGGGAGAAGTGCTTGGCTTTGGGTTCAATCTTGTGGTGTCCTTTCCCAGTGATAGTAGGGGCAGCAAGGCACGTATTGTATTGTTGCCATCAAGGATAAAAAGATGGGGTTTACATCATATTGCTTGAGTTTATCCCTCTACATCATGTCATCTTGCTTAAGGCGTTACTCTGTTCTTATGAACTCAATACACTAGATGCATGCTGGATAGCGGTCGATGTGTGAAGTAGTAGTAGTAGATGCAGGCAGGAGTCGGTCTACTTGTCTCGGACGTGATGCCTATATACAATGATCATGCCTAGATAGTGTCATAATTATTCGCTTTTCTATCAATTGCTCGACAGTAATTTGTTTACCCACCGTAGGATATCGCTATCATGAGAGAAGCCACTAGAGAACACTATGGCCCCCGGGTCTATTTCTCACCATTTCAATCTACATCTACTTTACTTTTATCGCTTTTATTTTTTGTTCTTATAAACAAAAATACCAAAAATATAAACTATCATCTCTATCATATCTCACTTTCGTAAGTGACCGTAAAGGGATTGACAACCCCTTATCGCGTTGGCTGCGAAGTTCTTATTTGTTTGTGCAGGTGCGAGGGACTCGCGCGTGGTCTCCTACTCGATTGATACCTTGGTTCTCAAAAACTGAAGGAAATACTTACGCTACTGTGTTGCATCTCCCTTTCCTCTTCGAGGGAATACAACGCAAGCTCGAGAAGTAGCACGCGTCGGCGACCGAGGCGGGAGGCCGGGCGCGGGCGTCGGCGGCCCGAGCCGCGGGGGCCCGATCCGGCGGGGATGTGGGCGCGGGGCGGAGCCACTCATGGGCTGCCACATGGCGGCGGGAGACCGGCGGACACGTCCGTCGGCGGAGAAAATGTCCGCCGCGGAGAGGGAGGTAGGGGCTAGGGTTTCAACTACGAGAAAAATGGACGGGATGGACGTTTTTATAGCTAGAAGGAGCTAGGAGGGTCCAAATGGGGTGCGGTTTTCGCCCACACGATCACGATCCGACGACCGAGAGGATGGAAGTGGTTGTGCTGGGTTAGTGGGTTGTTGTGGAGGGGTATTGGGCCAAAAGAAAGAGGATCTTTTAGCCTATGAGGTTAACCGTTGGAGTACCAAACGACCTCCAAATGCGACACAACTTGACAGGCGGTCTCCACGTACTAAAACAACAACGTACGACAAGTCTCACCTCATACCGAGAACATTCTACGGCCACATATGAAAGAAGGACTCGGAGGTGCCACGGGCACGTGTGTGAGTTTCGGAACTCGAAACAGACAACAGGAAGAGGCGAGCATGACCGGGTGCAAGTGACGACACGAATGCAATGCAATGCACATGTTGACATGACAGGGATGATATGAACACACGCACACGGCAAAACGAAGAAACCCAAAATGAAGGAAGAGCCTATAATGGAATTGATGAAGTCAACGTTGCATATATTGCCATAAATGGAATTGTTATATCCGGGGCGTTACAAACTCTCCTCCACTACAAAAAGATCTCGTCCCGAGATCTAGGAATGAAAGAAGGCGGGATACTCGGAATGGAGAAGATCTTCTCATTCCCATGTAGCTTCTCGGTCGGTATGGTGTGACCACTTCACTTTCAAGAATTTGATGGACTTGTTGCGGGTCTTGCGCTTAGTTTCTTCAAGGATAGCAACGGGGTGCTCATGATAAGACAAGTCTTGCTGAAGATAGATCTCTTCGAAAGGAATGGTGTGTTCAGGTGTCTTGAAGCACTTGCGGAGTTGTGACACGTGAAACACATCGTGCACATTTGCAAAGTTGGAGGGAAGCTCAAGTTGGTAGGCTAGATCACCTCTCTTGCCAAGAATCTTGAAAGGACCAACGTATCTTGGAGCAAGCTTGCCCTTGATACCGAACCTCTGAGTGCCCTTCATGGGAGAAACATGGAGATATACATGATCTCCAATGTCAAAAACTAATTCACGATGCTTGCCGTCATAGCAAATCTTTTGGCGCGATTGCGCGGCTTGGAGATTCTCACGTATGACTTTGCACATTTCTTCAGCCTCTGAGATCAAATCATTTCCAAGGAGTTGACGTTCACTAGTCTCGGACCAGTTGAGAGGGGTACGACACTTTCTGCCATAGAGAATTTCAAACGGAGCTTTGCCTGCACTTGCTTGGAAGCTGTTGTTGTAGGAGAATTCGGCAAATGGAAGGAAATCTTCCCATTTCATACTGAAGGAGATAACACAAGCTCTGAGCATATCTTCAAGGATTTGGTTCACTCTTTCGACTTGACCACTAGTCTGAGGGTGAAACGCAGTGCTGAAACGAATCTTGGTGCCCATGGCTGACTGAAAGGAATCCCAAAACTTGGAAGTGAACAAGCTTTCACGGTGTGAGGAGATCACTTGAGGAATGCCATGCAAAGAGACAATTCTGGAGGTGTATAGCTCTGCCAGCTGAGCTGCGTTGATGGATTCTTTGACTGGAAGAAAATGAGCCACTTTAGTTAGCTTGTCAATCACCACAAAGAAAGCATCATTTCCTCTCTTGGACTTGGGAAAACCGGTGATGAAATCCATCTCAATGTGATCAAATTTCCACTCAGGAATAGGTAGAGGTTAAACGAGTCCAGCTGGACGTTGATGCTCTGCCTTCACTCTTCTGCAGACATCACACTCGTTCACGAATTGAGCAATTTCTCTTTTCATGCTAGTCCACCAATATGATTGCTTGAGGTCATGGTACATCTTGGATCTTCCTGGATGTATCGAGAGGAGTGAGTCATGTGATTCGTTCATTATGAGCTTCCTGGGATCACCTTTGGGAACCACAATTCTGTCCTCAAAGAACAAAGTGTCTCTATCATCAATGCGATAGCACTTGTAATTGGGAGTACCCTTAGCAATACCATGTTTCACTTTCTGCACCATAGCATCACTGAGTTGGGCCTCATGGATTTGATCTTCCCAGGTAGGAGCAACTTGAAGGTTGGCAAGAAATCCTTGCGGAACAACTTGGAGGTTGAGCTTTCTGAATGATTCACAAAGTTCAGGTTGGAACGGTTTGAGGAGGAGACTATTGCAGTAAGCCTTTCTGCTCAAGGCATCTGCAATGACATTGGCCTTGCCAGGAGTATTTTCAATGCTTGGATCATACTCTTGAATCATTTCAACCCAACGAGTCTGGCGAAGGTTAAGGTTTGGCTGAGTGAAGATGTACTTCAAGCTCTTGTGATCCATGAAGATGTCCATTTTTCTGCCCAACAGAAGGTGTCTCCACGTGATCAAGGCACGAACAACTTCTGCTAGCTCAAGATCATGTGTACGGTAATTCTTCTCATTTGGTTTAAGCTGACGTGAAGTGTATGCAACGATCTTCTTGTCTTGCATGAGAACACCACCAAGACCTTGCAATGAAGCATCACAAAAGACTTCATAAGGCTTGGACTCATCCGAAGGAGTAAGAACCGGAGCAGAAATGAGCTTCTGTTTGAGGGTATTGAATGCCACATCACAATCAGGAGTCCACGAGTACTTGACATTCTTCTGCAACAAGTTGAAAAGAGGCTTGGCAATCTTGGAGAAGTTCTCAATGAACCTTCTGCAATAGCTCGCGAGACCGAGGAAACTTCGGAGTTGCTTGACGTTCTGAGGAGGTTCCCAGTTGACAATAGCTTCAACCTTCTCGAGGTTAACAGAAATGCCCTCGGCAGAGGTAATATGGCCAAGATAGAGGACTTTATCAAGCCAAAATTCACACTTGGAGAACTTCGCATAGAAACGGTGCTCACGGAGCGTATCAAGGACCAAACGGAGGTCCTTGGCATGGTCTTCTTTATTCTTGGAGAATACCAAGATATCATCGAGGTAGACGAGCACGAATTCATTGGTGTAGGGGTTGAATATGAAGTGCATTATCCGAGAGAAGGTGGGTGGAGCATTTGCAAGGCCAAAAGACATGACCGTGTATTCATAGGAGCCATAGCTTGTTTTGAATGCGGTCTTGGGAATATCCTCTTCACGGATACGAATCTGATGGTAACCCATCCGGAGATCGAGCTTCGAGAAAACCTTGGCTCCTTTGAGCTGCTCGAACAATTCATTGATATTGGGGAGCGGGTACTTATTCTTTATTGTCTTCTTGTTCAAGGTCCGGTAATCAACGCAAAGGCGTTTCGTGCCGTCCTTCTTCTTGACAAATAGAACACCACAGTCCCAAGGAGAAGTACTTGGTCTGATTAGACCCATACATTCTTGCTCATCGAGTTGTTTCTTCAGCTCCTTCAACTCATCAGGAGAAAGCTTGTACGGACGCCGACAGGCTGGCTCGGTACCAGGTTCAAGTTCAATGACGAATTCAACTGGGCAGTTGGGACGCATGCCTGGAAGCTCTTCAGGGAATACATCCTCATATTCACAAACCACCGGAATCTGAGAAATGGCATTAATCTCGCCATTGTCATTGAGAGAGAATAGCGTGATTGTGTTATCTCGAGCTGCGAAGATAATCACGTCTTCCTCAAGATGAGTTAGCTTGACCTCCTTGTTTGCTCAATCAATATTTGCATCATGCTTGGAGAGCCAATCCATCCCAAGAATAAGATCAATGTCGGAGTTACCGAGAACAACTGGGGAAACCAGAAAACTATTATCACCCATATGAATAGAGATATCCGGAGCCATCACATTAGAACTCAATCTCTTAGCAGGAGAAACAACACTCAAAACTCTTGGCATCACTTCTATGTGAACATTATGCTTCGATGCAAATGGGTGTGACAAGAAAGAAAGTGATGCACCAGAATCAAACAAGACTTTTGCAGGAATTGAGTTAACTGGAAGATTACCCAAAATCACATCAGAAGAATTCTCTGCTTGACCTGCATTCATCAGGTTCACTCTTGCATGCGTGGGATTGTGCTTGACAATAGCATTGCTAACAGGTGGAGGTTTGGTTGGGGCACTTGTTAGCATAGTGACCCTTCTAAGAACACTTGTTGCATGTAACTTCAGAGAGTGGCCGATGATAAAGACCGCTAGGTCTTGGGGCTTGGAACTGAGGCTTGGAATGGTTACTTGGGTTCGGTGGGAGGGAGAATCCACGACCACCTGAGTGCTTGTTGTTGCTTGGAGGACGGAACACTGGAGGAGGCGGTAGCCAGAACTTCTGCTGTTTGGCAACCACTTGAGAGGAAGAGGAGAAGTGAATAGCATCTCTTATCCTCTTTTTGTAAGATTCACACTTGAGCTAAGCTGCCTCTTTCTTGAGAGCCATATTGTAGAATTGGTCAAATTCATCCGGCTCGAACAAGGTCAGAGCAAGTTGGAGTTCATCTTTCAAACCACCTCGGAAGTGGTAGATTTTGCTCTTGGCATCGGGGATGTCTTGCTTCGCATAACGGGAAAGATTCTGGAACTTGACATTGTATTGATAGACGGACATGGTGCCTTGCTTCAGGTTGCGGAATTTCTCACGCATACCTTCAATGACACTGGTTGGAATGTGATGAGAATGGAAATCGCGGCAGAAATCAGTCCACGAGATCTCACGGCCACCCCTGGAGTCTTTGTACTGTTGCCACCAATCTGCAGCATGATCTTTGAGTTGGAAGGCAGCAAACTTGACATAATCCTTAGGTCTTACGTTACTGCATTCAAAGTGCTTTTTGATGTCTGTGATCCAATCTTCAGCATCTAGTGGGTCCACACAGTAACTGAAAGATTTTGGTTGGTTTGCCAAGAATTGGTTCAGTGTCGCAAAGTGAGGTTGATTGAACAGATTGCCTTGGCCTTGGTTCCCATGATTGCCTTGATTTGCTTGGAAACTCTGCATCATTTGCATGAGCATCCGAGTGTTCTGGTTGGTTGCCTGCATAATCGCTCTCCATGCCTCAGACGAAGGAGGAGGGGAAGGAGGACGCTCTTCTTCACCCTCTTGGTTTGGGTTGGGAACCTTCTTAGGAGCCATCCTGAAGACGATGACAACTATTAGCCATTGAAGCAATTAATAGATAAGTTGAATCAACGGCTAGATATTTGCAAAATATAGTCTTCATAATGAACATTCGAACAAAAATTGAACGAATGAATTCCATAGCTTAATGGTACAACAACTTGTTGAGAAGCCACTTGGGAGAACAAAATGATAGAATAAAAACAACAAGGTACAAATGGAACAAGTACATAATAGAAGTTTCATCCCATATGTTCGTGCTGAATGCCCCATGGCACGTGTTACAAAGGGTCTTACAATCCCTGGATCAGCATAGCCAAGGATCCTTTAAGATGCAACTCCCAATTGGAACAACGCCCATGAAACCTCTTCACTAAATCTTGAACCCCAAACCTCATACCATGCATTCGTTGGAAGATTACCTATGAGCTACTTGAAATCCACATATTAATTCCCGAAGCTTTCCGGTTATGCAATCTGGTGTTGGGCATACAGGGGAAGCACCGTGCACTCAACTCAAAACCTACATCCAGCTGTATCCATCTGTCAACACATAACCAGTCATCTTCGGAAACTGTTTACCTCGGACCTTCGAAACACATCCGCTATATTAGCTATGGCAATACTCCCGAACTATCTCCCCAGTACTGGGTGATGTCGGGGTTATCTCACAACCAGACATGCATAGAAGAGTTTTCGATGTCGGCCGCCTCTGGTATTCCAGAACTGCCACGATACATTTGTGACGACAACACCTCGAAGCTCAACTCCCCGGGACACTACCACAACCCCTAAATGACAGGAGGCATTGAGAACAATGTTCTCGTCACAAAGATATCGGAACAATCCATACAATACCCGCGTGATCCTAAAAAAAATTGGTGAAATTTTGAGAGTAGAGGAGATAGAACAACGTGAGGAGTCCTCACCAGAGCGATGAAGGGGATGAGGAGTAAAAAGAAATCCTACTCTCTTATATAT